>JBBGZY010000044.1:5652500-6852500 GCA_037952925.1 Lithobates clamitans
AATCTGAGCAGTTGCCTTTAAATAGATTTTTACTGCTCTCACCACATCAAGACAATGTAGTGACTTTTCTTCCCTGGAACATGGTTTTGGAAAAAACGATGGAAGGACAATATCTTGGTTCAGGTGAAAACCTGAAACCACTTTTGGCAAAAAGTCTGGACAAGGGCGTAACACCACTCTGTCCTCATGACAAATCAAATATGGCTCTTTACAAGAAAGAGCCATATTTGCCAATTCCAAAACCCTCTTGCTGAGGATGTAACAACCAAAAATACCAACTTCCTTTGTCAGAAGGACTAGGGTAATATGTAGGAATAAGGGTGTCAACCCTTGGATTCACACAAGGAAACATAAGCCCTCCAGATTCTAATATATAGTTCTGGAAACATTAATCAGGGTAGAGATAACGGACCTGGAAAGCCCACGTTTCTTCAGAATGTGGGTTTTAATAGCCAAGCCGTTAAATTTAGAGACCGTAAGGAAGGATGGAATATCGGTCCCTGTGAGAGCAGATCTGTCCGTAGTGGGAGGGACCATGGACCCTCCACTGCTATCTTTACGATTTCTGCATACCATGACCTTCTGGGCCATGCTGGTGCCACCAGAATTACCGGCTTTCTTTCCAGCTTGATCCTGCAAAGTCGAGGCAGCAACTGAAAAGGGGGAAATGCATAGATCAGCGAGACCTGATCTCATGGGGTCACCAAAGCATCCGTTCCGCATGCGAGTGGATCCCATGTTTTGGCCACAAAGTTGACCAACTTCATTTTAGAACCTGGACGCTAGAAGATCTACGTCCGGAGTACCCCATTTTTGGCAAACAGCCCGAAATATGTCTGGGTGAAGAGACCATTCCCCTGGGAATAACAACTGCTGATGACTTAAGTAGTCCGCCTGCCAATTCTCTACTCCCGGAATGAAGACTGCCGATAGGCATGGAACATTCCTTTCTGCCCAAGTTAGAATATGGTTCACCTCTCTCTGCACTGAGAGACTTTTGGTGCCCCCTTGGTGATTGATATAGGCCACAGCTATGGCATTGTCGGACTGAATCCTGACAGGACAATCCCGTAACCTGAAAGTCCAGGCCTCTAGAGCCAGACGTACCACCAGAATCTCTAGGATATTGATTGGCAAGGTTCTTTCGGTTCTTGACCACTGTCCCTGGACAGTTGTCTTTTCTAGTACTGCTCCCCAGCCTGAAAGGCTGGCATCCGTCGTTACCACTTTCCAGATGACTGGTCTGAAGGATTTTCCTTTCAGCAGATTCTGGGT
This sequence comes from Lithobates clamitans, assembly GCA_037952925.1. Classification (NCBI taxonomy): domain Eukaryota; kingdom Metazoa; phylum Chordata; class Amphibia; order Anura; family Ranidae; genus Lithobates; species Lithobates clamitans. The sequence goes on from JBBGZY010000044.1 coordinate 5,653,776, forward strand.
TAGTAACCAAGTGAGGCTTTGGGACACTCTTGTGGACAGCTGCATTGGCAAGTCTAAAGACGAATTGCTTTGTTCCAAGCAGACAGGATACTGTTTTGCAACAGTCTTAAAATGAAACTGGGCATAGGGAACTGCTTTGAATGAAGCCACCATGGTTCCTAGCAACCTTATGCAAAGGCGAATGGAGGGATCGCCATTTGACCTGACCATCCAGACCAGCTCTCTTATGGAGTTGATCTTTGCCTGAGGCAAGAACACCTTTTCCTGGGCTGTGTCTATGATCAGACCCAAGTACTCCAGCCTTTTTAGCGGTTATAAGGAAGATTTCTCTAGGTTGAAAATCCAACTCAAACTTTTCAGATAGTTGGTTGTAGTGCATACGCTTTGCTCCAAACGAGCCACTGACTGATCTACTAGTAATAGATCGTTTATGTACGCTACGACGGTTATGCCCTGTGCCCTTAACCTGGCTAGAGTTGGGGCCAGCACTTTTGCGAACACCCGGGGTGCTGTGGCTAGCCCAAAGGGCAGGGCTACAAACTGAAAATGCTGCCGTTATAACTCGAAACTTTTGGTGAGGTGGAAATATAGGGACATGCAGATATGCATCCCTGATGTTGACTGATGCCAGAAGTTCTCCTCCTAGAATGATAGAAAATACTGACCTGATCGTCTCCATGCGAAAGGAGCAGATCTTCAGGAACTGATTTAGATTTTTTAGATCTAGAATGGGTCTGACATCCCCATTTGGTTTTGGTACCATAAAAAGATTTGAATAAAACCCCAGACCTTGCTCTTTTGTGGGGATCTGTATGATCACCCCTTGAGATATTAATCGGTCTAGTGCCTGAAACAGAGATCGTCTTTTCTCTGGATCTTTGGGAACGCTTGACCTCAGGAAGTGAAACTGTGGAAAGTCCCGAAACTCCAGCTTGTACCCCAGCATTACCGTGGAGATGACCCATCTGTCCTGAATTTCCTATTTCCAGACTTCTGAAAACTGCAGAAGTCTTCCCCCCACCTTGGTGAGGGGGGTTGCCTCTTCATGATGAGGCTTTAGGATTCTGCTTTGCAGATTTTCGACCCCAGGACTTCTTTTGAGCCTGGCTCTGACCCTGAGATTTTCCTCTAGAGGCCGAAGGGCGGGGGTCGTCGCCACTGCCTAGAGGTGGAAGCCCCTGGCACAGGGGAAAGAACCTGTTTAAATGAAGGGCGTTTAAACTTTCTTTTGACTGGCAAAAGAGTACTTTTCCCACTAGAAATTGTATGGATTTATTTGTCCAAGTCTTCCCCAAATAGTCGCTCCCCATGAAAAGGGAACCCAGTTAGGAGGTTTTTACATGGTGCTTCAGCTGACCAATTTTTTAACCACAGGATTCTACGCATATGCACAAGCATAACCATAAGGCGGGATGCCTGGTGAATAGTATCTTTAATGGCATCTATGGCAAAGCATAATGCTTTTGGCAGTTCAGCCAAATCCAGAGCTTGTTGTGTAGGAAGCTCTCTAAGGGCCTGTTTAAGTTGGTCCTTTAGGAATTGACAGACGCCTATTGCGACTGCAGACTGAGGGATTCCAACTTTTTATCTGCTGGATCCTTAAGCATTTGTGCATTGTCTACTGGACAAGTTAGCCCTTTATTCACATCGCAGCGTCAAATGCTGGTATATTCCATCTTTTGAAGAATTTCTCCTCCAGGGGATAGAGAACTGAAAATCTCTTAGGAGGGAGAAAATGCTTATCTGGGTGATCCCATTCAGCAAAAATAAGCTATTCTAGTAATGCATGTGCAGGAAATGCATGCAAAGGTTGAGAAGGTTTTAAGGAAGCCAAGGAAGAAACTGAGCTTTCAGGAGACTCCGTTAGGGGTAGCATGAAAGTGGAGCGAACCATCTCCGTAATTGATTGTATCAGCAATTTCTCAGATTGAGGCGCTGAAAAAGGTTCATCAACTGTTGTTTCTTCCACAGAGGGGGATCTAGCACGCTTCCTATCCATTTGAATGGAGGATGCGATTAAAGCTGCTAATATTTCTTCCAGACCCTGCAGGGAGGAGGAAAGGACATCTTTAGTCACGTATACAGGGGCTGAGATGTGAGAAGCAGTTGCACCATCAATTTGTTCCAATGGCTCACCCTGGTTTGGCATAACCGGTAATTCAAGCGAGAAAGATCAGCATGGAAATGCGACTCGAGATCCTAACGCCTGGGGGGGTGAAACTTTTTTTTTTTGGTTGGCATAGTCCCAAGTACAAAAACAGAGGCACTATACAAATTGCACTTAATCGCTGAAAAAGTTCCGCCTAGTGCTGGGAAAAAGGTGTCCTTCCTCTATCAGGAATGTCAGTTTGCAACCCATGCGTGCCCTACAGCTCCTGTGTCCCTGTGCTGCAGGCTGCTAGTTTCCTCCTTGTCAGCCGAGTAGAGACTGTCACAGCTGTAGCTTTATCTGTTTTAGCCTGCCGTGCATCCTCTTTTTATATTTAAAATGTTTCGCGCTTGTACACGGCGTTTTCGGGTCCACAGACCCAACACGAGGGGGGGGCAGAGACCCGTCCAGCAGCAGGCACAAACAAAAGCAAAATCAGCCAACAGTAATAAATTTAGTGGTGTTAGCGGGACCTCCGCACCTCCCACTGTGGGGGGGGTAATGTAAAGGGGGTACAACGCTGATGTCCCCCTAACCCTCTGGTCCCTTCAGGGGGGAGAAAGAAAAGATTTTGCAGATTTCTGTTACCGTGAAAAAATATCCCTGCACACGCTGCTGCAACCACACACAGACTGAGCTTTACAGTGAAGACAACAGAGTAAGGTATGTGCAGTAGACTCCCTCTAGTGGAGATTTAAGGCATGACAACATTTTTTCCCTAATGGAAGAATACATAGGTGTTTTTAATACCCAAGTTTCTTCTTTGCCTTATCCCTGCCGCAGGATTTGCTGAATTAACAGACAATCCAACCTTCACGGCGGGCTGCGTTTAGCAAACCTTTAAGAACCAGGTTCCTAGATATTGGGGTTCCAATTCCCTTGGACCTGTAAAGCACCCCACCAGGAAAGCTAGGTAATGTAGCAAGACCAAAGCCCTGGGTTCCTGGGGTCCAGCCCTACAAAGAGAGGCGTTACAGGCAAAACCTTGTGCTTCGGATACGTGGCCACAGGTACCATCCTTTTAGGCCTTAGAGGCACTTTGGATGGATCTGGTCTTTATGGAGGCTATTTAAATCCAGCATGGATCCCTGCGGTGGAGCTCCTCAGAGCACACCTTCACTCGTGACCAACACCTTAGACACTGGCGAAAAAGCTGATGTGCTCCTGGAAGGAGGAGGGTTATATAGGGAGTGAACTTCCTGGATTGGGTATAACCAATGTTCATCACCTGAAGGTGGCCTATAATCCATTAAGTAATTACTTAAGGCTCTGTGTCCCATGATGTACGATAAAGAAACCTACATACATACAATCTAGGAGGAGTAGAACTGGGGGAGTCAACTATAAAAAAGGAACCAGGTGTTCTGGTAAAATCAAAGCCCTAAACCTGAAGTTTAGCAAAAAAAAAAAAAAAAGAAACCTTCAGCCTCACTCCAATACCTCAAGCCTGTCTGTATGCCAACTTAGAATTGGTCCTAAAATCCTCATAGGTTTCCTTATCTATAAACTGGCAGAAATTCTTTTGTCACAGACATAGGCAACAAATTCTGAATTAGGAGCAGGACTTTACAGTGTTGGTTTTCTGCAATCATTACAGTTAGGGGCGCCCCAGAAGTCTAATTCCCCGCTTAGCTCCTGTGATTAGCTCACTACCTTTACCAGAACCTGAATGGAGTGTCAAGTCAACTTACATGCATCTACTACAGCAGGAGGTTCATTGCTGCAATGCTTTCCTTATACAGAGCAGACTAAATAGTGTGATTAAAAGGCAGGCAGGCCATAAACTTTTTTTTTTGTTTAACCAGCGGGGTGAATGAAAAAAAAAAAATGGACTGACTCTCTCAGCCACACTTTCGATGTGGATGGGAGCTATTGTACTCTGCCGGTGGAGAGCCTTACCAGCCAGCAAATCACAATGATCAGTGTTGCCAGCTCTAGCTGGTGGTACTGATCGTTTGGAAAAAACCTGACAGGCTGGTTGTACACAGATTGACTTGACTATAACCAGCTAGTCCATACATGGATCGAAATTCAGCTAGTCCCTGCTGAAATTGCCGAAATTCGATCCATGCATGGCTGGCTTAAAGCTCACGTTTTTGTTTTTAAAAACAATAAATCTGTTGTATTTACTTGCTTTATGCAGTGGTTTTGTACAGAGCAGCCCCAATCCTCCTCTTTTCGAGTCTCCTACTGGTGCTCCTGGCCCCTCCCCCTTGCCGAGTTCCCCCATAGCAAGGCACTTACTATGGGGGCACTTGTGCATGCTCACTCCTGAGCAGCCTCTATGTGTCAATAAGACATACAGAGCATGGTTTGCCCCCCTGCCCCTCACTCCCTCCTCACAGGCCGTGATTGACAGCAACAGGAGCCAATGGTTACTCTTGTGCACATCGCTGGATAAAGATGGGGTGCAAGTATTGGGGGGGTGCTTCAGCCTTTACAACCACTAACAACCTGATCCTTGAATTTAGTTTGATAAAAATGCTTGCAAGGCTTCCATCAAAATCTCTGGGAACAAAAAATATAATCTACTACTAAATATAATCTACTACTATATGTAATCAATAAAGTTTATTAAAATCCTCAAAATTACATATTTCAAATAAAGGGTATTAATATTATTTTACTATAACTACATTAAAAATAAAAAAAATTCTAAATAGATCTAAAAACAATTTCATGTTTTATGTAAGTTGCCTTTCAAACACCTTTACTGTCTTATCTCCAAAATAACAAGTGTTCTTTAGAAGACAATAAATACGAGGAGATAACTCACTGGTGCCTATGGTTCCATTATTAATCAGGTTTACATCTTCAGGAATTACTCACAACATTCATTAAGGTCATGGCTAATGTGTGTAATCTCATCATCTATTACTATAAGAAAAGACTATAAACCCATAAGTTCCCTTTAAATCAACCAACACAGAGAATATTACAATACAAGTCAAGGGAAAAAAATCTGCTTGGAACGGATATGAAGAGACCTGCAGCTGATCTTGCTTTGATGTTTTAGCTAATCTTGGACTGAAAAGAAATGATTAATCTGGACTCAAAAGACCAAGTGAGCCATGTGCCTGGAACGAAGTCAGAATCTGCAAGCAAGAAGCATCCTCTTGTTTTAATCCTTAGTCATAAGATACAAATATGAAGCCCAACTATACTCAGAGAAAAAAAAATATAGTTATACTCAGGTTGCTGAAAATAATATTCCTGAAAAAGACTGACTCTGCGCTCTCCCTACAATAGTGTAGCGGGGGGGGGATAGGAGCAATTTTCTCTCCCTCAACCTGTGGTTAAAGTAAAGAAAATGGCATAATGTATGGCCTGCCTTCGGAACCTTAGATTGTAATCGCCTTGAGGGCAAGGACTGATGTGGATGTACAATATAAATGCAAAGCACTTGAGGGCAGAGACTGATGTAGATGTACAATATAAATGTAAAGCACTGTGTAAATTGATTGTGCTATATTAGTACCTGTAATAATACAATTATAGTCTACCATAGAAATGGCTGTAAGTACTACTGGAAATGTAGAATCAAAGCCTACTGTTAAAGTGTTATGAATAGGAAAAGAATCAACCAGTCAAACTTATCCAGAATTGATTTTGATGTTAAATCTTTCCTAATGTTAGTCAAAACTAAAATATTGACGCCTTGTTATTTAATCATTATCTGGTTCGATTTTTTTATTTATTCACAAAGAAAAAACTGAGTGTATTATGCAAAACTGTAATTGATTTAATTTCCTCAAATAATCGCCCTGCATTACAGAGCGTTACATTTGTGTAGAATGCGTGAGGTGATTGTAGCTGTATTAGTGCACTGTATACTCAGTTGTGTCTGCAGTGACAGACACAACTGAGTACTGTCCACGATACTTTATTTGCACGATCATACAGTTTTTTAGGACAAGCTTTTGGGGGGGGTATGTCCCCTTCTTCAGGGTCCCAGCAGTGCAAATAAAAAAAGAATCACGGACAGTACTCAGTTGTCATTTGTGTAGAATCAAATAGTATCCTTAAGGATAACTAAACATTAGAACAAAAACGTGATATGTTGCAGCTTACAGTCCTTAGATATAGTGGCTACATTCATTTTCTTTTTTTCAAGCTAAGAACCATTTCAGCAAAAGCAGGAAATAGTTGATGATCCTAACAAAAATGCAGTGTCCTTGTCACTTCCTTTGAGATTCACCAAAGATCTTGCTTCTAGCAATCTTCTGTAAAACTACTAATTACCCTGCCTCCCATATAATGGAGTTGAAGCCACAAGGACATGTTTGTAGTATTAGCCAGCAAAAGGAACCACAAAATGGGGAGGAGGGCAAGTACACACTTGGAAGTGCAGTTAAGCAGTTCTTCAAAACACAAGTACTGGAAGGGTAAATAGGCTGCCTCTTCTTTTTTTACAGGCCCCCATCTGTGTAGAAGTGGCCCGGTGATGGGACGGTCACCTTAAATTACCAAGTATTTAAAGGTAATTTGAATTCATAGTAAGATGGCACAAGTTGGAAACCTGGCCATTTGAAATGTTTTCTCATTATCACACTACGATAAATGATCTTTCAAAGATTCATTTTATTAATACGCATACTCACCATTTTCAGAATTTCCCAAGCAGTCTACCTGTGCCAGGCTGTTCATTCACAGATTAGGGCCCACTTTAGAAATGTAATTTCTTTATGTTTCCAAACGTCTTCTGTGAAGGGGTGTATATGCTAAAGTATAATTCTGGGCAAAATAATAATAGTAATAATCATAAAATCTTTGCAATACATGCACCCTTTCCTGTGCCTACAAATGTTTAAAGTACAGAAAAGTTCACAATGCTTTTACATAAATGTTATGAGCAACACTAAGAGGCTGGTTTACAAGCATTGTGCATCCACAATTAAATTCCCTGTTTTTGTCATTTTAGTCTGTTGCTTTTATCAATCCAAAAGGTTACATGGGTCCATTCTGAGACTGACAGCGGGAAGTAACCCATGCTCTGTATCATTTCTTAATCTATACAGATATCTGCTTATTTCCCAACTCTTCCCTGTCCCTCTCTATATGTTTACACGGATTTCTTTCTCATCTAAACAATGCTGATGCCTTGACTCCCAAGTGCCTGCCTACACGCTGTGTATAGGAAAAGGGCTCCTTAGAGATGCAGTTCTAAGAACAGGTCTATGACCACAGGAACCGATCTAGGGTAATCTGGTGATCCCTCCTCCCAGCGGCTGTCACTGCAGAAATTTTACTAGCCTGACGATATCATAGGACATAAAAAAAAAAAAGTGGTTTCTCACTCAAGAACAAGGTAAAAGAAAAAAAAAAATACTGGGTCATTGTTCGAGAGGGAGAGAAAGATTTAAAGATACATTTGGGTGACAAATTTATTTAGTCACTGCTTAGATGCCACTAGTGGTGGTGTAATTTTTAGAAAGTAGGCTGCAGATTTCTTTCACAGCTTAAAGTGGAACTTTACCCATAACAACTTGATAAAAATATATATTTATTAGCAGGAAACCTATTTCACATTGATTATGCTACCAAAATTCTTGTGTGCTGTAACTTGCCTCCAGCATGGTTTGTTTTTTCTTGCCAGAGGCTGCCCTTCTGCTGCAGCCCACAGCCTCTAAGCTGCAGTAAATCTTTAGGTTGTCAGCAGATTGGCCACTTCCACTCTAAGCTGGCTATACACAGATCAAAATTTGGCTGGTTCAGCAGGGACCAAACAAATTTCATTCATTGTGTGGCCATCCCTGCTCAACAGAAGTCAATTACTGATCAACTTCTGTCAAAGGGACATGTTGGAAAATGTTTTCTTTATCAGTGGTTGCCACCAATCCACTCCAGCCACTGATCAGTGTATTTCAGAATACATGTCCCGGCAAGGGAGTATTCCTCCATCCACCTCACTTGTTCTTTCATTCAGCCTGCTGGATGAAGAAAAAAATACTAAGTGTAGGGCTGGCTTAAAAAACCCACTGTACACACACATGCCAACAATCTACAAAGTGGTAAGGTAGGTACGCATTGAACAAAATTCTGCCAGTTCAGCAGGGACTGACTGAATTTCAATTTGTGCGTGTGGCTCTCCCTGTTTCACAAGTCATTTGGTAGATCGACTTATGTCGAACTGGACTGTTGGAAAACTTTAATTCAATCAGTGGCTGCAACCAATTGGCTGCAGCACTGATCAGTGTATACTGTCAATGCATGCGTTCCCACTGCCAGAATACAATAGCACAATGGTGAAGATACCACCATCCACTTCACTTGTGTGGATGGAGGAACCTGTGCATTTTTGATTTGTTTAGCCAGCGGGCTGAACTAAGCATGTATATCCAAGTTTTTAGGCTTTAAAGTGATTGTAAAGCTTCCCTTTTTTCATTAAATTAATAAACATGTTATACTTTCATGCACTGTGCAATGGTTTTGCACAGAACAGCCCCAATCCTCCTCTTCTTGGGTCCCCCACCAGTGATCCTGGCTCCTTCCCTCCACCAAGTTCCCACAATAGCAATGCCGCCTGCAATTGGGGCAACCATGCTGCCTCACTCCTGAGCCAGGCTGTTTGCACCTATTCAGACACAGCACAGCTCGGTCCAGCCCCCCCCCCCCCCCGGTTTTGACTATTAGCAGCAGAAGCCAACAGCTCCCACTGCTCTCAGCTGAACTGGTGAGACAGGGAAAAGGGGAGAAGCGTTAATGCAGATGTACACAGCTCTGGACCAAGATCAGGTTTAGGTATTTGGGGGGGAGGGGGGGCTGCACTTAAGAGGTTTCTTACCTTAATGCAGAGAATGCATTTAGGTAAACAATCCAAAAGCGACGGCAGAAAAACACTGAGTAGTCCATGGAGTCTGCCCGTTTTTTTTTTTTTTTTTGCTTGATTTTTTTTTTCTTTCTGTTAACCTTTTTGTCTGGAGTATAGATCTAGGTTTGTCCCAAGCATGTTTGAGGCCATTTACTGTTGACCGTCTTACTACCTCTGCTGGAAGTCTATTCCAAGCATCCACTACTGTTTCAGTACATTAATATTTTCTATGATTAGTTTTGAACTTTCCTCCTGCTAGTTTGAGGTCATGTCCCTTGTGTTCTTGATCTTGGCTCCATTATTACTGCCCTCCTGAACTTTATTTACCCCCTTGATGTATTTACAGGTTTCAGCACACCTCCCAACTTTTGAACTTGAGGAAGGAAGTGAGGAACACTTGAGGGAGGAAGTGATCTGCAGCGCGTGTGGCAAAATGTGGGTGAAGCCAAATTCTTAACAGTGGGAGGGGCTTAAGGAGTGTGGTGATCTGGGTGGAGAACAGGGGTTATTCAGGACAGAAAACTGGGGTCAGCTGGATGGCGAGCAGGGGTTATCAGGACAGAAGACAGGGGTCAGCAGGGTGGGTGGAGGACAGGAATCAGCATGGCAAAAAAGGGTCTGCAGGGCAGTGTACAGGGGTCAGCATGGCAGAGAAGAGGGGTCACAAGGGCAGAGGACATGGATAAGCAGGATATAGGATAGGGAGTCAGTAAGACGGGGTACAGGGGTCAGCAGGGCAGAAAACGGGGTCAAGTAGGGCAGGGAACAGGACTCAGCAGGATGGAAGACAGGGGGTCAGTAGGGCAGGGATCAGCAGGACGGAAGACAGGTGGTCAGTAGGGCAGGGTACAGGGGTTAGCAGTATGGAAGACAGGGATGTGAAAAAGAGGGGATAGGTATGGCGCTGCTCTTATTAAGAGGTGACCTTTAACCTCGAAATACTTGAGGGGTGTGTGTCACGGGTGCATTTAGTGCAAAAAGTGACAATAAAAGTGCAGAAAATAAATATTTGTATATTCACAAAAATCCACAAAAAAATCCTACTGTGTAAACTACCTAACCGCTTATATATAATGCATATTGTCATGTTCAAACGAAAACACTATCCTGTGCAAAACCTGCAATTGACATTTCTGTGCAAGAAAATCCAACATATATGACTGGTGTATATTGTTGCTGTGAAACTGGGTTCAGAAATATGCATATACCGTCCTTAAACCCTGGTGTATAAAAAAAACCCAATAAAGTGAAGTAAATGTGCTCCTTCAAATTGTTCTGTGCTTCTTGTAAAACAGTGCCCCATAAGAAACGCACTCACCGCTATTATTCATCCCACAAGGAGGTATTTCACCTTCACAGTATGAGCCACTGTGCAGCCTGTGGAGTGGGAGGAATGATAGTGATATAATAAAATATTTACAAAAATTTAAGGGGTGTACTCACTTTTGTGAGATATTGTAAGTGTTCACAGCCTTTGCCACGACACTCAAAATTGAGCACAGGTGCATCCTGTTTCCACTGATCATCCTTGAAATGTTTCTACAATTCGATTGGGTAAATTCAGTTGATTGGACATGATTTGGAAAGGCAAACATCTGTATATAAGGTCCCACAGGTAACAGTGCATGTCAGAGCACAAACCAAGCCATAAAGTCCCAGGAATTGTCTGTAGACCTCCGAGACAGGATTGTATCGATCTGGGGATGGGTACAGAAACATTTATGCAGCATTGAAGGTCCCAATGAGCACAGTGGGGTCCATCATCTGAAAATGGAAGAAGTTTGGAACCACAAGGACTCTTCCTAGAGGGGGCCGCCCAGCCAAACTGAACGATCGGGGGAGAAGGACCTTAGTGAGGGAGGTGACCAAGAACCTGATGGTCACCCTGACAGAGCTCCAGCGTTTCTCTGTGGAGAGAGGAGAACCTTCCGGAACAACCATCTCTGATGCACTCCACCAATCAGGCATGTATGGTAGAGTGGCCTGACAGAAGCCACTCCTGAGTAAAAGGCACATGACAGGCCGCCTGGAGTGTCCTAAGGGGCACCTAAAGGACTCTCAGACCATGAGAAACGAAATGCTCTGTCCTGATGAAACAAAGATTGAACTCTTTGACCTGAATGGCAAGCGTTATTGTGTGAAGGAAACCAGGCACCGCTCATCACCTGGCCAATTCCATCCCCTCAGTGAAGCATTGTGATGGCAGCATCATGCTGTGGGAATCTTTTTCAGTGGCAGGAACTGGGAGACTAGTCAGGATCAAGGAAAAGATGAATGCAGCAATGCACAGACACATCCTTGATAAAAAGAGTGCTCTGGACCTCAGACTGGGGCGAAGGTTCATCTTTCAATAGGACAACGACCGTAAGAGCGCAGCCAAGATAAAAGGGGTGGCTATGGGACAACTCTGAATGTCCTTGAGTAACCCAGCCAGAACCCAGACTTAAACCCAATTGAACATCTCTGGACATCTGAAAATGGCTGTGCACCAACGCTTCCTATCCAACCTGATGAAGCATGAGAGCTCCTGCAAAGAAGAATGGGAGAAACTTGCCAAAAATAGGTGTTTCAAGCTTGTAGCATCACTAAAAAAGACTTGAGACTAATTGGTGCCAAAGGTGCTTTAACAAAGTATTGAGCAAAGGCTGTGAACACTTAAGTACATGATTTTTTATTTTTTTTTGATTATATGATTTTTTTTAAATTGTTTTAATTTTTAATAAATTTGCAAAGGTTTCAAACAAACTTCTTTCACGTTGTCATTATGAGGTACGGTTTGTAGAGTTTTGAGGAAAACAATGAATTTAATCCATTTTGGAATAAGGCTGTAACATAACAAAACGTGGAAAAAGTGAAGCGCTGTGAATACTTCCTGGATGCACTATGTATCTCAAAGTTCTTAGAACTCTGGGATGAATACCATTAGGGCCCATTGCTTTATTAAGCTTTAACCAAGCCAGTTCCTCTGCTACCTCCGTCTCCAGAAATCCGAAAAATGAACCTTCATTAGAAGAACCAGATTGATTCCCCAACTTGTTATTCTTAGTGCAAATAGTTTCCAAGACTGAACAGAAGTAATTGTTTAAATGGTTTGATACATCCAAGTCTCCCTCACCTTAAGTGTGGAGCCCAGTTTTCATTTTAAAGATCCTATTGTATTTTTTCCTTCCATCACTAATGTACCCAAGAAAGGTTTTATCTTCTTTCTTAATCGATTTAGCAATTTCCTCCTCTTTCTGTGCTTTGGCAGCACTGAATATGTTTGGCCTCCTTTTCTCTATTTTTATACTCTTCTCTGTCAGCTACACCTTCTGTTTCCTTGAATGTTCTATATGCTGATTCTTTTTCCACTTTACTATCCTACTTACCGCATGAACCATAATGTATTTTTCTTCTGTTTATTCTTACTAACTTGCCTGACATATTAATCTACTTACGCACAGGATGGCAGACTTTAACAGTGCTCACTGATTACTTACTCCTGTAGCTTTACTCCAACCTTTCAAATATTTTTGGGGAAATTTCTCCATTTCAGCAAAATGTGTCCTTTTAAAACTTTTGTTGTTGTATATGATTTTTCAGTTCTTGTTTTAATATCAAACCAGAGACATTGGCGATTACTAGAAGTCAGTTCTCTCCCACCTCAACATCAGACATTCGATCCCCATTTGTCAGTAATACGATCACCTCGGGTTGGGCTTTTTTCTATTTTAGAGAAACCCCATTCAGTGCTTCCATTACATCCCTGCTCCTGCTTGTACTAGCAGTTTGAGAATTCCAGTTAAGTCAGGCATGTTGAAGTCACCCATAATCAAATCCTCTCTCTTCATTGCCATTTAAGTTATCTCGGCAATCAACAAGTTATCCTAATCTTCAGTCTGTCCTGGGGTATGTATACTACACAAATTTTAAGGGAACCTCTCTGGTTGGAGGGCAGACCCCAAGAGTTTTGAGTATTTAATTTGCTTTCTGAATTGATGTTAGCGTTATGCTATTTTTGACATATATGGCAACTCCACCTCTCCACTACCCTGCTCTGCCGTTCCTGTAGTGTATACCCAGGTATTGTTATTTCCCAGTGATTTGAATCCTTGAACTAGGTCTCTGTAATTGCAACAAGGTCCAAGCTGTCCCTAAACGTAAGAGCTATCAGCTCACAAAGGATGTTGCCTAAACTACAAAAACTTTTACCTTTACAACCTGTAAAAGTGCTTTGGGGGGGGGGGGGGGGGTGGTTGGATGTGAACACTATGTCCTTTGTAGAATGTGTTATTTTGTCAATGAAAAACTTTTTTTTATAACAAAATCATGTGTACTGTATATATATAGGCCAGGACATTGCAAAAGCCTATGGTATAGATTATGTAGCATTAAAAAAAGCATCTTACAGAATTTGAAAACTACTAGACCTACATCAAGAAACTATTCTGAATCCAATGGGAACAAGAGGAAAAAACTTCAAAACCACCAAATTTGAAAGAACAGCTGCTAGTATGTGTAGTGGAGAACAGCACACTAGAAAAGGATGGTTTGTGCTGGAGGTTACAAACAATTTATATGAGATTACCTGGCGGCGATTCCTCCTTGGCGCAGGTTTGATACTCTTGGCTTCCCATCCTTGTCTATTCCACCTGACACTGTAAGCCCAAGTGTGGTGCCCTCTTTCTTCATTAATTCTACTATTGTTGAGCCCTTAAACTCCTCTGTTAAAAAGAAATATATGGATATTAAAATAGAATCTCAAGAATGCCTCTGCACAGCATGATTTTCATTAAATGAACAAAAAATAAAACATATATGTTTTCCTATTATCAGACAATAAATCACAGCTGTATTTTCCTTGCACTACCAGTCTGAGCTCTATGGCCCCATTTACAGGTTAGTGTTATGCAGCTCAAAACTCAAAAACGCTCAATATGCAAAATCCCAGAGTTTTCACTTGTGCCTGTTCATACCTGCACATAGTCTAAAATATGTGCATGGTTTTTGGGAGGTTTTTTTTCACCTACAAGCTTCTATCTTTGGCCTCAATATACTTTAATGGAAGCACCTGAAAAATGTGAAAACACACGAACATGCACCAAGAAAAAAAAAAGAAGAAAGAAAAGAAAATGCACATAAGACTGCAAAAACACCTGTAAATGTAGTCTAGGAAGGTAATGTCAAAGCCCAAACAAGGGAAAGTCATCCTGGCAAAAAAAAATAATAATTCTGCTAAATTGAGAACAAAAGTTTTCTCCATTCACATACTAATAACCAACTTGCAATGCCTGTGAGTGAGCGTGAAGGGCGGGAATAGTCATGTTTATTATTACAATTTACCAAAAGCCTTCATTATGTTGTCTGGTTGTTCCTCCTCTAAGTAGAGGATGCTTTATTCATCACTTCTACATTTAGAATTCTTTCTGAAGCTTATTATTTCTTAAGACAGGAGGTCACACAAGTCAATAAGCCTCTGTAGATGCAGAATTTGATATTATACTGTGGCTGAATTCAAACTTTGGGTGTTAGTTTAATATGACACAAAGAAAGGTCTCTAATCCATTGTATCGTAACATGTCGGGCAGTAACCTTGGCATTTAGATCTTATTATCCAGTCAACAAAAGATTAGCTATAAAGTTGTTGTTGACTAAAGGTTTTTTTTTTTTTTATTCAGGTTAAAATAAAGTATAGTAAATTTTGTAGACCTATAGTTTGCTAAATACAGGTCATTTACTTCTGTGCTGTAAAGAGACTAAATGTGAGGACTTTAAATACATACCAATGTATTTTAAAGTGGTTCTAAAGCCTTAATGTTTTTTACCTTATTGCATTCTACAGTGGGTATAGAAAAGAATCACCCCCCTTTAAAATAATCACATTTGGTTGCTTTGCAGCCTGAAATGAAGGCAGACACAGCTTTTGTTTTATCCAGTTGCATTTACTAGTGCAACTTAAAACATCCAAGTGAACAATAGAACGCCAACATGTCAGAATTAGAAAAAGGACCACCACCCTATGTCAATATTTTGTTGAACCACCCTTTGCTTTAATTACAGCCTTTAAGCTGTTGATTTAGCCTCATCTGACCACCTTAAATGCAACGTGAAGATTCTGAGCCGACATGGAAAAAGGCGTTATGGTCAGATAAGACTAAAATTTAATTATTTGGCCTCAACACCAAACGATATGTCTGGTGGAAATCCAATACAGCTCACCATTCAAATAACACCATTCCTACAGTAAAGCATGTAGGTGGTAATATCCTGTTATGGGGAGGTTTCTCTGCAGCAGGGACTGGAGCGCTTGTCAGGATAGAAGAAAATGGATGGGGCAAAATTCCATCAAATTCTTGAGAAAAATCTGCTGCCATCTGCCAGAAAGTTGTCAATGGGAAGGTTTACCTTCCAACATGACAATGATCCAAAGCACACAGCAAAAATTAACACACAGTGGTTGAAGGAGAAAAAGGTGAAAGTCCTTGCGTGGTCTAGCCAGAGCCCAGACTTAAACCCCATTGAAAATCTGTGGAATGACTTGAAGACTGCAGTCCACAAACAGTCACTTAATCAAATGAAACTAAACTTGAACAGTTCTGCAAAGAAGAGTGGGCAAATAGAAGAGTTTGCAAAGTCTAAGTGTGCAAAGTTAGTAGAGACATATCCCAACAGACTAAAGGCTGTAATTAAAGTAAAAGGTGATTCAACAAAATATTGACATAAGGGGGGTGAGATTTTTTTCCAACTCAGTGATTCTGTTTTTGAATTATATTTCTGAAATGTTGGTCTTTTATCTTTCACTAGGATGTTATAAGTTGCATTAGTAATAAAACAAAAATGGTGGCTGAATAAAACAAAAGACTTAGTAATGGCAGCTATGGAGCAAGCACACACGGGTGCCCCGATAGAATGTGGGTTTCCGTGGGGCACTCCCTGAAAAGAAGGGGCCTGGAGCGCCGACAGGGGACCCTAGAGGAAGGGGTTTGGGGCTGCTCTGTGCAAAAGCATTGCACAGAGCAGGTAAGTATGACGTGTTTGTTATTTTAATAATAAAAAAGAAGATTTAAGATCACTTTAAATACAACCGCTATAAATACCTAAATTTGACTAATTTTCAGCATTTTGTAATTCCCTGACCAGCACCAATCATGCTGCAGTACTCAGGGCCAGTTAGGTGTCCCACATTCACAATGCATGTGCTTACAAGGTACATACTGTATACACATTTGAAGCATGTACAGAAAGACAACTCTCATTCTTTTGCTGTTTCTTTCGTGTCCAATCTAGGGGAGAAGGGGTAGGTTACCAAACTATGTTGCTCAACAACAGCAAAGAAAAGTCAGGTCTCCAGTCTAGCTGTGGTGCAAAGCTGTGTGACTCTCAAGGCAAAAATACAAATCTTTTGGCAGGTAAGACAGCTTCAACATACAGTATGCATTTCAAGTGCGTATTTAGCGGTTTGCCTTGAATACCGCTTTAAGCACCTAGATGGTGATTATCATTTATTTTGTCCAAAATCTGCCACTTGTCAAATAAAAAAAAGTCTGCTATAATTTAAATATAAGTTTAACAATTATGGTTGCTATTCATGTGTATGCATTTACTACCTGCCTCCAGTCAATGCATTATGAAGGTTTAACATGCATAAAAAGTCATGTTTTATGGCAAGTCAATTTACAATTAACATCATATCATAAAAACTCAATTAGCAGGTTATTGCGAAGCTGGCCATACACTATGAATTTTCATAGTTTGTCACTCCACAAAAGAGTTGAGGACTCTTTCCTTTTCCAATTTGTCCTTTTGGTATGAGAGCTTTCTGAACATTCAATCTATATGATTTGATTTAAACTAAGCAATACTACTGTATGATCATGTGCAAAAGATGTTATTTTTTTTGTTTAAGAAATGATAAAAAGGAATGTTGGAGCAGTCAAATGAAAGAATTGGGTCTTATACTTTCAGACTGATACAGATATATTTAAACATATAGCTGCTATTCCTAAATATGCTTAAAGAGGAACTGCAGTCTGCTCACATAATTTGTAGTAAAAACATCATTACCATTCTGAATCTTCCCTCCAACAACTTGCATATTATTTTATATATGAAGTTTCGCTCTAAGTTATAGTGGTATGAAACTCTACACTTACCACAAAGTCTATACCTTTTACTGCGAGAGAAGTAAAATAGCATTTCACACCATACGAAGTAAGGTTACAGGTGTGAATGTATAGTGTGATTTTCAGCTCTAGTTGGTAAAAATGACAGATCGTATACTGTACTTGAAAGTAATTATAGCATAGTACTATTTGCCTTAAAGTGCTTGTAAAGGCAAAAAGTTGTTTACCTTAATGCATTATCTGCATTAAATTAAAAAACCTCCCAATAACAGAGCCCCCTAGCCTCCCCTTAAACATATACCTTAGTCCTGCACCAATCAATAGCTGTGCCCGGGTTCAGTTCTTCATCCCTCTCGGTGCTCTCACAAGCTGGGCTGAAAGCAGCAGGAGCCACTAGCTCCTGCTGTCAGTAAAGTCATGTGAGAAGGGAGCAGGGATGGGGCCGAGCTGGGCTGTGTCTATGGATACACACAGCCCGGTCCCGGAACAAGCCTGCAGGAGTGTCCCCATAGCAAGCCGCTTACTATGGAGGCACTTAGAGAAGAACAGGAGCCAAGAAAGCTGGCAGGGGACCCCAGAAGAGGATGTTTGGGGCTACTCTGTGCAAATCATTTCACTGAGCAGGTAAGTAGAACATGTTTTTTTTTTAATCTCCTAAAACAACAAACACTTAACCACTTTAAATGCAATGTTCCTTGGTATACAATAATTTACTATTGCTGACTGCACGGCAACTGAAGTGTGTGGGGAGGGTAGTCTGCACCAGTTATGGAATACAGTTGTATATTATCACACAACAACCATGCAAATAGAGGCAACATTTTCCTTTTTAAAGAGCCTGGTCTTATCTTTCAGTTTTGGCATTCAGGATTCTAGAACACAAATAGTCCAAATTCAAAGTATTGCAACAAAAACATCTAAATTGATAATTTTCTCCAAGTATGGTAATCATTAGAGTAGAAGTAAAAAAAATAAAACAGGTAAATTTTATTGAATCCAATAGAAACTGTCTAGTTATTGTTATAAACTTACAACAGATTCACTGCTTTAGGCTCCATGCACACTGGAGCTGATAAACTGCAGTTGTTTGGAGTTTGGGTGTTTTTTTTTAAAGCCCATAAACTCCACTCTATGTTATCCTACGTGTCCATGCACACATGGACGTTTTTTAGCTTTAATGAGCAGTGGAGTTTATGGGCTTTTTTCTGAACGGCAGAAATTTGCAATCAAAGTGCCGTTTTTTACCGCCAAAAAATGGCAAACGCTGATACACGCTCATAAGCGTACGTTAATTAGCATTCGGCGTTCTATTTTTTTTAATGCATTGTGGGAGTTTGGAATGCATTGTGGTATTTTCGGAGTGTCCTCTGTGTATTTTTATTAAAAACGCCCATAAACGCTCATAAATGCTATTACAAAACGCTGTTAAAAGCACGTTTTTCAACCAGAGTTTTCTGCCAGCAATTTGGCGCCCAGAAAAAGTTTTTTGAGCTTCAGTGTGCATGTAAGGCATGGAGCCTTACTACTGACACTATTTATTTATTCACTGGCCATCATATGGACCTAATATTAGCACTAAAAACATCATAAGGAATGAAATAGGTTTACATGTTTGGGTTTCAACTAACCAAATTCCTTCGTTTTGTGCCCCAATCCCTTATTCCTGTTCCTTAGCTATTTTTACCAGCACTATGGATACAAAACAGAGAGGTGCATCTTTAACTAAGGTATGGTAGGCAACATCAATAGTAAAAAAAAAAAAAACGAACAAAAAAGCAGAATGTATATATTGATTTACGAAAATGGAGTTCCTTAACAATCAGATATTTAATTGTGTTCAATAAACAATCCTATAAAAGTTAAGTCTATAAATGCCTTGTTTTTAAAATAAACCACACAAATCAACTGATTCTCTTGTGAATTCAGACCTTCAGAATTCTGTATTCACAACTATAGGTAATGGAAGCATAGAGAAAGTGCATGCTTTCACATACTGCCTAAGGGCCCGTTCACACCACATGAAGTCCAGTGCGTTTTTTTCTGCATTAAAACGCATGGAAATTAGGTTATATGGCTTTCAATGGCATAGTTCACACCAGTGCTTGCAGTTCCAATAAAAAAAAATTAAAACATGCCACATTTTTCCTGCACTGGACTGTACTAGAAAACTGTAAAACACATTAAACACGCACTGTAAAGCACATTTCCCTATTTAAGGTTAAGAAAAAAGGGGGGAAAAATGCACTGGACTGCATCAAAATCGCACTGAAGCGCATGAAAAATGCGCCAAAAACGCACATGCAGAAAAGTATCTGGAACACACCTGGACTGCATTTCTATGATGTGAACTGGCCCCAAAAGAGAAAAACAGAAAAACTTGAGCTAAATATCTACTGTGGATAAAAAATAAAAAGGTTTTGGGAAAGGCGGTCATGGGGAAGAACAGGTATAATTAAATTAAATACAAAGTTCTTTTTTTATCTTTTAAAAATGTGCATATATTTAACACATTCATATTAATACCACAAAGTACATCAGTGAGCACAGAAGAGGATTCCCGCCCTGCTCCTATTACATAGCCATAAATTATTCCATTCCTGAGATCTACAGTAACAACGTTAAAGTACCCATATAAATCTTCTTGTTCAAGTACCCATGCATACCCCACAACTTTCTCTAAAGGGAACGAGGGACACTATAGCTGTACGATTCTGGCTAAAATGAGAATCACAATTTTTTGCTTAGAATAAAGATCATGATTCACATTATACAAAAAAATTGGGCTAACTTTACTGTTAATTTTTTATTTGTAATTCATTAAGTTGTATTTTTTCCCAAAATATTTTGAAAGACCGCTGCGCAAATGCAGTGCGACATAAAATATTGCAACAAACAACATTTTATTCTCTAGGGTCTCGTCTTAAAAAAAGAAAAAATGTATATATATATATATATTATATATATAGGTTTAGTCTTTAAATGGTTAAACTGAGACAGACAGAAGTTCATTCCTTTGATCTAAGAACAAATGTTACTTTGTTTACAGTTATCTCCTATGTTGAGATAAACTTGGCAGGCTGCCTGGATATTTTTTTTGTCAGCGGTCAGAAGTGAGCAGAGAACTCTGCACTGGTTACATAGAATCGGGGAAATGCTGTTTTAGGATTGGGAGGGGGATCGCGATTTTGATTCTTTAACGATTAATCAAGCAGCTCTAGGGGACACCTATTAGCAAAAGTATGTAGGCATAGGACACACCCCCGCCACATTGAATTATACAAAAGAATTATTAGTTAAACCCACAAGTGCTTTTTTTACCACTACTATTCATTTATACTGGCTTTTGAAATTTACAAATGCAACAATTTAGAAACTGGATGAAAGGTTTAGCTCTGTAAAGCATTTTTTGGTAGATACATGGTGCATTTTATATACCACTATATAAATTAGGCCAAAATGAGGGACAAACAAGGAGAAAGGAGGGACAGAGGGACTTTGGGCGCTATGCCCATTGACATCTTGATGTCCATTGACATCTGCAAAAATTGTCTATGGTGAATTTTAAGGGTGGGCTACTTTGTCAAATGCGCTTGCTCAACTCCGCTGTTTCATCAATAATAATACGGAGTGGGAACCAAGATAGATTTTGAACTGTAGTAATACATAAAAGACAGCTTTTATTTTCGCCACCAAATGAAATTCTAAATAGTCAAGCAAATAGCCTTCAATTTATACTTGTGAAACAACAAAGTCTGAAACATGCCTGAAAATGTTTCCTGCAGCAATTCATTTTTACCCTTATTGTTTTGAAAAGTACCTTACACTGTGTGTAGGAAAAGGGATCCACAGAAAGGGCTTACCACAACTGAACTAGGAAGTTAGGAGCTCACTGGATTTCTGAGATGATTTATTCATCAATTTAAGCCAATATGTATTCTGCTAAATATTTCTGGTTGAAAAAAAAAATCCCAAAAAGGCCTATATGGATTGGTTTGCGCAAAAGTTATAGCGTCTAGAAACTATGGTATATTTTAATGGAATTTTTATATAAAAGATAACTAATGCACAAAAACCACAAGAAAGAATAAAATAGACAAGGACAATTAAATAGACAATTTAACATAAATAGTATACTCACATAACCTTACGCAACATATGATAAAAATATGTAGCGCTACCTCAGTCCTAAGGTGAAAAAATACGTCCAAGGCTTAAATGAACACAAACAAGCAAGACTCAGTACAACAATGTGTACATATAAAGTGCAAAGTGAAACACAAAAAAATCCAACCTCATGTGACACAGTGTATAAATAAATTGTGAATAACTTCACATGATAATGAAAGTGTCCAATCAATCAATATTGAGCATCTAACAAACTAAACCACCCAAAAATAGAAAAGAATAGCATTAATGTTCGCAAGTGTGCGATTCACAAATGCAATGGAACAATGCGACTTCCCACAAGTTAACAAAGTGCAGTGTGCGGGATTAAACAAAATAGCTGAAGAACTATATTTTCCCAGGTAAGCAATTCACAACTGCAACTTCCAAGCAAGAAAAAAATATTAAATGGAAATACAACGTGTAATGCGCATATATTCAAAGATTAATATATTCATAAGTATGCGATTCACAGATGCGATAATTAAATGCGACTGAAAGGATATATATTTTCTAGCAAAGTGCAGTGTGCATATAATGATATTATTGAAATTCTTGAAAAGTGTAATGTGCATATAATCAAAAAAAATTCCACAGGTATGCAATTCCCAAATGCAATAATTAAATACAACAAAAAGAATTGTAATTTCTAGCAAAGTGCAATGTGCATATAGTATTAATGAACAGGCAAATAAATAATATTCAGTGATAAATAAAATGAAATAAATAAACTATCCAATTAACTGTGAGTTCATATCTCAAGTTGAGGTGATATAAAAGTAAAAATGTTCAAGTGCAGTCCAAACACATGTGAATGCGACTTCTAATAACGCTCCAAATGTGGAAAAGCAGAGATCTTCTAGAGATGAAAAAAGTACTGGTGCAGTGATAGAAAAAATCGTTCATCCAATCCTGTTCCAAAGTGCGATGTGTGGTGACCGTTTCCCCCAGCCTCTCACCTGTAGTAGGGGCCCCCAAATGGGCCGAGTCACGCTTATGAGAAAGTCCCTTTGATAAAGTCACGTGGTGTGACGCAACGCGTCAGGGAAGGAGGAGCCAGGTGCCGTCGCTTCCTAGGGTACGGCCGAACCCGGAAGCTTTGATCTCTGCTGCTGATTGCTGTGTAATTACATGTAAGTGACGCTATCGATATATTAAAATTCATTTTAACATACTACACTATGGAGCCCATTTTTTTCTTTTTTACTTCCACCTGAGAATACTGATTAAGTGAGGGCAAATATCATTCCATCCTGCACCAATCCCACTCCCAAGGGAGCTGGCATCTAGATTGGGAGTCCAATTTTGGGAAGCCGTTCCAGTGTTGATATCCCTACCCACCTGTGGGTATAAGCGTGACTCGGCCCATTTGGGGGCCGCTACTACAGGTAAGAGGCTGGGGGAAACGGTCACCGCACATCGCACTTTGGAACAGGATTTTGCACCAGCACTTTTTTCATCTCTAGATTTGGAGCGTTATTAGAAGTCGCATTCACATGTGTTTGGACTGCACTTGAACATTTTTACTTTTATATCACCTCACCTTGAGATATGAACTTACAGTTAATTGGATAGTTTATTTATTTCATTTTATTTATCACTGAACATTATTTATTTGTCTGTTCATTAATACTATATGCACATTGCACTTTGCTAGAAATTACAATTCTTTTTGTTGTATTTAATTATTGCATTTGTGAATTGCATACCTGTGGAATTTTTTTTGATTATATGCACATTACACTTTTCAAGAATTTCAATAATATTATCATTATATGCACACTGCACTTTGCTAGAAAATATATATCCTTTCAGTCGCATTTAATTATCGCATCTGTGAATGGCATACTTATGAATATATTAATTTTTGAATATATGCGCATTACACGTAATAATTCCCATTTAATATTTTTTTCTTGCTTGGAAGTTGCAGTTGTGAATTGCTTACCTGTGAATATATGGTTCTTCAGCTATTTTGTTTAATCACGCTCACTGCAATTGTGGGAAGTCGCATTGTTCCATTGCATTTGTGAATCGCACACTTGCGAACATTAATGCTATTATTCTCTATTTTTTGGTTGTTTAGTTTATGTTAGATGCTCAATATTGATTGATTGGACATTCATTTTCATGTGACGTTATACACGATTTATTTATACACTGTGTCACATGAGGTTGGATTTTTCACCATATTAGGTGCGAGATTGGAGTAGTTTTTGTGTTTCACTTTGCACTTTATATGTACACATTGTTGTACTGAGTCTTGCTTGTTTGTGTTTATTTAGGCCTTGGACGTATTTTTTCACCTTAGGACTGAGGTAGCGCTACATATTTTTATCATATGTTAATGGAATTTTTATTGATTTTTTTTTCTACTAGTAAATGGCCGCGATCAGCGACTTATAGCAGGACTGTGACCTTGCAGCGGAGACCAGTGACACTAATACTGTGATAAGTGTTAACAAATGTGCACTGCCATTGTACTGACACTGGCAGGGAAGGGGTTAACATCAGGGGCAATCAAAGTTTAAATGTGTTCCTAGGGGGTGCTTTCTAACCATGTGAGATGTGCTTTAACTGTAAGAAGACAGAGATCCGTGGTCCTACTTAGCAGAAACACAACATCTTGGTCATCTGTTACAGAACGTCGTTCTGTCTGCCTTGGTAATGATCGGTGGGTCCCGGTAGACATCGGGTCCACCAGACCAGCTGATTGGCTCCCGCTGTGTTCAACAGCGGGATTGAGGTCGTCTGTGGTGTGTGTGCGTGCCCCTGGCCAAAGAATCACGCACAGGTACGCGATATCGCTAAAGGACCGCCCTACTGCAGTATATGTACGTGGGGTGGTCCTTAAGCAGTTAAAGCAGTTAGAAACCCCAAAACAAAAAAGTAATATATTGCAGCTAATCAATCTTTAACCACTCAGTTCTGTTCTGTTAGCCTGACTGGGTGTTATATGATGTCCAGCAGGATAACATGCTGGCACGTGCCGATCATTAGTGCTGCGTGTCACTCTGACACACCGCATCTCCGATAGTGGTAAGGAGCTTCTGACGGAGGTTCCTTACCACATGATCAGCTGTGACCAATCTTAGCTGATCATCGCGTGAACCAGGAAGTGCCGGTAGACAGCTTTCCTTGGTTCGCGCTGACAGGAAGAGCCGATCTGCAGCTCACCGTGTCGGGGGGGGGGGGGGGGTCTGCGCTGATAATCAGCACATTGAATATCAGCGCAGCCCCCTTCAGAGGTGCCCATCAGCTGCCAGTCTGTGCCCCATCAGTAACGCCTGTCAGTACCCATCAAAGGGCTAAACAGTGCCCATAAATGTGCCAGTGCCCCATCAGTAATGCCTGTCAGTGCCCTTCAGATGTCGATCAGTAATGCCCATCAGTACCTCCTCATCAGTGCTGCCTATCCAGTGCCCATCCGTGGTGCCCATCAGTGCTGAATATCAGTGTCCATCAATTCTATATATCAGTGCCTCCTCAGTGTCCATTAATGCCACCTCAGTGCCCATTAGTGCAGCCTCATCAGTGCCCATTAGTGAAGGAGAAAACAACATTTTATAACGGAAAAGAAGAAAAACTTGATTTTTTTTTTCAAAAATATTGTTTTGGTTTTTTTTAGTTTGTTTAGCAAAACATAAAAACTGCAGATGTGATCAAATATCACCAACAGAAAGCTCTATTTGTGGGAAGAAAATGATAAAAATTTAGTTTGGGTACAGTGTTGCATGAGCGCGGTGAAAGCTGAAAACTGCCCTGGGCAGGAAGGGGGGGGAGTGCCCGGTATTGAAGTGGTTAAATGTAGTGGCTTTATTCAATTTTTTTTTCCTTTATTTTACCCGATGATCCAAGTAACACACTAGGATGTCTATACTCTGATGAGAGGAGCATTGAAGACACCTTTGGACAAAAATAATATAAAACTGGGGTGAGGGTAGGTTGAATGCACTAAAAGATATAGATGGATTTGACTAACAAATTAAAGACAAATTAAAACCCCACCTAATATATTTTAAGCAGTTACAGCAAACTGTTTTTTTCCCATTTTGATAAAGGGTTTATATAAATGAATAAAAGCAAAAGCATACCA
The DNA here is from genome assembly GCA_037952925.1 of Lithobates clamitans. NCBI lineage: Eukaryota > Metazoa > Chordata > Amphibia > Anura > Ranidae > Lithobates > Lithobates clamitans. The sequence goes on from JBBGZY010000044.1 coordinate 5,679,098, forward strand.
TCGTAATAACCCCTGACAGTGGTAAATGGTTTGTCTTATCTCTGTAACTGCTACATCTGCAGGGCAGCCTGGTCTGTTAAAGGAGTTTGGGGTTAACAAAAAGTTGCTGGCTGGATCACCAAGTGAAATTAACGGCTCCAGCCCCAGGAAGATTTTACCCCCTTCCTGACCAGAGCACTTTTTGCGATTCGGCACTGTGTCATTTTAACTGACAATTGCGCGATCGTGCGGTGTTGCACCCAAACAAAATTGACGTCCTTTTTTCCCCACAAATAGAGCTTTCTTTTGGTGGTATTTGATCACCTCTGCGGTTTTCATTTTGAAAAAAACACGCAATATTTTTTGATCTTTTTGCTAGAATAAATATCCCTCAAAAATATATAAAAAAAATATTTTTTTCCTCAGTTTAGGCCAATATGTAGTCCTCTACATATTTTTGGTAAAAAAAAAAAAAAATACCAATAAGCGTATATTGATTGGTTTGCGCAAAAGTTATAGCGTCTACAAAATAGGGGATAGTTTTATGGCATTTTTATTATTAATTTTTTTTTTTTTACTAGTAATGGCGGCAATCTGCGATTTTTATCAGGACTGCGACATTATGGCGGACACATCAGACAATTTTGACACATTTTTGGGACCCATGGCATTTATACACCGATCAGTGCTATAAAAATGCATTGATTACTGTAAGAATGTCACTGGCAGGGTAGGGATTAATACTAGGGGGCGATCAAGGGGTTAATTGTGTTCCTTAGTGTATGTTCTAACTGAAGGGGGGGGGGTGGGACTGTGTAGGGGAGATGACAGATCGCTGTTCATACGCTGTATGAACAGACAATCTATCTCTACTCCCTTCAGAGAACCAGAAACTGTGTTTATACACACAGATCCCGGTTCTCGGTGTGCCCCGAGCGATCGTGGGAGCCCGGCGGTGATCATGACCGCCAGGCATTCGCATCAACGTAGGTGAGCACTTAGTGGCCGAATATGGAAGCGGCGCAACATGACGGCGATTCGTACAACTGTGGCGGCTGATCGGCAAGCGGTTACAGGAAAAGGCCTAAAAAAGAAAACTAGAACAGCCATCTTAATAAAGGATAAAGGATTGCTAAACTGCAATTATTACATTTTTGTTTTCATACCGCTTTAAGTCACATAAGAAATTATTGCTTTATTAAAGTTGCTCTAAAGGCAGGTGGTTTGTTTTTTTTTACCTTAATGCATTCTATGTATTAAGGTTAAAAAAAAAAAAAAAAAAACTTCTCTCTGCAACCCCCCCCCCACCACACACACAAACACACACAGGCCCCCCTAAATGCTTACCTGTGCTCAAGCCAGCAATGTGCACAAGACTAGAGGCTTTCTTGGGTCTCTCTCTCCTCATTGGCTTAGACACGGCATCGGGAGCCATTGGCTCCGGCTGCTGTCAATCACTCCCTAGGGTCCTTAGGGACACAGAGCCAGCTCAGTAAAACAATTGCACAGAGAAGGTAAGTATGACATTTGTTATTTTTGAAAAATAAAAAGTTTGCCTAGAATCACTTTAATTTTCCAAGCTATATCTTGTAATACAGTATATATCACCAATGTGTTGTCAAAGCCTAAAAAGGTGAGGAAAAGAGATATATAATAAAGATACCATTTCCTAATCGCAGACTATACGCTGGCCATTCACTAGCAGAATTTTTCGTTTTAAGAACTTTTGTTTGAGATTCTAGTCAGTGGGTCAATTCAACATTCGTTCTTCACCATAGAGACAAAAAAAATTCAAAGGAGGAGAATGCAAATAAATTTCTGACAGTTTATGTGGTCTTTGTTCATTCCAAAATGAAATGTTAAAAGAAAACAGCATTTTAAAATGCTTTCAAAAAGGACATTCAACAAGTTATTGACTGTACTAAGAATCTTCTTATGAATATTCATACAAACATTTATTTGAAAATGTACTAGTGTATAGTCTGCTAAAGTCATAGAAAACTGCATTTAGCTGGAAAATACATCTAGTGAAGTAATCTGATCTATACCAGGGGTGCTTAACAGCAAGGGCCACTTACAGTGCCTTGCAAAAGTATTCACCCCCCTTGGCATTTTTCGTGTTTTGTTGCCTCACAACCTGGAATTAACATGGATTGTTTGAGGATGTGCATAGTTTAATTTGCATAATTTAATTTACAGAACATGCCCATAACTTTGAAGATTTTTTTTTTTTTATTGTGAAGCAAACAACAAATAGGGCAAATTAACAGGAAAAGTCAATGTGCATAACTATTCCCCCCCCCTAAAAAGTCAATACTTTGTAGAGCCACCTGTATTTAGCACCATCCATCTTTCCCTCAACCCTGACCAGTTTCCCAGTCCCGACTGCTGAAAAACATCCCCATAGCATGATGCTGCCACCAAAATTTTTCACTACGGGGATAGTGTTCTTTGGGTGATGCGTTGGGTTTGCGCCAAACATAGCGTTTTCTTTGATGGCCAAAAAGTTAAATTTTAGTCTCATCAGACCAGAGCACCTTCCTCCATACATTTTGGGAGTCATCCACATGCATTTTCACAAACTCAAAACGTGCCATTTTGTTTTTGCTGAAAATAATGGCCACTCAGCCATAAAGCCCAACTCTATGGAGCGTACGTCTTATTGTCATCCTATGTACAGATCCTCCAGTCTCTGCTGTGGAACTCTGCAGCTCCTCCAGGGTTACCTTAGGTCTCTGCGCTGCCTCTCTGATTAATGCCCTCCTTGCCTGGTCCGTGAGTTTTGGTGTGCGGCCTTCTCTTGGCAGGTTTGCTGTTGTGCCATGTTCTTTCCATCTGGTTATGATAGATTTGATGGTGCTCCTAGGGATCATCAAAGATTTGAATATTTTTTTATAACCTAACCCTGACTTGTACTTCTCAACAACATTGTCCCTTACTTGTTTGGAGAGTTCCTTGGTCTTCATGGCAGTGTTTGGTTAGTGGTGGCTCTTGCTTAGGTGTTGCAGCCTCTGGGGCCTTTCAAGAAGGTGTGTATATGTAATGGCAGATCATGTGACACTTAGATTGCACCCAGGTGGACATCATTTCACTAATTATGTGACTTCTGAAGGTAATTGGTTGCACATGAGCTTTTTATGGGCTTCATAACAAAGGGGGTGAATACATACGCACATGCCAATTATCAGTTTTTTATTTCTGAAAAATAGTTTTATGTATATATTTGTCTAATTTTACTTCACTAACTTAGACTATTGTGTTCTGATCCATCACATATAATTCAGATTAAAAAAACATTGAACTAAAGGCTGTAATGTAACAAAATATGTAAAAACCCAAGGGGGGTGAATACTTTTGCAAGGCACTGTAAGTGATTTGTTAACCGGTTGCAGCCACAATGTACAATGGGGTTTTACTGCCCCCCAAGCTGCAAATGTAAACAAGCCCATACTGTCCTGAGCCCCCTTTAAGGCCGCTTTCAAACTGATGCATTGTGGTTTACACATACCGTGGGTACAGCACAGTGTACCTGCAGCTTTCATGCAGGTTAGCTGCACTGAACCATAGACTTCTATTACATCTTGTGGGTATGGTGCACTTTCAGAACGTGCACCAAACCCACAGGGTATAATAAAAGTCTATGGCTCAAGTGCAACTAACCCGCAGGAAAGTCCCAGGTGCACTGCACCCGAGAATCAGTGTGAAAGCAACCTAATAACCCTTTTTGGTTCTTTCCCTTTTAGTCTGAGTATAGGGGTGCAGTTACGATAAACACAAATATTTGGTACTTAATGTGTATATCACCCTAACATTTCATATTTCTGATATTTGTCTATGTTACCATGTACAACCCAAATTCCAAAAAAGTTGGGATGGTGTGTAATATCTACAAAAAAACAGAATGCAATGATTTGCAAATCTCAATCACATATTTTATTCACAAAAATAGAAAACATATGAAATGTTTAAAATGAGAAATATTACAATTTTAAGAAAAAAAATAAGGTAATTTTGAAATTGATGGCAGCAACACCTCTCAAAAAAGTTGGGACAGGACAACAAAAAGCTGGCAAAGTTGTACTAACAGGGAAGAGCTAAAAGAACATTTTGCAACTAATTAGGTTAATTGGCAACAGGTCAGTAATATGATTAAGTATAAAAAAACAGCATCTTGGAGAGTCAGACTGTCTCAGAAGTCAAGAAGGGCAAAAGTTTACCAATCTGTGAAAAGCCGCTTCTAAAGATTGTCAAACAATTTCAGAATATTGTTATATCGTTATCTACAGTACATAATAAAGTCAAAGGATTGTGAGGACCTGTAGAAATCTTTGTGCACAAAGGACAAGGCCAAAATACAATACTGGAAAAAAACAGGCATGTTGGACATCACTGCATGGAATATTTCCAAAAATCACTGTCTGTAAACACAGTTTGCCATGCCATTCAAAAATTGCAAGGTAATGCTCTATCATGCAAAGAAGAAAACATATCTGAACATGATCCAGAAAGGCTGCTGTCTACTAGGGACCAAAGCTTATTGAAAATGGTCTGTTGCAAAGTGGAAAACTGTTCTATGGTCAGGCAAATCGATATTTGACATTCTCTTCGGCAACCATGGATGCCACGTCCTCCAAACTAAAAAGGAGGGGGACCTTCCAGCTCAGTATCAGAGCTCAGTTAAAAAGCCTGCATCTCTGACGGTATGGGGGTGAATTAGTTCTTATGCACTAATGGAATGGAATGGGCAGCTTGCACATCTGGAAAGGCACAATCAGTGTTGAAATATATATTCAGGTTTTAGAGCAGCATATGCTTCCATCCAGAAACATCTTTTTCAAGGAAGGTTTTGAATATTTCAGGTGAACAATGTAAAATTACATATTGTATCTATGACAACAGCATGTCTTCGCAATAGGGGAGTCTGGGTACTTAACTGCTCTGCCTGTAGTCCAGACCTTTCACCAATTGAAAATATTTGGTGCATTTTGAAACAAAAAATACAACAAAGATGACCCAGAACTGTTGAGCAGTTAGAATCCTATAACAAGCAAAAATGTGACAGCATTCCTTTCCCAAAACTCCAGCAACCGGTCTCCTCAGTTCCCAGGCGTTTACAGAGTGTTGTTAAAAGAAGAGGGGATGCTACACCGTGGTAAACATGGCTCTGTCCTAACTTTGAGACATTGATTTAAAAATCATCTTTTCGGAAAAGAGTACATTTTCTCAGTTTAAACTGTTGATATGTTTTCTATTTTTTATTGTGAATAAAATATGGGCTTATGAGATTTGCAAATCATTTCATTCTGTTTTTAAGTGCATTTTAAACATCATCCCAACTTTTTTGGAATTGGGGATGTATTTGTATTAAAAAGCATCTGGTTTTCTTTGCATTGCTTTCTTTGTGTGAAACACCCATTCATCCTTATCCTCTCCCTAATTATATATATATATATATATATATATATATATATATATATATATATATATATATATATATACACATATATATATATATACACATATATATATATATACACATATATATATATATATATATATACACATATATATATATATATATATATATACACATACACACACACGAGAAACTGGGGTTTACTATTCTCCTAGACTTCAGCTTCAAGTGACACCATATCTTATTTATTATTACATATCGATTTACATTATATTAAACACAACTAGTTAGATATTTGCCAAGTCTCTGAAATACATGTCAAATCAAACAGGGGGGGGGGCTAAATCTCAGATATGAAATATGAACAAAGCATATCCCTCTCTAGTTTGTACTTGTCTCAATTAAAATCATTAAGTGAGATGAGGAGCAGTGGCAGAAGTATGACAGAGTTCTGCTGAAAGATGTTATTTTTGGCTTGGAAAGCTATTACAATCAAGTGGATTCAACCTAATCCTCCATTTGTTCGTACGTGGATAAAGATGGTGAATCAAATATTGCCACATAATAAACTCGTATATGAACATAGAGGTTGCCCTAAGAAATAACAGAATTTGGGATGTATGGTATTCTTCTACCTTACTATTTCCAGCCACTAGTAAAATTCAAATTATATGGCCCATTGACTCAGGGGTAAGGTTTAGTAATCATCAAGCCCCAGTTCTCTTGCTGATCTCATATACTTAGGAATAGCTGTAAGTTATTTTTTCTTTGGTAATCCAAACAATGCAGTGTATGTATTTTGAATAACATGATTCATGTCTGTTTAATTGTACTTTATGTGCTATGGTGCTCATGTTGAGCATTCTTTTGAATATGTTAATGTAATGCATATTCGTCCATAAAAAGAGTTTAAAACAAATAACTAAGTGTCATTTATGTCTGCCGCCTCGTTCCTCGGCTATCCATTCTGACAAGTGTTCCCGAACACCAAGAGAAAAAAAAGTGACGGGAGAGATCTCCAGCTGATTGAGAGCCACAGCTCTGTCCCTGTGTGCTGTGTGAAGTGGGTGTGTCCCTTCCCTCCAATCAACTCTCAGAGATCTCCTGAGCTCTGAAGTGTAATTTCAGCTCACTGTCCCTTTTTCTGGCAGCTCAGACAAGCTATACAAATTCTGCACTTTGAACGGATGAAGTGAAGAGAAGACTGCGGATAAACCGGTACAACTTATGCAGGAGGATAAGTTTCATCTCTGTGTTATCACCTGATGCCAGTCACTTCACTGGGTATATGTAAGGGGTGATTTTCTAATGGAAAATCGTTAACTTTTCAAGGGAAGTTGCACTTTACAAAGGAATTTTTCCCAGTGCTTAGTGAATGAAGTGAAGCTCGGCTAATTTCCATCATCCAATTATACGCATACAACAATTCTATACTTTTTATTTTATTATTACTATTATTATACATGATTTATATAGCGCCAACAGTTTACACAGCGCTTTACAATGTAGAGGGGGGACAGCATAATTCAATACAGAAGGGACAGGAGGGCCCTGCTCGTACAGCTCACATTCTAAAAGGGAGGGGGTGGTGGTACAAAAGGTAATAGATGCTGGAATGATTTGATGGGGGTGGCTCAGGGACAGTTGTTAGGTGGGTGTGGGATAGAATTCCCTGAATAAGTGAGTTTTCAGGAATCTCCTAAAGGTGGACAGGTTAGGGGCTGATCGGATATAATGGGGCAGGGAGTTCCAGAGGATGGGAGAGGCTCTGGAGAAGTCCTGAAGGCGAGCATGAAAGGAGGTAACAAGGGAGCTAGAGAGCAGGAGGTCCTGGGAGGAGAAGAGGGGGCGATATCTGCAGATGAGGTTGGTGATGTAGCTGGGGGCGATGTTGTGGATTGCCTTGTATGTTGTGGTGAGCATTTTGAATTTTATACGGTGGGGTAGGGGAAGCCCGTGCAGGGATTGGCAGAGAGGGGCAGCAGTCACGGATCAATTAGTGAGGTATATTAGTCTAGCAGCAGCATTCATAATAGACTGATGGGGGGGGATAGCCTGCGAAAGGGTAGACCATTAAGGAGAGAGTTGCAGTAGTCAAGGTGGGAAATAATCAAGGAGTGAATAAGTTGCTTTGTGGTGTCATTAGTCAGGAAGGGTCGAATTCTAGAGATGTTGCGGAGGTCAGAGTCAAGGATTACACCCAGCACCCTGGCATGTGGGGGACAATGGTTGTGCTGTTGATCTTAATGGTAAAGTCATGGGGGGGTGGGGGGGGTGGGACCAGGAAGGAGGACAAGCTTAGTTTTAGAAATATTGATGTTTGAGAAAGTGGTGTGACATCCATACCAATATGCCATTCAGTAAGTTTGAGATCCGTGAGGAGATCGAGGGGGTGAGTTGAGGAGTGGAGAGATAGATCTGAGTGTCATCGGAGAGGTGGTATTGGAAGCCATGGGAAGTTATCAATTGGCCCAGGGAAGAGGTGTAGAGCGAGGATAGGAGGGGCCCAGGCACGGGGCCTTGGGGTACCCCAATAGAGAGAGGAAGAGGTGAGGTTGTAAGTGACACTGAAAGTGTGCTGAGATAGGTAGGAGGAGAACCAGGATAAAGCAGAATCACATAGGCCAAGGGAGCGTAGTTTGCTGAGGAGCAGCAGGTGGTCAACTGTGTCAAAGGCAGCAGAGAGGTCTAAGAGTATGAGCATGGAATACTGGCTATTAGTTTTAGCAGTTAGTAGGTCAGTGGTGAGTTTTAGTAGGGCAGTTTCAGTGGAAACGAGGTTTGGATGAGAGGGTTTTGATGAGTGTTGTAGTAGGTTTGTTTAGCAGTGTGGAGGCAGGAGTTGGATTTGAGAAGGGCAGATTTGTAGAGGGTAAAGTCTTGCAAGGACTTAGATTTATGCCATTGCTCGCTCAAGAGCATGGCTGCGTCTCTTAAAAATTCTGGTGTCGTTAGTTTGCCAGGGTTGTTTTCTTTGCATACGATTGGGTACTCCTTATAAACTGAAATTTGACCACATTCGATAAGCTGGAAAATTCCCTTGGGCATTGAACCGCCTATTTGCTTTTACTAAATTAACTCCACTGTGCCCCTATTTATTGTATATATCTAAACATAATAAGCAGTTATTTACTTTTTGGAGCAGAGCTCAGAGGTGGTGCAGCAGTTCTGGCTGCCAACTGCATTCCTCATATAGTCATGCAGAACATCTGCAAGGTTGTAATACAGCCAAGAGCTCACAACTCCCCTGGTGTCACACTCATGATAAAGGGTTAACATTATAGATGCTTCCTGCAGCAAACAAACATACAGCACATGTATAATTTAAATAGTTTTCTTTCAAGCTGAAACTTAGCTGAGTTTAAAACTTCATATACAACCACATACAATTAAAGTTTGAATCTGTAGAAATATATTCCTGGTGATTAGGTAGATCATTTTGAATTGGGTACATATTTATGATGTTTCTTCATCAAATACACAAAAGAAAAAAAAATCACAGCATACTATGAAGAGTAAGGATGAGCTCTGGCGTGTTCGCAGAGCCCGCCAGGAAGTCGTCACTGCGCTAATCACAGGCAGTGAGACATTTCCCGATCTCTGCCGCCGCACATCGGGACAATGTCTCCATGCCTGTGATTAGCGCAGCGCCAACTTCCTGACGGCCTCTGCACGTGAGCTGTGCGAACACGCTGGAGCTCATCCTTAATGAAGAGTAACTTCCTGAACAGAACATATCCCCTGTATATAGAGGAAATCTACATCTGTTTTTTGCTAAGAAAGTATTTAGTGTGCATTGGAGCTGCACGATTCTGGGAGAAATGAGAATCGGAATTTTTTTTGCTTAGAATAAAGATCACAATTCTATCATGATTCTCGTGGCGTAACACTTGAAACCAACAAGTGTCAGAAAAAGACTTAGTCTTAACCACTCCCGGACCGCCCGCTGTCGTTATACGTCGGTACTTTGACTTGAAAACCGTTATAGCAGCTGTTAGCTACCATAACCATGGTATTTTTAAAAATGACGGGTGGTCCGCTTTCAGATAAAAGTGGTCTCTGCGGCGGATTCGCCGCGAGATCGCTTATGGCGGGAGAGGTGCCCACCCCCCTTCTGCCGCGTTCCGGTCATCTTCGTTGCTTACTGGAGACATTGGTAGCGGCGGAGGCAAGCCAATCCTTTCCACTCTGGGGCATGAAGTCGATGTGCAGTCTATGTTATGCAATTATATTTCAACAAATATAAACATTTGAATTAAGACAGACATATTCAAAAATATATTGGTTATAGTGGTTGTAAAAGTAAAAGGTTTTTTTTTAGCCCCAGTACCCTCTAAATACTTAAATCTTGATTCAGTGCTGTGCTTGAAAGCAGAGACTCTCTCCGCTCTCTCTCCTCATGGGACATGAATGCATCAACAGGAGCTATTGTATATCACAGCCTGTTAGGAGGGAGCAGGGAGGAGTCACACTGAGTGGCAATAGACACACACAGCGTTAGAAAAAAACGAATTTTTTAATTTTTGCTATAATAAATATCCCCAAAAAATATATAAAAAAACATTTTTTCCTCAGTTTAGGCCGATAAGTATTCTTCTACATATTTTCAAATAAAAAAAAAAAAAAAACGCAATAAGCGTTTGATTGGTTTGCGCAAAAGTTATAGCGTCTACAAAATAGGGGATCGTTTTATGGCATTTTTATTTTTACTAGTAATGGCGGCGATCTGCGATTTTTATTGGGACTGCGACATTATGGCGGACACATCGGACATTTTTGGGACCATTGTCATTTATGCAGCAATCAATGCTATACAAATGCATTGATTCCTGTGTAAATGGCAGTGAAGGGGTTGACCACTAGGGGGCAGTGTAGGGATTAAGTGTGTCCTAGGGAGTGATTCTAACTTGGGGGGGCGTGGCTATGTGCGACACGACACTGACCACCACTCCCGATTACAGGGAGCTGTGATCAGTGTCCGGTCAATAGGCAGAATGGGGAAATGCTTGTTTACATTAACATTTCCCCATTCTTCCTCTCTGTGAGACGATCGCGGGTATCCCCACGGACATCGAGTCCGCGGGACCCGCGATCACACTCAGAGGTCACGGCAGGTGCGCGCAATCCGCTTTTTAAAGGACAACGTACAGGTACGTTAATCTGCCTGAACGTGCCTTTCTGCCAACATATATCGGCGTGAGCTGGTCGGCAAGCGGTTAACCACCAAGTTAGATTTAAAGTGACAAAAATATCCGCATTAATTACTTTCCCAAATTCATGTAAAAGACAAGAGGAAACCTTCAACGCGTTATTTCTACTAGCAATATTTAAATTTTACAATGAATTCCCTATAAACTTCTGCTTGAGACAGCTGCCCAACTGAAGGCCACACAATGTCCCTCAGGATTTGCAGCTCTAATTCCATATTGTGGAGAGATCCGACGATGGAACCTACCATCTGGCCCAACTCTAACGCTGCTCATCTATCTGACAATAAAGAATCAGCCAATTACACAAGGCTGTGGGCACTTTGTGTAAGCTTCACTATATTAATTCAAAATTTCAGACGTAAGCTCCACTGAGCAGGGCTCAAACCTTCTGTTTCAATGCAAAACCTTCATTGCGCATTGTATACGCACATGGTATGTTATGATATATGGAGAAAAAAAACTGCAAAAGATCTGCAAAACCTTGTTAAATTTGAAAGCTTTTTATTTGAAGTTCTCTAATCTAAACTTGCTTTCCACACCTGGCCTAAGCAATACTTCTCATACATTGCATTTCTGAAATAATTGTGTTTTCTGACAATGTAATTATCTAAAAAAATTATCAACAAATACCAAGATTGACAAAGGATGCCAATGTGTTTCAGTAAAAAGATAGTTTAATATTATGTGGATTACCAATCACTGTGTAATAATAGCTGTGACTCCATATTGGTTTGAAAAGACAATTTCAAAAGCAAACCTCTACGCTGCAGTATCTGTGAAAGCATCCTTCACAGATACATCCATTGAGCTAACACTTAAGAGAATTTTTTTTTCCTGATTTATACTTACCTAGGTGGATGCCTCTACACTGAGAACTGAGCGATCGAACACTGCCGATCGCTTGGTTTTCAGAGCTCCATGAGCAGAGAGCTGTAGACTGTCAGTCACAGCTCTCTGCTCCCTCCTCTCTCACATCTCACAGCCTGGACTGACATGTGTGACGTCAGCAGAGAGTGGACTTCAGCCCACTCTCTGCTAAAAATGGGTCACACGAGTTGGACTCCTGTGATCAATAGGAGAAGTACAGCCAAACAAGCTTTGGCTATACTTCTCCTTTAAGTTGACTATTTCCATGTAGCAATGAAACCACGTGTAAAAGGGCCTGTGTAGGCAGGCATTTTAGGGACATATTTTAGCGGCTTGAAAGTGAAACATAAATGTTATTGTAATTCTTATAATAACCAATTTTATTGGATGAGACGTTCTTTCAGGAGTTTATCGTATGTTAAAATAATTGCAAAAGGTAATTTTTACTTACTACAGTGCAGTTTATTGGGGTGGATCAATGGTGTATTAGCAGACTGTAAGGTAAGGGAGTTAAAGCAAACTGTTTCAAATAGAAAAACACAAAGTATAGTTTAATATAACATTCAAAAACAGGAGTGCCATTACCAGTACCAATGCAGCATAAAGTTTACACCCTACTACAGCTAAACTGGTCGCACAGATGATTTTTGTCAGCAAACTATATGTAACAACTCAAACCCAACCACTTTGAGGTGATAGCAACAAGAAAAGCCACCTTGCAAGTGAGGTCAGACAGGGCAATATTCCTAAAGGGTGGTCCTCTAAAGGGGACTAGCCCCATTCTGGCTTCACCCTTCAGGGTGTACATACCCCCAAAGGGAGTCTTCCGGAAAGGATTCCACTACGGACAGGCCACGGCCTTGAACTTTTATAGCACCCTGCAGTTAATGCAACATGATGCAGCATAAGCCAAGGTGTCCAAAGTGACTTTACAGTCCAGCCTTGCATCTTCTAGGTGGGGTCTGGGTATGGTCCATCAAGGCTTATCAGAGGAGCCAACTGATCTGGAAAGCTGCCAAAGAAGACCAGCAGTGGCTATGTTACAGCTAGGAACTTAATAAAAAAGACTCTTGAAGCTTGAAGACAAGACCCAACATAGAGCTACGCATCTCAGCAGAGAGAAGACATCCATCACCTGTGGATAGGAAGGATTGCTGGGAGTGGGAGGGGTTATATAGAGGATGGCCCTGTAGTTTTTTTTGCCAGTGTCCAAACATCGGAAGGTAGCCGCATATAAACCCATGGTTAAGACCAAGATCCTGTTTCCTGTGCTGTACATAAGTGTGTGTTCTTCAAGCAGTGGCAGAGTGGACCCTTGCTTTCTATGTGAAAGCAGTATTCTCATTGCATTAGTTATTGACGAGATCACGGCTTCAAAAAAGCAAGGGCCCCATTCTACAGTATTTTGGCAAGTAACAGGCTCATCTACTCAGGCTGTGGCTGATTTTGCACACCTTTATTTCATCTGAAAGTTAAATTGTGCTTGAAACCCTCCCAAGCACTGGGCAACTGGTTGTTCAGAAAACATTTGGTTGATGTGAAGAGAAATGCTTAGTTCTTCCTGACTAGAAAGGCAAATATGGAATCTTCTGTTGTATTGGCTAGATGAACTGTAAGGAACAACCAGGGAGTCAACTTGGGTATAAATTGCAATGCAACATAATGACAGAAAAAGGTTTTCTTCATAACTGTGATATCCTTCCTATGAATAAAGTATATTGACATATGTAGTCCACCAATTAACCACTTCAGCCCCAGAAGATTTGGCAGCTCAATGACCAGAGCACTTTTTACAATTGGACACTACACTGCTTTAACTGGTAGTTGCATGGTCATGCAATGCTGTACCCGAACAAAATTTGTGCCATTTTTTTCCCACAAATAGAGCTTTCTTTTGATGGTATTTGATTGCCTCTGTGATTTTGATTTTTTGCGATATAAACAGAAAAAGACCGAAAATTTTGAAAAAAAATGATATTTTCTACTTTTTATTAAAAAAATCCAATAAACTCAATTTTAGTCATACATTTAGGCCAAAATGTATTCAGCCACATGTCTCTGGTAAAAAAAAATTCAATAAGCTTATATTTATTGGTTTGCGCAAAAGTTATACTGTCTACAAACTAGGGTACATGTTCTGGAAGTTTCACAGCTTTTAGTTTATGACTGCCTATATCATTTCTTGAGGTGCTAAAATGACAGGCAGTACACACACCCCCAAATTACCCCATTTTGGAAAGTAGACACCCCAAGGAAATTGCTGAGAAGCAAGCTGAGCCCATTGAATATTTAATAACAATTTTTTTGTCACAAGTGATTGAAAAACGACGAAAAAAAAAAATTACACAAAGTTGTCAACAAACGATCTGATTTCTAGGAGCCTAGCTGCATACAGGACCCGGAAAACCAAGCACCGCCTTCAGGATTTCTAAGGGTGTAAATTTTTGATTTCACTCCTCACTACCTATCAGTTTCGAAGGTCAAAAAAGGCCAAGATATCACATCCCCCCCCCCCCCCCAAATGACCCCATTTTGGAAAGTAGACACCCCAAGCTATTTGCTGAGAGGCATGTTGAGTCCATGGAATATTTTATATTTTGCCACAAGTTGAGGGAAAATGACAAACTTTTTTTTCTTTTTTTGCACAAAGATGTCACTAAATGATATATTGCTCAAGCATGCCATGGGCATATGTGAAATTACACCCCAAAATACATTCTGCTGCTTCTCCTGAGTATGGGGATACCACGTGTGAGACTTTTTGTGAGCCTAGCTGTGTACAGGACCCCAAAATCCAATCACCGCCTTCAGGATTTCTACGGGCGTAAAATGGTGATTTCACTTCCTCACTACCCATCACAGTTTCAGAGGCCATGAAATGTCAAGATAGCACAAAACCCTCCCAAATGACCCCATTTTGGAAATAGACACCCCAAAGCTATTTGCTGAGAGGCATGTTGAGTATTTTGCAGATCTCGCTTTTTGTCACAAAGTTTTGAAAATTGAAAAAATAAAAATACATTTTTTCTTTCTTCATTTTCAAAAACAAATTAGAGATGCTACTCACCATGCCTCTTAGCAAATACCTTGGAGTGTCTAATTTCCAAAATGGGTCATTTGGGGGGGGGGGGGGGGTTGTGATATCTGGACATCTCAGGGCCTCCATAACTGTGATAGGTAGTGAGGAAAAAAAAAAGAAGAAAAGAAGAGAAGAAAAAAAAATTGTAATTTTCCCTGAAACTTGTGGCAATATATAAACTATTCCATGGACACAACATGCCTCTCAGCAAATAGCTTGAAGTGTCTACTTTCCATAATGGGGTAATTTGTGGGAGTTTTGTACTATCTTGACATTCCATTGCCTCCGAAACTGTGATAGGTAGTGAGGAAGTGAAATCACTATTTTACGCCCTTAGAAAGCCTGGTTGATTGGTTTTCGTGGTCCTGTACACGGCTAGGCTCCCAAAAAGTCTTGCATGTGGTATCCCCATACTCCGGAGAAGCCGCAGAATGTATTTTGGGGTGTAATTTCACATATGTCCATGGCATGTTTGAGCAATATATCATTTAGTGACTACTTTGTGCAAAAAAATAAAATAAATAAAAAGTTTGTAATTTTGACTAAACTTGTGGCAAAACATAAAATATTTCAAGGACTCAACATGCCTCTCAGCAAATAGCTTGGGCTGTCTACTTTCCAAAAATTGGTCATTTGGAGGGGTTTTGAACTGTCCTGGCATTTTATGCACATTAGAGGCTTATGTCACACATCACCCACTCTTCTAACCACTTGAAGACAAAGCTCTTTCTGACACTTTTTGTTTACATGAAAAAATATTTTTTTTGTTGCTAGAAAATTACTTTGAACCCCCAAACATTTTTTTTTAAGGAAAAGGCCCTACAGATTAAAATGGTGGGTGTTGCAATTTTTTTTTCACACAGTATTTGCGCAGTGATTTTTCAAAAGCAATTTTTTGTTTAGAAAAAAAAAAATAAAACCCTTTTTTTTTTAAATTTTAATGCACTAAAACACAATTTATTTCCCAAATGTTTGATGGAATAAAAAAGATGATCTTATGTCAAATACATGGATACCAAACACGACATGCTTTAACCAGTTCCCAACCAGCCGCCGCAGTTTTACTGCGGCAGAATGGCACGGGTGGGCAAAACGACGTTACCTTATGGCGGCCAAGGCAATCAGATTCCTTTCAGAAACGATCAGTCTCCAGGCCCAGGCCAATGATTTCTGGCCTGGACCTGCTGATTCGTTCTGACGAATGAAAGGATTCCCCTGCCTGTAAGTGTAAACACAGGCAGGGGAAGTGATGTCATCTCCCTTTCTGGAATTCTTTTCCGTTCCAGAGAGAGGAGAGAGGACATCCAAACATAAGTTGCACCAACACTACACTGACACAGTATAAAGTGTAAAAGGTTTAACCCCTGATCACCCGGCGAGTGATATTAGTTAAGTTTTAGTGTCAGTTAGGTTCTGCGTCTCCACCCCCAGGCAGCGTCAGATTAGTGCCAGTAGCGCTAACACCCATGCACGCACCATATACCTCCCTTAGTAGTATAGTGTCTAAAGGGATCGATATCTTTGATCTGATCAGAACTATATTAGTGTCCCCAATAGTTTAGGGTTCCCAAAAATGCAGTGTTAGCGGGATCAGCCCAGATACCTGCTAGCACCTGCGTTTAGCCCCTCCGGCCCAGCCAAGCACACCCAATTGCAGTATCAATCAATCACTGTCACTTACAAAACACAGCATTCGCAGAGTCAAGCCTGATCCCTTCGAACGCTAACAGTTTTTTTGTTCAGTTGCTGACAGTCAGGTGCTCTTTTTTCCTGTGAGTCTCACTAGTTGTACCAGTAAATTTAGAGGCCAAAATGTCCAATCGAAGGTACACTAGTGAAGAGGCCTACAATTTCCTGAGCATGACAGATGAGAGTGAAAAGGAACTCACCCACATGTCAGATTCAGGCTCAGAATACGAACCTGTAGGCAGCAACGGTACCCTGACAGATAGATCTGGCGATGGAGTAGTGGTCCATGCCAAGGTCAGGCATACCCGACCCCGTTCTGCTGTTGTTGAGGTGCATGAACCGCAGGGCTCTCATATGGAACAGAGAGCCAGTACTAGTCCTGCTCATCCTTCTGGTGAACTGGCAAGCACCAGCAGCCTAGTACATCCAGCACTGCAGTAACACTTGGTGACGTGGCGAGTCCCATAAGTGCAGTTCAAGCTGGTGAGGTGGCTAGAACAACTAGTGTTCCGCAGCCACCAAGACAAAGACAGGCCCGTCGAGCCCATAATGTCCTTCCTGCTGCATTTGCCAATCCAAATTGAGAGCCCACAGCTTCTGCAACACCCGTACTTCCCCCATTCACTGGCCAACCCGCAATTCAGGTGGAAACGGTTGATTTTACATCACTTGAGTTTTATTCACTGTTTTTCACGGAAAATCTCTATATATGCCCTTGTTCTCTGCCTCCATAACCAGGACACGATACGAGCAGATCTTGCGATTCATGCATTTCAATGACAATGAACTCTGTCTTCCTCGGGGTGACCCTGAATATAATCAGCTCTACAAAATTCGGCCCCTCGTAAACTACTCCAACTAGCAGTTTGCAGCCTTGTTTACTCCCGATCAAGTTGATGAGTCCCAGATTAAGTTTTCTGCCCGCTTGTCATTCAAACAGTATCTTCCCAGCAAGCGTGCATATGGGGTCAAGATGTATAAGCTCTGTGACAGGGAAGCAGGCTATACATATAGTTTTATGGTTTACGAGGGAAAAGATAGTCATGTAGAGCTGGAGAACTGCCCAGACTACATAGGGAGCGCTGATAAGACTGTGTGGGACGTGGTGTCACCCTAATTCAGAAAGGGGTACTACTTGTATGTGGACAATTATTACAGAAGCGTGCCACTCTTTAGTCACTTGTTTGATCATGGAATTGGCGCATGTGGCACCGTGCGATCTAATTGCCAGGGCTTACCCCAGCGGCTTGTAGATTCCCGGCTTATGCTGGGGGAGAGAGCCTGCTTGAGATGTAATAATTTGTTCTCTGTGAAGTGGAGGCATAATAAGAACGTTTTCGTTCTGTCCTCCGTTCATGCAGACACGACAGTCCTAATTCAAAACGGCAACTGGTGTTGGAGAAACCCCTCTGTGTCCACAAATACAACCTTAACATGGGGAAGGGTGGACCTCAACGACCAGTTGTTGGCGCCGTACCCAATTGCCCGTAAGGCTAGACGCTGGTATAAAAAAAGTGTCTGTATATTTATTCCAATTGGCTCTGCTTGAATGCTTATGTGCTATACAAAGCTTCAGGCCCAACTTCCCAATCCAAATGCAGTGAGCCGGCTGCATGAGAGGCATTTTCCGTAGGTCTTCACTGGTACCCCTACCCAAAGAAATCCACAAAGATGTTGTGTCTGCAGAAAACGCGGATATAGACATGACACCCACTTTTATTGTCCCTCCTGTCCTGACCAACCTGGCCTTTGCATTGGTGAATGTTTTGAACGCTACCACACACTAGTGGAGTATTAGCATAGGGTACAGCATTGCACAGTCCTAGGGCACACTTACAAAGGGTTGCAAAAGATGAGATGGCCATCACATTTTGAGAGACCCTAATCTAGAATGCTTACAGTTTATATAAAAGTGCAAAAAACAAAAACAAAAAAACGCTCTCTATTATTACTGTATTTTAGAACTGTAATTTTTTTAAATTATGTTTTATTGTATTTGCTTTCAAGAAATGGCAAGGCTTACTGATATACTGTAATGTTGCTTTGTTTTATTGTTAACCATCATTTGCTTAGCAGGTACGCCATTCAACTGCAGCATGAGTTTATTTATTCTGACAGCAACAGCGTTTGCTCCCATGATGCATAGCCGTGACTCCTGCACTGTAGGAGGTGATTTCACCACCACAGTTAAAAAAAAGAGCATATATGCCGAATCATGGGGGCAGTTGTGGAGGAGCGATTTGCTCCTAACATTAGGGGCAGATTGCCCCTATGCTTCAGCATATATTTTTTAGGCAGATTTCTTTAAAAAAATCAAGTTGTTTTATTGAGTTAATGTGTTATAGTTACCATGGTTTGCTTTTCAGCTACGCCATTCAGCTGCAGCACTGACTTATCTTGACAGCAACAGCGTTTGGTCTCTCGATACGAAAATCAGCAACTCCAGCAGTGTAGGAGGTGATTTCATCACCACAGTCTAAAAATAAAAAATAAAAAAAAAGGGTGTATGTATGCCCATCATTAGAAGTGGGTGGATGTAGGGTGATATTTTAATGGTGGGCATACCCACCGATCAATCTCTTTTTTGTTCAGCCCATAGGCTGCATGAAAAAAAAGAACATTACAATATATGCACAACAAGGACCAGCAACGTACTGGTATGTTGCTGGACTTTGAGTGGTTATACCAAAAAGATGCCTGCAGGTTTAGGTATCATCTTGGTATCATTCTTTTCAGCCAGCGGTCGACTTTCATGTAAAAGCAATCCTAGCAGCTAATTAGCCTCTAGACTGCTTTTACAAGCAGTGGGAGGGAACATCCCCCCTCCCATTGTCTTCCATGGTTTTCTCTGGCTCTCCTGTCCCAACAGGGAACCCAAGAATGCAGCCGGTGGTTCTGCCAGCTGATCATAGAGCTGATCAGAGACCAGAACTGCTACAATCATCTCTAGGCCTAAGAAACGGGAAGCTATGAGCATTTCATGACTATAAACAGCGCCATTGGGAAATTGGGAAAGCATTTTATCACATCGATTTTGGTGTGGTCAGATGCTTTGAGGGCAGAGATCTAGGGTCTAATAGACCCCAATTTAAAAAAAAAAAAAGGAGTACCTGTCACTACCTATTGCTATCATAGGGGATATTTACATTCCCTGCAATAATAAAAATTATAAAAAAAAAAAATTGAGAGTAACAGTTAAAAAATAAAATAGTAAAATCAATAATAATAAAAAAAAAATGAAAGTAACAGTCAAAAAATAAAATAGTGGTGCCGACATAGAGATGCCAAACTTTGGACACAGATAGAACAAGCCCAAAGTAAAACTCCTCTTCATAGAACACCATGGTGCCACGCAGACATACCACTGGACGTTAAGCATCAACCACTGATAGGTAACACCATCAAAACTTGTGAACAACTGATATCTAAAACCTCCCTATTCTCCCGCAATTCGCCACTCCGTCCAATTCTGGGAAACCCTCGATTCATCCCGGGCATGTGTGACATGAAATTCCACGCTCTGAACGAGTCGGGATTATATCAAGTCTTTCATTTCAGCTCCGCGGGACGTTGGAAAACAATTGCAGAACAGACTTGACTTCTTGAGAGCCCTACAGCTGAGCCACTTTCTCAACACCATGACTCCCCTTAGCGCTACAAATCAGGCCCTCACGACTTTGGAAGAAATGCACAGAAACTGGAATAATTTTACATACACTTTCTCTTACATACAACATGCTAATAGCACCACCAGAAGACTATAACCTACCATGCCTCGACAAATGGGAAAGGGACCTGAACTGCCATTTTACCAACAACAAAAAACAACATATCATGACTTTCACACACAAATCATCTATTTGCACCAAAATCCAGGAGACCAACTATAAAACCCTCACACATTGGTACAGAACCCCAGCTATACTGAACAAACTTTTCCCGACAACATCAGATTTATGCTAGCGCTGTCAAGAGGAAAGAGGGACCCTGATACATATCTTCTGGTCCTGTCCCCGGATCCAAAACTTCTGGGCAGAGGTCTGCCGGATAACACAAAAAATTACAGATAGTACAGGCCCAAATGACCAAGCATATTTCCTCCTACATGCAAATGACATCCCTGCACGTGTCTACAAAAAAAAAAAAAAGTAGTGATACGGCATTTATTAGACGCAGCCAAAGCCTGTATCCCCCTTAACTGGAAGTCAACGTATACCCGCCGACTATCGACTTCTGGCTTAAAAAAAAAGATGATATTAACAAAATGGAAGACCTTATCCTCACAAGACAGACAGGAGACATACTCCAAGACATGGCAATTATGGAATATGTTCAAATACTAAGAGGAGGGACAAGCACTCAGAGAAACCCCTCATAATTCAACTACATAGGTCCCCAATACCAGGTGAATAACATATCATAGACTGAAGAAACAATATACACTGAATAGATGTATAGATCCATGTTCGCGAGTTCCCCCCCTCCACACTCTTTTCCCCCTACTCAACTACAAACCCCCCCTTTTTTCTCACTATTACCTCTTCACTACTTCTCTTAGCACTCTAGGGCGCTGCCCATATTCCAACTACCTCTACCCCACTTTACTTTTATCTACTCAGAAAAAAGGAAGGGGGGGGGGTGGTTCCACCGAGCTATAGCAACCTGCCTAACCACAGTGAGATACAAGAGACAACCTTGTAGATGTAAACACCCACTTCAGAAACCAATCAGGAATACCATACATAGATATAGACAAGAAAACCACACATCGGCTATGTTTTTTCCAACAGATAACCAAATAAGAAAATGTTGTCATTCAGTTGTAACGTTATGTGCATCTGTATTATTGTCAATTTTGACTATGTTGTTGTGGTCTCTCTTCCATTTCCCAATATAAATACAAATTTTTTTTTAAAAAAGCACCCCTGCGCCCCCCCCCCCCCCCGTGCTCAAGCACAAAGGCGAGCGCAAGCGTCAGTCTGATGTCATATTTAAAAACAGCAATTGCACCATGCATGTAAGGCATCAACGCGAAGGTGAGATTGAGGGCAGTAATTTTAGTAGTAGACTTCCTCTGTAAATCTAAAGTGGTAACCTGTAAAGGTTTTTACAAAATGTATGTAGTTTGTCGCCGTTGCATGTTTGTGCGCAATGTTAACCACTTCAGCCCCGGAATATTTGTGACGCTGTACCCAAACAAAATTTGTGTCCTTTTTCTCCCACAGAGAGCTTTTTTTTTTGGTGGTAATTTATCACCTCTGCGGTTTTTATTTTTTGCGCCAACAAAAAAAAGAGCGACAATTTTGAAAAAGAAAAAATATTTTTTACTTTTTGCTATAATAAATATCCCCATTTTTTTGTTCAAAAACATTTCTTCATTAGTTTAAGCCAATATATATTCTTCTACATATTTTTGTTAAAAAAAAAAAAAAAATCACAATAAGCATATATTGATTGGTTTGCGCAAAAGTTATAGCATCTACAAACTATGGGAAAGATTTATGGCATTTTTATTATTTTTTTTTTACTAGTAATGGTGGTGATCTGCAAATTTTAGCAGTACTGTGACATTGCAATGGACAGATCGGACAATTTTGACACTTTTTGGGAACATTGACAATTATACAGCGATCAGTGCTATAAAAATGCACCAATTATTGTGTAAATGTCACGGGCAGGGAAGGGGTTAACACTACTGGGCGATCAAGGGGTTAACTGTGTGTTCCATCAGTGTGTTCTGTGTGGTGATGGGAGTGACTAGCAGAGGAGACATATCGTTTTTCCTACTTCGTAGGAACAAACGATATGGCTCCTCTCCTCTGAAAGCACAGGGATTTGTGTGTTTACACACAAATCCCCACGTTAGCGCTCGTGCACGATTGTGCGCACCGGACACGCACAAAGGATCCCCCGCCGTGCAGCCAGTGCTCCCTCTGGTGGCGGAAAAAGGGTAGGACGTACCCGTATGGAGTTTCGCCCAGGAGAGCCATTCTGCTGCAGATTATCTGTGTGAGCTGGTCGGGAACCGGTTAAACTAAATTTCTGTTCTAAAATTGCCTAACCAATATCTCTACCAAAGACTGTTACTTTACTGAGCTTCTCGGTTATAAGACCCATCTCATTCAAAGACGACACCAGGGGTGTCCAAACTTTTTTTTAAAGAGGGCCAGATTTGATGAAGTGAACATGCGTGAGGGCCGACCATTTTGACTGACATTCTTTGAACCATTAAAATGAAATGCAAATTCACTAATACATTGTCCAACAAGAATTATCTTGCCTTTGTGGCTGTGTGTGGTGAAGAGTCTAAGGATGAGCTCGGGCGTGTTATTTGGACATATCGTATTTATCAGCGTATAACACACACCTTCACTTTAAGAGTTTCAGGGAAGTTTCAGGAAAAAAAGTATATTTTAAATAAAAAACTGTGAAGCAAATAAGGGTCAGTGCCCATCAATGCAGCCTAATCAGTCCCCATCTGCAGCCTCACCACTGCCACGAATGCAGCCTCACCACTGCCACGAATGCAGCCTCACCACTGCCACGAATGCAGCCTCACCACTGCCACGAATGCAGCCTCACCACTGCCACGAATGCAGCCTCACCATTGCCACGAACACAGCCTCACAAGTGCCATGAATGCAGCCTCTGAATGCAACCTCACCATTGCCAATAGTGCAGCCTGATCCATGGCCATTTGCAACCTCAAGGGGGACAGGGAGGGGGGCAGGACAAGCGCTAGCAGATTACATACAGGAGAATCTCCCGTTTACTTGGCCTCTGTAATACAAAGTTCCTCCTCCTATGATAGACAGAACACGTCCAATGCCAGCCCAGGAGACGGGACTTCCTATTACAGAGGCTGCCAAGTAAACAGAAGATTCTCCTGTATGTAATCTGACAGCACTTGTCCCGCCCCCTCCCTGTCCCCTCAGTGGAAAGATAAATACAGTATATATCTTTTAAGGCCCCCCAACAAATCCCCGATCGCTGCATAGCGCTCAGGGATTCGTTGAGGGCCACAAAAGACACACATATATATATATACACACACACATACACATACATACACACATATATAAAATTACCAGTGGGGCCATATTAAACCAGACCATGGGCCGGACTTTGGACATGCTTGGACTACACTTAATATAAATGCACTATTTTCAACATTTAAAAATTGGGATTCTGTTAAATTGTAACTTTGACCGCATTGATAGTATTTATGTAAGTTTGGTTATATTTTTTTTAACAAACATAAAAGATGGTTTTACAAATAGTGTTGCTCTAAAGCAAGTCACAGATTGGATAGTATCAAAAGAAACTTGCCCTATCTTGAATGTATGCATTAACTGTCACAGTGCTGACTAGTTAGCAAAAGTGAAATGGGGCATATTAAAACATTCATATTGGATAATTAGCCACTACACAATGTGTTACTCTTAAAAACCTGTACACACGATCAGAAAAATGATATGAAAAACACCGCTTTTGAAGCGATCATACGATAATCCAATTGTTAGTACACAGCTTTCACGACAGTTCATCCGATATTATCCAATGGGACAAGCATGAAAAATGCTCTCATACAATATCAGATCGTGCGATTTTCCTTTAATCAGTACAGTTGTCGTTCAAAAATACAATACAAATACACTACAACACATTACAGCACCGATTTTTTATTCGGTTGTACGAGAATTTTCATAACTTAGTAGTAAACGCTTCATTTTCCGTAGATTTCTCTTTCATATATATATTAGCATGCAAAAAAATAAAAAAAAAAAGGACAATCATTCATCTGATTATCTCATCGTGTGTACCAAGCATTACACAGACCATGTGACTACATAATTAGCCACTGTATATTATACTATCTATTGATAAACCATGTTAACAGTATATTCACCATCAGTGCCAACTGTTAGAAAGGTAGACAGCAATATATTTACAGCAAGGACAAGAACATATCCCCTTTATTATTGTAATAGATTACATTTTTTGAACAATGATTTCACCAATAGTCACCTCCACTTGCTGTGTCATTGCTAAATCTCTGTCTTCAGTAAATGAACAGTAACAGAACCACTTGTTGATGTCTAGGACATTGAGGTAGCAATTCCAAAGGATAATAAAGGTCTAATCTTGACAATCTTACAGGCAGAGTGTGGCTAACAACACATCTAACATGAGTCTAAAGCAAGTGCGATGTTTACAGTGGAATGCACACAATAGGTCCTTTCATACAAACATGTGTATAGCATTTAACCATTGGGCCAAAAACCACAAGCATTTTAAACTTTTTTTTGTGCTTTTGATCTTCTTTAGAAAACAGACTTAAAATAATGCTAAGCATGGAAAGGGAAGGTCTTCCAAAAGCATTATGTAATGCATCTAATTTTCTTAAATTCACCTTTCATTGCAACATTCTATTCCTGAACAGAAATCAGTTACGAGAAACAGGAATACAGGGACAGAAAATAAAAATTACCAAAATGGTTTAGAATTACTAATCTAAATACATAAAGTGGGCCTTCATGTTTGGTTGTATGACACTATTGGGTGTTTATTTATAAACAATTCACTTTATGAATATCTCATTTGCACAGCCATAATACTACCACCTGTAATGTTTGTAGCGTGTGTAATGTCAGTTTCTATTTGTTGCCTTTTGCCAAGCGAATGCAACATTCCCTAAAATTAATTGACTGAGGCCCGGTTCATACTAGTGCAATGCGAGAACCCTGCGAATCCAGTGAGGGTTCCCGCGTCGCACCTGAATCGCACATTGGTTCACACTATGATCTGTGAACCGCTGTGGGTGTCAATGTAAAGTTAACGACACCCCCAGATCGCAGTTCGAACTGTGAAATGGTGCAGGAATCGGATCGCACAAGGGTCTTGCACCATTTTGGTGCGAATGTGATTTCAGCCATACAGTTTTTATGGCTGCAATTGTATCGCAAAGACATTGCATGTGATCTGCACAGCAATGCGGTGCGAATCACAAGAGATGGCTGGCATCGCACTAGTGTGTACTGGGCCTAATAGAGAAAATAGCCTAACGTTATATGCCAAGAACATTTGTCTATAGTGTTAAAGAACATTTACTAATCGTGAATATAGTCTAACCTTATAGGCCATTCGACTAGAAGAGTTTAAAGTGGAGTTCCACCCATATAAAAGTCAGCAGCTACAAAAAGTGTAGCTGCTGACTATTAATAAATTGGACACTCACCTGCTTCACAGCCAGGCACCAACTGCACATGCGCGAGCTGTGCTGTGCGCTGTGATTGGTTGGGCTATCCTATGGGACCTGTGACGTGTCCCAGAAGATTGCACAGAGGGAGGGGGGAGAGGTGAACTTCCTTCCGGCTCTGCAGAGCCCCGGGAGGAAGTGGGAGCTGGATGTCCCTAAAAGAGGGTATCCGCTCCCCCCCCCCCCCAAAAAAAGATGACATGCCAAATGTGGCATGTCAGGGGGTCACCTTCAATTAAAGTGGAAGTTCCATTTTTGGGTGAAACGCCGCTTTAAGCACATTCACTTACAGGCTCAGAACATTTGACCATGAATTAAAGAACATGAATTTATTAGGTTAAGAACATTTGACAATAAGTCCTCATGCACATGGACGTTTTTACAGCCGCGTTTTTGAGCGTTTTTTACAGCTTAAAAACGCCTGTCTATGTTAGTCTATGGATTCATGCCCACCTAGACGTTTTTGAGCTGCAAATGGCCTAGGCGTTTTTAAGCTGTAAAAAAAACCCAGGACCAGTGCGTTCCGAGCTGCGGCGCTAGAGCTGTAAAAACGCAAAACGCGGAAAAACGCGACCGCGGCGTTTTTTCACGTTTTTTAGCTCCGGCGTTTTTTGGTTAAAAAGATTATTGGACGGGGGCGTGTCCAAGATGGCGACGGTGCAGGACGTGTAGTCGAGGAGCTCTGCAGCCATCGCGGGGAATAAATCCTTTAATCAGATCCTGATCATCTCCAAACTATCTGGGGTGCTTCCCTCTCCCCCCCCCTGCTGATGCGGACACGGAATCGGCGCCGCCTCGACCAGCACAAGCAGAATAATAGCCGAAGTAGCTCGGACGGAGCGGCAGCACGTGTGGGGATAGTGACCAACATGGCGACTCAGACGGAGGACTCGGATCCTGCACTTACTGAGCAGAGTAACTTTACCGCCCTGATGCAGGCCATCACGGGATGCCAGTCCACCCTAACCACACTCGCAACGAAGATTGACACTGTGCAGCTAGACATAGGTCTCATTCGGCAAGACTTCGAGAAGGTGAGGCAGCGGGTGACCGAAGTGGAATGTCGGGTGGGGGAGGCAGAAGATTCGATTAGGGATCACTCGGCTTCTCTGCATACCCTGCAAGTAAGAGTTAAACACTTGGAAACGAGAGCCGAGGATTCCGAAAATCGTAATCGCCGTAACAATTTGCGGATCATAGGACTCCCTGAGGGGTCGGAGGGCTCAGATACCACCAACTACACAGAGAAACTCCTCCGCACACTGTTTCCAAAGGGCAAATTTCTCACCGCAATTTGTAATTGAGAGGGCCCACCGTATGCCACCGAATCGCGGCCCTCCCGGAACCCCGCCTCGCACATTTATTTTCAGACTGCTGAATTATAAAGACCGCGATCTGATACTGCGTGAAGCACGCAAAATGGCCGAAATTCGTCACGAGGCGGCCCGGCTAATGTTTTTCCCGGACTTCACAGTCAACACCCAAAAGCAGAGGAAGTCCTTTGATCAGGTGAAACAGGCTATGAGAGCCCAGGGTATACGCTACAGTATGCTGTTCCCCGCCCGGCTTCGTGTGCAGGATGGCGAAAGTGTCAGATTCTTTACCTCGCCGGACGAGGCCTCGCGCTGGCTGAGTGCTCTGCCCAGACATTAGGTATGTGACTCTTCCTCTGGTCGCTGGACGGTTCTAGGTCCCTAATTCATGACTCGAGCTGAAGGCACGGTGATATGGAGCCCCGATTTCTCTCTTCCTAGTTAAAGTTTTGGGAAATTCTTTTATGTTCATTTTATTTGCTCTTTTCCGCCTCCCTGACAATCCAGACCGCTTATTCCCTCCAAGTCGCTCTCATACTTTGTTGTCAGTGTAAAGAGGGGGGTAAATACGCTGCTGGACGCGGAAATCAGGAGAAGAACATTTCCATCAAGCTGGTCCTTTCCTATCCACTACAGAGCGCGCTGGACTTTTACCGGCCGGACTGCCGGATTACCTAAGCTCATTATGGAATATAGGGACTGTCTAGGCCTCTGATTTTTCTTTCCACTCGGCCTGGGCAACCAGGACGAGACTTGACTGATGGATCCATGCATAAAGGGGTACTGAAAGTTGTATCTATAGCTGGTTTGGCCGACTACGCCCTGCCCTAAGGATCGGGGGCAAAGAAAACCATTCTACTCTGTTTGGGGGTGATTTTGGGGGGGGGGGGGGGGGGGGAATGATTATTCAACTGTTATGTTTATACCAAGTATGTGCCCCTGGCATTGCCCAGGAGAAACTAAGCCTAATCCCGCAGATGGCGGCATCTTCTCCAGACTGGAATCTCTGTACGTTAGGTAGCTACTGACTACTTCTAGTCATCTGGCACATGACCCCGTGAGGTCAATGACCTTCTCTGGTTTTGGGAAACAGGCATGCCCGGGTTTGGGGGGTGTGCGGGGTGGGGGGGGTGTTTGTTTGGGGGAGGGAAGTTATTACAAGTTACACACGGAAATGCTGTATTGGATACCATGCGAATTTGAATGATTTGATGCAATCATACGTAATGTCTCATGACAAACTGCGGGAGAACTATCTGGTACTCTTCCTGAGGGGTTCTGGTGGATTTCTCCCGACACAGGCTAATACTATATGTTCTGACTCCCTATGGCTCCCATAAAACTAATTTCTTGGAACATCCGGGGCATGAACTCCCGAATAAAGCGTTCATTAGTCTTCAACTTCCTTAAAGCATATTCCCCCGATATATGCATACTCCAAGAGACTCACCTCATTGGAGGTCGGGTTTTGAGCCTCAAAAAACCGTGGGTGGCCCACTATTACCATACTACTTTCTCATCATACGCCAGGGGAGTCAGTATATTAGTGCGCAAAGCCCTACCTTTTGTGTTGTTGGATCTCCACCTGGACCCTGAAGGTAGATTTGTGGTCATGCATGCCGCTATTGCTAATGTACCCATGATAATCGTGGGATTGTATATACCTCCACCGGCATCATTGGTGGTTCTCCACAAAATCACCGCCCTGGCTGCACGGTATCCTACTGACAGTGTGGTCTTGGCTGGGGATTTCAATATGACACCCTGCCCGAGTTTGGACAGGCTGACGCCTGATGCGGTCACGGAATCCCCTTTGTCCAGATGGGCCGAGACGTTCGCACTTAGGGACGTTTGGCGTTGGAAAAACCCCTTGCTGAGATCCTACACCTGTCAGTCGGCCTCCTACAGGGCAATGTCCCGTATTGACTTAGTATATGCCACCTCCAGTGCCCTTAATATGGTCCAAGACATTTCACACCTGCCCAGGGGTATATCGGACCACTCTCCCATACTACTTACTCTAAATGTGAATCCTCTCCCCACTGACTGTCTATGGCGCTTGTCAAGGTTCTGGATATCAGACGACCGTATCGAACAAGAGGCAGAGATTGCAATGCAGAAATTTTGGGCGGATAACCCCCCAGCTACGACACCTGCTCATAGCTGGGAGGCGTTTAAGCTTCATGCTCAGGACCACTATCGGATGGCGATTACCCGCACCCGACGCCAAACTGGGGCAGCTTTGCTCCAGGCTGCAGATCGCCATTTGGTGGTGTGAATACGGGTGATCTCTGCTTGCGAGCCCCTTTTCCCCCTCTCCCTCAATTCTGCTTTCTCCTCTTAATTTCCCCCCCTTGGTCCCTCCTGGTGTTCCTCCTTATATTCTTCTCGGCTCCTCGGGGCTTCCCTGCCTTCTCCGCTTCTCTCTCCCCCCCCCCCCGGAACGGGGAAAAGTTAAAAAAGGGGAAAGAAAAAACCAAACAAAAATCTTTCAGTTAAGAAGAACTCACGGGGAAAAGACTCTCTACATAGCAATGACAGAATGTATGAAAGATAGATGGTATACTCAATGCAATTGAGAAGAAGAATTTCCTTCCTTCCTTTTTTGGATGCTAATAAAGTTTACTAACAATCGAGATAAATGTATGATCAAAGACCCAGTTATTACCCGAAATGTAATGTACACTATTTAGAAAAGTGTAACTATTCGCTGATACTTCTAGTGAAATACTGTGTTACTGTACCAACTGTAATGTGCAAATTACTCAATAAACATTTTCCGTGTTAAAAAAAAAAAAAAAGATTATTGGACACTGTAATCTCTGTAAAAACAGGAAGTTCCTGTCTGGACATTAGATTACCCAAGAGTCCTTTGCACAGCCGTGTGACTGTGGTGATATTGGCTTCAAGATGGCTAGTGCAGTCTCACAAGTTGAGCTAATAAGTGCGGTACAGGCCCATCCAGAACTGTGGGATGTGGCACATCCACTGCATGGAGACCACATCCGGAAGGTGAAAGCCTGGGAGGACATAAGTGCTGCCATTACCCCTGGCTGGGAACAACTGAGAAATGCGGAAAGAAAGGAAATAAGTAAGTCTATTTTCCTTGAATGCATGATCTGTTTGTGTGTAATGTAAATGAAGATTGCATATTTAACCCTTTGTTTTCCATGTTATTTTAGGCAAAATTATGCAGCGCCGCTGGAAGTCCCTACGTGACCGTGTCAGGAGGGACCTCACGGACGAAGACAAGGCGGCACGTAGCGGAGCACCAGCACCAACCAAAAAAAAACATGTATACCACAGCAATCTGCAATTCCTAAGGCAAAATATGCAGAGCCATACCAGACCGTAAGTTTTTTTCATATATTTGCCTATGTACATTGCTTTTCAGGCAGTATGTACCATGGCTATTGTAACCACTTTCCGAACGCCACATGTACATATACGTCGGCAGAATGGCACGGCAGCACAAATGGGCGTACCTGTACATCCCTTTTAAGTTGCCGCCTCGGCGGCGCGCTTTCCCATTTTGAGGTCCATGAGTCCGACCGCGGGTCCTGCGGACTCAA
This sequence comes from Lithobates clamitans, assembly GCA_037952925.1. Taxonomy (NCBI): domain Eukaryota; kingdom Metazoa; phylum Chordata; class Amphibia; order Anura; family Ranidae; genus Lithobates; species Lithobates clamitans. The sequence continues at coordinate 5,709,482 of JBBGZY010000044.1, forward strand.
TGTCCGCGGGCACACCGGCGATCGTCTCAGGGAGAGGAAGAGGTCAATGCCAGTGTAATTTTTACAGTATTTTATTGCAATTTTAATCGCACTGATCGCTGTAAAAATGACAATTTTTCCAAAAATGTGTCCAAATTGTCCAATGTGTCGGCCGTATTGTCACAGTCATGCTAAAAATCGCTGATCTCCCCCATCACAAAAAAAAATTTGCAATCATTGCAATTTTAATCGCACTGATCGCTGTAAAAATGACAATTTTTCCAAAAATGTGTCCAAATTGTCCAATGTGTCGGCCGTATTGTCGCAGTCATGCTAAAAATCGCTGATCTCCCCCATTACTAATAAAAAATAAATCTGTAAGAAAAATGCCATAAAACTCTCCCCTGTTTCATAGACGCTATAACTTTTGGCAAAAAAAACTATTAACTGAAATCTGTATATACATATCGGCCTAAACCAAAAAGAAAATTTTATATTTATTTATTTTTTGTGGGATATTTATTACTTAAAAAAATTTTAATTCAAAATTTAAAACAGAAATTTACACTCTTTTTTTATAGCTTCGAAAAAAAACACAAAAAAAACCCAGAGGTGAACAAATACCACCTAAAAAAAGGTCTGTTTGAGTGGAAAAAAAGAACGTAAATTTTTTGGGGAGCCACGTTGCACGACCACCATTGTTAAAGCGACGCTGTGACAAAACGCAAAAAGTGCTTGGGTCTTTGGCCAGCTGAATGGTTCAGAGACCAAGCAGTCCTATGACCAGCACTGGATCTCCACGACCGATCAGCGAGGGAGCTGTTGAGGGCACAGATGAGGTAACTGCTTCGGTCTGCCTGTCTATCTCATTGTCTGTCTGTCCATGTACATGTCAATGTAAACATTTTTGTTCTTTTGCAGGAATCGAGGGCTGTGGAAACACCGTCTCCTGCCAGTCATCAAGGTGGAGAGCAGCGCGGTCGTGGCGGTGTTCGTGGCCGTGGGCGTGGACGTCAGGCGAGGGGCGGCTATAATCCGGAGGCTGATGACAGGGTGCTAGCACTGCTGCAGGAAGTGCGGCAGGAGAAGCGCAGTATGGATGCCTTTTTAGACACCAACAACCCACGCGCCTGCTTCTGCCGCAGCCTTTACCACATCCTGGAGGACATTGGGGGAGACCAAGAGAAACTTTGTATGGATCGCATGTACGCTATTGCAATGCAATACAGACATGCAAAATTAAGTGGCGGCCCACCTCCATGCAATCCATATAATGTTTCTCATGATCCCCCAATGGCCCCTGGGACCTCAGCAGTGCTAGCACCCCCCTCTCACTATCAGCCCCCTCCTCAACGCCAACCACCACCTATGCTGTCCCAGACCTCATACCATAACCTGCAATCGTATGGTGAATTTCCATCTCCCATTTTCAGCCCTCATACCAGCAGGATTTTGGGAGTGATCGCCAGGCCCAACCATTACCCCGTCCCCAATCCGCACATCCCCAATGCAATCAACCATCCACCACCACCTATCACCAGTTGTGATCCCAAAATAAATTCTTTTTTTTCTTGAAATACCAGTTGTGATCCCAATCCTTTATTTAATTTTTTTTTTGATTGAAAATAAATGTGTTAAATTTGTCTTTTATATGATGCACAACAGCACTCCTTTGCACTCTGCTTGCCCTGAAGGCAGAGTGCAAAGGACTCTATCGTACTCTGCCTTCGGACAAGCGTAAGCTTGCTCTTTTTTGGGCTTAGCCTAGGCTTACCCCGAAGGCAGAGTCAAATTGACTTGTAGAACAATCGTTGATAAATGGACCAAAAAATAACAAACTTCAATTTTGAAATGCTTTATTTCAAAAAACACAAGAAAGCAAAAGGTAGATGTATTGCAAATATTTTTTAGATATAATCATTCTGCCATGATACCTCTCCATCAGGGGATTAAAAAAATTCTGCAAATTGGTTTTGAATGCTCATGACACGTGCAGTTGAACGCAAGTCCATAAATTGAACCCTCTGAAGTTGTCTAATGGGCTCCTGTTCAACATTATTTCTGTCACTGTCCCGCAGAAAATTGTGCAGAGCGCAGCATGCCAGGACGACTTTAATGGCATTGTCAACATCCAATTGCATACTTGTCAGCAAAACTCGCCATTTGGCCGTGCACACCCCGAATGCACATTCAACAACGCGGCGTGCACGGCTGAGCTGATAATTGTAAATTTTTTGTTGTCGGCTGAGACCAGTGCCACTGTATGGCCTCATTAGATTTTCAGCCAGTCCAAAGGCCTCATCTGCCACCATGACTAATGGCAAGCTGGGTTCTTCAGTGCAGGGTAGAGGCCTGCTTTCAGGAATATTGAGTCGTCCCTCATGTAGACGACGTCCGAAGGCCGACTCGCGGAATATGCAGGCATCACCTTGGCTTCCATATGCTCCCACATCAACAAACAGAAATTTGAGGTGTGCATCGGACAATGCCAGGAGGACCACCGAAAAATATTTTTTATAATTAAAATATGACGATCCAGAGTGGGGAGGCTTCTTCACCCTGATGTGTTTCCCATCAAGGGCTCCTATACAATTTGGGAACTGAGTTTTTTCCCAAAAAGTGTCCACAACTGATTCCCAGATGTCTTCGGTTGGCTCTGGCATTACAACGTTATGCAATTCCTCCCATATTGCCACACGTTTCCTTTATTATTTTTGAGACCGTTGAGAGGCCAAGGAGGAAGTAGTGATGCAAGGAAGCATAACTTTGTCCCGTGGCAAGGAACCTAAGATAACATAATAAATTTAGTTATTAAAAGAGAAAAGCATAAACATAAGTCCTAACCCTAACCCCTAACCCTAACCCTAACTCCTAACCCCCTAACTCCTAACCCCCTAACTCCTAACCCTTAACCCCTAACCCTAACCCCTAACCCCTACCCCCTAACTCCTAACCCCAACCCCGAACCCTAACCCCTAACCCCTCCTCCCATATGTGTATTCACTTACCTGAGTGTCACTAGCATCCGTTCCTCCGGTGACACAGAGCTACGCATCACAGTGTCCATCCTTGTGAGCCTTGGCCTGAGCCTCTCCAACAGGTCATCAAAGAGCGGCACTGACATCCTTGTAAAGTTGAAGAACTTTGTTGGATATGAGCGCAGTTGGGAATAAATATTGCCAAAGTACCCCGTAGAAAACAGATTGGATATCATTGGATGCACCCAAAATCGACGTCTGCTGCTTCTCTCCTCCTCCTGTCTCATTCTCCGCTGCCTCCGCAAAACAATCAGAAGGATTGCCTCATCGATCTTTTGCATGACAGGATCCATATTTCTCAGAAAAATACTGAAAACTTAACAGACTCTGAAACACTCTCTCCTCTCTCTCTCTCCTACCAAAATGGCACCGACACATGCTCATTAACATATTTTCTTTGGTTTCTGTGGCATTGTGGGAAATTTGGGAGTGTATATAGCTGAGAGATGTGTTTTTCATTAAAAAACGCTTCTTAGCGCTAACGTGGAAAAATGCGCAAAAACGCTAATGCAAAACGCGGTAAAAATCGCGTTTTTAACGCCGGTTTTTCCAGGCGTCGAACCTAGCTTTACAGCTCGTTTTTTAAAACGTCCATGTGCATGAGGACTAAGAGTTAAACATCATTCACCAATAGAGAAAATAACCTAACATTTTATGTTAGGGACATTCAACCAAGCAAAGAAAATATATGAGGGTGAACTCAGAACTGTGCATACACAGCCTATGGAGATTTCTGTATGAACGACTAAAGAAATGAGTGGTCAGCAGAGTAAACCTCTAGTTGCAGTGTAAATTGAACTATTTAGCAGAGGTATTACTAACACTTCTAAATGTAACCCTTTCTGACCAGGGCCTTTTGTTGTCAGATAGATGTCAACTTTGGGCATTCTAACAACCAGTTACTTATTACCTCCAGGCATTATGGGAAATATTCATTACATTTGAGCGAATGATACATTTGCCAAACAATTTTTTTTTAAATGCACTCTTTAGAGCAGAGTCATAAATAGAACCTTCAGGGCCAGGGGCAGCAGCAAGAAGCTGGATAGGAGGGGTGGCAGCGGCATACAAAGGAACCGATCTCCTCCATGTTCCTCCTGCAGCTGCTGAGTGCCTGCGGGAGGGAGAGGAGGCGAAGCGGGCATTCAGAGGCTGAAGGAGGAACGTGGAGGCGGTTGGTTCCTCTATGTGCCACTGCCCCTCCTATCCTGGTGTAAGTGAAGGATAGGGCCAGATCGCAACTGCGACCCCTGCATTTACTCCCCTGTTTTAGAGAGTATTTCAACATTCTCATCTGTTCAATACTAAAATATCCTGGGTCTAATTGATAAGAAACATAGACATTACCCATAGAATACGGATTAATCTGCTTCTTTCAAATGTGCAAAAGCTTCACACAAGTTCCATATTTAATATTTTAGCCCTATATACTGTAGCAACAATGACCAATAGAAAGAAATCTTCAGTGTTCATTTCAGCAAGTTGATGTACTGTATAGCAAACTAGATGGCCAGGGTGGAGATGGTAACTAGCCAAAATCAAGCCCAGTTGCAACATTGTAAAATTATGTTCCACCTCAAAACTCATTGTTGCTTTAGTGAGGGTTCACACTACAGCGACTTGGGATCCGACTTGTCAGACCTCAAGTCACCCCAAGTCACTGGAATAAGAAATTCCATTGAAGTGAATGCGAGCTGTCTTAAAAGGACACTACTGAAGTCGCTCCAACTTCAGAAAAGGTTCCTGTACTACTTCAAGGCGACTTCTAGCCGACTTGTACCCATAGATTTCAATGGAAGTTGCCTCCAAGTCGGATCTTCATCTTAATTGATTTGATTTGGATCCAACATTACAGGAACATTACCCAGGAATTCCCTGAAGTTGCCTCGAAGTTGCCTGGCAAAGTCGTGCCGAGTTTCAGGTCGATGTAGTGTGAACCGGCACTAAGGAGTATATTAACAAATAGTATGTGTACCACCACCAACAAACTGAGCTTTTTTTTTATCCCTCTTGGGATCTGAATCATCTAAATACAAAAACCGAATAGATTGCTGCTTGCCAGTCACTAAATGTGGTGGCTGCATTAGTTCTTTTTTTAACTTTATTCATTTATATAATTTTCCTTCCACTTCACAATTATGTGCCACTTTGTGTTGGTCTATTATATAAAATACCAATAAAAGACATTTAGGTTTTTGGTTGTAGCATGACAAAATGTGGAAAATGTCAAGGGGTATGAATACTTTTTCCAAGGCACTGTATGTATGTAAATGGTGATTTGATTCATTCTTTAAAATTTGTCTCATGTTCTAAAAGCATTGGTCTCCAGGCCCCGGGACCAAATGCGGCCCTTTGCATACCCTTATCCGGGCCTTGGGGGCACTAATACTCCCACTGATATGAGGCACTATTCCTCCCACTGACACCAACAATGGGTCAATAATTTTTTGCACTAACATCAACAATGGGGCACTACTCCTCCCAATGATGCCAACAATGGAGCACTATTCCACCCAACACCTCCAATGAAGGCACTATTACTCCCAATCACACCAACAATGGGGCACTAATATTTCCCCTAATACCAAGGATAGCACATTGTTTACTCCCACTGATGCCAGGGAATTTTTGTCTCCCACTGGCCATGGTCCAGCCCCCCTAAAGTCTGAAGCACATTAAGCTGGCCCTTTGTTTAGAAAGTTTGGAGACCCCTGTTCTAAAGCATCCACACAAAACGAACATGATGGATGTCCACAGATACCATGTATTCCCCTGGTCTCAGAGAGGAATTCCTGACCCTGCAGATTCCATGCAAACATTTGGAAATTTGGAAAGAATTTGAAATAATTTGTTGCTGGATTTTTGAAGTCCCGCCAATGTGCTTTGGTACAAACAGGTTTGAATAGAATCCTTTAAACCTGTTTTGTGGTGGTACTGGCAAAACAACTTCCTGGGACAAGAGATGGCTCAGGGCAGTCTGTAAATTTAACAGTCCCTGGGCAGTTTTTGGTTGATTTGAAAGAAGAAAGCAGCAAGGGGTTTTGAACTCAATTTTGTACCCTTTTGAAACCATCAATTGAACCCACAGGTCTAGGATGTCTGTGACCCAGAGATAGTTAAACTATAATAGATTTCGCCCCACTCCTAGGAGTGAGGGTGCCCCTTCATTTTGAAGAGGGCTTTGGGGAATGCTTTGTGGCCTTTGTGGGTCAAGCCCTGCAACGCAAGGAAGGGCTGAACTAAGGTTTTGAATTTGAATCCTGGATACAGCAGACAGGTGCTCTGCTGTTAGAGGCGCTAAGGGCTCCTGAAGAGGTTGCTAGAGCCTTCCATATAAAAAAGTAAAAACCTTCCTACCTGTGACCTCTGTAATGAAATGGTTATATGCCTCACAAAATATATATTCCTTGGAGAGGTATACGTGTGAAGCGGATTTTGCAGGCAGCTTCTGCTGTCCAAGCTTTCAGCCATTAGATTATTCACATGTGATGGATATTAGATCCGTTCTTTAAATTTTGTTTCATGACACATTCTAGAGCACCAACACAAAAAAAAGCAGAGAAGACGACTAATTACTCTCTAACAATGCAATGCTAAAATACAGGATTATGTTGAACATTTATTTCCCTAGTCAAGTTGGCTACAGTTTGACATACTGTAATGGCAGCAATAGCTGGCTGTAGGGCTGCAGCGGCAAAGAGCCTTTAGAAGCGTTTCAAATTTTCTGTCTGAAAAATCTTAGAAAAAAAGGAACATCTTGTTTGTTTAGGACAGAGATGCAGGTATAGCACACTTTTTGCAAACTCTTTTTCCATTAGATAGAGTTCATCAAAGATTTTGGGGGGCAAAAAAAATGAAAACTAACACAGCCACTATGTCTAGGAAGTAGTAAGCTGATATATATCATTTTTGTTGTGGGTTTAGATATACTTAAATTGGTGGCGGTTCCGACTCTTGGTGACCTCATGAACCATAGCGTGTCAGGCTTTTCTGTGCACCGCCTCCCGGAGCTTGCTTACCTTCATGTTCATTGCTATGATTATACTATTTATCCATCTTGTTTTCAACTTCCAATTTACCCAGCATCAGGTCTTTTCCAATGAGTCCTCTCTTCGCTTTAGGTGGCCAAAGTATTTAACCACTTGACCACTGGGCACTTAAACCCCCTTCCTAACCAGACCAATTTTCAGCTTTCGGTGCTCTCACACTTTGAATGACAATTACTCAGTCATGCAACACTGTACCCAAATGAATTTTTTGTCCTTTTTTTCACACAAATAGAGCTTTCTTTTGGTGGTATTTAATCACCGCTGGGTTCTTTATTTTTTGCGCTATAAAAGAAAAAAGACCGAAAATTCTGTAAAAAAATGCATTTTTCTTCGTTTCTGTTATAAAATTTTGCAAATTAGTAATTTTTTCTTCATATATTTTGGCCAAAATTTATACCGCTACATATCTTTGGTAAAAATAACCCAAATTAGTGAATATTATTTGGTCTTTGTGAAAGTTATAGAGTCCACACGCTATCGTGCCAATCTCTGAAAATTGATCACACCTGAAGTACTGACGGCCCATCTCATTTCTTGAGACCCTAACATGCCAGAAAAGTACAAATACCCCCCAAATGACCCCTTTTTGGAAAGAAGACATTCCAAGGTATTTAGAAAGATGCATGATGAGTTTTTTGAAGTTGTCATTTTTTCCCACAATTCTTTGCAAAATCAAGATTTTTTTTTTCTTTTTTTTTCACAAAATTGTCATATTAGCAGGTTATTTCTCACACACCGCATATGCATACCACAAATTACACCCCAAAACACATTCTGCTATTGCTCCCGAGTACGGCGATATCACATGTGTGAGACTTTTACACAGCGTGGCCACATACAGAGGCCCAACATGCAGGGGAGCACCTTCAGGTGTTCTGGAGCACCCAACTCAATTCTGACATTTCTCTCCTACATGTAAAAATCATAATTTATTTGCTAGAAAATTACATAGAAACCCAAAACATTATATATATTTTTTTAGCAAAGACCCTAGAGAATACAATGGCGGTCGTTGCAACTTTTTATCTCGCACTGTATTTGCGCAGCAATTTTTCGAACACGTTTTGTTTGAAAAAAAAAAACAGTTTTGTGCTTTCAAAAAAAAACAAAACAGTAAAGTTAGCCCAATGTTTTTACATAATGTGAAAGATAAAGTTACGCCGAGTAAATAGATACCTAACATGTCACCCTTCAAAATTGCACACGCTCGTGGAATGGCGCCAAACTTCGCTACTTAAAAATCCCCATAGGGGACGCTTTAAAAATTTTTACTGGTTACATGTTGTGAGTTACAGAGGAGGTCTAGGGCCAAAATTATTGCTCTCGCTCTACCGATCGCAGCGATACCTCACATGTGTGGTTTGAACACCATTTTCATATGTGGGCGCAACTTACGTATGCGTTCGCTTCTGACTGCGAGCACACGGGGACACGGGGAATTTTTTTTTTTATTTATTTTTTTTTATCGTTCATTTTACTTTATTTATTTTAGTTTGAGGCTTTTTTCCAAAAAATAAATTTTTTGATCACTTTTATTTCTATTACAAGGAATGTAAACATCCCCTGTAATAGGAATATGGCATGACAGGTCCTCTTTACAGTGAGATATGGGGTCAATAAGACCCCACATCTCACCTCTAGGCTGGGAAGCCTGAAATAAAAAAAATAAAAAAATGTTCCTGGCTTCGATCATAGCGGTGAGTCGGTAGAAGCACCTGAGGGCGGCGAGAGGGGGGGCGTCCCCTCTCGCCTCTCGTAAGAATGATCAAGCAGTGGAACAGCCGCTATGATCATTCTTATGGTGTAGGGAATCGCCGGCTGAAAAAGATGATATCTGAATGATGCCTGTAGCTGCACCCATCATTCAGATATCCCCGCACAAAGTCAAGGACGTCGTATGACGACATACCAAAAATGACCCCCCAAAATAGATTCTCCTGCTCCTCCTGAGTACGGCAATACCACATGTGTGAGAATTCCACAGCCTGGCCACATACAGAGGCCGAGTACAGCCGAGCATGGCCGAGTATGGCTGAGCATGGCAAAGTATGGCGGAGTATGGTGGGGCATGGCGGAGTATGGTGGGGCATGGCGGAGTATGGCGGGGCATGGCGGAGTATGGCGGGGCATGGCGGGGCATGGCGGAGTATGGCGGGGCATGGTGGAGTATGGCGGGGTATGGCACAGGGTTGCACAGGATCATTGCAGAGTATTGCACAGGGTTGCAGAGTATTGCACAGGGTTGCAGAGTATTGCACAGGGTTGCAGAGTATTGCACAGGGTTGCAGAGTATTGCACAGGGTTGCAGAGTATTGCACAGGGTTGCAGAGTATTGCACAGGGTTGCAGAGTATTGCACAGGGTTGCACAGGGTTGCAGAGTATTGCACAGGGTTGCAGAGTATTGCACAGGGTTGCAGAGTATTTCACAGGGTTGCAGAGTATTTCACAGGGTTGCAGAGTATTGCACAGGGTTGCAGAGTATTTTACAGGGTTGCAGAGTATTGCACAGGGTTGCACAGGGTCATTGCAGAGTATTGCACAGGGTTGCAGAGTATTTCACAGGGTTGCAGAGTATTGCACAGGGTTGCAGAGTATTGCACAGGGTTGCAGAGTATTGCACAGGGTTGCAGAGTATTGCACAGGGTTGCAGAGTATTGCACAGGGTTGCAGAGTATTTCACAGGGTTGCACAGGGTTGCAGAGTATTGCACAGGGTTGCAGAGTATTGCACAGGGTTGCACAGGGTTGCAGAGTATTGCACAGGGTTGCACAGGGTTGCAGAGTATTGCACAGGGTTGCAGAGTATTTCACAGGGTTGCAGAGTATTTCACAGGGTTGCAGAGTATTTCACAGGGTTGCAGAGTATTTCACAGGGTTGCACAGGGTTGCAGAGTATTGCACAGGGTTGCAGAGAATTTTACAGGGTTGCACAGGGTTGCAGAGTATTGCACAGGGTTGCAGAGTATTGCACAGGGTTGCACAGGGTCATTGCAGAGTATTGCACAGGGTTGCAGAGTATTGCACAGGGTTGCAGAGTATTGCACAGGGTTGCAGAGTATTTCACAGGGTTGCACAGGGTTGCAGAGTATTGCACAGGGTTGCAGAGTATTGCACAGGGTTGCACAGGGTTGCAGAGTATTGCACAGGGTTGCACAGGGTTGCAGAGTATTTCACAGGGTTGCAGAGTATTGCACAGGGTTGCAGAGTATTGCACAGGGTTGCAGAGTATTGCACAGGGTTGCAGAGTATTGCACAGGGTTGCAGAGTATTGCACAGGGTTGCAGAGTATTGCACAGGGTTGCAGAGTATTTCACAGGGTTGCAGAGTATTTCACAGGGTTGCAGAGTATTGCACAGGGTTGCAGAGTATTGCACAGGGTTGCACAGGGTTACAGAGTATTTCACAGGGTTGCACAGGGTCATTGCAGAGCATAGGGGGGGGGGGGATGGCTGAGCGTGGAGGGATGGATGGATGTGACTGGACATGTCACTGAGCTGCGCTGTGGGCACTACACATCCAGCCCACAGCGCGGCTCACATCCGATCTCTCCCCCTCTGTACCGATCGGTACAGAGAGGGGAGGGAGGAACCGGCGTCATGACATGACGCCGGTTTGTTTACATGTGATCGCTCCGTCATTTGACGGAGTGATCACATGGTAAACGGCTGCGATCAGCGGCCGTTTACCGTGATCCGTGATGCGCCGGGTCCTCTGGACCCGGCGGTCACGGATGTTCCCGTGTGCGCGCCCCAGGGGGCGCGGGAGCAGTTTTCTGGAATCACGTCATATGACGTGATCCCAGAGTTATCCAGCTGCCCTGCAGCCGTCATTTGGCTATAGGGCGGTTGGCAAGTGGTTAATAATCAGGTTCAGGATCTGTCCTTCCAGTGAATATTCAGGGTTGATTTCCTTCAAGATTGCTGGTTTGATCTTCTTGCTGTCCAAGGGACCTTCAATAGTCTTCTCCAACACCATAGTTCAAAAGCATCAATTCTTCAGCGTTCAGCCTTCCTTATGGTCTAACTTTCACAGCCATAGGTTACTTACTGGTAATACTGTAGCTTTGACTATACGGCACTTTGTCAGTAGGGGGAGGTCTCTGCTTTTTATAATGTTGTCTAGGTTTGCTATTGCTTTCCTCCCAAGAGAAGCAAGCTTAATGGCTACAGTCACCGTCTGCCATGATCTTGGAACCAAGGAAGATTAAATATGTCACTGTTTCCATTTCTTCTCCTTCTGTTTGCCATGGAGTGATGGGACCGGTTGCCATGATCTTTGTTTTCTTGATTTCAGGCTTTTTGCGCTGTCCTCTTTCACCTTCATTAGGAGACGCTCTAGTTCTTCTTGACTTTCTGCCATTAGTGTGGTATCGTTTACATATCTCAGGTTGTTGATATTTCAACATATTATTAACATTGATAAGTTAAATAAATAGGGTGACAATACCAGTCAGTTGTTCCATGTCCTGTTCTAACTGTTGCTTATTGACTTGCAAACAGGTTTTTCAGAAGACAGATGAGGTGGTCTGGTATTCCTATTTTTTTCAGTATTTTCCACCTTTTGTTGTGATCCAAACAATTAAAGGCTTTACTGTAGTCAATAAAGCATAAGTAGATATTCTTCTGGAACTCCCTTGCTTTCTCCATGATCCAGCGAATGTTGGAAATTTGATCTCTAGCTTCTCTGCTTCTTCGAAATCCAGCTTGTACTTGTGGTAGCTCTCGGTTCACATGCTGCTGAAGCCTAGCTGGTAGAGTTAACTGCATAACCTTGCTAGTGTGCGAGATGAGTGCGATCGTAAAGTCGAAATAAACGGCAAAACAAAAAAATAAAGTATATTGCATCAGGCCAATCCTTAAATGTGATGGCTGCATACATATTCCTTTGTAGGCTTTTGTATCCGGCCAGTAACACATTTCCAGTCTTATGCTGCATACACACGATCAGAATTTCCGTCCAAAAAAACTTGGATGGTTTTTCCGACGGAATTTCGTTCAAGCTTGCCCTGCATACACACGGTCACACAAAAGTTCTCTGAACTTTCGACCGTCAAGAACGCGGTGATGTACAACACTACGACGAGCCGAGAAAATGAAGTTCAATGCTTCCGAGCATGCGTGATTTTTTGGGCGTCCGAATTGCATACAGATGAACGCATTGTCGGATAGGAACGTTTTCTGACCGAAAAATTGAGAACCTGCTCTCAATCTTTTGCTGGCTGGAATTCTGCCAGCAAAAGTCCGATGGCGCATACATATGGTTGCATTTTCCGACCAAGAGCTCTCATCAGTCTTTTGCTGGCCGAATTTCCGATTGTGTGTACGTGACATTAGGGTGTCTCCACTCTACTGGAGGAACAATTCAAACACCTTGGACAGCAGCAATGCCAGTCTGGGCACAGGGTAGTGTTAGATGCACTAGCAGATTTAGATTTTAGGCCGTAACAGTTGTTTTTTTCCCCTGTTGGGATAAAGGTTTCACATGTTGTAAATAAATAAAAGCTGACCATTTAAAGCATCCTGTCAGTGTTAAATGGTTTGTCTCAACCATCTAACACTTTTGCTGGACAGTTTGGTTTGTTAATGGAAGTTGAAAATAACAGACTTGCTGGCAGAACTACCAGGGGAAAATAAGAGAAAAAAAAGCCTAAAAAGGAAAACTAATGCAGCCCCCACAATTAAAAATTAGTAAGCAGCAATATATACATTTTTTGTTTTGGGGTTTAATACTACTTTAAGTATAAAAGTGCAGTCACCTATACGGGCCAATAGAATTCACTTACCTGAAATCAGACCAGTCTAAGATGAATTCTGATTGGTAGCTGTGGATGGTGAAGGTTCCACATTATATAGGAATAAGCATGCAAATGTCAGCACATAATTCTACGGAAAATCACTTTGATAACTTGCCAATTAAACTACACAGCCTTTCCAGAAACAAATATGCAAATTCTAAGTACTCCCACTGTATTGGTGGTATGATGTCGTGCAGACATATTGTTTGATGCACATGAAAGGAATGTCCAAGTTAAGCCGTGTGTACAACATTCTCGCACTGGAAAGCTGTACTTTCATGGCAATTTAGTATCAGCCATTGTTGACATGGGAATAAGTAACTAGGTCACATTCCACACTTCCCTGCACATGCCTATGTGCTGAATACAGTCTCTTGGGGCAACAAGCTACAACATCATCCAGCTATTCCTGTCTTCAAATATATTTTCTTACAAGACTGATAGAATCCTGACAAATTTATTAGCTTCATAGCACAAGTCCAAAGCTGCAAACATTGGTGACCAGTAAAACAAAACAAAAAAAAAAGTCTAGTTAGTCTGTTTGGGTCCTTGAGTATATTCAACATGAATATTATAAAAGATCACACAACAAATATTAACATTTTGAACTTCAAAGTACAGTATTGACAACCCTTCTACAAAACAAAAATGGATTGGATACTTACAGTATGTCCACTGTATGTTCCATGGTAAAAGATCTTGCTTGTAAGCAACAGTAAAACCCAATTGGATATCAAAATTTTACATGAAACTTTTAAACTTGTATATTTTATAATAACATTGTTCTAGCCATCCTTAACATAGCACAGCTACTAAGGGTCACCTTGGCATTATATAGCTTTTATAAATGCACTCAATGGAGAAGCACATATTGCCAACAGAAATTACTAACCGCTCCAAAAGGATTTGCTAGACTGCGCTTAAAAAATAATTAAACAAAGAAAGCATAAATGTGCCCATTATTTTCACTACAAGCTCTATATTCTCAGGACATTTTGGTCAAAGGTTGGTGAATGTTACGAGAATGCATTTCTACCGCGTTTCTCATCGTGGGTACACAACTGCCGTAAAATCTGTTCTAATTAAGAGTAATGTTCTTGCATGTGCTACAATAATCTCTCCATACGTAAAATCCATTGCCAATTACTGAATAAGATACTGTATTTTTGTTGGAAATAGACTTAAGAGAGTTAAACATGGAGTGTTTAAACAGATGACTTTTTTAACCCATAACAGAATAATAAAGAAACCATCAGCAAAATTAATATCAGAGGCTTCATATTGCTACCATGCTATAAATGTTAATGCATACTACTTAAAGCCAGTAAAAACTTAAACTATTATACTATGGGTAGCAACTCACAGCAGAAAAACATTCTCACCTCTAATCTACAGATTCTAAATATACTGTCATTTTTAATTCAATCATTTTTTATTAAGTTTCCATAAAGAAGTACAGAAAAATAAGAAGACAATATCGATTTCTATTATGCATTAGAACATATAATAGAAAGTTGTTTGAGTGGTTACAATGAAACAACAGAAGTCACGCTTTAAACTTGAACAGTAAGTATAGTATTATCCATACTCTAACGGTAGGGGTATCGACTCTTCGCCCAGACAATATACTGTAATTTGACATGTTATTAGATTAAGCAGCATGACTGACAACCATGCATTTGTACCAATTTCTCAGAAGTTGAATTTTAGGGAATAACTAGCTAAACTAACTAGCTAAATCCTTGACTACAATGACAAATAGCTCATTAGAGCTGGTCATACACGGTTAGCTTAGATTCACATTGCAGCAATTTGGCATGCGATTTGACATGCGGCTATTGCATAGTTTGAATCTAAGCGACGCCGACTTTGCGGCGCCACACCGATTTCGAGGTGAGATTTGTATAGGCATCTGTGCAGCAACCCGCATAAATGTCTCTGAAATCGCCACCCAAGTTGGGACTGACATGTGAGAATTAAATTTCAATCCCGCTGTAAGTTCGAACCTGGGCTAATGGTTTCTTATTCAGCTACTGGGAGAAACAAGGTGAATGGAGGAATCTCTCCTGAGACTTTCTATTCTGACAGCAGCACCCACCACTGTCACACAACCCTCATCAGTGGCTCCTGATCGAGGGAAATACCATGTCCCTTCGACAGAAGTCGATTAAACTGACTTCTGACGAGTGAGGGGGGCCCACAACCATTAAGTTGGCTGGTCCAGTAGTGATCAGATAAATTTTGATCAGTGTGCAGTGTGCTATCAGTAGTTGCTCTCACCTCTGTACAAGCCTACCACTCCAGTCAAACATAACAAGCAGCCTGTGAGCAATCAGAATGGATGGTGCAGTGATACAACTATCACAACTACTGAAGAAAATGTAACCGCTTGTCGACCGGCTCATGCCGATATACATCAGCAGGAGGGCACGTACAGGCATACTAATGTACCTGTATGTTACCCTTTAAGAAGCAGTTTGTGGGCGCACGCGCCCGCCACAAGCTCCGTGAGTGTGATCGCGGGTCCCGCGGACTCTATGTCCACGGGGATACCCGCGATCGTCTCACGGAGAGGAAGAATGGGGAAATGCTGATGTAAACAAGCATTTCCCCGTTCTGCCTAGTGACAGGACACTGATCACAGCACCCTATAAATCGGGAGCAGTGATCAGTGTCGTGTCATACGTAGCCCCCCCCCCAGTTAGAATCACTCCCTAGGACACACTTAACCCCTTCACTGCCCCCCTCGTGGTTAACCCCAGTCACATTTACACAGTAATCAATGCATTTTTAATCGCACTGATCGCTGTATAAATGGTCCCAAAATAGTGCCAAAAGTGTCTGATCTGTCTGTCATGTCGCAGTCACGATAAAAATCGCTGATCGCCGCCATTACTAGTAAAAAAAAAAAAACTTAATAAAAATGCCATAAAACTATGCCCTATTTTGTAGACGCTATAACTTTTGCGCAAAACAATCAATAAACGTTTATTGCGATTTTTTTTTACCAAAAATATGTAGAAGAATACGTATCGGTCTAAACTGAGGAAAAAAAAAATTTTTTTTTATATATTTTTTGGGGATATTTATTTGAGCAAAAATGAAAAAATAATGCCTTTTTTTCAAAATTGACACTATTTTTTTTGTTTATAGCGCAAAAAAAACCAAAAACGCAGAGGTGATCAAATACCACCAAAAAGCTCTATTTTGTGGGGAAAAAAGGACGTCAATTTTGTTTGGGAGCCATGTCGCGCGATCTGTCAGTTAAAGCGACGCAGTGCCGAATCAAAAAAAGTACTCTGGTCTTTTACCAGCCAAATGGACTGGGGCTTAAGTGGTTAAAGCCCAATTGAACTTTCAGTTCAAAATTAAACATCTCAGTTGTATCAAAGCAAAAGGTGTGCAAAATCTTAGGTTGTTTTTTTTCTAAAAAGACTTCAGCCTGTCCCATGCCTGCAGACTCTTGTTCTCTGTGGGGAATAAACGTCCTCTTTGCAGAGGTCTAACATGCTCAAACTGTGTCAGAGCCTTTGCTCTTCAGAGAAGAGCCTGAACGTTGCAGGAATATAGGTCTGACCTTATAGGGTGTGTGTTGTAGTTCTTGCAGTGAAAACATGGCTTCCCTACAAACAGCAAGGATTTTACTCTGCAGGTGCTGACAAGTGACAGACTATTCTACTTAGGTTGTGTCTGCTTTAGAAAGAAAGCAAGCAAAATGTAAAACACTGAAAAGCTATTGTTGCACCTGAAATGTGTTTAGTTATTTTATACTGAAACTTCAATTAGGCTTTAAGGCTGTCACCACTGGACTGCGTTGGCCAATAATATCCCACCACAAGGACAAGACAGACCGCCATAAGTCCTTTGGCTTCCAAGCACCCCTTTTCCTAATGGTGCACTCCAAACCCAATATGCATCACTTTTGAGGACTGAATATAGCACAAAGGGGTTCTATTAAAAAAAAAATCTGAAAACCTTTAAATACTGGAAGTAGATGTATAGGTAGACCACAGGAAAACAGTTCAGGTTATTTTCAATGAAGTTGTTTACTAATAAACAATTTAGGCCCCTTTCACACGGGGGCGGGAGGCGCGTCGGCGGTAAAGCGCCGCTATTTTTACCGTCATTTTAGCGGCGGTGTTCAGCCACTAGCGGGGCGGTTTTACCCCCTGCTAGCGGTCAAGAAAGAGTTAAAAACCACCGCAAAACAGCTCTGCAGAGGCGCTTTGCCGGCAGTATAGCCGCGGTGCCCAATTAATTTCAATGGGCAGGAGCGGTGTATACACCGCTCCTTCATCGCTCCAAAGATGCTACTAGCAGGACTTTTTTTCCCCATCCTGCTAGCGCATCGCTCCAGTGTGAAAGCCCTCAGGGCTTTCACATTGGAGCCAAAGCAGCGGCACTTTCAGGGCGCTTTGCAGGCACTATTTTAAGCGATGTAGCGCCTGCAAAGCACCCCAGTGTGAAAGGGGTCTTAAAGGAAGGTTAAGATCACACACAGTATGTAAACCTGCTTTAAGGGATAGCACAGGGATGATATGAAAATCATAGAACAGTTTATAAATGCTTCAGCCACATACACATAGCCCTAAGAGAGACAATTATTTGCCATAAGTAAATTAAGACATATCAATCTTGCCTATAGCTGGCAATGAAATGCCAAGAGATTTCCCTTTTTATTTGATAGATTTCTATTGGTGATGTCTTGGTGCTTATGGCATTAGCCCACATCACTGGTTTGCGCTTACATGCCAGGCCTGAACATCTCTCATATTCTGCATTTAACCACTTCAGCCCTGGAAGAATTTACCCCCTTCCTGACCAGAGCACTTTTTGCGATTCGGCACTGCGTCACTTTAACTGACTATTGCGCGGTCGTGTGACGCTGCACCCAAACAAAATTGACGTCTTTTTTTCCCACAAATAGAGCTTTCTTTTGGTGGTATTTGATCACCTCTGCGTTTTTATTTTTTGCGCTATAAACAAAAAAAGAGCAACCGTTTACAAAAAAAACCACAATATTTTGTACTTTTTGCTATAATAAATATCACCATTTTTAAAAAAAAAAAAAGGCAAATTTTTTCTCAGTTTAGGCCGATATGTATTCTTCTACATATTTTTAGTAAAAAAAAAAAAAAAAATTGCAATAAGCATATATTGATTGGTTTGCGCAAAAGTTATAGTCTGCAAAATATAGGGGATAGATTTATAGCATTTTTATTAATTTTTTTTTTTTTTACTAGTAATGGCAGCGACCTGCGATTTTTATCGTGACTGCGACATTATGGCGGACACATCAGACAATTTTGACATATTTTTGGGAGCATTGGCATTAATACAGCGATCAATGCTATAAAAATGCATTGATTATCGTAAAAATGTCACTGGCAGTGAAGGGGTTAACAACAGGGGGTGATCTAGGGGCTAACTGTGTTCCCTGGGAGGTGATTCTAACTGAAGGGGGAGGGGACTGACTAAAGGAAGTGACGAATCGTGGTTCCTAGCTAATAGGAACACACAATCTGTTACTCCTGTCAGAACAGAAAAGGGAAACGTGTGTTTGCACACACTCGTCCCTGTTCTGTGTCTCCTGCTCACGATCGCTTGTGGCTGGCGGTCATCGCGACTGTCAGCCACGAGCATCGGCACCCCCGCTATGCAGCGGGTGCGCGCGCCTGCTATACTGACCTCGCAAGCTGACGTATAGCTATGACGGCTCACGCAGGGGGGCCAACCAGCCGCAGTATAACTGCGGCGGCTGGTTGGGAAGCGGTTAAAGCACATGAAATACCCATACCACACAGCAGGGGTGGATAAAAAACATTTAAATCAAATTTATTTTACAGAAATGCTTTTGGAGTAAAAATCTAAAAATAGTTTTCTATTTAAGATACATTAATAATTTAGTTTATTCAGCATGAAATGGAGCTTAGTTATGTAGAATGTTCTGAAACATTTACATTTTTGGTAAACTCATTCAATGAATCCAAGCTCTGCAAGCTGAGATAACATGCACTGCATTGATGCATTCACACAATTTCACAGTAATGAGATGCAACAAAGTTCAGGAATATTCCTTTATCCCATTCTTTTGCAAATCTATATACACTACAAACTGAATGATTGAATTGGTTCTGATATCGCTGTTTTACTAACCTGATAGCTTATTATTCTAAATAGGAAACCTTAATTTTGTTTGCAAATATTAAAGATTCTAATTACCAGCAAGAATAAGTGCTTACAATTAAAGAGCACCTGTTATTTCAGATCTATCATGGCAGAGCCCATTAGCGGGCATCCACTCACCTGCTTCCGCTATGCCCCTCACCTTGTTGTGTCATTGCCGCATCACCAGCCATCCCATTAAAGTGAATGGGACTGTCAGTGAGTCAACAGTGGGTCCGATGTGTTGCCGCTGCGGGGTGATTTAAATTGAATTGATTTAAATCAAGTTCACCCTGCCACACAGTGCGGTTGACTTACTAAAAACTAGAGTGAAAAATCTGGTGTAGCTCTGCATAGAAACCAATCAGCTTTCAGGTTTTATTGTCAAAGCTTTATTGAACAAGCTGAAGTTAGAAGCTGATTGGCTACTATGCTCAGCTGCCCCAGATTTTGCACTCTCCAGTTTTAATAAAACAACCCCCGTGTCTTGTTTGAGTGTGACTATTTTGGAAATACAAATGTAGCAGATACTCAATTGTAGAAAGGATACGGCTCCTTTTCAGTGTTAATTAGAAACATTCTAGTGCACCTCAACTTGATGTGGTTCCGGACTACAGAGATGTAGTACATGCTCAGCAGACTGCATGTCAGAACCTATGATAGCTATCTTTACCACGCAATTAATTACCAGTAGGAAAAGGAACAGAACACATTCAACTTTTCACCTCGTAGCATGGTGATTAGCTGACTGTACAGCTCACCAATTGGTTATTCAATTATATTTATGCTATGCACTACTTAATGTTTTGAGACTGTATTTCAGCTGCTGTATATTATTTAGGGAGTATGTAGAAAGCACCTCTCTGCAGCTGTATACTCAATTAAAAGCAGAGTCTATAACAAGCTGCAACTTTAATCTTCTTCCGCTTTTTCACACTCATTAGAGCAGACAGATTTAAACCCAGAACAGTTATTTCTTTAAGTGCGTCTAGCAGCAGTAGCTGTAAATATAAAAATCCTTGTTTTACTCCAACACCCTTGTGAAAATCTCCCCCCACTGCAGACCTTAGAAGACAACTCATCTACAATTTTGTTTTCCAGTAGTATGCTCACAGCAGGTTTATAATTACCAGATAGTATAATGTAAAAGTAGTTCGTACCTGTGATGCTCTGTCTTCTGACTGCTAGGGAGCCATCTGGTGCCTTTGACTGGTTAGCAGACTTAGTATAAGGACCTTCATCTGGGGAAAGAAAAAAAAAAATCAAATATCATTTGACTCTTCAAGGTAGAGATGTATCTACTTCTGACGTTATACATAATGGTCTGAAAAAAAAAATAAAAAATGAAGAATCGCCAACATGGACATATTACTTACAAAAAGAAATAGTGAGATAACAATTCAGTGCAAATGATTGGCTTAATAAATGATTGCATTTAATTTTACATCAAACTCTGTACATCAATGTATAATAATTTTGTCTAGCAGATCCCTAGAAAACCTTTTATCAGCCACATCAGTAACTCTCCTTAAAACTGTCTGGAGATATTAACCTGGATGAAGTAGAGTGCAGATGGAAAAGGTCCAAGTTACTTTTTGTACGTTTTCTACATCAAATATAAAGTCGAAAACCTTAAACTGGAATTCTATTCAACAGGCATGAGTTGAGGATGTGCAGGTACTGTAAATGCATTCTTGATACAGTGAACTGCAATCACTACATCTAGAGTATTGCATCTAAATTGCATATACTTGGTTAGGCTATTGGAGCTTTTGACTTATGGCTGGCAACAGGATTGCTTTACAAAGCAGATTAGTACTCACCTGTTTTCAGTGTTGCTCCCTCGTGGGCTGGATGATCAAGGTGTTGAAACATCACTGGGGAGTGGCATTCTGTAGCCTTCCTTAAACAACACAGTAATGCCTCACTCACCCAGTCAGCAAGGAAGTAACATAAAAGCAAGCATTTTATCTGTATTTGTTACCAATCCTGTAGCTGGCAAATTTGAGGCCTGCTACAGGATTGACAGTGTAACATGGGCGTAGCTTAGACGTAACATGTGCTCGGTCGCTTATCCTTGCAATCAACATTGAGAATAGCGGATGGATCAAAAATTTCACTCTTGGTTTACTATATTTTACAGATGCATATTGGTTTGTTTGTGCCACAAATCTAATACCAAAAAATGTCAAAATCTAGTACCAAAAGGAAACTTTTTTTTCTAGTTCCAATTATACCACAGAAAACAAAAACATCTAACACACATGGATGGTGACATTCTGCAACATGTCACACAAAAGAAGAGGAGAGGATAACATGCCTCCTATTTAGTGTGTATATAAACCCAAACATGTACATAAACAAGTGCAAAAACTTAAATAGTGTCAAAGTTCAATCGTTTTTTCTTAGAATAGCTGAGTTCAAATAAATGAAACCTGGGAAACCCACCAACAAGGTGCATCCACAGATACTTCCTTGCTTTTGGAGACAACACTTACTCTATTCAGGTGCAGTGTTGTCCACTTTCCAGTGAACTTCACAGCTGGACTACAAGCAGAAAGTACACTGGCACATTCTACCATAGTCATCACAGTAAAACTGTAATGCTCAGATACTTCTGGAGTGTGTATATGTCATAGGAAGTACAAAGTCTATTGTCCTCTAAAGCTCTACAAACCTAAGGGGGATATTTATAAGGTAGTGGGTGTTTCATTGTTGGGGGAAAAAAAAAAAAAGGCAAAGCACAGACGTGATCTGTTAAAGTCGTGGGACGGATCTTTCCATCAACCATGGAGATCTGCTTTAAAAGTAAAGATTTGCTTTAAGGCAATTACATTTAAATTAAAAAGTATATCAATGAAATACCCAAATATCCACTTAATTAGGAATATGCAAAATAGGCTTAATGGAAGTAGCTACTGTATGTTGCATGGTACTTCTGGGTAACTTTTTTTTTGTAATTCTTTTTTCTGGGTAACCTTTTGACCCCTTTTCTACTACTCATAATGATATACCGCAAGAAAAGTAATCTAGATGCCCACAGGTTCCATAATTCTTATGGAACCCAAGTAACTTCCCTGTATCCTATATACAATAATAAGGGCATCTAAAGACATCAGTGGGAAGTCAAATGTGTAAGGATAATCTAGTTTCCTTGAGAATTAAAGTGGTTGTACACCCTGTACAACCACTTTTACCTACAGGTAAGCCTATATTAAGGTTTACCTGTAGGTGCTTGAAATATCTTCGAAACCTCCACGGTTTAGAAAATATTTACAAAAATGCAGTGCGCCAATGTCTACGGCGCATGCATCGATATCTACTGCGCATGCACACTTTAGAAAGGGCAGATCGTGCTTTATCTAAAGGGGGTCATGCAGTGACTGACGGCTCCCGCTCGCGGGAGTGACATTATGCGACTCCGGCCAGTCACAGAGCTGGAGTTCGCAGCCCCGGAACGAAGAGGGGTGAAGATGTATGCTCGCTGCTAGTGGGGACAGCGGTGACATCGCAGGCTTCGGTTTCAAGTAAGTAACACATAACGGGCTACTATGTGATGCATAGTAACACATAATGGGCTACTATGCGATGCATAGTAGCCCATTATGCTTTACCTTTACAGGGAAATAAAGAGGAAGTAAAACCCACCGGGGGGTTTTTCTTCTTTAACACTCTGCAGATTGCTGTCAGCCATATACTCCATTTATTCTTGGGAAGGTGGTTTGGGGTCAGTAGAACTTCATCTTTTTTTCTAGACTGATCACGCTTTCCCTGATAGTATTAATCTGGCGGGTGTTATACCATACTCATTAGAAAAAAAAAAAAATCAAGTCTGAGGCTGGGTTCACACCATTGCGAATTGGATGCGGGATGTCCGCATCCAATTCACAATAGCAGGAGATTTTGACCGACTCTCTATGGTGCCAGTTCAAATATCTCCGCAGCAGGTCCGGTGCACTTTGCATAAAAACGCTGTACATCTTTTGGTCTGTTTCAGGTCTGAATTCAGCCCAAAATTCAGGCTGAAATGGGACCTCAAACGGTGAACCAGCAGGCCTCAAACCCCTGCTGTGAGCCGCATGCGGCTCATATGTGAACCGAGCCTAAGGGTTTAAATTGATAAACATACATTATTACAGGTACTTACACATAACAATAAGCAAAGTTTGTCATACTTTTTGGATCTCAGAAAGTTGTTGGAAAGAATCTATTACATAATAAAATGGGAAATTTGCTGAGATCCCTAGTCATAGGTGTCAAATGTAGTGCAGAAAAATAACCAAGTCAATTCTGACAGAGGAAGCCAGTATTATACAGTATAATAATGGACAGAACGGTTATGTGTACATTTTGGCTGACATAATTTTGCACTTACCAGAATCCTGTATAGTTGGACTAAAACTGCAGAAAAGAGCCATCACTGCTTCTACACTAAACGACCAGTGCTATACAGTCAGACCTTCTGCAGTCTAATTCTCTGCCTCTGGTTTCTTCAAACAGTAAGGTACTATTTACTCCTCTTCTTCATTGTACATCTGTTTATCCACAGCCTGGGGTAGTCCACTGTGACTTTCGGAGGGAGTATGTGTCAAGCTGAACTATATAGCGTTGGGCTGTGGATCCTCTTAAAAATTAGCCGAGAAGCAGAAAGCTTTAGGTGTTACTGTATCCTCGGCTTAAAGCCTAGGCTGCACACACCAGTTTTAATTTAGCTCCTGGTCTCAGCATGCGAATGCTTGGCAGCTGTAACACAGATCCATTGCTGCATTGATATTCCCCCTCCCCCTGCCACCCTACAGCAGATTAATACGAGTAAGCAGACAAATCTGAATCAAGAAACAGTGCATTAGCTGTATAAGTATTTCCATTTTGCATCACTTTATTATTAAAGCATCAGTATACTCCAAAACCATTTTTGTGTTTTATATGAAATCTGGTGCATTCACTCATTGGCTTCTTGAATCCAACAGGGAGATCTTTCTGTGTAGTTTAAATGGATTACCTGAGCTCAGTCCAAGACTATACCCGTTTCTTGCTGTAACCCCTAGCTTAAACCGCTAAAGGCCACGTTTGTTTATATAAATTATAAACATGTTATACTTAAATGGTATTGCACAGAATGGCCCCAAAACTCCCCTTCTCTGATCCCCTGCTGATGCTTTCCGCTCCTCTTCAGCAAGCTATGGGGGCAGACATACAGACTCACTCCTGAGCCAGGCTGTGTTGATTAAAGAGGCCCCACCGTCTCCATTCTAGATTTAACTGACAGCATCAGGAGCCAATGGCTTCTGCTGCTGCCACCATGTCCAGTGAGGAGAGAGCAGTGATGTACACAAGGCTGGATCGAGTTCTGGCTGTATTTAGGGGGGCTGGGGAGCTAATCTTTAAAGGTTTGTTTTAACCCTAATGCAGAGTAAGGTTAAAAAAAAAAAAAAATACAAAAAAAAAAAAAACTTTAGCCTTTACAACCAATGTAGCCTCCCTGGCGGTTTTCCAGAGTGTGGCTCGGGGTTAAAATTCAGCACCATTAGCGGTAACCCCGAGCCACACTCGGGATTACATTGCAGGATCCTGGTGCCTCCTTACTTACCTTGTCCCCGGGATCCTGCGATGTCCCCCGCAGTGTCCGAGGGCTGTTTCCTCCTCCCAAGCCTCTCTGTGCCAGGGTCCGTTCCCTGCGAGCGTCGCGACGCACGGGGGCGGAGCCTGGCGGCAAATTCAAAATAATGTAAAAATCATAACACATACAGTACTGTAATCTTACAGATTACAGTACTGTATGAAATGATTTCACATCCCTTTTGTCCCCAGTGCTTTGGCCCATGCCCTGCATGCAGTTTTACATGATATACACTGTTCTTTCTGCCTGGAAACTGGAGATTGTCCATAGCAATCAAAAAGTGTCCCCTTACGTCAAAAGTGGCTTTAGACCAGCTAGAAAACAGCGATAGTAAATCAGAACACTTGCAGAATTGAGCGATAGTGAATCGTGGGGAAATTTATTTTATTACCATTTATTTTTATTTTTTTAAATTATTTATTTTTATTTATTATATTATAATTTATGTTTTTGTGTTTCAAACTTTATCATACCCGGGATATCTACTAGACTCTGGTTTGGACAGATTTAAGTGCGTTATTGTTAAGATTTACAGACCTACAATATAAAATGCCAAATTTCCATGCAAAATAATTGTACCGCTTTCAGCACCTAAAATCCGAAAGAATCATACCGCCAGGAAGGTTAACTGGCACATTTAAGTTATCCATACTAATATAATTAGGGATGCACCGAAACTTCGGCAGCCGAAACATATCACCTGAAAATTGTGTTTTCAGCACGATGCCGAAATAAAAAAAGTGGCGATAGGGTGGCGATCATTGCACATCCGCAGTATTGGAGGCCACGCCGCCGGGCCCCACCTATTGCTGGGTGTCACCCTGGCGGCTCAAGGTCCTGTGCTCCCTTCCCTTCTCCCCTCCTTGCAGAGCATTAATCTCACTGTGTCAGGAAGCTAAATTGCCCGGGCAACAGTAACAATGTCCCACCTCCTGTGATAGATGGCACACTGATCCAATGCCAGGACATTGAATAAGTGTGACGTGATCACAGGAAGCAGGACATTGTTACTGTGGCCTGGCAATTCAATTCCAGCTCTGTGACACAGCGGGAGATCACAGCTCTAAACCGAACACAGGCAGGCTGCATCCACAGGCACTGGTGAGAGGCTGCATCTGACGGGCACAAGCAGACTGCATCCACAGGCACTGGTGAGGCTGCATCTGACGGGCACAGGCAGGCTGCATCCCACATGCCCTGGCAAGGCTGCATCTGACATGCCCTGGCAAGGCTGCATCTGACATGCCCTGGCAAGGCTGCATCTGACATGCCCTGGCAAGGCTGCATCTGACATGCCCTGGCAAGGCTGCATCTGACATGCTCTGGCAAGGCTGCATCTGACATGCTCTGGCAAGGCTGCATCTGACATGCTCTGGCAAGGCTGCATCTGACATGCTCTGGCAAGGCTGCATCTGACATGCTCTGGCAAGGCTGCATCTGACATGCTCTGGCAAGGCTGCATCTGACATGCTCTGGCAAGGCTGCATCTGACATGCTCTGGCAAGGCTGCATCTGACATGCTCTGGCAAGGCTGCATCTTACAGACACTGGCAAGGCTGCATTTGATGAACACTGGTGAGGCTGCATTGATCTCTTGTATCATGTTTGCAGTCTCTGACCATCTCCTGTATCATGTCTGCTAGAGGTGCACCAAATGGAAATTGTGCTAATACTATGGTTAGAGATGGTTAGAGACTGCAGATTGCATTTTTCTCTGGAGCTTTTCTTGCACTAAAAGGTGCCAATAACGGCCAACACCAAATTCATATTAAATTTAAATTGATATTAACTTAAAAGTCGAATATAATACAATTATATATAAATATTTTTAAAACTGTCATTTTCGGTTTTCAGCAAAATGCATCCTGCATTTTCGGTACACCCCTATGTACCACTATGGTATATTATATCCATAGGCGAGACTTTGAAAGCATTTTACAGATTACCCGTTTAGACTTACACAGGAATTGTTGCTCTCACTCTGATGTTTGCATTGATGCATCGCATGTGGTGCAACTGCTGTTTAGACTTGCAAATAATTGAATTAAAAAAAAATATATATATATATATATATATATATATATATATATATATAAAATTTTATTCTCTGGGGCTCATTTCAAGTAGATCTAAAAACAGTTACACATCATGGATGTATTTGCAGTACAAAGTTACCAGAAATCAATTGATTTTGTTAAGAAATGTAAAACAGTAAAATGTGCACTAATTAAATCAGATGACTCCACTGACCAACAGTTCTTATCCTGCAAACACTTTCTGTTGTCACATTGATATGGTAACAGAAAGGGATGCAGAACAGCTTTTAGGGGAGCAATAAAACACAAGCATTAGCTGCAGCGACAGTGACTAAATGCCACAAATCTTCTGTGCTGCTGTAATACTAGTGTCACTTTTATGGAACGTGGAGTTTACTGTCTGTACAAGATGCTTCCTAAAACAAAGCTTGGCTGTATGCTTTTTTGGCATAGATGTAAATCTTCCATAGTACCCTTATTCCAAACATTTACGAGTAGTGCCAGATAGGAATACACGGTTTATTATAATTAAACAGGAAGAAAAAATATAGGGTATAATAAGGTGTGATGGGATGGCAGAGACATAGCTGTAAAAGCAGAGAAGGGGTCAACCTACTGCCTCATAATGTGTGTTATAACAGTAGGAACATAAAAATAGGATTTTTTTCATCATACTTACCTGAAAAATCCTTTTCTTTGAATACATCACGGCACACAGAGTTAGACCAATATTCATTACCTGCTGGATTATACGCCCTCTCTAGGTGAATGGACACTGGTAAACAAAGTCTTAAATAGGAAATCCACCCCTTTATAACCCTTCCCATTCAGGAAGTACTTCAGTTTTGTAGCAAGCACTGAATGCTCAAAAGAAGTGGGGGACATCTGTGTTCCGTGATGTATTCAAAGAAAAAGATTTTACAGGTAAGTATGACGAAAAAATCCTATTTTCTTTAAACACCACAGGACACAGAGTTAGGCTAATGATCATTATCTACTGGGTTGTCCCAGAGGAATAGCCTTGAGGGGAGGGAGACACCCTGCAAAACAAAAATAGCCATCAGACTTTAAATGGCAGCCTGTAGTACATTACGGCCAAAAGCCAAATCTTTGGCTGTTCAAACATCTGATAAAATCTTGTGAACTTATGCACTGAAGACCAGGTAGCAGCCTTACAAATCTGAGCCACAAATACCTGATGGCGAAAAGCTCAGGAGGTTCCTACACCCCTGGTAGAATGAGCCTAATAGGGCCTGAATGAATGGGGATGGAAGCTGACTGCCCCTTCTAGGGACCTTCTGGTAAAACAAAAAAGGAGTCTGATCCTCAGATCTCTGCCGATCTAGACAAACAAACTTTGACTGCCCGGACGACATCCAAGGAATGCAGTCATCTCTCTTCCGCCGAACGAGGCTGAGAGAAAAAAGAAGGCAAAACAATATCCCGATTTAAATTAAAGGCCGACACCACCTTTGGCAAGAAGGGTGGAATAGGACGTAACATCACCTTGTCATGGTGAAGAATTAGGTATGGTTCCCTACATGAAAGGGCAGCCATTTCTGACACCCTTCTAGCCGAGGTGATGGCCATCAGGAAGGCTAGCTTGCGTGACAGCAAGACTAATGGAATTTCCTTGATAGGCTCAAATAGTTGCTTCTGTAACACAGACAGCACCAAATGTAAGTCCCAAGGACACATAGGTGATCTAATGGTGGGAAGCAAACGAGTAGTCCCTTGCATAAAGGTTTGGACCAGCGAATGGGAGGCTAAAGGCCTTTGGAAGAATACTGACAGAGCTGAAACTTGACCTCCGATTGTACTCAAAGCCACTCTGATTTCCAGAGCCCACTGTAGAAAAGAGAATTCTCCCAATCACATATTTCAAAGGATGCCATTTTCTGTCTTCACACCAAGCAATACGAGTCTTCCAGGCCTTATGACAGATTTTCCTAGTGACCGCTTTCCGAGCATTCACTAGGGTAGACACCACCGGTTTCAAGATGCCACGATCCTTCATCACCCTGGCTTCAATAGCCATACTGTCAAACTTAAAAAACTGTAATCTGGGGTGGAATATAGGACCTTGGAGACAGTAGATCGGGGCGGCGCGGAAGCGTCCCTGGCCAGTCTATCGTCAATCTCACAATCCCTGGGAACCAGGGCCTTCTGGTTCAGGCTAGTGTCAGAATGACTGGAACCCCCGCTCTCTGAATCCTGCACAACAAATGTGGAAGGAGTGGGATCGGGGGGAAAGCATAAACCAGGGAGTACTGGCTCCATTTAACTACCAGAGCATCTGCTCGGATTGCCAGGGGATCCCTTGTTCGGGACACAAACTAATGTAGCTTGTTGTTGAACCTGGATGCCAATAGATCGACATCTGGCCATCCCCAACCTTGGCAAATTTCAACACCCTCAGGTGTAGGGACCATTCCCCCGGGCAGATCTGCTGGCGGCTGAGATAATCTGCCTTCCAGTTCTCTACCCCCGGGATATGCACCGCCGAAAGAACCGGCACATGTCCCTCTACCCAGGCTAGTATGTGGTTCACTTCTTTCTGAGCTAAACGACTCCTGGTACCGCCCTGGTGGTTTATATAGGCCACTGCAGTGGCATTGTCTGACTGAACCCTAATAGGGCAGTCCTGAAGCTCAACCGTCCAGGACAGTAGGGCCAGATGTACTGTCCGCAACTCTAGGATGTTGATGGTCAGGCTCTGTTCTGCCCTTGACCATCTCCCCTGAGCTGTGAGCCCCTCTAGGGTTGCTCCCCAGCCCGAGAGACTGGCGTCTGTAGTCAGTACTCTCCAAAACACTGGGGAGGAAGGATATTCCCTTTCTCAGGTTCTGATCCTGCAACCAGCTTAGGCTTAAGCGTGCCCGAGGAGATGAGGACATAGGGTAATCCAAAACTTGCCCTCTCCTGTTCCAAGCCGACAAGATGTCTTATTGTATAGGCCTGGAATGGAACTTGGCATAGGGTACTGCCTCGAAGGAGGACACCATCCTTCCTAGAAGACTCACACAGAGCCGAATGGAGGGTTGTCTTGTGCCCCTTATCTGATGCACCTGATCCTTCAGGGCACAGATCCTTATGGATGGCAAAAATACCCTTGCCAGGACCTTATCTAGGATCAGACTTAAATACTTAACCCCCCTGGCGGTTTTCCCGAGTGTGGCTCGGGGTTAAAATTCAGTCCCATTAGCGGTAACCCCGAGCCACACTCGGGATCGCATTGCAGGATCCTGGGGCGGCGTTACTTACCTTGTCCCCGGGATCCTGCGATGTCCCCCGCAGTGTCCGTGGGCTCCGTCCTCTGCCCGAAGCCGCTCCGTTCCCTGCGATCGTCGCGACGCACGGGGCGGAGCCTGGCGGCAAATTCAAAAAACTGTAAAAAGCATAACACATACAGTACTGTAATCTTACAGATTACAGTACTGTATGAAATTTTTTCACATCCCTTTTGTCCCCAGTGCTTTGTCCTATGCCCTGCATGCAGTTCTATATTATATATACTGTTCTTTCTGGCTGGAAACTGGAGATTGTCCATAGCAACCAAAAAGTGTCCCTTTACGTCAAAAATGGTTTTAGACCAGCTAGAAAACAGCGATAATAAATTAGAACACTTGCAGAATTGAGCGATAGTGAATCGTGGGGAAATTTATTTTATTATTTTATTTTTATTTTTTTAATTATTTATTTTTATTTATTATATTATAATTTATGTTTTTGTGTTTCAAACTTTATCATACCCGGGATATCTACTAGACTCTTGTTTGGACAGATTTAAGTGTGTTATTGTTAAGAATTACAGACCTACAATATAAAACGCCAAATTTCCATGCAAAATAATTGTACCGCTTTCAGCACCTAAAATCCGAAATAATCATATCGTCAGGGAGGTTAAAGACATTGAGATGGTCTTAAAGCTAACTTTTCGGTATTTATGACCCAGCCCAGGCTTTCTAAATACCGCACTGTGCAGGCTATGCTTTGTTCTAGAACCTGTAATGAGTGATCTCTGAGCAGGAAGTCGTCCAGGTATCCGAGCACCAAGATTGCCTTGGCCCTTAAAAAGACCCAGTACTGGTGCTATGCTAGGACCTTTGGAAACACCCGTGGTGCTGTGGCAAGCCCGAAGGGCAGAGCCACCAAGTTGAAATTATGTTTCTCTATTGCAAATCACAGGAACATCTGATGAGGTTGAAAGACAGGTACGTATAAATATGCGTCCTTGATATCGATGGAGGCTAGAAAATCTCCCATCTGGAGCGAGGCTACTACTGAGCGGACAGACTATCCAAAAGGTCTGGATTAACCACTTCAGCCCCAGAAGATTTGGCTGCTCAATGACCAGGTAATTTTTTGCGATACGGCACTGCGTCGCTTTAACTGAAAATTGCACAGTCATGTGATGCTGTTCCCAAACAAAATTGATGTCCTTTTTTCCCCACAAATATAGCTTTCTTTTGGTGGTATTTGATCACCTCTGCTTTTTTTTTTTTTGCACTATAAACAAAAAAGTGCGACAATTTGGAAGAAAACACAATATCTTTTACTTTTTGCTATAATAAATATCCCACATTTTTTTTCATTTAGGCCGATATGTATTCTTCTACATATTTTTTGGGGAAAAAAAATTGCAATAAGCATATATTGATTGGTTTGCGCAAAAGTTATAGCGTGTACAAAATAGGGGATAGATGTATGGCATTTATATTATTTTATTTTTTTTTTACTAGTAATGGCGGCAATCTGCGATTTTTATCTGTACTGCGATATTGTCAGGAGCAACTGACGACATAGATGTGCCCTTCCCTGTAGTGTTAGCCCTACTCCTCTTTTTTGAAGACATTGCAAGCCACAAAAAAGGAGTACCTGGGTTTGGTATTTACATACCCCAGAAGGGAGACCCTTTAATAGCGCTCACCAAGGCCCCTATGCAACAATCCTGCTCAGTACCTTAGCCTGCCAAGCAACACCTGGTGACTCGCGTGACCCGGGTAAGGAGAAATGAACCGCTGAAAATGACTGCTTCAGAGTCTGCTCTGTGTCCCACAGTTGTCACCTAAAAGCACCGCATGTCTGCCATACACAGCCTAAATAAGCTGGCTGTGTGCTGGGACGTTCCGCACATGCGCATGAGCGTGGTCCCGGTGAATATGCGAGACTGCATTTCCATATGACGCGAATATTCGCGTGCCAAGATTAGGCTACGGTGCATGCGCGACTCCATGTGCGCACAACGCCTGTGGCGAAGCCACGTGCACCATGGCCGCATGACACTCGTGTACTTTGGTGAACTCACGTGCGCCATGCGAACCAAGATGCACAATTTTTCAGGAAAAAAGGTACACCCACAGCTAGCCCAAATTCCCCCCTGTGATCACTGCACACCGGTGTCCAGCCTATAGCTAGCTTGGCTGATAGTGAAAAATCACTGGGGCACCCCTCAAAAAGTAAATAAGGGGGTTTCACTTACCCGTCCAGGTGCAGGGCAGCATTAGATACTAAGAGACCAATCTTCACCCATCACGGTGGGTTTCGTCTCTTGGGGACCTTCAAGGACTGGGTACCCTTTTGTTTTAGGGTCCACTCCCTTTGAATTGTACAGCACCCTGCAGGAATGCCTTAAGCTCTGTGGTATCCAGGATTCCACTAAGCAGGGTCCAGCGCCTGAAGTTCGCGTTACAGGCAAAACCTTGCAGGATCCTTGTATCTTCTTTGCGAGGCTTGGATACCATTTATTTAGGCATAAAAACTTTTCTTCAAATGGATCCAATTGATCAATCCCTTGATTCATTTAAGAACCGTTTTTGGGACTAAAGACCTGGAGCTCAGAGTGCTCAACAAAAGTGCCCATTCACCTTGCAGACGCTGGTAAAAAAAAAACCTGAAGTACTCCCAGTATGGGAGGGGTTATATAGGGGCGGACTTCCTGTGTAAGACTTTGTCTACCAGTGTCCATTCCCCTAGAGATAGCGTATAACTCAGTAGGTAATGAATATTAGCCTGTGTCCCGTGATGTATGATCAAAAAATAAAGGTTGAAAATGTATGGTTAAATAGAAAAATCTGCCATCTTCAAGAGCTAGGTTTATAGTTTGATTTAGTGTTCATTCCAGTGTGTTTTTTTTTTTTTTTTTTTGCCAGGAAAGTAAATTTTTCACAGTGCCTAATTATTTATTACTTTATATGCATTTCTTTATGTGGCATTGCCATCATTACATAGTCAATGCACTAAAAACTTTGGTAAGTGCTACAGAGTTAAACTACTTGACAGTTTAATGAATCTCTCGGGGACTCCATTAACAAAATGTGTGCGCTTGAGGTTATGGGCCTACATACCCTTTTAGATTTATGAGTAGACCCCACTCAACCGGTTACATTTATTTTATATTATGGAAAATGCTACAGGGGGTAAAGGAACACAAAGGAGCCAGAGACACCAAGACTCCTTGGTAGACATGAACACATTATGGCAGAAAGATCTAATTTCTATTTGAGACAAGTAAAATCTGGGGGGCTGACTCAGCCTGCATCTATTAAAAAAAAAAAAAAAAAACAACTTTTGGGTCGGCTGATCCTTTAATATATGCATAACAACAGTACAGCACACTTTGTAGAAAATCCTGAAAACGTGCAAAGATCTTAATGCTCTGCTGTCACTGCAAATACATTAACCACTTGCTTACTGAGCACTTAAACCCCACTCCTGCCCAGACCAATTTTTAGCTTTCAGCGCTGTCACACTTTGAATGACAATTGCACGGTCATGCAACACTGTACTCAAATAATTTTTATCATTTTTTTCACACAAATAGAGCTTTCTTTTGGTGGCATTTAATCACCTCTTGTGTTTTTATTTTTTACTAAACAAACAAAAAGACAGAATTTTTTTTTTAGTTTGTTATAAAATTTTGCAAACAGGTAATTTTTCTCCTTCATTGATATTCGCCGATGAGGCTGCACTGATAGGCACAGATAAGGCGACACTGATAGGCATTGATAAGATGGCACTGATGGGCAGCACTGGTGATGAGGCACTGATTGGTGACATTTATAGGTGGCACTGATAGGCGACACTGTGGGCACTGGTAGGTGCCGCTGGTCGGCACTGGTAGGCGGCACTGTTGTGCACTGGTAGGTGGGACTAGCAGGTGGCACAGGTGGCCACAGATGAGTCTGCAGAGCCTCTCCATGATCAAGACTGATGTCCCTCTCACAGCCACCGGTGATTGGCTTTTTCTTTTCTCCTCGCGCTATCAGCGTGAGGAGAAAAAAATAGCTGATTACCGGCTCTGTTTACATCACATGATCAACTGTCATTGGCTGACAGCTGATCATGTGGTAAGGGGTCGGGATCGACCCCTTACTCCAATCAGCCGAGTCTCATAGACTCGCTGATCACAGGGTGCGCAGCCCGCTTGAGCGCGATAGCCGTCATTCGCCTATAGCGCGGACGGGAAGAGGTTAATATAAATACATTGATAGCACAAAACCAAAGCCCAGCTAAGACATACAATGAGGTCTCTACCATAAAAATTACAACATATCATTTCCAGAGGCAGACACATTGTCTAGTGGAATCTGAGCAGCTGTACAGGAGCAAAAAGTATATGGGTGCCTGATGAGGTAATGTGCCTTCTACAAAATGGCCATAAACAAACAAAATAGTACTGTGGAAATGTTATTTACAGACATCTCTAGATGCCAGTTACCAATTTGTTATGTCAGCATAACTACCGAAGAAGTGACAGGATCACTTTAACCACTTGCCTACTGGGCAGTTATACCCATTTTTTCACAAATAGAGCTTTCTTTGGTTGGTATTTAATCACCACTGGGTTTTTTACTTTTTGCTAAATAATTTTTTGCTTAATAAATGAAGAAAAAAAAATTTAGCAAACAAGTAATTTTTTTCTTCACTGATATGCGCTGATGAGGCTGTATTGATGGGCACTAATAGGTGGCATCGATCGGCACTGATTGGCAGCACTGGTGGGCACAGATTGGCAGGGACTGCATGGATAATCAGGACACTGATAATCAGTGCCCTGATTATGAGGGCACATGTCCCTTTTAGAGAATCCAGTTATTGGCTCTCTTCTCCTTTTCACCGATAACCGGCTTCTGTTTAGATCCGTGATCATCTTTGATTGGAGAGAGCTGATCACGTGGTAAAGAGCTGCTGATTGGCTCTTTACCCCAATCTGTGATCACCAGTGTCCTGCCGTGACCCACAGCGGGTGCTCGCTATCATATGACAGCGTCCCAGAACTAGCCGACCACGCTGTAGCCGTCATTCAGCTATAGCGGGGTCAGAAAATGGTTAAGGTATTGGGCATAGGATTGTTCCATTAAAGGTAGTGATGTCATAGGACTTGACAACAGTGATTTTGGGTATATCAAAATGGGTGCAACTGCAGAAAGTAAGCCAGCGCATAGTATAGTCAGTTTTTTTTGTGGGTTGAACATAATAAAAAAAAAAAATGGACTTAATTCCCCTATCCACAGGGGTTGGCAACCAGTCTATAGTGATCGGGATTGGGGGGGTGTGATGCAGGCATACGCACTGTTTGGGGTGTTAACACTGATATCAGCTGCATATCGCAAGTGGCATTTTGAGAGCAGTGTGGGAAACGCATAGGGGACATAGTCCCCTGTGGTATTTTTCGTCCAATTTTCTAATCGTGTGTACTAGGCACAATTCACTTGCTAAAAATCAATTGTATGCCATATATAAACATGCCCATATGAGGAGGATTTACTAAAGGCAAATAGACTGTAGTTTTACTCATTTTCTCCAGAGCTTGGTAAATGTGAAGCTTCTCTTTGTAAAGAATACCCAATAAGGTGCATGAAAAATAAAAAAAAGCATTTTTGCTTTTGCATGATTGAATGATGGAAATCAGCAGAGCTTTACCACATTTACAAAACTCTTAGGAAAAGGAGTGCAACTGCAGTTGCAAAGTGCACAGTCTATCTGCCTTTAGTAAATCCACCCCACTGTGTATTCTTTAGAGTTATGTGTCTGTCTTCCTTCAAAGAATAAACCTGACAAAACCAGCAGAATGTAAATAACATTTCCAAATTATTAAAAAAAACTGCACTAAGCACCACATACATGTAAAATGTTTGTCTGACGTAAAACCCAACTTTGAAGTCAGCTTTTTTAATGATGTTCCAGTAACTGGCAATAACACAAGTGAGTTTTATCCCAACTTTGTGCACAAAACATTTTTGATGGTTTCCACAAACTGCATATTTGCCGTTTTCCGACAATAAGCAAAGGGATGCCTTGTTATTTAAGTACATCAAGAGAAAATACATTCATATTCTTGGACAGTATTTATTAAATTATTGGACAGTATTAAAAATTTGCAATCACCTTTGGGAATACTGTGATAACTACTGCATTCACTCCCGTAGAGAAGTTCCTTGACATTCCTGAAAGCTTTTCTCCAGTAATTTAATTATTTTTTATTTAGTGCAGACACCAGTTACTGATCTATGAAACATCAGACATTCAGGAAAGTATTTATTCAATCGTACTACTCAGTTTTGCAAGGCGAGTGCCTATACCTTGCATGATTACTTCGACACCTATTTCTACATCAGTCAGTGCACTTCTTCTGCAATGCAAATTCATCCTCAACAATGCCTAGGGGCATCCTCATTTGGCAGGACACAAATCCTCCATTTTCTTTATCCTGCTCCAGCTTGCTGAATGTTTGAAGAGTATCCCCAGCTGAAAATTGGCTAAGTAAAAGGAACACAGATATAAAGACTTCTTGAACTTCACTACAAAATATACTATGTGTTAAGAAGCCAAACACTGCCTCCAGGGATACATCTTTTGGATGCTATAATTTTCTTGCTTATATAAAGATTTGCAAAGCACAAAGGGTGCAATACTGATCTCCTGGGATCTCTACACATGTCTTTTGAACACTAACTCCTGTATTTCCAATACAGATATTATCTGACAACATGCAATATCCTGACACTGAGACTATTTACAGATGCATAACCAGGAAAAGATACATCTATACAAAAAAAATGTAGTAGTATAATCTCAAACACAACAATGATAGCAAACTGGAACTAGCCTATCTAAAAAAATAATAATCTATGACAAGTCTGCATTCACGAATACGCATTGCATTTTCCTGGCGATTTTATAGTTTTAAGGCAATCTGAAAGCATTTTACACGTGTTTCCAGCTTTAGGCTTTTTTTTTCTGGACTGGGAAAAAAGAGAGCAGTTCTAGAGGAGTTCCATTTCGTGTGTTTCCAGATGCTCCCAGAGGCCTTTGGGCCAAAAATGCCTGATTGGGCTAAAAAAAAAAAAAATAGACTAGGGCATCGAGAAATGTAAACGGGCTTAAGTTACCATGGGATTCTGCATGTCGCAAATAGACAGGTGTAGGAAAATGCACTACAAAATACTCAACAAGTGTGAATAGGGATATATTCATAAATTTAGGTTTCTTTACCATCTTCTTTTGTATTGGAATTGCTCAGCATTGTGTGAATCAGTTTAAAGACGCTTTAAAGCTCACAGGTGTTTTATTTCCTTTGTCTTTCAAACATATTGTTTTCATAAAGATCATTTAAAATGAGCGAATTTGGCTATGAAACAATATTGCAATGAAAACAAATGAAACTTGTCTATGCTTGAGTTGCTCAATCATTACTCTGCAGTATTGATGACAAGACCACTCAGCCACAAACAGTAACAGCAAAAAGTTGGCCATAGATGGTTCGAATCTCAGCCAGTTCAGCAGGGACTGGCCGAGATTCACACCATACCTCTCACAATGATGATAGCAAACCTAACCTTGTTGCTTCTCTTATACAGATTTAGAGACAGGCCATAGCAGTAACTACCTCATACAGAATGTCTGCTGTGGGCACACATTTAGTCCAAACACGATAGAAGAATGGCCAGTATCGCAGAGGAAAGGCTTACTGCTGTAAACAAAGTAAATTCTGAAAATGTCATTGGGGTATCACTTAAACTCCAAACTTTCCACCATTTTCACATTTTACAGCCAATTCTGTGCAGTTTGCTGGCAACGGCTCAGAGTCAATCAAATGAACAGGGAACCAGACGTCTAGAGATTTTGTACACAGAGAAATGTTATTGTGGGGACTGAGGAAAATGAGAATATGAAGCAAAAAAAAAATAATCATCACATGGACAGCTTTTCCTAACAAAAGTTCTCCATTTGCCTGACAAAATGTGCATTTACTATATTATAGTGCTGCCCTCTTAAATTAAGATGATAAAACTGTACACATTCATAAAGAATACATCAATGTAACAAAATAAGGGCTGCAGCAGTAAGCTGAAGAATACAAGTTACGGCCATTAAAACAAAATTAGGATTCTTGGTGGACACCTTTATAACCACTTGCCGGCCCACCACATTACATATACTGCAGCAGGGCGGTACATGCAGGCAAAATCACGTACATGTAAGTAATGTGCCTGTTCCAGCACGCCCCTCCTCCACCCGCAACTAGATTGTGATCATGTGAACGCATAGCGGGATCTGCAATGTCAACAAAGCTGTGTTGTGTGTTTTAACAGCTGTGTTTGGCCCACAGCTATCACACAGTACATGGGCCAATCACAGCACCCTGTACCATGTGATTAGCTATCATAAATGGGTAACCCATTCATGACAGTTGAAATCTTTGCTGTTACAATGATCTTCATTGTAACAACAAACAAAATGTAAAAAAAAAACAAACAAAAAAAACTGACAGTACATTATACAGTGCCTTGAAAAAGTATTCATACCTCCTTGAAATTTTCCACATTTTCTAATTGTACAACTAAAAACGTAAATCTATTTTATTGTGATTTTATGTGATACACAACACAAAGTGGCACATAATTGTTAAGTGGAAGCAAAACAATAAACGTTTTAAAAATTCTTTACAAATAAAACAGCTGAAAAGTGTGCTGTGCATTTGTATTCAGTCCCCTTTACTCTGATAACCCTAAATATAAATATAGTAGAACCAGCTGCCTTCAGAAGTAACCTAATTGATAAACAGAGTCAACTTGTGTGTAATTTAATCTTAGTAGAAATACAGCTGTTCTGTGAAGCCCTCCGAGGTTTGGTAGAGAACCTTATTAAACAAACAGCATCATGAAGGCTAAGAAAGACACCAGACTGGTCAGGGATAAAGTTGTTGAGAAGTTTAAAGCAGGGTTAGGTTATAAAAAAAATCCCAAGCTTTG
Organism: Lithobates clamitans; assembly: GCA_037952925.1. Taxonomy (NCBI): domain Eukaryota; kingdom Metazoa; phylum Chordata; class Amphibia; order Anura; family Ranidae; genus Lithobates; species Lithobates clamitans. Next base: position 5,748,420 of record JBBGZY010000044.1, read on the forward strand.
AACATTTTACCGAGCACTGTTCAATCCATCATCCGAAAATGTAAAGAGTATGGCACAACTGCAAACCTACCAAGACAAACCTGTCCACCTAAACTGGCAGGCTGGACAAGGAGAACATTAATCGGAGAAGCAGCCAAGAGGCCCATGGTAACCCTGGAGGAGCTGCAGAGATCCACAGCTCAGGTGGGAGAATCTGTCCACAGGGCAACTATTAGTCGTGCACTCCACAAATCTGGCCTTTATGGAAGAGTGGCAAAAAGAAAGCCATAAGAAGCCCCATTTGCAGTTTGCGAGAAGCCATGTGGGGGACACAGCATACATGTGAAAGAAGGTGTTCTGGTCAGATGAGACCAAAATTTAACTTTTTTGGCTAAAAGAAAAACGCTATGTGTGGGGGAAAACTAACACTGCACATTACCCTGAAAACATGGTGGTGGCAACATCATGTTGTGGGGAAGCTTTTCTTCAGCAGGGACAGGGAAGCTGGTCAGAGTTGATGGGAAGATGGGTGGAGTCAAATACAGGGCAATCTTAGAAGAAAACCTGTTAGAGTCTGGAGATTGGGATGGAGGTTCACCTTCCAACAAGACAACGGCCCCGAGGCCCCTTTCACACTGGAGCGGTTTTCAGGCGGTATTGTGCTAAACATACCGCCTGAAAACCGCCCCTAAACAGCCTCCGCTGTTTGTTCAGTGTGAAAGCCCGAGGGCTTTCACACTGAAGCGGTGCGCAGGCAGGGCGGTGAAAAAAGTCCTGCAAACCGCTTTTTTGGAGCGGTGAAGGAGCGGTGTATTCACCGCTCCTGCCCATTGAAATCAATGGGACAGCGCGGCTATACCGCGCTGTACAAGGGATTTTAACCCTTTTTCGGCCGCCAGCGGGGGTTAAAACTGCACCGCTAGCGGCCGAATACCACTGCAAGAACGATGGTACAGCAGCGCTAAAAATAGCGCTGTTGTACTGCCGACGCCCCCACCGCCCCAGTGTGAAAGGGGCCTGAAACATACAGCCAAAGCTACAAAGGAATGGTTTGGATAGAAGCATATTAATGTTTTAGAATGGCCCAGTCAAAATCCAGACCTAAATCCAATTGAGAATCTGTGGCAAGACTTAAAAATTGCTATTTACAGACGCTCTCCATCCAATCTGACAGAGCTTGAAAGCTATTTTGCAAAGAAGAATGGGCAAAATATTTCACTCTCTAGATGTGCAAAGCTGGTCGAGACCCAGTAAAATGCATTTACATTTTTGGCTGTAACACAACAAAATGTGGAAAATCTCAAGGGGTATTTATACTTTAAGGCCCTGTAATTGATCAATTTTTAAATATATATAACAGTTTGTAGACGCTGTAACTTTCACACAAACCAATATACTATTATTGTAATTTGTTTTATCGAAGACATGTAGCAAAATATATTTTGGCCTAAATTTATGATGAAATTTCATTTTATTGGATATGTTTTATGACAGATAAATTATGAATTTTTTTTTTCAAAATTTTAGTTTTTTTTCGTTTATAAAGCAAAAAATAAAAAACGCAGTGGGGATCAAATACCACAAAAAGAAAGCTCTATTTGTTTAAAAAAAATGATAAAAATTTAATTTGCATACAGTATTGCATGACCACACAATTGTCAGTTAAAGTAGCACAGTACTGAATAACAAAAAATGCCCTGGTACTGAAGGGGGTAAAACCTTCCAGAGTGCAAGTGATTAAAGTCCACATCTTGGAGAAGCACTTTCACTGGAAAAAACACAACAATCAAGAAATGACTGCAGGTGGTATATAGTTGTTGATTTACTAAAACTGGAGAGTGCAAAATCTGGTGCAGCTGTGCATAAAAACCAATCAGCTTCCATTTTTTTTTTTTTTTTTTTTTTTTCAAAGCTTAATTGAACAAGCAGAAGTTAGAAGCTGATTGACTGCAATGCAGAGCTACACCACATTTTGCACTCTTCAGTTTTAGTAAATCAACACTCACCGAGTCCATTAACGTGTCAACAGGAGTCCGAGCTTCATTCAGCATATGGTACTCGGGTACATTTGCACTTAATGCAAACGCTTCTTACTATAGAGATGGCCATTTTAATTTGATGGAAACCTGATTAAATGACTGAAGATCAGCTCTTTTCTACAGGCTTAAGGGATGAAAAAAATTACATTTAAAATATCTTACTACTCTTCATGGAAGATAACCATTTTGCAGCATATTTCAGAATCGTTCTGCATATCTTTAAACCCTGCTTCAGTAATTTAGAAGCTTTTGAAAGGTCTTAAATTTCCTGATTTGCCAAAAGATGTGCATGTCATTTTTACTGTTATTGTCACTAGTGTTTCGATTAGTCTAGCTTAAAAAAAAAATTACATACATTCAAACGTTAAACTTAATTTATTAGAGGAAAAAAGACAGAGGAAAATGGTTAGTATCCCATCAAGTCCTGTAAAGCAAGAACATTAAAGGGATCATCAAAAGCAAACTCAAAGGCATGGTTAATGTAGAGGTAGCTCAGATCTAAAAAGATAAAAAAAGGGACATCAGAAGAAAAAAAATTGGTCTTTTTGGGTTTAATGTTATATATGATATGTTGATTTTAAAAATCTAACTTCAATTTGCAGTTACATGGAAACCTCCTCACACTATTTTTGTGTAATAGATTTGTTCAGTTATCCAACATAATTGCATCTGAAACAAAAACTGATTTTTTTTGTTTTTTTTATATTGTAAACCAACTTTAGTTTAAAGTAGTAGGAATGTCCAAATGTATTTTACCTTGATGCATTCTCTACCTTTCCTACCTCCCATCCCTAAACACCTGACTCTAGGTCACCTCTTCTCCTATCAAACGCCTGTGAGAAGGGAGCAAAGGAGTGGCTTACCTACACGGTGTGTGTCTATGGAGGCACACCGTTTGCTGCAGGAGTGTGCATGCATGGGTTTCTCCTTAACCATCCAAAGGAGAGGATGTATTTACAGCACCAATGGGGATTGCGAGAAGAGGAGAAAAGCTATAATCCTGTGCAATATTTTTCAAACATTTTGACTTAAAATCTTTCAAACCCGATCTTTTAAGTGTTATGCCCCGTACACACGGTCGGATTTTCTGATGGAAAATGTCCGATCGGAGCGTGTTGTCGGAAATTCCGACCGTGTGTGGGCTCCATCGGACATTTTCCATCGGATTTTCCGACACACAAAGTTGGAGAGCAGGAGATAAAATTTTCCAACAACAAAATCCGTTGTCGGAAATTCCGATCGTGTGTACACAAAGCCGACGGACAAAGTGCCACGCATGCTCAGAATAAATAAAGAGATGAAAGCTATTGGCCACTGCCCCGTTTATAGTCCCGACGTACGTGTTTTACGTCACCGCGTTCAGAACGATCGGATTTTCCGTCAACTTTGTGTGACCGTGTGTATGCAAGACAAGTTTGAGCCAACATCCGTCGGAAAAAATCCTAGGATTTTGTTGTCGGAATGTCCGAACAAAGTCCGACCGTGTGTACGGGGCATTACAGTGCACATGGGCATCTTATCTCCTATTGTTAAAAAGTAATCTTTCTCCTTCCACACATGATGTGATGTCTGCATTTGAGTTACTGAAACTCCCATGTTTAATTTTAGAACTTCCAATAGATTTTTTTTTATTGCAGTATACCCTGCTTCTGTTTCAAGAATGCTCTACTGTGCTACACAGTGGTTGAGTGAAGGACTTTTTTGGTTCCTTGGTTTGAACCATCCGCTATAAATATTTACTTTCACTTTTGATTCTGTGACACCAGGGAAGGAATCCGGGTTCATTGGGACAGAACAGGTTGTAACCTTTAGTCATCCAAATGTTAATATATATTTTTTTTTTTGCTCTAGTGTTCCTATTTTAGATATTTCCTATCACTTGGGGTACTTTCACACTGAGGCAGTTTTCAGACATTTTAGCCCTAGAAATCGCATCTGAAAAATGCCTGAAAACCACCTCCCATTCATTGCAATGGGTCTTTTCACACTGGAGCGGAGTGCTTGCGGGACGTTACAAAAAGTTCTGCCAGCAGCATCTTTGGGGTAGGTTGGGAGCGCTGTAAATAGCACTCCCAAAATGCCTCTGTCCATTGCAATGAATAGGCAGCGCTTCGGAATTGCCACAAAACGGGTATTTTTTGTGTTTAAGGTCATGTTACCTTAAAAAACGGCCAGCTAGCGCCCGAAAACAAGGGCAGAAGCACCGCTAAAGCACGGCAAAAACGACCGGCGCTCTGGTGAGAAAGGGGTCTTACTAAACTTTTGATCCAATGTCACTTTTGTCAGCCAATGTGAAAGGAAATGTGTGTGAAGTTTCCCCATACAAATAAGAGGCTAACTTGATGTGGTTAGTCTTAAGGCTGCATTCACACCTGAGCGTTTTCAGCTCATAAAATACTCGTAAAATGCCCGAAAAAGATGCCTGAAAAACTCACACAAGAAAAATCCCATTAATTTCAATGGCACCTGTATACATCTGAGTGTTTTGTCACCTGAAGCAAAACGCCTGAAAAACGTCTTAGGCCCCTTTCACACGATCGGACCGTTCAGGTCCGCCTGTCAGTTTTGACGGCGGACCTGAACGGGCGCTCCATTTTAGCCTATGGAGTGACGGATGTCAGCGGAGACATGTCCGCTGACATCCGACCCGGTCCGATCCGCAAAAAGCAGACGGATGGCCCTATGACCGGATCTGTCGCTGGCGGATCGGATCGGGTGAGATCTGATGAAAACCGACATGCTGTCCGTTTTCATCCGATCCCTCCATAGGCAGCAGCGGAGCCTGACAAGCCCCTCCCTGCCTCGTGTGAAAGGGACCTTAAGCTCAAAAAAGAACATGAGCTTCTTTGGGGCAGATTATAGGGGTTTTTCTTTTTACATTGGCGACCTGTACAAAATCGCGGTAAAAACGCACAACTTTGAAACGCTCAGGTGTGAATGCAGCCTGAAGTATAACTAAAGGCAACATTTTATTCTTCATTTTTGATACATTGGAGAGGCATTAGAACCTGTCAGCTTTTTTTTTTTTCGTTCTCTGTTTGGGAGATTTGCTCTCTCTATTTGGGATTTTCTTTCACTGTTGGTGTTAAGGGGAACAGGACAAGTTTTGTGCTGTCTTCAGAACAGTAATAAAGGGGAAATCTTGGGGGATACTACATCTAGTAAGAACCATTGATTCCCTTAATTTTCCGGAATTTCCTCTCATTTTCTGTTTTGTCTGTTACGGGAAGTGAAAAGAAACAGCCCCAATGGGACACAGATGGCCAAGAAAACTGAAAGGGGTTATAATCCTCCCTTCTAAAATGAAAAATAAAAAAAGTCTTTGGTTCTACTTTAACATACCACACTAAGACGTGATGTACCCGCTCATAAAACCCTCTCATTAGGTTACAAAAAATGTGAAGATCTGACTTTAATACAAATAACCAACTCCTGCAGAATCTCACCAATATGTTATCTCACGACACACCATACCCAATCTGCCCTTTCACAAATCAAGATCAATAGATCGCCTACACATTGGAATTGTCTTCTTCTTTACTGTCATTATAGATTTATCTAGCACAGCAGTGAAAAGAACAAATACATGGCACTACAACAATTATAAACAAGATTTATACAGAATAGAAACTGCAACACAGGGCAAGTGTGTTTTTTTAATTTAAGATTAAAAACTGATGTGGCAAAATAAGATCTCATAGAATCTCATAACGCAATACACATTCGCATTCAGCACTTTACTGTAAGGTTTTTTACAACACCACCAAGACCAAACTAGAAGCTGCTAAGTAGGCAAGTTCCAGAAGACTGTCAAATTCATAATGAAAGGATTTTTCTTTAAATAAAAGGTGAAAGTATTTCTTTAAAGCAAATGTTATCAAATTTTTAATAAATGTAATTAAATAGTTATTTTAGTCTTAGAAAATTGTGAAAACTCTTAGAGGACACCCCTATGTGGAAGAATCTTCTGACTTGATAACACAGCAACACTATAAAAAAAACGGAGTAACTTCCAATGAACTGCGTTTCACAACTAACTGGCAGTGCTTACCACCTTCTTCCTAGAAGTGCAAAACCCTGTTAATAATTCTATTCTTATATATGCAGATATTTCAACATAACACAAAATACCAATGTCAGAAAAAAGATATTTTTTTTTTCAGATTCCCAATTGTCCCTCTGGCACTACTGTCACCTGCAGTAAAGCGGAGTAATTTTGGCTACATACCTCAGTTCTAGGTAGTACAGAAGTCAGAGGATGGTAGCTCATTAAGTAGGTAGCATAAGAATTTCCCTTTATATTCTTCACCAGTTTGTGTGAGCATCCTTGGAACTCTTATAAGTTTTTCCTTTTTGGCTTGCCCAGGGTTGACTCCATTAGGTATTATAAATGTTCTGTTTGGCTAAAACTCATTGGCTTAACCACTTTAAGACCGCCCATCGCACATATACTGCGGCAGGGTGGCTCTTTTGCGCGAAACGACACACTTGTATGTCATTTCGTGTAATAGATACAGGGCGTGCGTGGCTCAGGAGCCGCTGCGCGTATAGTAAGCCTATAATAAGGCTTACCTATAGGTAGTGTAAAAATCTCCTAAAATGTGGACCGTTTAGGAGATACTTACATTACATGCAGCCAGTGACATCACTGACGCACACGCTCTGAAGGAACTGCCAGCGGTGCCGTACCTTCAGAGCCCTGTGCTGTGAACAGTGGCTCCCGTGCACATGCGTGGGAGTGACATCATCGTGGCTCTGGTCAGTCACAGAGCCGGAAGCCTGCGACCCTGGAAGCAAGCGGGTGAAAATGGAAGGAAGGGGCTACAGCGCTGACATTGAGGCACTGCAACAGCTTCGTTTTAAGGTAAGTTTCACATAACGTGTTAGTATGTGATGCATACTACCACATTATGACTTTACCTTGCAGGAAGAAAAAAAACAAAAAAAAACATCTAGATAGGGGTGTGTTCAGATGAGAAGGGTAAAGAAAAAAGCCATGCAAGTTAACTGCAGTTAGCTAAAGAAGTGGAAAGCCAAACTGGGGTGATTGTTTCCCGTGACACAATACAGTGTACACTGCAGAGGAATGGCATGCATGGGTGTCATCCACGAAGGAAGCCTCTCCTAAAGCCCACGCATAAAATAGTCTGCCTAGAATTTGCCAGGGCCTGTGCTGAAAAAGATGACTACTGGGACTCTGTACTCTGGAGTGATGAGACCAAGATAAAGGTTTTTGGAACTGGTGGCTTCAAAACTGTATGGCGATGCAAAGGTGAGGAGTACAAAGAAAAATGCATGGTGCCTACAGTAAAACATGGTGGTGGCAGTGTCCTTCTGTGGGGCTGCATGGGTGCTGCTGGTGTCAGGGAGCTGCATTTTATTGATGATATTATGAATTCACAGATGTACTGCTCTATATTGAAAGAGAAGATGCTACCATCGCTCCGTGTCCTTGGTCGCTGTTGTCGTTTTCCAACATGACAATGATCCAATACACGCATCTAAGGCCACTGTTGCATTTTTGAAGAACAACAAGGTGAAAATGATTCAGTGGCCAAGTATGTCTCCTGATCTGAACACAATCGAACACTTATGGGGAATTCTGGAGAGACAAGTTGAGCATCACTTTCCATCCAGCATCCAGGCTCTAAAAGAGGTCATTCTTGAAGAATGGAAAAAGATAGATGTTGCATTATGTCGCCAACTTGTTCATTCCATGCCTAGAAGACTTGGTGCTACTCTTATAAATCATGAAGGTCATACAAAATACTAGATGTAGTAGTTTTTGTTGTGGGTGTACTCATTTTTGCATCAACTAATTTGAGTAAAACTAAAGATTTTGTCATCTAAGATATATATATATATATATATAGATATATATATATCTATATATATATATATATATATTAACCTTACTTTTATGCAGTGAGCGAAATTAATGTTCTATAAAAATTTTGGAAAAGGTTTTTTTGTTTGAGATATTGATTCAAATCTTACTTTTCAAAGTGGGTGTACTCATTATGCTGAGCACTGTGTGTAAAAAAACCCCAAAGAGAATAGGTAGGGTATGGAAAAGAACAAACTAGTTATGTGGCTGTGGAGGAGGTAGATACATGGGAAATACCTTAGTTTTAAAATGCCTGAATGCAGCTGTCAAAGATTTGTGGTACAAAATGTGTGACCCCCGAGTTTAGAAATCAGCTTTTCATTGACCAAAGTCTAAGAGACTCTTGCTTTTACTTTGGATATTTTTAGGTTCACGTTTTCTAAGATTTAGTGATCAATGTCAATGTCAATGGTGCTTCAGTTTGGCCCTTTAGCAATGCAATGGTTTTCTACTTTGAAAACACAGCAAATGCACCTGGTGGGGACAAGCCATTTTTGCACAAGTGTTAGGTAAACAGTAGGTTATGTAATGAGATATTACAAAAGGTAAGTTACATCAAAGAGTTACTACATAATAAATAGGAAAATGAGGACAAGAAGCATTTGATGCAAAACATACTCTCAAGGCTCGTACACGCGGTACGAAAATCAGAAGGTAAAAGTCTGAAGACGAGCAACCTGCAGATTTTTGGATCGTTAGTACGGTGCATTCGACAGACGATTTGACTTTTACATCAGACAAAAGCTGGATGTGCAGGCTTTAAAACTTTTGTCTGATGTGAACTCAACGTCAGATTGTCGATGGTCAGTACAGAAATCTGCCACACAAAAGGTTGAAAGTACAAAAACGCATGCTCGGAATCAAGGAACTACTGGGAAGAGTTTGGTCTTGTAAACTACTGTTCATAATCTAGAATTAACATTTGTGACGCAGCAATTGACGCAATGTCAAAATTCTCATCTTCTTTAGCCCTGGTTCACATTGATGCTGCTTTGAAATCACACTACTTCACTTGAAGTAGCGTGATTTCAAAGTAGCAAGGTCAGCGCGATTTCAGGTGCTACTTGATAGACATCTGTGTGGCTTCATGCACAGATGTCTATTGAAGTCACACCTGAAATAGGCAAAAGTAGTGCAGGAACTACTTTTGCAAATAGGTATGGCAATGCAAAATTGGTGTCGCACCGATGGGAACAGTGCTATTGCCTCCAATAGGCTGCGACTCTCTCAAATCGTTCCAATATGAGCCTAGGCTTAATGGGATAATAATGAAGCTGCTTTGTATGTAGTTATGCCAAACATATTTTAAAAGGCGTTTTGTATGATCTGAAAATCGCGAATCAACGCTCACCACACTTCTACCAACATGAAATTAGCAAAAGGGGCCCAAAGGGTGGAGCTTGAGAAATGAACTTCCTCTTTATACTCTCAAAGTACGTCACTACGTTCGTGTTTGTCAAACGACAATTTGCGGATAAAATCCTGTACATGCCCATTTGACAAAAATCAGACCATGTGTACGAGGCTTCAGGGTGGGATTTCTGAGAAAAGAGAGGTAATGTAAGGTTAGTATTGTGTTGAGGACGTAAATGAAAACCAGGTTATTAACTGCATTATGTCTGTGACAAGTTGCCAGTTTCCTCCAAGACTCCAATCTGCTGCTTATAACAACTTCAGTCCAAAAGATGAATTCAATTCTATACTGCTAAATCAATTTTCCTTATAATAAGGTTTAAGACAGGCAGTCCTGATGGCATGGTCTGCCATTATTTATTCAAGGCTTTGTGCGGGTGACAGTCAAGACGAGCATGTCATTTTAATAAATTGTTCTAAGTCTTACACATGCTAGTCATTGCTATTAAATGCACACACAAAAAAGTGAGAGGTCGGGGATTCAACTGATGAAAATCCTCAAAGTCTTCTAAGGTAATATGAATTATTTGTACTTGAAGAAGTTTGAGGCAGTCCCCAGTAAATGTTTACTGACAGGATCCTATTTAATCACAGTCCGTTCAAGCTAAATAATCAGCCATTAAGCAGGAAAGATCACATCCTTTCCACCATTATAATTAGCATGAGTTTACAATGAAAAATATTGGTGACATGGCTGCTACAGTTTTAGGCATCTACCAAAACTAAAGGTTAAAAAGAAACCTGTACTGGCAGACACATGCAATTTACCAATACCAAACTCCCCTGGAAATGCTAACTGTTGTGCCATGTTCATACAATGGTTCAACACTTTCTGAATGGCTGTCATTCCAGGGGAATTCTGACATCACACTTTGAATGCCCCAGGAAAGGGACAAAGCACTGCTGCCAGTAAAATCAAGACACCCATGAAACAAGCCAAAGTTTTCCCAGAAGTGACATTAGGACTACTATGGCTATTCCTCATTCTGCATATGCTAGTTTCTGGCTGTCATGTCCATGCCCTTACTTCAGCACTCTGCATAATAAGGACCCTTTCACACTGCAACGCTTTTAAAATGCACTGTTTTTTAAAAATGCATAGCGCATTTTAAATGTGTTGCAGGCAGTGCATAAGTGGTGAATAGCTGGTCATTAAGGACCGGCTATTTATTGGTTAAGGGTGCCAGCGATGGTTGCCAAGGAGCCGGAACCCACCAGTATTCTTAACAAACAGATACCTACACATACAGTGCCCCCCTCCACTTTGGTCACCAAGCTACTCTCTGCTCGAGTGGTCTGGCCAGCGGTGCAAAAACAGAGCAGAGCCCACCATCTTTTGTCGCGTCATTACACAGAACGCTGCAGAGGGGCGGCCTCTGCTCCACCTCTCTGGTTGACGACCAGCGGGTGTCGGAGGATATCCGGTACCCGGCGGCTCGCCCTCTACACATAGAGGGCAACCAGGTATGGATTCTATGACTATTGTTTACTGTACTAGTCTCCTTTTCTAGTTTTTCTTTACCACTTTTTTTTCCAGAGCTTTAGTTAAGTTTAATTTCAGTAGTGGGTGGAGATATCTTAGTGCTGGCCTTGCACTGGTGGAGAGTTACTTGGCTGGTTTGCCATGAGGAGGGTTTGTTTGTACTCTGGTCACTTAGTAGAGAGCATAAATTGGTGGATGGCGGGGGACTTTGTGCTCAGTAAGCCTATGATAGGTCTGTAGTAATCCTGCCAACATAATGATAATTTAAAATTTTACAACGGGTGGGAATCTGATAATATAGACACCCTATATGTTTGAAAGGCAATCAAGGCTGGATAAATGATGGCAGGATCGTTTGTCCTCTTGGCTGGGTGTGGTGTGTGATTTTTTGGTTTCTTTTTATCCCCCTTTAACCCCCTTTTCCGACTCCAAGAGGAGCATGAGCAAATTTCTGTGTAGTGTATGGCCAGCAAAACTGGGGGCAAAGCTTTGGTGTTATTTTGAATTGAATTGATATGGTTACGAACCTCCATTAGGGTGTTGAATCTACCTGTATTAGTTTGTTATGTAACTTATTATGTGATGCTGCTGAATATCTGATCTGGACCGATGGCTAGATCCATCCCCTATTCTAATACGCTATTATTTTTCTCATTATGGTTTATATGTTTTGTTAAAATGAATAATATGAATAAAAATGAATTATACTTTAAAAAAAGAACACTGCAGAGGAGAGAGTAACCAGGAAAACTGGGCAGGACAGAAAGGAACTGTGAACCACTCTGAATGTATGGGGAGGAGAGGGGGGTGGACCAAATCTTGAACTGAAAGCCTGAAGCAACTTGGGCAGCCGGGAGGAGAGGGGGCGGCTGAACCAAATGGAAGATTGAACAGACCACACAGGTACGGGGCGTATGAATAGCTATAAAACCAACATCTTGTGACTCCCAAAAATGCACCAAAAACACACCCTGGGTGCGTTTGGTGCATTTTTTGATGTGGTTATCATTTATTTCAAATGGAAGGTGCATCTTTGGTGCACTGTTGGAAAGTGCACCAAAGATGCTGCATGCAGGACTTCAGAATGCAGAGCACTGATGTGAAAATGCTTTTGTCATGCAAGAAAAGTGCTTTCTAGCACAGCAAAAGAGCATCAGTGTAAAAGGGCCCTAGGAGATGTCTGACTTTACAGATATGCATACTTATTTTTAAGTCATCGGGTCACTTCTTATTGAACTCAATTGACCAATGTATTTATCCAGAGAACTAGCATGTTCAGAAGGCGACTGACAATGTAAAGTCGAATGCGTCCATCATGAAGAAATTGCGTTAAAAGGAGTTGTAAAGGCAGAAGGTTTTATATCTTAATGCATTCTGTGTGTAGTAGCCACCCTAATACTTACCTGAGCCCCATCTCTATCCAGCGATGTCCACAAGTGACTTAGCCATCTGGGGCTCTCCTCCTGATTGGCTGAAACACAGCAGCAGCAACATTGGCTCCTACGGCTGTCAAAGTCAGTCAGCCAATCAGAAGAGAGAGTGGGCGGTCCGGGTCGCAGCTTCGTGTCTGAATCGACACACAGAGCTCGGCTCGGGTGCACCCATAGCAAGCTGCTTGCTGTGGGAGCACTCGACAGGAGGGAAGGGCCAGGAGAAGCGAAGAGGGACCTGAGAAGAGGAAGATCCGGGCTGCTCTGTGCAAAACCAACTACAAAGAGCAGGTAAGTTTAACATATTTTTTATATATTTTTTTTTAAACGAGACTTTAAATCACTTTAAGGTTAAATATATGCGCTGTCATTAACCATTTGAGCAAAAAAAATAATAATAATTTGGACACATAGAAGAAAGTGTCTGTGAACATGCTGAGCCAATATGGCCATCTTACCCTAACAGACAACAAATGCTTAAACAGTATCCGAACAATTAAGACAAACTATTTTTCCCCACCTCTCACTAACCTCTAACGCATCATACTAGGCTTTTTTCTCCTCTTACCTTGTGAAGCCAGACATACTTACCCAAGCCCTCCCTCCAGATAAGTTGCTGCCAACATTTGCGGGTGCAATAAAGTCAGAGTTCTCTGGCCCCTTCACTAATGTTGGTCCTCCTCTGGATTCTGGGAGGACCCTGGCCGATGGCCATCCAATAGGAAGTGACCATGTCATGCAGGCATGGACACCCAAAGAACAACCCAAGCACAGAGGAGAAATGGGTCTTGTGTGTCACATGATGCCACAGTCCCATGGCATCAGGTAAAAAAAGGGTAGTTAGGGTTTTTTTATTTGGATCTAGCAGTCAGATAGAGGTGGTGAGAGGTAAGGGTGGTCATTATTAGGCTGCCTCTCACTTAGTACATACTGTAAGTGTACAACTACTTTATCAACACACTATGTGGTCTGAACGTACTGCCTTCCATGCCTCACATAAACAGCCAGTGTCTTTATTAGAAATGTTCAATAGTCCCTAAGGGGCATCAACGCTGTGTGCAGGAAATGTAGGGTGATGGACCTGTTACACAAGATAAATGTAGTTTTCAGTTAACTCCTTTCCATATGTACATAGCCTACAACACATATTCTTAACTAGTATCATGTGTTCCTAAAGTGGAACTGCTGCTTGATATGGGAGGGCTTCTGCTTAACCACTTCAATACAGGGCATGTATACACCTTCCTGCCCTGACCAATTTTCAGCTTTCAGTGCTGTCGCACTTTGAATGACAATTGTGTGGTCATACAACACTGTAACCAAACTAAATTTTTATCATTTTGTTCCCACAAATAGAGCTTTCTTTTGGTGGTATTTGATCACCTCTGGGGTTTTTATTTTCTGGTAGACAAATAAAAAAAAAACAAAGAGCGAAAAATTGAAAAAAAAAGTTTTTTTGTTTGTGTTACAAAACTTTGTAATTAAGTATTCTCCTTCACTGATGGGCACTGATGGGGCTGCACTGACGGGCAATGATAAGACGGCACTGATGAGGTGGCACGGATGATGGGCACTAATATGCAGCACTGATGGGTACACATAGGTGACACTGATAGGCGGCACGGATGGGCACTGATAGGTGGCACAGAGGAGCACTGATGTACACTAATTGATGGTATGGATGGATGCCAATCAGTGCCAAACAATGCCTGCCAATCAGTGATGCCCATTGTGGGCACTTATTGGCATCCATTGTGGGCACTGGTTGGCATCTCTGGTGGTCTAGGGTGGCAAACCTGGTGGTGACATCCCTGGTAGTCCTAGTGGCGTCCCTGGTGGTCCAGTGTGGCATCCTCGGGGGGCTGCGCTGTTAATCAGCACAGACCCCCCCCGTCAGAGGAGCACGGCTGATGACGTGGTAAAGAGTCTCCGTCAGACTCTTTACCTAGATCGGTGTTGCAGTGTGTCATACTGACACACCGCACCAACGATCGCCGCGATGTCATATGACGTCCGATCAGGATATTGAAACCACTTTGCCGTCGTCATTTTGCTATATGGCGGGCGGCAAGTGGTTAAGAATTTCAATTGTTTAGAGTTGTCAGCAAAAACACCTACTGTATTAACCACTTGCCTACAAGGCCAATTCTGACATTTCTCTCCTACATGTGAAAATCATAATTTTTTTGCTAGAAAATTACATAGAACCTCCAAACATGATATATGTTTTTTTTTAGCAGAGACCCTAGAGAATAAAACGGCAGTCGCTGCAAGTCGTTTTTTATCTTGCACGGTATTTGCGCAGAATTTTTTTGGAAAAAAAAACAAACAGATTCATGCTTTAAAATTAAAAAAAAAAAAAAAACAGTAAAGTTAGCCCAGTTTTTTTGCATAATGTGAAAGATGATGTTACGCTGAGTAAATAGAAACCAAACAAGTCACGCTTCAAAATTGCACACGCTCGTGGAATGGCACCAAACTTCAGTACTTCAAACAGGTGACACTTTAAATAATTATTTTACTGGTTACTGTACATGTTTTGAGTCAGAGGTGGTCTAGGGCTAGAATTTTTGCTCTCGCTCTAACATGATTTGAACACCGTTTACATATGTGGGCGCGATTTACGTATGCGTTTGCTTCTGCGTGCGAGCACGAGAGAGGGGCGCTATATATATATATATATATATATATATATATATATATATATATATATATATATATATATATATATATATATATATATATATATATATATATATATATATATATATATATTTTTTTTTTAAATATTTCTAGTTTGACACTTTTTTTTATTTTATCGCATTTATTCCTATTACAAGGAATGTAAACATCCCTTGTAATAGGAATAAGCATGACAGGTCCCCTTTACAGTGAGATATGGGGTCAATAAGTCCCCAGATCTCACCGCTAGGCTGGGAAGCCTGAAATAAAAAAAATAAAATAAAAACCGATCTTGGCTTCCCAGCCAAGGCGGCACCATTTTTTCGAAATGCAGAGGCCGGGTGTGACACCATAACATAACGCCCAGCCTCTGAACGATCATAAAGACTCCGGGGACCGTCTGGTCCCCCGGAAATCTCTATTGTCAGCATCCGGCGCCAACCATTCTCTTCTCCAACTCAACGATGGCAAGGGTGAATAGGTAGAAGCCCTTAAGAACTATGAAGCAGCAGAACAGCAGCTATGATCGGTTTTATGGTGTAGAGAATCGCTGGCTGAAAAAAAAGATATCTGAATGATATCTGTAGCTACAAACATCATTCAGATATCACCGCTCAAACCCGATGTCATACAGCGGGCGGGAAACGGTTAAGAAGCACTTAAAATCAGGGGACTTTGGGTAGGGGGATCTTGGTAAACAACATTAATTATCAAGAAGTATACACTAATCAGTCATAACATTATGACTACCCACTGTAAGTTGTTGAGGCATGGACTCCACTAGACCTCTGCAGGTATGCTGTGATATCAGGCATCAAGTCATCAGTAGCAGATTCTTCAAGTCCTGTAAATTGCAAGGTGGAGCCTTCATTGATCAGACATGCTTTTCCAGAACATCCCACAAATACGCTATTGTGCTCTTGGCTGTGAACACGGGTCAGCATGGGTATCCTGATTGGTCTGCAGCCCCATACACAGCAAAATGTGATCCATTGTGTGTTCGGACACCTTTCTATTTGAACCAGCATCATCTTTTCTGCAATTTGAGCTACAGTAACTGTTTTATTGGATCGGACCACACGAGCCAGGCTTCGCTCCCCATGTGCATCAATGAGTCTTGGCTGGCCATGACCCTTTGGGATAGGGCAACAAAAAGCTGGCAAAGTGGTGCTAACAAGGAAGAGCTGGAAGAACATTTTACGACTAATTTAGTTAATTAGCAACAGGTCAATAATATGACAGGGTATAAAAAGGGCATCTTAGAGTCAAAATGTCTCTGAAGTAAAGATTGGCAGAGGTTCGCCAATCTGTGAAAAGCTGCATCTAAAAATTGCTAATTTCAGAATAATGTTCCGCAACTTAAAGCTATGAAGGCTTTGATGAATCTTTTGGTGATATTCTGTACTGTAGATGATTATATATTTAAAGAATCTGGAGAAATATCTGTGCGCAAGGGACAAGGCCGAAATGCAATATTGGATGCCTGTGATCTTCGGGCCCTCAGACGGCACTGCATTAAAAACAGGCATGATTCTGTAATGGACATCAATGCATGGGCTCAGTAATACTTCCAAAAATTACTGTCTGCTAACAGAGTCCACTGTGCTATCCAAAAATGCAAGTTAAAGTTCTATCCTGCAAAGAAAAAGCCATATCTGAACATGATCTGGAAACACTGCAGTCTTCTCTAGGCCAAAGCTCATTTAAAATGGTCTGTTGCAAAGTGAGAAACTGTTCAGACTGAAATATGAAATTCTTTTTGGAAACCATGGGCGCCGTGTGTCCTCTAAACTAAACAGGAGAAAATCCAGTGAGACCTCTCAGGTGCCACATCCGTATTGTACACCAAAACACATAAACTAAACATTTTTGGACTTTAATGGCACCAAAGGGAGCACACATTTTTTATATAAAACATACACAATGTATTTCAAAATGCTTAAAAAGAAAATCGCATATTGAAGCATTTTAGGTAATGAAAACAGTACCTATACATACTGATAAGTAAATTGATAAACTAATACCAACTGCCACTTATCCTCCACAGTAACTTTATGTTATGTAAGTTCACTACTACATGTAACACCATGAATGATCTCTGGAGACAAGCTCTCATAGGTCAACACATTTAAGGAAGCATTGAGAATTGCAGTGGTAACTAGATAGAAAGAAATCCATTAGATACATTTGCTATGCTTTAAGAATGTACAAATAAACAATTATACTGATTGGTCCATAGTCAACATTCTGCACCTCAAGATTACAAATGTGGCTAACATACAGGAGACTCTCTGGGCGGGCATCGAGATGACAAACTGAGTGGGGAGAAGGAGGAAGGCAGGGAAAGGGAAAGGCAACCCTAGTGGGTCAAAACCCATAAATAAATGATTATATGGCTCCACTTTACTCTAGAAAATTACTACGATAGTCCATTAGCACTAACATTAGAGGTAAGATAATTAGGGAAAAATGGCTCTGGTCTGCAGCATGGAGTACATAATTGTTTACCTCAAGCTGAAGGAAAAGCCATCCCAGATGTAGCAGCTTCATCTACCCATAGTACTGCTCGATATATAGTGAATAGATGGTATAAACCCACTAGATCAATAGACTATTAATTATAGAACGTGATAGATATCAACCCATAACTTCAAAATATAATTGCTTACCATGCACTAGGGCACCAGTCCAATTCCTATGCACTAGGACAGTGTTTCAACTCCAGTCCTCAAGGCGCCCCAACAGGTCATGTTTTTAGGCTTTCCATTATTTTGCACAGATGATTTAATCAGTTTCACTGCCTTAGTAATTACCACGTTTCATCTGAGGAAAATCTTGAAAACATGACCTGTTGGTGCTGCTTGAGGACTGGAGTTGAGAAATGCTGTACTAGGGCACCAGTCCAATCCCCATCACTCCTCTAATTGTGATCATTAGAATGTGAGAAGACAAACTTTTAAACACCTATAAAAGGTGAGTAAAAAACAAGGACCTGTAGTGCCTATTGTAATCAACAAGATGTCCATTCTAATATATGCTTCATAGAAAAAAAGGCTCACGGTCTGCTTACCAGTATTGAGGCATTTTAATAATTAAGCCCAAATATCAGTGTCCTCTGGAGATTGCAATGCCAGCTCACTGTAACAAAGATATATAGAAGCCACTTGTACAACATAAATATCCCTATATAGTGATTAGGGCCCCAATGCATCCAAACAGCATTGCTCACCTAATTAGGCTAGACACTACAAGTCCTCCATTATAGGATTGATGGAGATTAGACTGGCACCCTAGTGCATGGTAAGCAATGTTGTTTTTGGAGTTATGGGTTGGTATCTATCACTTTCTATAAGTAATGGTCTATATTGATCTAAAGTGTTTATACCATCTATTCGTTGTATATCAAGCAGTGCTATGGGTAGATGAAGCTACTACATCTTGGATGGTTTATCCTTCAGCTTTAAAAGAACAATTATGTACTCCATGCTGCAGGCCAGGGCTATTTCTCACTAATTAGCCTACCTCTAATGTAAGTGATAATGAACTATCAGTTATTTTCTAGAGTAAAATGGAGCCATATAATGTAGATTTTTTTTTTAAGTTTCGACCCATCTGGGTTGCCTTTCGCTGCCTTCTAATCCCCACTCACTATGTTGCCCCATTGCCCGCCCAGGGAGTCTCCTGTATGTTAGCCACATTTGTAATTTTCAGGTGCGGAATGTTGACGCTGGACCAATCTATTTGTACATTCTTAAGAGTAATGCCCTGTACACACGGTCGGATTTTCCGACGGAAAATGTGCGATCGGAGCGCGTTGTCTGAAATTGCGTCCGTGTGTGGGCTCCATCGGACTTTTTCCATTGGATTTTCCGACACACAAAGTTTGAGAGCAGGCTATAAAATTTTCCGACAACAAAATCCAATCGCGTCAACTCCGACCGTGTGTGGACAATTCCGACGCACAAAGTGCCACACATGCTCAGAAGAAATTCCGAGACGGAACAGCTCGGTATGGTAAAATTAGCGTTCGGAATGGATATAGCACTTTCGTCAGGCTGCAATGTTTAAAATTGTTTAATACAGCACACTCTCCTCTTCTTTATAATACTACAAGAATTAAGTAGTTTTGCTGCCGATATTCACACAGAGTTCTCCAAAACTTCTTTCTTTTTTATTGTGATTTCATCAATATATTTTGATTTGTCACATCTGACAAAAAAGATGTTTTTTTTTTTTTTTTTGGTTTGTATTGTTGATCGTGTTTTTATTTTTTTTGATTTTTTGATTTTACATCCTGAATATTTTTGGGTGTGTTTTGTGTGTCAAGTTACCACAACACCATTATTATCTTGTATTATTTAATCTCAAGGAGATTGTTGGTGTCTCTTGTTAATTTCACATTGTATATTTGATATGTACCTGCCTCCTCACAAACAAACTGTCCTTTTTGAAGGAAAACACACATAGGTGAGTATAATAAAACAAAAAATCCTTTATTAAGGGCTCATAACCAAACAAAGAGGGAGGCAACACTGGAGAAACAGCAGAAATTGGCGAAGCCTTTGGCCCCCAGGGCAGACATCAATTATTTTACTGCAAAATTGGTGGCCTGAGGAGTCCATATCTAAGGGAGTGCAGTCTGGTCCAGAAGTCCAAGAGATCATGAATAGCAGCAGATGACATGTATGTCCCCAGGCTGTGGTCATACAAGAGACTGCATCTTTTGCCAGACCAGACTGAACCCAGGTCATCACTCTCTGGTCTTCCTGCCACGCTTCCTTCCATGCTGTGTCTGTTGTGGTGGAGTTGTGGCAGGAGGAGGAGGAGAAGGAGGATGGTCCAACTCACACAGGTGGGGTTTGTGTGTGATTTCGCCCCTCACCCCCTTAGTGTTTTGTAAAGAAGGTCCTCACACAGGAGGCATTGACCCTCCTGCATGTCCTTCAGTTTTGTGGCAGCCATGCAGGCAAAGGCCTCTTCAGGAGTGGGTAAGGCTCTGAGGGACGCAGAAGCCTCCTGTATCAACCTGAGTGCTGAATCATGCACGTTACTCCCCTTCCCGGGTCTTTTGGTTGAAAGGCGGAGGGGAGGGACCTGTGATTCTGTCAGGCTCCTACTGGGCCCGGCCTTCTCCTGGCTGCCACTTAGCCCCGCCTCCTCCTGGCTGCCAAATTCCACAGCCTTCTCCTGTGTGCCACATTCCAGAGCCTCGTCCTGGCTGAGGTCTTCTTGTGTATGAAAAAGGGACATAGTTTTCGTTTTTTCTTCATCAACCACACACAATTTTCACCTCATGACTGTTGCAAATTGAATGTTCAGAAATATAACTGATGATCATTCTGAGCCCAGCATTTTTCATTCTTGTCCCAATCATTTTTGCCCACTACTGTCTATTGATATGTAAAACACTTTATTAAATCAGCAATTAGTGATCAATAAAAACATCTAGTAAACATCATTTATTTATTGACCAGAAATCTGTAGAACAATGCTATACCTGACTCCAGCTGGGCTCCTCCACTTCTTTCTGGCTGGAAGTCCCAGGTTGGACATCGGAAGCCTCAGCTGGGGTGGAAGATAGGGTGGAAGGAAGAGTGGAAGGAAGAGTGGAGAGGGATTCCCTGACTTCAGTCTGGTCTGACAGAAATTGCAGTCTCTCATAGTACCTCAGCCTGGGGACATAATTGTCATCTGCTGCAGCTCTGGATCTCTGGGAATCCATGACCTTCTTGCACTCCCTAAGATAAGTGCTCCTCAGGCCACCAATTTTGGCTTTTAAATAGGGCATGGTTGCTGTGGGGACCACCGGCTTCACCAACTCCAGCAGTTTCTCCAGCGCTGCCTGCCTCTTTTGTTTATGATTATAATGCGGGTGTTTGACCTGCCACAGACAGGGCAGCTCCCTGTATTTGTCTATGAACAGGGGGAGGAAGTTGTGGTCATTGAAGCCATCCATTTTATCTGCAAGACACAACACAAGACAAACCCTAATGTCATGCGAAACTCTCCTAATCTTGTTACAATAAAGGCCTCAATCTAGAAGCAGTAAAGGGCCAAGTTTAGATCTTACCTTCGTTATCACGATCAGCATCTCCGATACTCCTTCCTCCGCTCACAGATCGTACGCAAGACGCACGCATGTTACGCTTTATAAACACTGCGCATGCGTGAAACTCCGCCCACCCCTAACGTTCTTTCTAGTCTATTCCCCGCCCCTTCTCATTCGGCGCAGTGGGGGAAGAGCACATGACGGAGACACAACAGGTGCATGCTAATTACAGCAACAAGGAGGAGGAGGAAAGCCCAGAGCCAGAAACGTCCCGATCCCGGAAGAGACGATTTAAGGCATCAAATATGTCCTTTGGGGAGATGTTGGAGATGGTCGACATCCTGAAGAGGGCCGACTATGACGGGAAGTATGGACCGTACCACAACCCCAATGTCAGAAAGGCCAAGATAATGGCAAAAGTGGTCAAAAGTCTGCAACGGAATTTTGGGGTACGTCGATCGAAAGATCAACTCAGGAAACGGTGGTCGGACCTCAAATTAAGGGAGCACGAGCAGTACAGAAGGATCAGGAGAGTGCTGCAAAAAAGTAAGTAGTTGTCCTGTGTTCTTATTCTTTATTTTTCTAACGTTCGTGCTGCTCCGTGTGCTTTTCTTTACTGTTGTACACTTTAAAATGGCAACTTTCATGTTCATGGGCACATTATTCGTTCGTATGAAACATTGTTCGTTCGGCATAGAAAACACCATGTTTTGGACATATGCATTTGAATACATTTTTGCTAGCCTACTTCTCGTCAAATAATTTTGGAGTCTAGATGGGTTGGTAACTAGAATGAAATGCAAACTAGATTCTGTGTAAGGAGAGGACACTCAGCAGCTGTTTACACATCTGGACACAGGAGCACTAGTGTGGGACACCAGAACAAACTTTTTATTAGGGGGTCCCACACAGGTGCTCCAGTGGATACTATAGGGGTGTCTCCATCTGTGAAGCTTGTACAAAACAAGTATTCAAGCTTGACAAAGTGACAAAAATATTTCTTCATCTTGGAACTCTGCCAAAACAGATAATTGTACCCCACTTCCAAGCAATGTTTCATGTTCCTATTTCTGTCATCAAATATCTGTGTGCTAAATATACCTATTTTTTTTTTTTTTTACATAGGGGAGAAAAGACTCGGAGGACAGCACTCATCCGAGGAGACCACAGACCCCCCACCTCAGGAAGAAGGGGAAATCCAACAAAGTCAACAGGAGGAGGAGGAAGGAGACGTAATCGAAATAGTCACAACAGGTGAGTGTCTGCGACCACAGGCTCAGGTAAGAGATGGATGCCAGAATATTTATAATACATGGTGTGTTTTTGTTTTTATATTTTTAGGTGATCGTGATGTTGTGGATGAAGGACATTTCACCAGTG
Organism: Lithobates clamitans; assembly: GCA_037952925.1. Lineage (NCBI taxonomy): Eukaryota > Metazoa > Chordata > Amphibia > Anura > Ranidae > Lithobates > Lithobates clamitans. Next base: position 5,770,762 of record JBBGZY010000044.1, read on the forward strand.
AGAGTGCCCAGATCCTGATCGGGGAGATAATGGGGTGTAATAGGGACTTGGAAAACATCCAGAAAAACATCAATGATGTTAAAAACAAAATGAAGAACATCATTGATGTTTTAGGGAGAGTTTAAAACACCTCCAAATCCCTTACTTTTTTTTGTTTTTTGAATTGAAAATTTTTTCAGATTTTTGGACATATTCGAGAAAAGCCAAATTTTGAAGATGCACAGTGTGTCAACATGTGCTATCTGCCATCACGGGAGATCAATGTAGGCGTTTTGGGGGTGCAACCCCTTCCTCAATAATAAAGTAGCTGTGAGGAGGGGGTTGCACCCCCAAAACACGTCCCTTGATCCCCCGTGATGGCAGCTAGCACATGTTGACATTCGGCAATTTGTGTGCATCTTCAAAATTTGGCTTTTCCAGGGGTGACTTCACCCCATCTGAATGCAATATCAAAACACAGTTTATAAATACTCATGTATGATATTGCCTTCAATTTCTACAAAAGTTGAACTTTGTAAGTTCCAGATTTGTGAATTTCTTGTTTGTTTGAAACATGCCTGTTTTACCTTAAAAGGACATTTCTACTTTTATTAATGTGACCCAAAAAATTGTTATACAACAAACATGTTGGTTTGTTTTAAAAACCTTTTATAAATGCACATGTGATTGTGCTGGTATTAAAAAGATTGATACTCAAGAATGTGCGGATTGTTTCAATGCTCCTAAAATTTTGTGGTGGTAAAATTGTTTTCAGTGACAATGGGGGTTATTTCCTAAGGGCAAATCCACTTTGCACTACAAGTGCAGGCTCAAGTGCACTTGTAGTGCAAAGTGTTTTTCCTTTAGTAAATAACACCCAACAGTGCTTTTTTAGGTTACACAATCACGCCATTTGCAGGACTCCCCACATTTCTGTCAGGGTCAGCTAAAAGAAACACAAGCAGTAAATGTCACCAAAGATTTTAGTAGTTAGATTTTTTTTTTTTATTTGAAAAATGTATCAGACATTGTCTGGCATATTGATGGCCCCAATACCCGCAAAGTAATCAAGGTATCCAAGACGGCACTCAGGGGGGGCAAGCCAGGACGGCCAGCCTCAAGCGCCGTTAGGGTTGGTTCATTTACTTAAATTCCGGCCTCAGGCCCAACTGAGGCAGCATAGTTGGCAGAATTTCGCCTTAAAAAGTTGTGGAGAACACAGCACACCAGGATGATATGATTCAGTTTATACTCCGCCATGTGTATGGGTGTAAGAAATAGGCGGAACCGGCTGGCCATGATTCCAAACGTGTTCTCCACCACTCTTCTGGCTCTGGCCAGCCGGTAATTAAAAACCCTCTGGTCTGGGGTGGGGGTCCTCATAAGGGAATGGCCGCATAAGATGGTCCCCCAGCGCAAACGCTTCACCTGCAACGAAGACGAATGGGAGTCCTTCCACATTGTCTTCTGGAGGTGGCAAGTCCAAACTGCCATTCTGGAGATGCCTGTAGAACTCCGTCTGGGCGATGACTCCACCATAGGACATCTGGCCATTCTTCCCCACACAGGAACTCATAAGTAGCCGACACCACTGCCAACATCACAATACTATTGAACCCCTGTAGTTGTAATAGTATGACCCCGAGTTGGCTGGTGGGACGATGTGGATGTGTTTCCCATCAATTGCCCCTCCACAGTTAGGAAAGTCCCACCGCTGGGCAAAGTGGGAGGCCACAGTCTGACATTTCTGTGGCGTGGAAGGAAACTATGGAGTCAAACAAGAAAAGATAAATGAATCATTTTGCACATAAACATGAAAAGCAGATTAGACACAAACATTCTTGGCCAACATCAGTATAAAACATTTATTTTAGGGTGTATTTAAAGACCAAGGTATAAGGTCCACCTATCAGATTCCTCCTTCCCCCTCTTATGGGCCATTTGTAAAATTTTATGGGGGGGGGATATGTTTGGGACAGGTAACCCTCTCCACTTCATTGAGAGATGAATGGCGAAATAATGTGTATTAGTTTGACCAGCCCCTCCTTACTTACACTATTGGCAGCCCACTGGACAGGTAAGAAGTGTCATAATACAAAGAGATAAATACACACTGTACACATTTTAGCACATTTTTACATTCTGCTATTATCTATCAAGATAATAATAGGATACCAAAACTTTCAACAGTACCATTTGAAAGTATTCAGGCAGGCCCTTGCGCTACATGCTTTGGGGAATTCATCCATAAATCTGACCACTAAAGAGGTGGGTATAGTGTGTATGGGTTTGGCAAAGTCAGCAGATAGAGGATTGTTATCAGCTGAGTTAGCAGTTGGGGGGGAGGGAGGGTTCCAAATGATTTTGGGACACCAAAAAAAAGCCTCTGCCACTCTGCCTGAATTCCAAACACACATCACAATTTTAGAAATTTTAGGGGGTTGTTAGGGTAAAGCACTACTATGGAGCTGACAAAATACATTGTTAATTGAGTAGACGAGGTAAATACAGGGCCAGGAGAGCATGCTGGGGAAGGTAAGTGAAGGCAATTATGCATGAAGGACAAAAAATAAAACCTAAAATTCCAGCATGCATGAGGACAAAAGGGGACATTCACAGCATATTACAATCATGGTAATTAGGGAACGAGGAAAGAAATACAATATATGAACAATCATTCTAGACAATAAAATGTGATATTAAAGGATAAAAATCTTACCTTAATATACTCATTTTGCAGGACCTGAATGATGGCAGAACATGTCTCTGGGATAATGATCCCCAGAGCCTGGGGGGAGATGCCTGTTGAGAACTTGAGGTCCTGCAGACTTCTCCCCGTCGCCAAGTACCGCAGGGTGGCGACTAGCCTCTGCTCCGGAGTGATGGCTTGCCTCATGCAGGTATCCTGCCTGCTGATATAGGGGGTCAGCAAAGCCAACAAACGGTAAAATACGGGGTCCATCATCCGGAGAAAGTTCCTGAAATCATCAGGGTTATTCTCACGGAGCAAAGGCATATTACAGAACTGGTCACGCTGGAGCAACCAATTCTTGGTCCATGAACTCCTCCCCACCCTGTTCATGGACTAGACTTGTGTCAAGGTAAGGACCCCAACACCAAGCCCCCGCACAGTACGAACTCTACGAGGAGTACGTATACGCAACATGGCTAGAAAATGGTCGGCTGCTCAGACTGAAGTAACAGAACACACTGAAGAACAGCAAGGCCTGTGAAGAGTGACCTGAAAAACAGCAACGAGCGGACAAGAACGCACTGAATAATCAAATACGAACTCACTGCACGCACTGAAGACCAGATACAAACCCACAAGCACAAACTGAACAGCAGAAAACGATCTGAAAACCACGAGTCTGAAAAAGCGCAAATCGTCTCTCACCAAACTTTTACTAACACGAGAGTAGCAAAAGGAGCCCAAAGGGTGCCGCGCTTGGTTCTGAACTGCCCTTTTAAAGTCTCGTCGTACGTGGTGTACGTGACCGCGTTCTTGGCGATCGGAAATTCCGACAACTTTGTGCAAACGTGTGTATGCAAAACAAGTTTGAGCCAACATCCGTCAGAAAAAATCCATGGATTTTGTTGTCGGAATGTCCGATCAATGTCCGATCGTGTGTACAGGGCATAACAAATGTATCTAATGACTTTTTTTCTATCTAGTTACCACTGCAATTCTCCTGTATGCGCCCTGAAGCAAATCGAAAAACGTGTTGGCCTATGAGGACTTGTTGCCACAGCTCATAAGTGGTGTTAGAAGCAGAAATGTGCTTAAACAAAAAAGTTGAACACTGAATTATAATGGGCCGTACACACAGGCTGAATATCGGGCGACATCGGTTGGTTCAATAGAATCCGGTCGTCATTCAGCCCGTGTGTATGGCAGCCAGTCTGACAGAAGCGAGTAGTGGCCTGGGGCTTTGTGGGATTCCCCTAAAAGTACTTCTGTGGCAGGGGAGCTGGAAGGATCTGTGGCTCACATTGCTTCATCTGCAACATTTTCAGCAGTCCCCACCACTGTTTTTCCTAAGAGGGGCACTATCAACACCTGGGAGACCTGGTTCTCTCCTTACATGGAGTAATGGGAAGGAGGAAGGGGAGGAGACGAGCAGTGCCCCCCCATCCTACCTGCCAGGACAGGAGCAGAGCCGCCACCTCACGTGGTTGTCGTGGCATCCTGTGGCGGATGATCAGGGACATTAGGGAAACCAGCAGCCACGGCAGTGCACCCTAGGTGGCTGCCCAGCGGTAGCGTCAGCCCTGGGTGTAGGGGGGCGCATGTGGAATGGGCTATCTGGGAAGGCACCATCACTAGTGTATATGGAGTGGGCAGGTTGCATATCTGGAATGGCACTACCACTAGTACATATGAAATTGGCAACTTTCATATCTGGAAAGGCACCATCAACATTGAAGGATATATCCAGGTTTTAGAGCAGCATATGATCAGGCAAGAATGGGACAACATACCTCTCCCAAAACTCCAGCACCTTGTCTCCTCACTTCACAGACGTTTTACAGAGTGTTGTTAAAGAGGGGATGCTGCTTTTTTGGAGCAGTGTTGCTGCCCTAAATTTCAAAATGACCTTAATTTTTTTCTTTTTCTTAAAATGGTTTATCTTTTCAGTTTAAACATTAAAATATGTTTTATATTGTGAATAAAATATAGGTTTATGAGATTTTCAAGTAATTTAATTCTGTTTTTATGTAGATTTTACATAGCGCCCCAACTTTTTTTGGAATTGGGGTTGTAAACAATGCTGAAAAAATAACTTACACAGCAACAAAAATGTTACTGGCTTCCTTTTCTCTTCTACCTTAATACAAAACTTCTAAATTAGATCATGAGATTAGACACGCTACAATAAGATTAACTTACAGAATCAAGTACAGCATCCTACAGAAAACTTGCAGAGCAGAAATAAACACTTTTTGAATTCATCTTACATGTAAAAACCGTGAACTCTATTCATTCCTGATATCCAACTGAGTCAGAATGTTATTAAATTATTTAAATCAGTATTATTCTACCATTTGAAATTCAAATGTCAAGTTTATCAGCTAATCTAATCCTACTTACAGATTCCTGACAGAATCCCCATCTTAACAAAAATTATGAATATTTAAAGTTGTACAATACTTACTGGTACAAGCTTTCTTAAAAGTATATCTGTCACAAACCTGAGCAAGTCAAAGCATTTTAGGTTAAAAAAAAAAAAAAAAAAAAAAACATATTAAATCAGAGGATACCCTTAGTGAAAACCCTGCCTACCAAGTGTCACAAATGGTAAATGAGGCTATTCATAACATTAAAAAGACCAATAGAGTTGCTCTTGAGATAAAAAAAAAAAAACACAGATCCAAGCTCAACTCTTATGCCCTGTACACACGGTCGGACATTGATCGGACATTCTGACAACAAAATCCATGGATGTTGGCTCAAACTTGTATTGCATACAGTCACACAAAGTTGTCGGAAAATCCGATCATTCTGAACACGGTGACGTAAAACACGTACGTCGGGACTATAAATGGGGCAGTAGCCAATAGCTTTCGTCTCTTAATTTATTCTGAGCATGGGTGGCACTGTGCGTCGGATTTGTGTACACGCGATCGGAATTTCCGACAAAGGATTTTGTTGTGGGAAAATTTTATTGCCTGCTCTCGAACTTTGTGTGTCGGAAATTCCGATGGAAAATGTGTGATGGAGCCCACACACGGTCGGAATTTCCAACAACAAGGTCCTATCACACATTTTCCATCGGAAAATCCGACCATGTGTACAGGGCATTAGGGTTATTTCACACTGTGTGTGGTGATGTAAAATGTCAGTCATTGCAAGGACACACACGAGAGCTGCTCTGCAGCGTGCTGCAATAAAATGCAACCATGCTGCATCTTATCACAGCACACAGTGGCAAATTGCATGGCACTGTACAGCTGTACAGTGCCATGAATAAAGTGTACATTTTGTACACTTCAAAGTTTGTACAACGCAGAAAAACACATCAAAAATGTGCATTCAGGAACGAATCCAGATTTCTGTGGTGTGAACTGGCCAATAAATAACACTATAAAGCTTTAGGGTTTAGGACCTAGAGGGTTTTTTTCTTATTTTATGGTTCTTTGACCTCTCCCCTTTTCTTACTTTCAAAGGTTTTAAGCTGTGGCATTGTACCGAGTTGTACGGATATAAACTTGTGATACATGAATGTAACCCTTTTTTACTGTCATAAAATTATTTGCATTACCTCGAGGGCTTTCACACTGGAGCGGTGCGCTAGCAGGAAGGGGAAAAAAAAAAGTCCTGCTAGCAGCATCTTTGGAGCGGTGAAGGAGCTGTACATACACCGCTCCTTCACCGCTCCTGCCCATTAAAATCAATGGGACAGCGCGGCTATACCGCCAGCAAAGCACCTCTGCAGAGGCACTTTGCGGTTGTTTTTAACCCTTTCTCGGCCGATAGCGGGGGGTAAAACCTCCCCGCTAGCGGCCGAATACTGACGGTAAAGCGCCGCTTAAAATAGCAGCGCTTTACCACCGACGCCGCCCCCACTTGAAAAAGGCCTTAGGGGCGGGGCAGGGTAGGGGTTAAAAACAGATTAGAAATTGCTAAATGAAAGGCAGCTTGATCCTTCTAGTAAGCTTTTGCATTGGGTTTCTCAAACCTTTGCGTGCCTGTGCTTTATATGATGACTAAGCTCCTCCCCTTCATGACATTGTCAAAAAGGGGCGGAGCATGGGTGACCCTAAAATTATGCCCCCCCCCCCCAAAAAAAAAGTTCTGCCGACACCCATGGCAATGATAGGAGGGGTGGAAATCTAGACGACCGTACTATAAATGACATTGCTTAGAGCAATATAGGATATAGAAGGAAATGTTCAAGTCATTCAATAGTTGCATTGCCCATCATTCTCATTGACACAGAAAGGACATCCTCTGAGTATTATAAAGAATACTACTACTTATCTTTGCCTTATTCAGTCTTTTCGAAGATGTAACAACTGCATTAGAGTCATAAACATTTACTTGTACACACATACTTTGAGAATACCAATAACAAACACTCTTGTGAGCTGATCTTTTTCTTAACTTTTAATAGACTGACACACATTTGTTAGTGAACATGTAGGAGATTTTATTGTCTGCTTGCCCTCTAATGACAAACCTGCTATTGTAAGATATCCCCATTTCTAGCAGCTCATCCATCAATATCAACATCACAGGAACTTGTTCTCGGCAAGAAAGTTATTAGCCATCAAGCTGTCAGAGATGTGATTTAGAAGATTAGCACCTGCACAGCCTGTTCTTTTTGTGCATAGCAAGCCCTCTAGTTCTCCCAACCTGCATGGCTTACCGTCTGCCCAATCATCAATTACAGAGGTGTACATGTACAACTCATGGCAGCAGGCTTAGGGAATATAGAAGTAATACATCAAGAGATTTCAATGATCGTATTCAAAAAGCGTCAAAAGCTGAAAACGCACAAAGATTTATTAGGATCCAGGTTTATATGCACTGATATAATTTAAACTTACCAGCTAAAATTTAAAGCCAGTTAGGCCTATATAAACAGTTTAACTCTAGGTGTATAATCGGGCACCCCATAGGGAGCCTCTTGAATTTAAAGTGGAGCTTTAGTCAGAAAATGAAGTCCTGCTACATCACTTTAGGCTGGCCCCTTTAGCAGGTAAAGGTATGGTATGTAAAACATTAACTATAAGGGCCTATACTGTTCAAAATTCAGTAATACACTGTCTCACCCTGCTCTGCACATTGCTCAGTTGCTCTACAATTTTAGGCACTGCCAAATTCGTATGCGCCACAAATTTACAAAGAGCTTTACACATATTACATTACATTCACATCAGTTCCTGCCCTCAATGAGCTTACAATCTAAGGTCCCTAACTCACATTCATACATACACATAGTAGGGCCAATTTAGACAGGATCCAATTAACCACTTCCATACCAGGCACTTCCCCCCTTCCTGCCCAGGGCAATTTTTAGCTTTCAGCGCTGTCACAATTTGAATAATTGCACGGTCATGCAAAACTGTACCCAAACTAAATTTTTATCATTTTTTTCCCACAAATAGAGCTTTCTGTTGGTGGTATTTGATCAACTCTGTGGTTTTTAATTTTTGCGCTATAAACAAAAAAAGACAGAAAAAAAAAAACTGATGGGCACTGATAGGTGGCACTGGATAGGCAGCACTGATGAGGAGCTACTGACAGGCATTACCGAGTGGCACTGATTGGCAATTTTTTGGGCACTGACAGGCATTTATAATGGGGTCAGGCTGGCAGGTGTTGGGCACTGATTGGCAGCTGATGGGCACCTTTTGATGGGGGCTGTGCTGATAATCAATGTGCTGATTATCAGCACAGACCCCCACCCAGAGAGATCCGCAGATCGGCCCTCCCTGTCAGCGTGAACCGAGGAAAGCCGTTTACCGGCACTTCCTGGTTCACGTGATGATCAGCTGTGATTGGTCACAGCTGATCACGTGGTAAGAAGCCTCTGTCAGAGGCTCCATACCATGATCAGAGTTGGTGTGTCAGACTGACACACAGAACCTCAGCTCACCGCGCTGCGCGCCCCCGCGGGCCGGCTGTGTTATCCTGATCATGACATATGACGTCCGGACAAGATATCACAACCACTTTGCCGCCGTCATTCTGCTATATGGCGGGCGGCAAGTGGTTAAACTACCAGCATGTCTTTGGAGTGTGGGAGGAAACTGGAGCACCCGAGGAAACCCACCCAGGTAGAGGGAGAACATGCAAATGTCATGCAGGTAGTGCCGTGGTTGGGATTCCATTATCCACTTAACCACCCATAGCAGATATACCGCTACAGGGGAGCTGGTTTGTGTAGAATCACCAGAGCCCAGTTGACTGAAAATGGAAGGGGGAGAAAGAAGATATAGGTTGTAAAAAGAAATTATAGCAAAGGAGGGGCTGCTATTAAAATGAAAAAAGTCATAAAAACTGAAGGGCAAGTAACAAGGTTACAAAAAAGACAAAAACATATGCGGTTACAAAAAGGCCAAAGAGTAGAAGGGAGGTTGTAAAAAAAAAAAAAAAAAAAAAAAATGAAGTAGGTGGATCAAGTGAAGCGAAAGACTAACAGAGAACTACCAAAATGCCAAAGATAAACTTGTTCCTAATTTTCCAAAGTGAAATATTATTTTAAATAATTTTTTGAATATGAATTTAATTTTATGTGATATAAGTGTAAATGTAAGTATATTTGCAGTGTGTAGATATAAGCGTAGATATTTTCAATATAAGAATGTTTAAAAATCATTTCTATGTATAGTTTGTAATTATATCAGCGGGGCAGCCGTGTTTGCCAATTATGTACTCAAGCTTCTTTCTACTTTACAGTGCTAAATAATGGTTGTGTTTTGCTGCTCTCTCCCACAATGCAAGTCTAAGAGTAGACCACCTAATTGAAAGCAATGCACCGGCCCTGTGACTGATTTTTTGTGGGTTGATTTACTAACGCAGTTGATTAAAATAACAAATACATTGTGTGAAAATTCTCTTCAATTAACAAATCCTGTGAATAGCAGATTGCTGCACATGACTGGGAATTCAAAGTGAACAAGGATTTGCTTTTCACATGACTGGCTAATTAAAGTGAATATTTATACACTTTATTTTGTGAAGATACTTTATTAAAATCAGCTCATTGATCTCAACCTCATCAACTGACATTTGTGGATCAGCATAATAACCTGGCATTTAAAAAAAAGCGGTGTTTACAAAAGGGGCTGCCTATTCTCTCAGTACAAGATTCCTTTAGGCAGGGCGACTTTGTTAAGGAAAAAAGAATTAAACCGATTACAGAATAGGAGGGTCATTTTTCATAAGAATCTGCTGATTTTTTTGTGCTGTATTAAGAAAGGTTACAGTGCCTGCACCTGTTTAGGAGAGTAATACCTCACCAAAGTGAAACCAATTCAGGGAGTGACATAGAAAAGGCTTGTCATTCTTCTAAGTCAGGGGTCTCCAAACTTTCTAAACAAAGGGCCAGTTTACAGTCTTCAGACTTTAGGGGGGCTGGACTGTGGCCATTGGGAGTAGAAAATTTCCAGAAGTCAATGCCCCATCTTTGATGTCATGGGGAGAAATTGTGCCCCATCATTGGTGCCATTGGGAGAAATTGTGCCCCATCATTGGTGCCATGGGGAGAAATTGTGCCCCATCATTGGTGCCATTGGGAGAAATTGTGCCCCATCATTGGTGCCATTGGGAGAAATTGTGCCCCCATCATTGGTGCCATTGGGAAAAATTGTGCCCCATCATTGGTGCCATTGGGAAAAATTGTGCCCCATCATTGGTGCCATTGGGAGAAATTGTGCCCCACCGTTGGTGTCATTGGGAGGAATTATGTTCCATCATTAGTGTCATTAGGAGGAATTGTGTCCCATTATTGGTGTCATTGGGAGGAATGGTGTCCCTTCATTGGTGTCATTGGGAGGAATGGTGTCCCTTCATTGGTATCATTGGGAGAAATTGTGCCCCATTATTAGTGTCATGAGAGAAATTGTTTTCTATCATTGGTGGCAGTGGGAGGAATTGTGCCCCGTTGTTGGTGTGAGTGAATATACTGTGTGCCCCTTCATTGCAGTCAGTGGGGAAGAATTATGCCCCATCGTTGGCATCAGTGGATGAAATAGTCCGAGGGCCAGATAAAAGCAAGCAAAGGGCCGCATTTTGGAGTCCACTGTTCTAAGTTATAAAAGCCTTTGCTGGGAAAAAAAAAAAATCTTTATTTTTCACTTTTATTGAGGACTGGACAGGTCATTAGACTGAACCAGGGCCTATGAAACTATCGGCCCACAATTCTTCTTCCCAGGATAATACACTACGGCTCAGTTCACACTATGAACCGCATGTGAATCGCACCACATTCCTGTTCAATTCACATGCGGTACTATTTTGTACCATTCATTTTGAAACGGCTCAAATCGCACAAAAGACGTGCATGCAATTATTTTGGATCAGCACTGTAAACGAATCCCATGGTCCTTTTTTACCATGCGATTTGGTGCCAGCAAATGCACTGCATTTGCGACCTGTGTTTGGGATGTCATTAAGCGTATAAGGACATCCGCTGAGGATCGTAAGGACAGTGTAATTTAAATGCGGTGCGTGAAATGCACATGGATCACAGAGTTTCTCGCACCAAATTAGTGTGAACCTAGCCTTAATGTGAAAAGGAATGCACTGCAAGTAAAACGCTATGGCAGAATGTTACTAGTTTAGATAAATTAAGAGCTCATTTACACAGGAACAGATGCATTACCATCTAGCTATGGCCACCAGCCTACTGAAAATGACAGGATCAGCTGTATGGAATTTCTCATACATCCAAGCACTTCTATCCATACAGGAATGGATGCACCATCATGGATGCAGACACGCTGTGTCTATGGCAGTCCATCGATCCCTGTACAGTTGTAAATGTTTAGATGTACGGGTAGATCTGAACAGGCACTCTTGGCATTGATTTTCAACAGACTGCTGACCACGGCTGCTCAGAAAAGCGGTCACTCCTGGGCACATAAACACATGCTGTATGAGCTTCTGTGCCAAACTGAATGAGCTCTTAAGCACCATTCACACTTGTCTCCAGCATTTATTTTATTTAAAGGCTAAGTTCACCCCTTGGGAAAAATAAAACGCACATCATTTTTTGCAGGGGAAAAAAATGTGCATTATTTTTTCCCTGCAGCAGCTTACAAAGCATTACGCCAGTGATCAGTGTAGGGCTTGTCAGGCTTCTGCTGACAAGCCCTACAGCTGTCAGCCCATACCCCTATACAGGTTGTCAGTTTGAAAGTTGCAGGGCTTGTGAATGAACTACAGGCACACTCATCAGCGCCCTTGCAGTTCATGGAGAACTACAAGCCATCTGTCGCAGCAGCAGACAGGACTTGTAGTTTTCTCATTCACAGATCGCTGTAAATGAATGGTGCAGTTTTCAAAATCCAGTAGTGGTTACGGGGAGAGGATTTGAAAAGGACATGTGCTGGAGAATGCTACACATTACACCCTAAATAGGGGTGTAACATGCAAAAGTGAACTTAGCCTATAAACACAGAGACATTGATCTGGGAAATAAAAACAAAGTTATACTTCCCAGATCATTTTCTTCTGTGTTTAAATGTTCCTAAATTTACAAATTTTACATGTTCCGACTATCTAATCTGGACTGGACACAGATTTCTATGTTCTTCAAACGCAAGTAACCTAAACACAGGTAAAGGCATAGTGTGAAATATACCATCTACATCATCACATGCATGTATATGCATTTAGAACTGTCCTACAAGCAAACACAAATGTGTCGTAAGCCTCGTTCACACGGGGCAATTTATTCTGTGCCCCATGTATGGCCGTGTTTACCGGCACAGGGATGCACATGTGTTGCATGTATCCCTGTGCCGGAAGTCCCATAGCCGTCAATTAGGATGCAGAGGCTGCATGAACAAAAACACTGCTCCCAATGTGACATGCATTTGAGTGGATGGCCCTGTGCACCCGCATGCATGTCAGATTGGGAGCAGTGTCTGTGTCCATACAACTGCTGGGACTGCCGAAACAGGGATGCATACAACAGCTCTAATGGCAGTGGTTTCATAATTATCAATCACCTGCTGCACCTGCAGGGCTCTGATGAGTAAAGCTGCTGGGCCTGCCTCCCTTTAGACGTGATTTCCTATTGGAAGTATCTCACCAAAAATGACATTTGTGTTGCAGAGGATGCCTGATATCCGACTTGTATCTCAGTGTAGACTTCTGGGAAAATCAGTGAGCCAATCGCACAAGCAGGAAATGATATTTCTAGGGGGCGTTCTGCACGCATTCTGTGTACAGAATGCCTCCTCCAAGTAGCCATATTGCATTTTACAGAAAATTAAAGAGCAGCAGATTGTAAAGGAAAGGTAATTTTTAATAACATTCAATTACATTATGACTTGAGTGCTATATGCTATATTTTTTTGCTATTTGCCATTTTTTCACCCCACAAAAGTGGAGTTACTCTTTAATTATGTTCAAATAAAGGCTTATTTAACATTAATATTACCTTAACACAAGATTATGATCATCTACCTTTTGTTTGCACTCATACTACATGACAATCACTGCAACTATAACTACTTTCATACCTGCTTAGTTATATAAATGTTCTGCAGGTCTTCACTTAGGACAGTGATGGCGAATATTGGCACCCTAGATGTTTTGGAACTACATTTCCCATGATCCTCATGCTCTCTGCAGTGTAGATGAGCATCATGGGAAATGTAGTTCCAAAACATCTGGGGTGCCAAGGTTTGCCATCACTGACTTAGGGCCTTTTTACATTGATTAGTTTTTGATGCATTTTTGGGGTTTAAAAAACAGAATTAAAATGCATTAACAATGTATCACTTTAAATCCTATGGAACGCTTCACACTGCAGGCGCTTTGAAAAGTCCTGCATGCTGCAGCTGCTTTTCTTTTCACTGCAGCTTTTCAAAAGCACCTTCCATTGTAGGTCAAAAGGAAGACATCAAATGCGCATCAAAACCTGATGAGTGTGAAAGAGCCCCTAAAAGGTAACTCCACTTTCATGGGGAGAAAAAAATAATATAGCGTATACAAGGACACAAATCATATTGTAGTTTAAGGAAAGGAAAATGACCTTTCCTATTCAATCTGCAGCCACTGTAATTTTCTGAAAATGCAATGCAATATGGCTACCTGGAGGTGCTCTGTGCACAGAATGTCCCTCAGAAACCTCATTTCCTGCTTGTGTGATTGGCTCACTGTCTTTCCCAGAAGTGTGCACTAAGCTGCAAGTCAGATTTCCGGCATCTAATGTAGCAAAAATGCAATTTTTGGTGAAATACTCCGCATTAGATTAATTTTCCCACATGGATACACACACATGGATTTCTTCAGAATAACAAAAGGTAAGAATCTGCAATAAAGTTTGTTAAATCCTTGTAACTTGTATAAATCACCCAGAGGGCAATGAATTTTTCTCAACAAAAGTGGAGTTTCGCTTTAAGCTACCCAGTTAATATGAGACACCCAATTGACGTCCCTCACCAAGCTGGAGTGTGCTGCAGGTGAAGTTCTGTTCTGTAAACACAAACTGCTCAGAGCAACTACGGCTTCAATGGTCACTAGCATCATCTTGTTATGAAGGTTATTTATTGTAATTATGCAAGATTCTGTTACAAAGGTTCAGCGAACTACTGCTGATTACAAGATTGTTATGCAACTGGTACTGTGTACCTATACCTGTAGCAAAGCCATATAATAAAAAAAAATTAAATCGAATCACCAGTGTGAAAGGGGCCTAGAGTGGAGAGGGATTAGAACACATCAGTTTTTATTGCTGTCTGTGCCCATTAGGAGATTCCCCCTCTCTATTCGTCCCATCTATCAGTATCATTGAAAGTGAAAGTAAAGAAAATCCCAAATTTTGGGTTGTCCCGGAAAAGTTAATTGAGGGGAAATCTTCCAATGGGGACACTAGTTCTGGTGACCTGGGGGTCCCCAAGGGATTGCCTTAGTTTGCAGGGATTTATCCAATCTCCATCCCCAAGGGATTTCTCACTTCCTGTTTAGCTGTGGGAAAGGAAGTGAAGGGAAATCTTCACAATGGGACATAGATGGTGAAACAAACCTGACCTTATAACCCAAACCTGGTTATACCCAAACCTTTGCTCTACCCAAAATAAAAAGTTTTGCTTATAGTTCTACTTTAGGCTAAAGTTTGAAAAAGTATCTTTTCCATAAGGGCTAAACAACAAACAAATGGCTAATTTGATTAGAGGGGCCAAAAAATAAGAAGCAAAAATTTACCCCAATTTTGAGCATTTATGGTTTTCATGCCATTTCCGATTTACAACATGCAAATAAGAACGAAAACATGTTTTTTTCTTATTTACAAGAAGGCAATAAGTACCTTGGGCACTCTAATGGAAAATCTTCCTGCAAGCAGGGCCAAACATTCTTCTATGAAGATGATTGGAGGCTCCAGTACTATCTATCTAGCTATCTATGGGAGATTGTGATTGGTCCCCTTGTTCAATAGAATCATGAAAATTCAGACTTGTGCCGCCCTTAATAGAAAACACTGCCAAGGAATAAAAATCATAAAACCTGGCATCATATGCTCTTAACAGTTGCCTTGAAGATAGTGAAGTACTGGCATATCATCAAACTGCTGAAGGCTGCTGCAAAGATATGCTCCGATTCTTTATGGCACATGAAAGCATCAAAATTAATTTTACTTTGTGCGCCTTTTTTTTTTAATTTAACGTATACATTTACTGTAAAGTCCATCCCTCCTTACCCATACCTCATTTTAAATTTACCAACCACTGTCTTGATGCTGTTCCTCAGGTCATGACATCAGAAGGCTGCCACTGGAAGTCTTCCAGAACCTCTGAGGACTCCACTGAATAGGCAATGTCCATGTCATCAAGGTATGACATAGGACTGCAAGAAGTACTGTTTTACACTATAGATCAGAAGACTTGAGACCCAGCCTGTCACATGACCACCGATTTAAGTCAGTAATAATTTTTTAGGTAGCCCTTTAAACAAAGTATAGGAAAAATACATTGCAAGATGGAATGATACTGCAGATGTAAAAGAAGATGGCAAGCTGTAGTACTG
Source organism: Lithobates clamitans (assembly GCA_037952925.1). Taxonomy (NCBI): domain Eukaryota; kingdom Metazoa; phylum Chordata; class Amphibia; order Anura; family Ranidae; genus Lithobates; species Lithobates clamitans. The sequence goes on from JBBGZY010000044.1 coordinate 5,786,447, forward strand.
TATCAGTAGTCATTATGCTACACTCTGCTGCTGTAGTTCTATAAAAGCTGAATGAGATAAGGTCATCTCGCCTTCACAGAAAAAGCTCCACTAAGAAAAAAAAGCAGCCCTGCAACATCACAGCCTGCAATGATGGTGAAAATCCCTTCAAAGGAGCTGAGAGAAACTTCCTCTAAAGTAAAGAAGTGGATAGGTGTGAGCGAGTCTATCAGCCACAACACTGTCAATAAACCTAAATGTGTTCCAGACTTGTCCTGCAGCCCTCTACCCCCACAGCCTCCTAAAGCACACATTTACATAGAAATTCTGATCTCAAGAAGCCAGAGGGCAGGGATCCGATATCACACACTACACAGCATAGAGCTGAGTGTAATTGGAAACATGAGTGGAGTGAATGGACACACCCCCCCCCCTCTACACAGTTGGCGGTCAATCACCTGTGTGCTGGGGGTGTAGGGTCCATCTCCTGGGATTATCTGGTTTAGCAGAGGAATGCCAGACAATCCTAGGAGATAGACACACAGGTGCTTTGGGACAAAGCAAGTGCACACCACAGAAGGATATGCTTTGTCAATTTTTAATTTCAGAGGTTTACAACTTTAAACATTGACATTTATCACCATTTTTTTCCTGCATGTTACCTATCCTAAAGAGGGTCTTGACTAAGGATGGGCTCGGGCGTGTTCGCACACCCCACGTGCAGAGCCCGCTGGGAAGTCGGCACGGCGTTGCGCTAATCACAGGCTGTAAGACACTGCCCGTGCCGACTTCCTGGCGGGCTTTGCACGTGGGCTGTGCGAACACGCTGCAGCTCATCCTTAGTCTTGACTACCCTGTTCAGATTCTTTATATTTTTCTCCTCTTTGGCACTGTTACCAGACTTAAAGCCGTTGTATACCCATTATGATCATTTTTCAATAAAGTAATAATAGCAGGCTATAGTATAAATTTCCATTTTTTTTATTCACCTCCTACCTGCTTCCTTACTGAGTAATCGTTTTTCTTTTAAATTATGTCATCTTCGCAAGCGCCATAAGAACTAATTTTCCGGCAAGCAACAGACCCTGCCGGAAAAATGCTGGGTCTATGCCGGGTGCGTCACTTTCTACTGTTGGCATCAGCCCAGAGATCCCGCGAGACTCCTTCCCCTTCTGGGGTAAGGCAGAAACAGGATCAGCTCCTATTCGCTGCAAAAGGTTTCCGTAGTGACTGGAAACAAAAGTGAGGCGTGGATTCGGCGAATAATGCGCATCAGGGAAACCTACTGAGGGCGGAAATAAAGCACTTCACAAACACGGAAGGACCATAGTTGTGATGGCGGCAGCTAGGAACATGTGGGAGCGATCACAAGTCTCTTTATTTCTAAAAGTAAGAACACTTTTGTAACATATCATTAGTAGCATTGTAATTGAAAATAACTAACTTGATTGATATATTGCTTAAATGGGGTATCATTGTCAGAGTTTACTACCGCTTTAACTGCAAGCTTCAATTCTACGTTTAGCCTTCAGCTTTAGGAAGAAAAAAAAATATGCTGGTTATCTTGGTCCTGCAAGCATACCAAACACACCGAAAAAACATAGTTCACAGCGATGCCCAGAGAAACAAAAATGCATAAAGACCACTATTGCCTTCATATTAGTAGGTGGCAGAGATTTTTAAACACAAGCAAAAATACTACTGAAGCTGCAAGGTGATAGATAGATGATGGCGCATATCAGGATCATTTGTGACTTGTTAACAGATGACCTCTATGGGTGTAATTTACTAAAGTGAAGAGAATCTGGCCTTACTTCAAGCATTGAGTCAGGTACAGAAGTTGTTCCTACTTTTTCTTCAAATGACTCTCTACATGAATGACGTTTTAAGTGAACACAGGTTCACTTCACTCCAGTAAATCAGCTCCATATATTCACTTATAATTGCCTTAGTTTAAAAGCAAAATACAGACTGACATTTTTAATAATTTAGCATAGTTGAATAAATAAAAAAACGTAAATATTCAGTCAAGTCAAGAGACATGTCTAACATGTTGAGAAGTGCTGAAAATATTAATTTTTATACTTTTTTTTTTATGCCGTGTTATTCACAAACAATCCAGTCAGAACCTCTTAAAAACACATTGTGTTTTACACATAAGTGCCAGTACTTATAAAAAAAAAAAGTAATCAAAGCTATCATGTATAAAGCTTTTCTACGAAGCTGCAATCTATAGCTGATCCATTTCCAAAGTAACCTAACTGGAGCCATTTTGTTCTGTACAGAAGGTTCCAAAACCCAATACCCTGGGTTAGAAGCTCTGCCTTAATTGATTCAACAACTTATTTTTGTTTTTTTTGCATCATGAGTTTAAAGCCATTTAGAGAACAGTGATTACAAAGCAATGCTGGAGAACTTAGGGCAGCACAGTGGTGTAGTGGGTAGCACTCTCGCCTAGCAGTAAGAAGGGTCACTGGTTCGAATCCCAACCACTGCTTTACCTGCCTGGAGTTTGCATGTTCTCCCTGTGCCTGCGTGGGTTTCCTCCGGGTACTCCGGTTTCCTCCCACACTACAAAGACATTCTGGTAGGTTAATGGGATCCTGTCTAAATTGTCCCTAGTATGTGTATGTATGAATGTGAGTTAGGGACCTTAGATTGTAAGCTCCTCGAGGGTAGGGACTGATGTGAATGTACAATGTATATGTAAAGCGCTGCGTAAATTGACGGCGCTATATAAGTACCTGAAATAAATAAAAATAAATAAAATAAAAATAAACTGTCATACATTAGTACAGCAAAATGTGTGTTGACAGTTCTACAACAAACCCTTACATGTTCCTGCCTCTTCCTGGGTAATGCAAGAAAGACAACAAAATTGCCGTAAGCTCATTTTGGACTACCAACAAAACGACTCCACAAGGCATCCTGAAGAGGCTGATCACCAATCAGAACAAAATGATCAGGGACTCATTCCATAAAATTCAAACGTACAATAATCCGACACGGGCCACTGGCATTTCTCAGCTGGCTGCCCTGTGACTAGCGGCTCTGTAACCATCTTATTCAAATATTATCAGGTCACTGCAGAGAACCTGGAATTACAAGAATGACTGTCAAGGGAAGGTGGAAACAAGTCCATGCTTCAAATACAGCATGGCCCTTCATATTTACACTGCAGGCTGCCATCCTGCAAAAGGTAACGGCAGAACGCATGTAATGTGCATCCCCCATATTAACCTTTTTGCTGCCACTAGGAGCTGAGAAATCTTAATTACTGGTTATATAAATGCTTTGTGCACTAACGGACGTGCAGTGCTTTCAAATGACCTCATCACAAGCATATTACAATGCTAGGCTACCTTGACATTAAAATCCATTGGATGCACAAAGTTTTCCCTCTTCTATATAAAACGCTGAATTGAGCTACTTTACCTTTCAAATACAAACATTAATGACTTCTAATTGCATTCTTTGTAAAATAATTATGATCGTTTAGCCGAAGCAGAAGAATCCATGGGAATTATCTGCTCGCTTACTAGATGACAGAAATCATTTAGGCAAATCTATGGATTTTGATAAGAACAAGAGGTCACAAGTTCATCATTTTCTAATCACAGCTGCATCCAGTTATAATGGAAAACCTTCTCAGCATACAACCATTGCTCCTGTTCTTCCTACAGATTTCAGAAACGGCTTTAATGACTACTCGGATCTTAGCGTTTAACCGCATACACGCACTCAACGAGCAGAATTAAAACTTATTTGCTTGGAAGTTGCCCATATTCACTTTTCTGTACAAGAGCTTGCATCACTAACGGGATATTATATAGCATTGCAGTGCAGTGGAAAGACTTACTGTTTCTGTGGAGATGATATACCAACAGGAAAATGTCACTGGGAAAGAAAATATAAAATGTCTACAGGTAAAGGGGGAAAAAAAAAAAAGAAAGAAAACAAAATCAGATATTAAAAAAAAGGCACAATAAAATCATACAGACCAAACTGCAGGTAAGACAAAATGTCCGTGGTGTGAATGGCTTATGAGGGACTCAAGCTTTGAACAGTCTATGCTCTTTGCTGCTTGACTATAAATTGTTAAGACAGGCATATTTGTACGGGAAAAGCATGAGCCAGCGCATTTGAAAAGACAGAGTGTGCCAGAGACTGGAGGAGCAGAAGAAAAAGCACCATACCTTTAACCAGTCTCCGCAGGATTTGACAACGACATTTGAAAGAGACAGCTATCATTCTTCTTTGCTGCTTTCCGCCAGTAATGCACATACACCAGCCCTGCTCAGAGATGTTGCAGAAGCAGCAGCACAAGCATACGAATTCCTTGCGCGTAGAACACAGAAGGTAGTCCCTAAGGGGAGTGACACGGTTTGATTCCTCCTGGTGATGCAGAGATCAGCTCGGTGTCATCTAATGACACTGTATCATTTACACAGCTCCACGCTGCCTCTCCAGCAAGGAACCTGCAGCATTAGATCAGCTGCCCAACCGTGATGATTCTTCTTTGTAGCTATGCACTGAGCAAAAGAAACAATGATGAGCAGGATGGAGCTGGCTTCTTCTCCTGGGTTACTCCTGGTCCTTCCACCCATTCATGCTCCCAGTGTGAGCTGTGTAGGGGGCCGTGTATTCAACATCTGCTGTAAAGCAGCATTTTCTCATCTCCATCCTGTCAATGGGATGTTCCTTCTCTGGAAGTGTTAACCCATGCAGTGCTGAAAGATGGCAGTGCCTCTCGATAACATATCACTGGTAAAATAAGAGCTGTATTATTTACATCTAGCAGTGATAAAACCTACTTATACAGTTCTTACACAGAAATAAATGGTGCAATTGCATGTTGCCAAGGAAATTGTTATTTTCTTTGGTAATGTGATGACAGCACAGAATGGTGATAGATTGTTCAGACTGCATTTAAAAAGTTGCAAAATAAAAGAAAAATCAACTTATTCTTTACCATAGGCGTGCGCAAAGGGTGTAAAGGGTGTGCTCCACTGCCAAACGCCCCCCACCCCTGTGGCAGCTTAGGCTACAGAGAAAGGGATGGGAAATCTCTGTCCTCAGTCCCTTTCTCTGTTATTTCACCAAAGCCCCTCAACCCTAACAAAAAATAAATAAATAAATAAATAAAAAGATATTGTAAAAAAAAACAAAAAAAAACCACAATAATAAAAACAAAAAACTGACACCTATCTCATCTCTCCTGGCATCGCCCACTGCTCTACCGACACCGCCCACTGCTCTACAGTGCATGTGTGTTTGAGCTTTGGGTGCACATCCTAATGCAATAGCCTGCGCACACCTATGCAAGTAACTATTACTGACAGTACAGCAATAAACCCTGTAGAGTCACTAGTTTCATAGCTATACACACACTAATGAATATTGAGAACTCAGTCCGATGCTGCATCTGTCCTCCGCTGGCTCCAACGCTGAAAACCGAGCAATCAAACACCGCTGATCGCTCAGTTCTCAGAGCTCCTGAGCAAAGAGATGGTGACTGTCAGTCACCGCTGTCTGTTCTGGGCGCCACACACACACACACACACACACACACACACACACACACACACACACACACACACACACACACACACACACACACACACACACACCCGGCTCAGGCTCTCAGCGGCTCACTGAGAGACTTCATTGTAGCGATCTTGCCCAAGCCTGGGCCAGCTCTTTGACATCAGCCCGCTGTGAGCTGGAAACGGGTCACAGGAGTGCAGAACAAACTGTACTTCTGTGATCCACAGGAGAAGTACAGCCAAATGAGCTTTGGCTGCGTTTCTCCTTTAGAAGTGGGCGACATTGCCCTTTGCCTTTGAACAGCAGGCTTGATACACACAAAAAGTTAGTTTGCTCATGCTAGAACACCACTTCTAAATGGAATGTAATCCTTTGTGGTTTCCCATAAAAAGGATGGCTTGATTATTAAAAAAAAATAACAAATAAACAGTGTATATCATCCCACAGATTAATAGAAACCTTCCAGTTAATGTTTTTAGTTATTACATCTACTGGACAAATAATTAATTTTAAATGAATAACTTCACCCATCTGTAATCTTAAGCCTTCACAAATTGCTTATCAACTTTGCCCATGATATTGATTTATTACATTCCTTAAACATTGCACAGCCACTTTTTTCCTTCAACATTTATTGAAACAGATCGTCATTTGGTGACAAGTGAAAGAAAAACTCCATATTCAGTCTTGGCACCTAGCTCAGGAAGATATTTGCTTTTTTTTGGCTGTAAAACAATGAGTTCTAATGGAGGACATGTTACAAAAAAAAAAAAATGAATTGGCAACGGATTGGTCCATTTTACCTGATGGGGTAATGGTCAACAGAATATGTTCAGGCTGCAAAGTACTATCCATGTTCCAATGAAAATTGATTAATGAAAACATTGTCACTGGGCTTGTCAAAATTCGTTCAGGGGCAGCTACTATAGGTGTGGTCTTGACCCACAGCACCAAATAATATCTCCTTTCCCTATACAGAAAGGTGGTTTTACTAAAGGCAAATAGACTGTGCACTTTGTAAGTGTAGTTACACTCTGAAAGTGTAGTTGCTCCAGAGCTTAGTAATTGAGATGAAGCTTCCCTTTGTAAAGAATATCCAATCACATGCACAGGAAAAAAATATATATATATTTTTGCTTACACATGATTGGATAATGGAAGTCAGCACAGCTTACTCTCATTTACTAAACTCTGGAGCAACTGCACCTGCAGAGTGCGCATTCTTTTTGCCTTTAGTAAATCTACCCCAAAGTTTTTGGGAAGGCTCTTAGGGACGGTTCACACCAGTGCGTTCCTGTGCCACTGACAAAAAAAAAAAAAAAATACTCCTTGCAGCATCTTTAATGTGGTGGCATCAAAACTGTCATTACATAGAGTTCAATAGTAATGCACGTATAACCCAAAATGTAAACAACACACCATGAAGATGTGAAACTGGTCACAGGTGTCAAGGCAGCAGCATTATTTTGCTTGTAAAGAAATGTATGTGGAGTATGAAAGAGAGGGGTTGGGGATAGGCAGAGTTCTGTAGTGGCACAAATAGGGCTGGTTGGGACTTCAATGCACAAAGGCACTGTGTTGTCAAACAGGAAGCTAGGAGCACACTTGGAGTTTGGAAGAACAGGCATTTGTTTGAATTAACTTTTTTAAAAAGTGATAAAACATAGGGAACACAGAGAAATGTGCATGTATGGAAAAGATCTTTTCAGTCTTCCTCCATCGATCTCATACAATGCTTTTGTTTTCTCACAAATTGGACAATACTGTCCAGGTAATCCTCTCTTCTCCCAGTCCTTTCTACCTAAATAATATTTCATCTGCTATCAGTGTTTCCATTGGGTAGATTGGCCTAACCGCTTTCTTCGTTTTACCTTTGAGACAGTAGGACAAGCAAAAACAGGGGATACCCCTAAAGTGTCACTAACCCCACATCATAAAAAACTATCAATAAATGGTGTATTACAAGCAGTTCATACTCACACAGTCGCTATGAGATTAAATTTTCTGTATTCTGCAAAAAAAAAAAAACCTGGTTGATCCTGCTGTTCTCTGTCTCCCGCTTCTGTCCAAGTCCCCAATGCAGCTAGGGATTCTGCAGAGCAGTGTTGCCAACTCTGCACAAGCTCAGTCTTTAGGGAGTTACTATGCTGAGCATTTTTTCCCTATCGCATCTGAGTAGCCCATGTCACTATAGAGTGACATCTGGGCATATACACAGTGGTAAATTACAGCCCACTACTCCCCGCCTCCATGGCCACTGACCAGCAAAACACAAGGTTGGGGTAGTACAAGCAGATTGATGGAGACTTCACCTCCCTCCTATTCTGAGACACAGGCGGGCCCCTGCGGGCCCCCCACCCCAAAGCACCTTGTCCCCATGTTGATGAGGACAAGGGCCTCTTCCCGACAACCCTGGCCGTTGGTTGTCAGGGTCTGCGGGCGGGGCGCTTATCGGAATCCGGGAGCCCCCTTTAATAAGGGGGCCCCCAGATCCCGGCCCCCCACCCTATGTGAATGAGTATGGGGTACATCGTACCCCTACCCATTCACCTAGGGAAAAAAGTGTCAATAAAAAACACAGTACACAATTTTTTTAAAGTAATTTATTAGGCAGCTCCTGGGTCTTCTTCCGACTTCAGGGTTCTCTCTGGCGTCTTCACCCGGTGTCCGCATCTTCTGCCGGCTCCACCGCCATCTTCTGGCGCTCTTTTGCCAGTGGTGGCCCGGACTTCTGGATCGTCTTCTTCCCTCTTCTCTTCCAGAGATGTTGACACGATGCTCTCTCCAGCCGGAATGCTCTCTGTGTGCTCCGCAACGGACTTATATAGGCGGTGACCCAGCCCCCCTATGACATCACAGTCCCGGGGCATGCTGGGACTGTGAGGTCATAAGGGGGCGTGGTCATAGGATGACATGACCACGCCCCCTTATGACCTCACAGTCCCAGCATGCCCCCGGGACTGTGATGTCATAGGGGGGCGGGGTCACCGCCTATATAAGTCCGTTGCGGAGCGCACAGAGAGCATTCCGGCTGGAGAGAGCGTCATGTCAACATCTCTGGAAGAGAAGAGGGAAGAAGACGATCCAGAAGTCCAGGTCACCGCTGGCAAAGGAGCGCCAGAAGATAGCGGTGGAGCCGGCAGAAGATGCGGACACCGGGAGAAGACGCCGGAGAGACCTCCGAAGTTGGAAGAGGACCCCCGAAGTCGGAAGAAGACCCAGGAGCTGCCTAATAAATTACTTTAAAAACCTGTTTACTGTGTTTTTTATTGACACTTTTTTCCCTAGGTGAATGGGTAGGGGTACGATGTACTCCATACTCATTCACATAGGGTGGGGGGCCGGGATCTGGGGGCCCCCTTATTAAAGGGGGCTCCTGGATTCCGATAAGCGCCCCGCCCGCAGACCAAGACAACCAACGGCCAGGGTTGTCAGGAAGAGGCCCTTGTCCTCATCAACATGGGGACAAGCACCCACCCCCAATGTTGAGGGTATGCGGCCTGGTACGGCTCAGGGGGGGGGGGGACGACGCTCGCTCGTCCCCACCCCCTTTCCTGACCGGCCAGGCTGCATGCTTGGATAAGGGTCTGGTATGGACTTTGGGGGGGACCCCCATGCCGTTTTTTCGGCTAAGGGGTTCCTCTTAATATCCATACCAGAACTAAGGGCCTGGTATGCCCCTGGAGGGGAACCCATGCCGGTTTTTTATTTAAAATTTGGCGTGGAGTTCCCCCTCAAGATTCATACAAACACAGTGCCTGGCATTGGCGGGGATCCAAGTCGGATCCCCGCATCAGTGTCAAGCCGGCTCGCAAGGTGTCAATCTCGCCAATAAAAGTGGCGAGATTGACACAATATCAGACAACAATACAGAAGTTGGCCAAAGGGTGGTGGTAAAGAGCTGAAAAACCACGCGATATGGTGAAAGTTGGCTGGAAAAGTCCTGTCGTCTGTATGCAAGACAAACTTTTGGGCAACGCCCTTTGTACAAAAATCCAAGGGAAAGTTTGTACAAAGTCCTATCGTGTGTATGGGGCTTAAGGATGAAACCAGTAGCATCAGCTTTCCAAATTCTTTATTTTCTGACGGTCATATATCACATGCCACATGGAACATATTCTTTTAAACATCATATCAGCATATACATATTCTTTCTATCATAATATAGCTTTTTCACTCATTTCCTTACCAATTGGTTCTGAGTCTCTTCTATTCCAAGGGCAAGCATATGATTCCCCCTTTTTCATTTCCCTTAACCCCATTACCCCCCCCCCCACCAGTACAAAAAGGAAAAAAAAAAAAAAAAAAAAAAAATTTTTATTTACCCCACCCCCCCAAAGGGGGGGGGGGAGCCCCTCTCCTCAGGTCTATTTGTTCTTATCTGTCCCCCTTCTCCTGTTCTCTAATTCTATACTCTACTAGGGGAGACCAAATCATCCGATATTTCTCATCTTGTTCTTTCAGCATCATCGTCAAGTTTTCCATTTGTTGAATTTCTGTGATTCTAGCCCACCACTGAGATTTAGTCGGGGGGACTGTACTCTTCCACAGAGCCGGGATACACGCCCTTGCGGCGGTGAGAAGGTGTTTAAGCAGGGACTTCCTGTATTTTTCCACCGATAGGGGAACATCATTTAATAGAAATGCAACCGGGTTACACCCAAGAGACACACCTGTAATGTCCTTAATCGTTTCCTCAACTGTTTCCCAGAAGTCCTTAATATCCTCACATTCCCAGAATATATGTGTCATCGTTCCCACCCCCCTCTTACAGCGCCAGCATCTATCTGATACTTGTGGATAAATTTTTTGAAGAGCTGCTGGTGTTCTATACCATCTGGTAAGGATTTTATATCCTCCCTCTTGGTATCTACTGGCAATTGATGTTTTATGTACTGATTTTAATATTTTCGTCTTCTGCTTTTGAGTAAACATTACTCCTAACTCTCTCTCCCAGGCTTGCATAAAGTTGAACTCCTGTGGCACTTCCAGGCTTGTTAATGTTTCATAGAAATATGATAAAGAATGCCTGATATTTTCACCATTTAGACAAATCCGTTCAAATCTGGTCAATTCCCGTATTACTGAAAATTTTTTATTTTTTGAACGGATATACGCTCCTAGCTGCATAGCCCTAAAATAATCCAAGTCTTCTGTCACCTCTCCCTCTATCTCACATCTTGTCATCAGGCGACAGTCCCTGGAAAAGTCTATCAGCCTCTTTTTCCCTTTGTGTTTTATTACTTCGTACCTCCGATCGATTAAACCAGGTAAGAAGTCCGGGGCACCCAATACCGGGGTCATTGGACTCGGATTTGGTGATAAATCTGTTTTTTTGAAGATCATGTAAATAGAGCGAATAGTTGCCCCTGTTAACGGGTGTTTTTTCACTATGGTGGGCAATTCTGATTTTTTAATCCATGCTAATCCTTCCAGTGGGATTTTAGACGTCGCCTGCTCTAACTGTATGTGCGGTTTCCTTACCGAGGCGCACCATTCCACCACTCTCGCTAGTTGGAGGGCTTCCCAGTAAAGTACTGGGTCTGGGAGACCAATACCTCCTTTCCCTTTTGGGAGTACTAGGATGTTTCTCCTTACCCTTGGTGGTTTGCCTGCCCATATGAACCTTAAAAACCCTGATCTAAGGTCCTTTAAAAAGTTTGATGGGATCTTTATTGGTAACGTTTGAAACAGATAAAGAATTCTGGGCATCACATTCATCTTTATAATGTTTGTCCTTCCAAACCAGGTGAAGATATCCCTATCCCATCTCCTAAAGTCTTGTTTAATTTGTCTTAACAGCGGGGCATAGTTTAATTCAAACATTCTACTAAGCTTCTTTGGGATTTTAGTCCCCAGATATCTTATGTGGGAGTCTGTCCACCTAAAATTAAATTGTGCTTTTATCCGGTATATTTCAGTTGTGTCCATCTCCACCCCCATAGCTTCGGACTTAGTGTAGTTTACCTTATAGTTTGCTAATTCCCCGTACTTGTTTAACTCACTTAGAAGGGAAGGGAGGGATATAGTTGGAGAGGTTATGAAGAAGATCAGATCATCAGCATATGCTGCTAATTTGTGTTCCTCTCTCTCCGTCTTAATACCCCTGATATTACAGTCAGCACGTATTTTCCTTAGAAAAGGTTCCAGTGTAAGAATGAAAATAATTGGTGAGAGAGGACACCCCTGCCGCGTTCCATTTTGTATCTCAAAGGGGTCCGATAGCCTATCATTAACCTTAACCCTTGCGCTTGGAATTGAGTAAAGGTTTGAGAACCAGCTCAACATTCCTTCACCCAGTCCGATGTGTTGTAAGGTTGTTTTGAGAAAAATCCAATCGACCCTATCGAAAGCTTTTTCTGCGTCCGCTGAAAACAGTACGATGGGTTCCTGTCTGCTCTGTGCAGTATATATTGCATTTATTACTCTTTGCGTGTTTTCCCTACCTTCCCTTCCTGCCGTAAATGCCACCTGGTCTGGATGAATTAGTGCCGGGATATGTTCTTCTAATCTTAACGCCAGGATCTTAGAAAAAATTTTTAAGTCCACGTTCAGTAGCGCAATTGGCCGGTAGCTAGAGCATTGAGATGGGTCCTTTCCTTCCTTCGGAATTACTGCTATGTGTGCCATCAAGGTTTCTCTAGGTATCTTCTGCCCTTCCCGTAGGGAATTAAAAGCCGCTGTAAACCTCGGAGCCAGTTTCTCAGCAAAAAATTTGTAGTACGTCAAAGTATATCCATCTGGGCCCGGGGCTTTCCCTACTTTTAGAAGATTTATTGCTTTTTTAAATTCTTCTATTGATATTGGTGCATCTAGGTCTCTTGCTACCTCCTCCGTTAACCTTGGCATTTCTGAATTACCCAAATATTCTTTTGCCCTCTCTTGTTTGTTTCTGCACCTATGTGGGGGCTGATGACCATCCAGCTGGTACAGACCCTCATAGTATTCCTTAAAGATCTGTGCCATCTCCTGTGACGATTTCGCCGCCACCCCCTGCTGTGTTTTAATACCCGTCAAATGGGGTGGTGTGGTGGCATCCTTAAGGGCCTTTGCCAGCATCCTACTTGGTTTATTCCCAAATTCGTATAGTGTCCGCCTACCCCGTTTCAGTTTAGCTTTAGCCTGGTCGATGAGGAGCAAGTTCAGGTCTCCTCTAAGGCCACCTAGTTTCTCCTCCAATGCCTGTGTTTGAGATTTTTTATGTTTCAGTTCTGCTACCCTAATTTTTTCGAGCAGATCCTCAATCTGTGCGTTAAATTTCTTCTTCCTATGCGCCCCAAGCGATATCAGAACTCCCCTCATCACACATTTGTGTGTTTCCCACACACAAAATGGGGTGACTTCACTCGACTCATTTGTCTGGAAAAAGGAGTCTAGCTCCTGATTAAGTTTTTGCTCATATTCCATGTCTTTTAAAAGAGTTTCATTAATCTTCCAATGCCATTCCCGACGTTCTTCCTCCCCCAGATCCAACGTACAATCTGTAGGGGCATGGTCTGAAAGGGTGAATGAGCCTATTTCCGCACTCACCAAAGATGATATGACTGTCTGTGATATCATAACATAATCGATACGCGTATATGTTTTGTGTTTTGATGAATAAAACGTATAGTCCCTGTCCTGGGCATGGATTGACCTCCATGTGTCTATTACTTGCAAATTACTCAATAGTTTCTTAATTCTTCGTGTTTTTGTCAGAGAGAGATGTGAGGCTCCCCTGGACGTGTCCAGGAGCGGATCTAATACTAAATTTAGGTCGCCTCCTATCACTAAAATGCCCTCCTTATGTTGATATATCATTTGTAGACAGGTCTCCAGGGAGCTAACCTGTTCTTCATTTGGGAGATACATGTTCACCAGTGTGATCCTCTGTAGTCCAATTTGTCCCTTTACAATTAAAAGGCGACCCTCCTCATCTGTAACTACCTTCAATTCCTTCCACGGGATCTGTTTTGAGACTATGATTGATACTCCATTGGTTTTAGAACTCGGAGATGTACTGTGATAAGCTGTTACGAATTTATGATTTCCGAGTTTTGGTATTCTGTCCCTTCTGAAATGTGTCTCCTGGAGGAAGCCAATCTGCGTCCCCAACCTTCCCATCTCCGCAAGTAACCTAATCCGTTTTTCCGGGATATTCAGTCCCTTGACGTTGTATGAGGTGAATTTTATTCTAGTCATATTTTCCCCTTGTGATCTATTGGAATTTACGAGGAGAGGGGCCCCGCGCCAGGATCCCAGGGAGAGGGAGCTAAAAAAAAAAAAAAAAAAAAAAAAGAAAAAAAAAAGGGAGGGGAGACCCCCCTTGTACCAATTGGAGGTCACAATCCGAACGGCGCGAAAACCTCGGTGCCGTTTGGAGGAGAAAAAAAAAAAAAAAAAAAAAAAAAAAAAAAAGACCTACTTTGTAAACGCCTCCGACTTGTCCTCCACTAAGAGGGGAGACGTCTATTGTAGGGAGATGCCTCTGAGCACAAAAAGTTTGAGTATCTATATATCAGGAAAAATACAGTGGCACGCCCATTGGTAATAACTAAGAGTGAAATAGCCCAGGAGAATACACCTATAATATTACCAGTCAGTTACCCTTTTACATCTATGTTTCCATTTCCATACTTGTCAGAAAGTTTGAGTATCTGTATATCAGAAAAATATAGTAGCACGCCCATCAGTAATAACTAAGAGTGAGATATCCCAGGAGAATACACCTGTAATATTCCCTATCAGTTACCCCTCTACTTCCATGTTTCCATTTCCCTACTTGTATTCCACTTGTTAACATATAACCCCATCCAACCCCTCCCTCCCCCTCCTCCCGCATCCCCGTCCATCCCTTTGCCTACCCCCTACTCCCAAGTAACCCATACCTCACCCCCCTCCACCCCTGTCCCCCTCCCCCCCCCCGCGCCCCCCCCACCACCCCCGGTGGGACCGGGGTATTTGGAGAGCAGGGGGGGGGGCCAGGGGGAGAGGAGAAAGAAGAAAAAAAAAAAAAAAAAAAAAAAAGAATACCCTGAAAACAATGCGGCAACTACAAAGTTCTTGTGTCCATCACCTTCTCAGATCCCTCTAATTCTTAAGGGGCCCTAAGGACCCCTATCCAGTAGTGTGAAAATTTGTGTACTAACAAAAACATATTATTTAGTGTCATTATTTCCCTCCCCCTTCTCCCTCCCCCCTCCCTTCCTTCTAGCCCCTCCCCCCCACCCCCCCCCCTCCCTACCCCCATTTATACCCCCCCCTTTCTTACACGTGTACAACCAGTGTAGCATGTGTAATCACCCAAACCCCCATGCTTTGTGTTCATAGCACGGCAAATCCTTGTTACCTTTACCACACACAAAAAAAAAAAAAAAAAAAAAAAATAAAGAAGAATACCCTGAAAACAATGCGGCAACTACAAAGTTCTTGTGTCCATCACCTTCTCAGCTCCCTCTAATTCTTAGGGGGCCCTAAGGACCCCTATCCAGTAGTGTGAAAATTTGTGTACTAACAAAAACATATTATTTAGTGTCATTATTTCCCTCCCCCTTCTCCCTCCCCCCTCCCTTCCTTCTAGCCCCTCCCCCCCACCCCCCCCCTCCCTACCCCCATTTATACCCCCCCCTTTCTTACACGTGTACAACCAGTGTAGCATGTGTAATCACCCAAACCCCCATGCTTTGTGTTCATAGTACAGCAAATCCTTGTTACCTATACCACACACAAAAAAAAAAAAAAAAAAAAAAAAAAAAAAAAAAAAAAAAAAAACATTCCACCAGAAAACCTCCTGTGCTTCTAAATTCCCTTAACGTAATTCTCACCAAAACACAAAAATAATTCACTCACTTGCTATCCCCACCCCTGTGACACCCACACTCACAGACATAAAACACACAATAAAAAAAAAAAAAAAAACGTGGGAGCAGTAACGGGCCTTCCATTGGTATTGCCTGTAATGTATCACACTCAGGTAAAACACCTTCCATTATGCATAAACAATCGTATATAAACCCTCAGGTAAAAAGAGAGCGAGAGGGAAAGAAGAGAAAGCATCAGCTTTCTCGGACACAGTGAGAGGAACTGATGTTGTTCCTCCCCCTGTGTGAAGTCAGAAACCAGAAGCGACAAAGATCATCACTTCGAGTTTCCGTCTTATGTAAACAAGCCATTATCAGCTTGTGAAAGCATCTGCTCAAACCGGTCTCGGTTTGAGTAGATGCTTTGGAGGCCAGAGGAGAGATCCGGGGCCTAAAGGACTCCAGATCTCTCCAGAAAGTGGACCTATCGCAACCCCTGCTATCACAAGGGATGATGGTCAGCCCTTGTGATAGCAATAAAGTTCATCCCCCTTGAAAAAAAAATTAAAACAAATAAATAATAATTTAAGCACCCCGTCCCTACGGGCAAATGCAATCTAGCACCAGACCTCTTGTGTAACTCTAAATAGGTAACCTGTAAAGGCTTTTAAAGCGTCGCCTATAGAGATTTTTAGATACCGTAGTTTGGCACTGTTCCACGGGCGTACGCAATTTAAAAACATGACATGTCAGGTATCCATTTACGCCATGCAACATTATCTTTTATAACTAACAAAAAATTGGACATTGTATTGTGTTCACCAAAACTTATTAAAATGTGTTTCTTCCTGAAAATGTGTGTTTGATAAACTGCTGCGCAAATATCGTGCGACAAAAAATGAAAAAACGATTTTATTCTTCAGGGTCTCTGCTTAAAAAAACATTGTTAGGGTTAGGATTTGAAGTAATTTTTTCGCCAAAAAAAAAAAAATGCTGATTTTTACATGTTCGACAGAATTGGCCCAGGCTGTTAAAGAAGATCACCAGAAAAACAGCTTGTTAAACCACCCAGGGGCTCCTGTGCACATAGCACAGGTCCCTATCTAAATCCAGGCAGGGGTTGCTGAGATGTTTTGTTGGATATTTAGCCTCAGTCACCCACCTGCCTAGCTACCTGACAACACTGAGGAAATGAGCTGAAGTTCTAATTGAAAGCTCAGGAGGAAAGGCGAATGACAGGTAGTGAACGCAGCACTGTTTCCCCTTCTCCTAAACTGTCAGAACATTGCTGCGCTGTCTCCTCAACTCTCCGGTTTAATTTACACTGAATCCGGAGCTGCAGCCTGAAACTCAGGAGCATAAAGAGTGGAAACAGCTTGTGTTGTGAATCATTGCAGCTGGAGAAAAGGACTTTCATCCATAAAAACACAAGCTGACAATAGCAAATGCCAGGTACTACACTAGGCTGTCCCATAAAGGTGTAGTAAACAGTGCATACCTCCCAACTTTTTGAGATGGGAATGAGGGACACCTATCAGGAAAAGTGTGCAGGCATAGGACAAACCCCTTGTCAACCCCCCTTAACCTTCTTAGCAGTATTCCCAAGTGTGGCTCAGGGTGAATTTTCAGTATCAAAAGCCGTAACCCTGAGCCACACTCTGGATCGCATTGCAGGATCCAGGCAAAGTTACTTACCCTGTCCCCAGGATCCTGTGATGTCTCCCCACTGTGTGAACGAGCCGAGTGTGTAAGGCATTTAACACAATTTCTTAGTAATTTCTGATGCTGGCTTTGCAAAGCTGGAGTCTGGGTGGGGGGGCGGGGGGGGGGGGGGGCTGGTAAAAGCGCTATGCAAGTCTCCATCCGCAATAAGCAACTATGGCTTTGAAACACTGTCTATACCAGTGGTTCTCAACCTGGGGGTCGGGACCCCCTTGGGCGTCAAATGATGATTCGCCAGGGGTCACCGAATCCTGGGCTGTTCCTGAAACTCACACCTCTCTCCCAGCCTTTTTGCGGCCGCCCAGCAGGGCTGTTCCTGGAGCCTGTGACTGCCCAGTTGGGCTGTTCCTGGAGCTTGTGGCCGCCCACTCAGCCTCTTTGCAGACGCTCATTCAGTTCACGGCATGGCTGGGGGGCAGAGACTAGTGGTCAGCTGACTGGTGAGGAATGTGAAGTGGGAGGGGCTGGAGGAGACCCTATATCCTGATTTTGGCATAGGTGTCACTGCTACGAGACACCACAAAATCGGAGACACAGTGAGTAACACTACCTGTGATTATAATTGCCATTAAAAGTCCCTACACTACAGTTCTCAGATGACCTTGCTCAAGAGCACCTAAGTTGGCTGATTAGAACTCCCCCCAGCACTGCTACTCATCCCATTCTCTCTCCCCCCCCCAACCCCCCCCACCACCACCAAGGAGTAAGAGAAGGAATAAATAGAGAATACATGTAAGGGAGAGGAAAAGAGGGGGAGGAACAAAGAAAAAGGGAGAGAAAAAATAAGAGAAAACAAGACAGACAGCTAGAGAGAGGGATGGGGAAAAAAACAAGAAATTAGGATAGAGAGAGATAAAAGGGAAAGCAAGGAAAACAAAGAGAAAGAGTGGTACATCCTAAAATGTACCATAAAGGGTTTGAATACAGTACGAGTGGAAGGGACTCAGAGCGCTAAATGTCCTTGGGTTAGGGGCGCAAATTACTTGTCTTGCCTTGGGCGCTGACAACCCATGCTACAAAATAATTTTACTGTTAGGAGGTCCCCACAACTTGGGAAATTTTATCAAGGGGTCACGGCACTAAGAGGTTGGGAAACACTGGTCTATACTGATACACAGGGTATGCGACATGGTTGCTCACTATCGCCCATCCTGTTCATCCTAGCGCTAGAACCTTTAGCGATTCATATTTGACAACATCCACATAATACAGATAGGGAGGTTGTGAGAGTCAAACAAAAAGCAGCTCTATCAACAGACAATATATTGTTATATACAACTACTTACAAAGCCATCCACAATTTAGCCCTCAGCTACATCACTAGCCTAATCTCTAAATACCACCCTACTTGTTCTTTCTTCCTTGTTCCTCTCAAGACCTCCTGCTCTCTATAGCTCCCTCTTCACCTTCTCCCATGCTTGCCTCCAGGACTTTTCCAGAGCCTCTCCAATCCTATGGAATGCCTTACCCCAATCTGTGCGCTTATCGCCTACTTTATTAGCTTTTAGATGATCCCTGAAAACCCTCCTCTTCAGAGAAGCCTACCCTACCCACACCTAACAACTGTATTTTAATTTTCTTCATCAGCTCACTCCTCACAGTTATTACCTTTGTTCCACTTGACCCTTCCTTCTAGATTGTAAGCTCCAACGAGCAGGGCCCTCTGATTCCTCCTGTATTGATTTGTATTGTAAGTGTACTGTCTGCCCTCATGTTGTAAAGCGCTGTGCAAACTGTTGCCGCTATACAAATCCTGAACAATAATAAATAATGATATACCATCAGGCCGCATATTTTGTTGCCAAATTTGATGTCACTTATTTCAAAGTTCGCTAGATTATCTGGTTTCCACATGAGTACATCCAAATCTACAGCCTTGAATTTCTCAATATCCCAACTCTCCAGGCGATACAGGCTTATTTCCCTTTTCAGCTGTCTTCCACTCTACCATATCTGGGTGTCACTTACGTCCACTTATGATTCACTTTATAGAGTCAACATCCAACCTCTACATAAGTGGAGCTTTAGTTAGAAAATGAAGTTTTGATAAATTATGTCATGCTAGCCCCTTTTGTATAGCTATGTAAAACAATAAAATGAGTGCCTATCCTATTTAAAATCCAGTAAGGCACAGTCTCATCTTTCTCTGCACAGCCAAAGTTGCCCTGTAATCTCAGCACTGCGCAGATAATTAGTGAGTCACTAGAGGCCGATCTGCTGAGAGCCTAAAGATTTACTGCTGCTGAGGGGGGAGGAAACAATAGGAATAACAGACTGTGCCGAGGGAACACATCTATGGCCAGCCTTAGCCTTGTGCATGCAAGTACTGGGTTTTCTGACATGCATGGAGTTGCTGCCACAGATGTTTTTTCAGGCATCTATTACCTTTTCTACCACTCAGAGGGTTGCTGTACTGAAGTAAGATGTGAGATTCCCCACAACACATTAAAGATTATGCTCCCTACAAGAAGTATCAGAGAAATCACCCAGCTAATTAAATTCAAAATACTAACCACAACATACAAAGCCATTCACAACTCTACCCCGAGCTACATCTTGTCTCCAAATATCACCCATCCTCTCCGCTCTTCTCAAGACCTCCTACTCTCAAGCTCTCTCATCTCCTCCTCCCATGCCTGACTCCAGGATTTCTCCAGAGCCTCTCCCATCCTCAGGAACTCGCTACCTCCACTGGTCCAGCTACCCCCTACTCTTGCTACCTTCAGGCGATCCCTGAAAACTCATCTCTTCAGAAAAGCCTATCGCGTCTCCAACTAATCTTTTACCACTTCCATCAGCTCATTCCCCACAGTTACAATCTTCTGTACCACTTGCCCCACCCTATTAGATTGTAAGCTCTTCTGAGCAAGGACCTCTTAATTCTCTTGTGTTTTATTGTATTATAACTGTATTGTCTCCTCTTTATATTGTAAAGCGCTGCGTAAACTGTTGGCGCTATATAAATCCTGTATAATAAATATGCAATAAAGAATTTGTCTACATTTTGTCCTTTCTAATAAAATATACTGTACAGCTGTGAACTCCAGATAAATATAGAGTATATGTGCAATAATGTGTCCAAACCAAGGCTAGTTACAGGAGTATGGTCTGAAGTGGATCCACTACTAATAGGCCTTAAAAAGGTTAGATAATGCTGTCAATCTGATATATGAATGTGTTTGTTTCTTATTTTACTACATTGCCTTTTGAAAATGCTTTCCTCCCTTATGCTCCAGTTTTTCTCTGCAGTGCTTTTTACAGTCAGAGAAGCAAAAGGAGGGGGAAATAAAAGTTAATCATTGCAATCACTAGAAGCTGCAACACCTGGAACAGAGGTATTGAAGCATTATGAATACTTTATTACATAGTACATCTTGAAACATTCACAAAGTACAAAATCTCCAGAAGAACAAAGATGACAACAAAGCAATGTATCTCTAATTTAAACACTACAAATTACACCATGACTGCTTCTGTCTAAAAGTTAATGTTGTCTGAACCGTCTTTTCTATTAAAAGGACCAACAAAAAACAAAACGTAAAAAAGGGCTGGAGTTGAAAAACCACCGGTACATAAAAATAGTATGTATTAAATTTTTATATATATATTATTTTGTTAATATAGCCGTTTTTTACAACAAATCAAGTCCCTACCCTTATCATGCAAAAAAGAAAAAAGGTACTCGTTACAGTGCATTACATTTTGATGTACCTGTAAATTCTGTATCTTGGAGTACAATACAGAGCACAGGAGTAATTGATTCGCAGACCATAGATTATATGCCACTACCTTCAGGTGAATGGATCCAGCAAAAAGCTTTGCTGGGTCTGACCCCTGGTGCCTCCATATAACTCTGCCCATTCTCTGAGGCTATAATTTTGTTTGCAAGTAATAAAGAGATCACATAAAATAAAGAGGGGAGGAACCAGTGTCCTGTACCCCAAGATACCAAATTTACAGGTTGGTCAAAATTTCTCTCTATCGTACAGTGCAGGACACAAGAAATGATCTATTGACCATGGGACATCCCAAAGCAATAATTGAGGGGAGGGCAACAAAACAACAATACAACTAAACAGCAACAGGCCCACAGAACTAAAAAGCAGCATCTTGCTGCTAGAGCAAAAGACAGCACAGGCTTAACAGGCACCTAGTAAACAATGGTTTGAGAGAGACGTGAAACAAACAGTTCAGGCAGTGGCTCCACTAAAATGGGCAGTATAGCCGCTAGGTGCTGTATAGGTCCCAGAACCCAACCTCAACAGAAGAATGGGTTCAGGCAGGGAAGAGTGACCCGTACCCAGAGAGCAGAAGCCCCATAAAAGGGGGGCAAAATGACCACCCAGGTGGGTCTAATTGGAGGGAAAACAAAAATCTCATAAGGGCAGACTTTTTAGCATATTTTTGAACATAGAGGGGTTGTGCAGTGTTCTGGACTATTTATCCACAGACTGAAAAATCTTGAGCTGCCTTGGCCAGAATTTCAACATCCCCTTTGGTTTCTGCTGCAGTGAGCGTGTCAAGCAATGCTGGTTTTAGGCCAGGAATAGAGTCAGAGGAAAGCTAGGCAGCTGATAGAACCCGCTGATTCCAGAAGTGGAGATAACCTTAGGTATAGGTCAGACATAGCGACTATAAAGTCTGCCTCAGACAGACTGCGTGTTGCGCACCTGTAAGGAAGCACGAGTCAATAGGCTGGAGCGATGTTGGTGTTTGACTTTGCTGTAGAATGAGGGAACCACTATTACCCTGAGGAGAAATTGAAGTTTACTCAGGGCCTGCAGCAGACTCAACAAATTCTGTCCCATGTGCTCCCGCTTCCAAGCGCAGCACTCACAGAACAGGTATAGATTAAGGGGATTCAGTATCCAGTCTGAGGGAGTCAAATTTTGAGTAAAATACACTAAATCCAGCCAGATTGTGGAGCTCTGGGCTCCTTTTGACTTAATTTACCTGTATATTCTTAGCTGCTCTATTGAAAGAAGCCTGTTTGCAAAGTTAGTTAGTAGCCATCATTACACACACACACACACACACACAAACACTTCTAAATGATTCAGAGAAGTGATCCCTGTTTGTTCACATGGGAATGTAGCTGTAGTCTTAACACAGAAAACAAATATCGCTCTGTGATTCTAGTGTCGAGGATGCGCCACAGATTAAAATGTTCATTTGAAAAATAAAGATGTTATAGAAAGAAAAAAAAATGTAAAATATTTACACCAAAGCACAATAGTTTATAGTTTTAAGGGAAACTAAACAAGACTTTTCAGAAGGTTTTTAAAGAGATGGAGAAAATCATGTGAAAATGTGTTACCTGACTACATCTAGATTTAATTTAATTTTTTTTTTTTTTATCCTGGCCATAATAAAGATAGAACATAAAAGCACTATATGTTCCCTTAAAACTGAATTTCTGGCAGAATAAGTTAATTCACCTTTTCAAAAATACAAATCACTATGGGCATGTAGCAAAGAAAACTCTGTGATGCAGAATGTTCTAAACACACTACAATCTAGTGAATGGCCCATAAAAGGCCCACCATCTAATCTACAAAACAAATTTTATGTTTAGGGACACAACATAACAGCTATTTACGAAGATGTAAGATGCAGCACATGTTGCAATGCTGGGTTAAGACTAATTAAAGCATATTTTGTTGGAGAAATTTTAGGCCAATAAAAAGTTAATCAGCTAAGCTCCGCATGGAAGGCGCACATTGACCACATTACACAAATTTTGAAAATATGGCATAATATGGGATAATGATTTTTTTCAAAGCAAATAAAAAAAATCTGTGGAATAAAAAAGTATAGCACACACGAGTGGTATCAACTTGGCCACAAACCCATTCACATCCAGAGTGCAGCACTAAATACAGTTTTAGCAATTAATCCCTATGAGCGAGTTAAAGAGAATATTCTCTGACCTTCATTTATTCACTAATAATTTGCCAAACAGTATTTTCTACGCCGATGATATCTGCTTGCCTCAAGAGGCAGACACATCAAAATGATTGCAAAAAGTCTGAACACCAACAGGCATGTGATCGCAATCTTGAAGTTTTGCCTCTACCAGCACTAGAAAACATTCCCTAAGACACCTTCAGATAAAAAAGATTTAACATTCTGATGAAGAAGCAATAAATCTAAAACAGTAGTTTGCCTACATAAAAGGACTACTAATAAGATAAACAGATATATGCAAACATTACAAAGTTATTATAGCAGAACTAAATACAATGATAAATTCATATTCTAATAATCCCTACTTTCAGCAAAAAAGGAAAGCAAAATAATGTCAACAACTCACTTTTAATGCTTTATCTGGTACCCACAGAAAATCTTTCCCCTGACACTGATCACATAACTACATACCAAAGTATTGATGTGCTGAAGAGGCTTGGCAAATTGGACAATCAGTCAACTGTCAGTTCTAGATGTCAAGGTTAAACAAGTAGCAGGATGTCCCCATGCAAAGATGAATAAAAAAAAAAAATGCAATAGCACACAGGTAAATTTGTACACCACGATCACATCAAAGCAGTGAAGAGAAACCTCTCTAGGGTGCTGAGGAGTCAGACAGAAAGATGGCAGGACAGCATCTAGGAGAAGGTGAAAGAAGGAGACCTTCCTGGCCAGAAAGGAAGCCTTAGGTCTCAGGACAATCTTATCCTTGTGCAACACTAGAAAAGGTTCAGTCTAAAACCATGCATCAACGCCAATACTTGCCAAGTGGAAGTGATTGGCAACAAGAATAACCTTGCGAATGAGCTTAGCTAAGTAAATATCCCAGATAAGGTAAAAAGGAGGCTTTTGTAGAGGCATAAGTGCAAAACATAGATCCCACGGCATGTCTAGGTGGAGCTAAATGAGCAGCTTTCTGCACAAAGGCTTTCACTAGGTAGTGAAACGCTAAAGAACACTGGAAAAGGATAGCCGAGTCTGAAATTTGTACCTTGCGAGTACTCAAAGCCAGGTGCTGATACCGACCTAACTTTAAGAAATGCCAGGGTACATTCCCACAGAGTATTGTCTAGGATTTAATTTTCACCATGCAAATTAAGCCTTCCAGGTGTCATAGCATACTTTGTGAGAAGTCGACTTCCTAGCATGGAGACTACTCAGGATAACCTGATCCGATAAGCCTCTGTCCCTCACGACCTAAGCTTTAACTAGGGCGTCTGTCTGAGTACCAAACCCTCCTGGGCCAGTTTGATACCACAAGAATCACTTGAATGCCCTTCCACTCAATCCTGCAGAGCAGTCGCGGAAAGAACTTCATTAGAGTAAAAGCATAGATCAGGCAATACTGATCCCATGGGGTTACCAGAGCGAAAACCCAAGGATCTCTGGACCTGGTGACAAACCTGTTCGGTTTTAAGCTGGGATGCTAACAGGTCCACATCTGAGTTGAAGTGGCCTGGAGTGGAATTGGGCATAAGGTACTGCCTCAAATGGAGCTACCATTAGATCCAGTGCCCTCATGCAAAAGTGTACTGGGTGACTTCTGGATAGGAATAACCAAGCTTGAGAGTGTAGGGTCCTGGCATTTTTCTGATGGAAGAAAGACCCGGGCCAGGCAGAGGATCAGTTCCAAGTACTTCAGACTTTAAACTGGACCGCAGACTTCTGAGAACTGATGAAACCCATGAAATTCTGCAGAGTCTGCAAAGTCTGATGCATGTCGGCATTCAAAGCTTGGATGGAACAAACGTTCAGGTCGTCCAGGTAGCTCACAATGTGGACACCCTGCAAAGACCAAAGATGGCAAGAACAGGGGCTAGGACCTTTGTAAAGATTCAAAGAACAGTGGCTAGGCTAAATGGTAGGGCCACAAAATGAAAATAAGTCTCCCACTACAAAACATTAAACACTGGTGTGGGGGAAAAATTGAAAATCGCAAATAGGCATTTTTTATGTCTACTGACGTCAGCAAATCCTCCTGTTGCAGAGATGCCATGACTGGATTGGCCGATGCTATACTAAACTTTTGGATAAGAAGGAAGACGTTCAGGCACTTCAAGTCCAGGGACAGAGCACAAATCCAGCCTGTACCCCCTGAAGATGACATTTCTGACCCCGAGATCTGGAATGTCTCCAGCCATCCAAGAAAGCCAACAGACATTCCCATAGAAGTGGCATCGTCCCCATCCCTTAAAATGGGGACTAGGAACTAGGCTTACCTGGCTTTGGAGTCCAGGGCTTGCAGAGAAAAGGAGTTGCTTGGCCTATATTTGGAGGAAGAAGTCTGGAAGGGACGAAAGGAAGCTTATCTAAACTCAGAAAATGATTTGTTTGCAGGAACCATAGCTTTCTTTTTGCTATGCAAAAGTATGCTTTTTCCACCAGTGACTTCCGTAATAAGAGTCTAGATATTCGCCAAAGACGTCAACTTGCAAAGGACATACTCTCCCCAAGCACTTTTAACAGGCTAGTTCAGAAGACCAGTATTAAAAACAAAGACTCTGACGCTGGACAGACAGAAGGCCAAGTTTTGACATCTGCTGGAGAGAATTCTTAAGAACATCTACAAAATAGCATAAGGCTTCTGAAAGAAATTCTAAGCGCTGCAGTAAAGGAGGATCTATAAGAACAAAACCTGAGTCACTGTACATACGTTTGATCCACACCAAAAGGTTTTCACAGATCTCCAAAAGCAACGACAAGCTACATGGCAGGTCCCACTAGAGCAAGGAAAGCTTAAAACAGGAATTCAAACTTTTTGTCCACTGCCTCCTTTAAGACCAAGCTATCCTCAACCAGAACCATAAGGGATCTATTGAGGCAGGCAATAGTAGGATTCACAGAATAAACGGCCCTTTATTTTTTTGAAAACTCCTC
Organism: Lithobates clamitans; assembly: GCA_037952925.1. Lineage (NCBI taxonomy): Eukaryota > Metazoa > Chordata > Amphibia > Anura > Ranidae > Lithobates > Lithobates clamitans. The sequence goes on from JBBGZY010000044.1 coordinate 5,812,318, forward strand.
GTCCATTGGATATTGCTGAGAAATGCATTTCTCCAGATGCATAGGAAAGGCCCTAAGGGGCTTAGAAGTCTTCTTGGAGCTCATACTGGTAACTTTTTGGTAATATGGTATCTGGAGGGTCCAATTTTAGACAGTAATGCACCTCATCCACCACCACAGAAATGGCTTATTCCTGTGGAGAGTATTCCCAAAATCAGATAAACATGCTTCCTTTTTTTTTTTTAAAGATAAAAAAATCTTCCCCTTTTTGTCCTGTGGCAGGGCAGGAGTCATAACAAAATCAGGGAGTGTGTAAACCCTTAGGCTCGAGGTTTCCACTGTGGCGGGGAGCTTTCCTACAAAATCTGTCATTGAGGAGGACCGGAATGGAAAACACCTAACAATACTGAAGAGGAAGGAATGGCAGAAGGTGGGATAAATGCCTCTGCAGTCCGAAGAAGGGTCATAAGTGAAAAAAAGGAACTGTCATGGAACCACTGGCGGAAGGTTTGACCAAACACCCCTTTTACCCATCCTCCATTTTCTTATTATGAAGCCCCATAGATTACTCCCAGTAGTGTGGCAAGGGGAGGATTAAAACTGCCCTGAAATAGTTATCATGGAGCCCCACGGTAGTATTAGGCCCTCCAGAGGGAAGGCCTAGAAAAAAAAAAGGCTGCAAAATACTGCTAAAAGTGATCATGGTAGCAATTAAGTCCTCTTTAAATGGTCCCTTCTTTAACAAGAAACTGCTGGCCAGAGTAAATGCTGCAATGTAAGTTTGGCTGACAGCTAGCACAGGCAGGAAAAAAGGAAAAACAGTTGTGTCATGAGAGAAGGCAGTGACAGTCCCACGTAAAGAGCTACCACTACTGCACAAAAGAGGCACTGCAAGTGCCTCAAAGCTTCCAAAGATTTCTCTGTCTAGTGTAAAAAGGCAGTGATAATTTCACTTTTACAGGTTTTTTTAAAAAACAAGTTCTCTTTTAAATATACACTGGGTGTATAATATATATATATATATATATATATATATATATATATATATATATATATATATATATATATATATATTTATATGGGGGTCCCCGGGTTACAAACAAGTTAGGGACTATAGGTTTGTTCTTAAGTTGAATCTGTTTGTAAGTCGGAACAGGTAAATTTTTTAAGTGTAGCTCCAGCCAAAAAAAATATTTTTAAGATTTTTGGATAGCATAGGGAAGGGTTAACACCCCTGTAACATTTGTTTTGCTGTCTGTGCCTCTGTTCAGAAGATTTCACCTCACTTTCTGTCCCAATGACGACAATTGGATTTTGAAAATTGTGGGTTGTTGTGGAAACAAGCCTTGGTGATAAAGCATCAGCGGAGGTACCATTTCCCCATATTAGCTCTTACAGGAGTGCAATTCCCTTCCTAGGGGTAGATTTCCTCTCACTTCCTGTTGTCTCCCTCCGTTTGTAAGTAGGAGTCGTTTGTAAGTCGGATGTTTGTAACTAGGGGACCCCCTGTATGTGTATGTATATATATATATATATATATATATATATATATATATATATATATATATATATATATATATATATACGGTATATATATATATATATATATATATATATATATACGGTATATATGTATATATATATATATATATATATATATATATATATATATATATATATACGGTATATATATATATATATATATATATACGGTATATATATATATATATATATATATATATACGGTATATATATATATATACGGTATATATATATATATACGGTATATATATATATATATAGAGATATATATATATATATATATATATATATATATATCACACACATACACACTGTTTATAGCCTTTGTAGCTGCTGACTTAACAGGACACTTACCTGTCCAGGGATCGTCAGCCGTCCTCAACCGGACTAGTTCTATACTAGCTTTCAGGTTCCCAGCGTCAGCATCTTAACTGTGGGCAGCCAGCGGTGCTGCTTGGGGATTCACAGCAGGCTTCCCGCCGGGCTGTGCATTGTGAATGGTCCCACAGTCTTCTGGGACGTGTCCCAGAAGACTGTGGGGTGGGAGGGGGAGAGCAGAAGTGGGAGCAGGTACCTGTCAAAACTAGGTACCCGCTTCCCCCCCAAAAAAATGGCATGCCAAATGTGGCAGAGGACAGGGCAAGAAGGACTTAACACGGAGCATCACCTTTTGGATGAAGCTCCGCCTTAAGTGCATGCTAAGAAATGTATAACAGGAATTATGTATCACCTCTTAGAAATCATAATACTGTCTACAATGCATCTGGTTTTTATACCAAAAGGAGGGTACCATCTTTGTTTGGCCATTATTCTGTTCAGTTTCTAAATTGAGATGCTGGCTCAGAAAGAAACACAATCATGTAAAAATCCAGGTGCCTGTGCAGTTCTCGCAGTTCTCGATTACGTTCATACTCTGACACAGATCAGCCTTCTGCTGCAACCTCTCACCTTCTGACTTGCTGCAAAGTCACAAAGTTACAGTCTGATCACTGGGGGAGGGTAGACAAAGAAAATGCTTTCTCATGCCTGAAGCAAACTGGTGACTGGAGCTCATTGCTTTTTACTGATAAAAACATAGTCTTGTTGATGTTATATTTGTGCAGACTAGCTTAAAGTCACTTTAAAAGGCATATACTGTATATATAGTATCTCACAAAAGTGAGTACACCCCTCACATTTTTTGTAAATATTTTATCTTTTCATGTGACAACACTGAAGAAATGACACTGCTATAATTGTAAAGCAGTGAGTCTACAGCTTGTATAACAGTGTGAATTTGCTGTCCCCTCAAAATAAAAATAAATTGCTGGCCACAAAAGTGAATTAAAAATGTCCAAATTGGACCCAATTAGCCATTTTCCCTCCATGGTGTCATGACTCGTTAGTGTTACAAGGTCTGAGGTATGAATGGGGAGCAGGTGTGTTCAATTTGGCGTTATCGCTCTCACATACTAGTCACTGGAAGTTCAACATGGCACCTCATGGCAAAGGGCTCTCTAAGGATCTGAAAAAAATAATTATTTCTCTACATAAAGATGGCCTAGGCTATAAGAAGATTGCCAAGACCCTGAAACTGAGCTGCAGCACGGTGGCCAAGTCCATGCAGCGGTTTAGCAGGAGAGGTTCCACTCAGAACAGGCCTAGCCACGGTCGACCAAAATGCACTTGCTCAGCGCCATATCCAGAATTTGTCTTTGGGAAATAGACTTATAAGTGCTGCCAGCAATGCTGAAAAGGTTGAAGGGTTGGGGGATCAGCCTGTCAGTGCCCAGACCATACACCACACACTGCATCAAATTGGCCTGCATGGCTGTCATCCCAGAAGGAAGCCTCTTCTAAAGATGATGCACAAGGAAGCCTGCAAACAGTTTGCTGAAGACAAGCAGACTAAAGGACATGGATTACTGGAAGCATGTCCTGTGGTCTGATGAGACCAAGATAAACTTATTTGCTTCAGATGGTGTCAAGCGTGTGTGGCAGCAACCAGGTGAGGAGTACAAAGACAAGAGTGTCTTCTTGCCTACAGTAAAGTATGGTGGTGGAGTGTCATGGTCTGGGGCTGCATTTGCGCTGCCAGCACTTGAGAGCTACAGTTCATTGAGGGAACCATAAATGTCAACATGTACTGTGACATACTAACGTAGACCATGATCCCCTCCCTTCGGAGACTGGGCAGCAGGGCAGTATTCAAATATAATGACCACAAACACACCTCCAAGATGACCACTGCCTTGCTAAAGAAGCCGAGGGTAAAGGTGATGGACTGGCCAAGCATGTCTCCAGACCTAAACCCTATTGAGCATCCTCAAACGGAAGACGGAGGGGCGCAAGATCTCTAACATCCACCAGCTCTGTGATGTTGTCATGGAGAAGTGGAAGAGGACTCCAGTGGAAACCTGTGAAGCTCTGGGGAACTTAATGCTCAAAAGGGTTAAGCCAGTGCTGGAAAATAATGGGGGGCACACAAAATATTGACACTTTGGGCCCAATTTGGACATTTTCACTTAGGGGTGTACTCATTTTTGTTGCCACCAGTTTAGACATTAAGGGCTTTGTGTTGAGTTATTTTGAGGGGACAGCAAATTTACACTGAACAAGCTGTACACTCACTACTTTACATTGTAGCAAAGTGTAATTTCTTCAGTGTTGTCACATGAAAAGAAAGAATAAAATATTAACAAAAATGTGAGGGGTGCACTCACTCTGTATTTATATATATAATATATATTATTTTTTTCAACAAACATGTTATACTTACCTACTCTGTGCAATGCAACCACTTCCTATGGTGGCTTGCCTGCAGGCTCCCTCCCAAGCTGGATTGTGTGCGTCTATTGACACAGTGCAGCTCAGCTTGACCCCCTGCTCCCTCCTCACAGAATTTGATTGATAGCAGCAAGAGTTAATGGATCCCACTGCTGTCTCTGTGCTTGTGGAAATGGAGAGGAAACCAGCGTTGGTGAAGACGGACAGTGCTGGATCAATCCAGGACCCAGGCAAGTTTTTTTTTTTTGGAGGGGGGGAAACAAGTAGGAGAAGGTTTATTATCTTAACCACTTACAGACCGCCGCACGCCAATATACGTTCTAACTTTGAAGAGGAATATCCTTGTTATGGCAGCAACTAGCTGCCATAACCCCAGTATCCTCTTCTTCAGCCAGCGGTCCGCTTTCCGATAATAGTGGTCTCTGCGGCGGATTCGCCACGAGATCACTTTTATGGGCAGCAGGAGAGGGCTTCCCTCCCGCCGCGCTCTGATGCCCTCTGCCGCTTACCGGAGCCGTCGACAGCGGTGGAGTCGATTGGATCCTTTCACGTCAGTGGCATGGAGACGAGGGGAAGATGGCCTCCACCCATCTCCATACCATTGCAGGACGGAAGCTACGTCAATACGTCCCTTCTGCCCATAGCTCTTAAAGGGCCATTTTTTTTTTATTGCATTTTAGTGTAAATATGAGATTCCAGGTCTTTTTGACCCCAGATCTCATATTTAAGAGGTCCTGTCATGCATTTTTTCTATTACAAGGGATGTTTACAATCCTTGTAATAGGAATAAAAGTGACTTTTTTTTTTTAAAGAACAGTGCAAAAATAAAAAATAAAAGGGTAAAATAAGTAAGAAAAAAAAATTTAAAACGCACCCTGTCTTGCCAAGCTTGCATGCAAAAGCGAACGCATACGTGAGTAGCGCCCACATATGAAAACTGTGTTCAAACTACGATCGGTAGAGCGAGAGCAATAATTCTAGACCTCCTCTGTAACTTAAAACGTGCAACCTGTAGAATTTTTTTTAACGTCGCCTATGGAGATAAAGGTAAAAGTTTGTCGTCATTCCACGAGCGGGCGCAATTTTGAAGCGTGACACGTTGGGTATCAATTTACTCGGCTCAACATTTTCTTTCACAATATACAAAAATATTGGGCTAACTTTACTCTTCTTATTTTTTAATTTAAAAAAAGTATACGCTTTCCAAAAAAAGTGCGCTTGTAAGACCGCTGCACAAATACGGTTTGACAGAAAGTATTGCAACGACCGCCATTTTATTCTCTAGGGTGTTAAAAAGAAAAATGTATAATGTTTGGGGGTTCTAAGTAATTTTCAAGCAAAAAAACGTTTAACGTGTAAATAGCCAATCTCAAAGAGAGTCTCGGTCCTTAAGTGGTTAATGAATTTGATGCATTAAGGTAAAAAACATTCTGGCTTTAGAACCACTGTTAGACCCCTTTCACGCTGAGGCAGTTCTCAGGCGCTTTAGCTCTAGAAATAGCCACTAAAAAGCACCTGAAAACCGCTTCCCATTCACTGTCTTTTCACACTGGGGCGGTGTGCTTGCGGGACGTTACAAAAAGTCCAGCAAGCAGCATCTATGGGGTGGGTTGGGAATGTTGTGAATAGTGCTCCCAAAATGCCTTGCCCGTTTCAATGAATGGGCAGTGCTTTGAAAGAACAGCAAAACTGGGACTTTTTACCTTATTTTTAAGCTAAGAAACGTCTCGCTAGTGCCCGAAAAGCGCCACAAAGGTGCAGTTAAAACAGCACTAACGGCCAGGCGCTGCAATGTGAAAGGGGTCTAAAGGTCCAGTTTGATAAAAGGCCATCTTTCCTTATTCTATAAAATAGAGTACTGTATACTGAGGTTTTTGTTACTTAGCTATATGTCCCACGACAGCATAATGGTAATGAGTTATCCATAAAAGGCTGAAACAACTTTCAAAATAATATTCATTACAGGGTGACCACTCTTAGGTGTATAGTTTCAATGCTATTTGGCTGCTTCACACCTCAGCATGATTGGGCATGCAGAAGTCATGTGGTGCCCTTCCTGAGTTTTGACTGGATGTTACTCAAAACTCAGGAATAGGAGAGTAGAAGAGTGTAGAGGTGGGTGTGGAGTATTGTGACATCACGACTCCGCCCACCGAGCATCGGCAAAGAGAACCACCCACAGATTAAAGAGTTTTGCGGGGCTTCTACTGCTGAAGGGGGTGACATTTGCATGCAGGAGGCTTGTATGCTTATTAGGGGGTGTTGAAAACGACACATCGGGATTATACCCTTCCCGATGCATCGGGATTATACCCTTCCCGATTCGGCATCCTGGCATAATCGATTATGCATGACGTCATTCTGGCTCCTCCCCCTCCCGCACCCCCCTCGCACAGCAGTGTCTTTGCTGGAATGACAAGCCACCAATCAGCTGGCTGCGCCTGGCGCTGTTCCCCCCTGAATGGACAATGTAACCACAGAGTGCTGCCCCCACCCATGCTCTCCCCCTCCTCTTGGATCTGTAACCCTGGACAGTGACACCGATCATCTCCCGGATGAGCGGGCGCTGAGACCGCACAGAGCTGAGACACACAGAGATCACTGCAGCACTGTTAACATCCGTGGGATGAGGCATAGGGTAGGCTTCAGGAAACGAGCTGCGAGGAGAGGAGGGGGATGGTAGGAGTGCTTCAGACGTGAGAGCCTGTAATGCTTGATATATGTGAGGGGTGAGTGTATAGAAGTGGCACATCCCCCCCCCCCCCCTGCTGCAACTATCCAGTGCGTGTGTACTGTGTGCCTAACACATTGGGGGCTGCACAAACTTTTATTGTCAAATTTCTTACTTTGATAACCCCATCATCTCTCCCCTCTGGAACTATCTACTGATCTGCAAGCAGTATATTTCTTGCTGATTGGAATGTGTACCTTTTTCATTTTTGCAGTGATGTTGACCTGTTTACTATCCAAGTTGCTGCCAAAAGACTCAAAGGATTTGTTAAAGTGATACTAAAAGGGTATTATTTTTTCTTTAAAATAAAAGATATCATACTTACCTGCTGATCTCCTGTACTATGTCTCTGACCATCCCCTGTAGTATGTCTGCAGTCTCTGATCTCCTGTATTATGTCTGCAGTCTCTGATCATCTCCTGTACCATGTCCGCAGTCTCTGACCATCCCCTGTACCATGTCCGCAGTCTCTCTGACCATCTCCTGTAGTATGTCCGCAGTCTCTGACCATCCCCTGTAGTATGTCTGCAGTCTCTGACCATCCCCTGTAGTATGTCTGCAGTCTCTGGCCATCTCCTGTAGTATGTCTGCAGTCTCTGACCATCTCCTGTAGTATGTCCGCAGTCTCTGACCATCTCCTGTAGTATGTCTGCAGTCTCTGACATCTCCTGTAGTATGTCTGCAGTCTCTGACATCTCCTGTAGTATGTCTGCAGTCTCTGACCATCTCCTGTAGTATGTCTGTAGTCTCTAACCATCTCCTGTAGTATGTATGCACTCCGCAGTCTGACCACCTCCTGTACTACGTATGCACTCCACAGTCTGACCATCTCCTGTAGTATGTCCGTAGTCTCTCTGACCATCTCTTGTACCATGTCTGCAGATACTGACCATCTCCCCATGTATTTTGGGGAGAGCCTGAAGCACCTTTAAGTTGTTGTCTGCTGTGTTTAGACTTTGCTACATGCAGGAAATGTCTTTTTTTTAAAAGAACAGATTGAATTAAAAAAAATGGAGTTCTCCTGACGGCTTTTTGACGAATTTTTTTGACGAAAACCATGCGCACTTGCTCTGTAATCGTGATGCATCGCGGAATCCAATCAAATCAAATCGTTGACATGATAATCGTAATCAAATCGTGAGGCCAGTGAAGATGTGCACCTCTAATGTTTATATACATTAATACTGTGCCATTTGTTTATACTGGGTGAGTGGTGGGTTTACATCCACTTTAAGTTAGGTCTATCAATTTATCATTCCCTAGTACTCTTACATATACTTCTAAATATTATGATGCCATAGAGACCCTCTGATATTTCAGATGTGCCTTATCTGTCAAAATTACAGGGAAACTAGAGTACATTTTGAGCATATACATTTTTTAAGCCATTATATGAACTAATTATGACATTTCACAATTTACATGCATGCTATACCCAGGGCCAGTGCTCAACTATTTTGCTCCTGAAACAAAATTAACACACCCCCCCCAGGGTGACGGGATGGAGGAGTGCGGCCAGGGTGTTAGTCTTGCCTAGGGCTGTGCAGGTGACCAGATCAGAGAGCGGACTCTTTGGACTCAGCAGCTACGTTTAGAGACATGGTGCCCGTGCCTCCTCTGCCTCCCCAACTGTGCCCGCCACCTCTGCCCCTCGTGTTTCCCAGACAGACTAATGGGGAAGTCAGTGGCTGTGGCTGCACCTCCTAGACAGCGGTGCACACCAAGCGGGTGCCTAGTTCGACTAGCGGGAGAGCTGGCCCTGGCTATACCACACTTTCAGTCAGCCCCCTTTTAAATCTTTATTTATAGGCATTAGAACAAGTGTGACATCACTGGCATGTGTGTCAATTATTGTCAATCAGGGAGAATTGTCTGGTAGAGATGTATTAAGAGAGTCGAACAGTAAAAACACAACTAGAAAAGCTACAATTTCTGGGGAAATTGTGTGAAGTGTTCTTGCCTCCACCAGTAGTCTACAAGCATTATAAAGCCTAGCAGATGAAGGTATGACCACATGCATTTGGGGGGTCTCAGCATCTTGACGTAGAATGGAGGTGAAGGTGTGCTATCAGTTTGATGGTAATCAGTGTTTACATTCACCGTTTCCTGGCAACGCTCATGCCCTGTTTATGCTTCACAACCACTGCTGAAAACACAATACGCAGGATCATGATAGCTGTAATAACTGTGCAGTACTTCAAACGGTCGTATTTTAAAAATTATAAATCCTACAGCGAAGATCTTTATATTGTGAGAATCACAAGACCCAGACCTTGATTTTGATGCATAGTATGTCTCTGGAATATTAAAAATGAAGGCACAGTCGCAGTTTAGAGATATTACCCTTCAAATTTAGAGGGGGCTAGAGTAGAGTTTCAATGAATGTCAATGGACGGCGTGAGTTACAAACAAATGGTCATATTGTGAAAACTATCAGGACTATGGCTTAGCCGTGGACATGTTTAGTGGCAGCAGGGATAGCTGAACGTTTTGATATAAGATTTGTGTAGGTGGGCTTGAAAATGAGGGAGTGGTGGCAGTTTAGAAATCATGTCCTGATTTTTCAGCTTTTGTCACCTCCCACTCTAGTTTTGAACATTTCCCCATTCATTCCTATGGGACCGATTTCGCCGCAGAAACGGCAATATTTTGTGAACCATTCGGCGAAATGTTCCACAAAGTAATAGCACACCAATCGGGAACAATCCGCACGTTTCGGTATATTACTTGTCTATGTAGTGTAAAAACTGTGGGAGGAGTTAGGGTGGTAAATTTGGCTATAATAATAATATATATGTGAGATAACAGTAAGTGGTCTTGCTATGCAAGAACACTTAAGAACAGCCAAATCTGCTCATTTCTTTCTGCATATTTTTTTATTAAGTACAGAAACATTACAAAATGTACAAACCAGCAAGATTTTTACATTAATAACTCACATTGATGAGATTAATCACATCAGAATGCTCACTTTCACAGCCAAATTTAACAAAAATATACTATTTTTATTATTAATACCACAATTATAGCTTTATTTTAAAGTGGTATTAAACCCAAAAGCAAATATATTGCAGGTTACCATTTCTTAGATGCGATTGCTGCATTCGTTTTTGTTTTTTTTTAGCTTGCTTTATTTTCATCTTGTGACCCAGCCAGCACATCTGCTTTTTTTCAACAGAACAAGTTCTTCTGCAGATGTATCAGTTTGACAGAATAGCCAAAACACTGACAGGGGTGCTTTCAGTGGTCAGCTTTTATTTATGTAAACCCTTTATCCCAAAATGGCTCTAACTGCTTGTGTAACTGCTGTGTTAGCTGGAGTTTGGCTTCCATTTGTATAATGTATCTAAATCTGCTAATACATCTGACACTCCCCTCTCACTAGACTGACTATGCTGTTGTCCACAGGTGTCTCTTGATACTCTGTCATCCAGAGTTGAGGCATCCCAATACAAAAAGGATGTTACTGTCCAGATCAACAGGTGAAAACAGAGTGGATAACCCTAAAAATAGTAAACTAATGCAGCCACCACACCTAAGAATTAGTAAGCTGCAAAAGATTACAATTGGTCTTGGGTTTATTACGGCTTAAAGATCGTGGCACACAACCGAAGCTCTGTTACAAAGACAATTTTTTTTTTCAATATCTACAATTACTATTATTCATTAATTAATGGTATTCCATTTCTTTACAGAAAGTCAAACTTTTTTGGAACTTAAGTCCCAAGAGTTACCCCTACAAGTAGCAGGGAAATTAGGAACAAAAATACAAAATTTTAACTTTAGCCAACGTTTAACATCTTGTCCCTTCGATTATATGTATGTAATTGTAGTGGGCAAAATAGATGCTCTTACAATTATGTAATTATGTAAAGAAATTTATAAAATTATAATTGCCTCTTACTAAACACCTGGGACTGTATACTTTCCAAAAAGGGGTCATTTGGGGGGTATTTGTACGGTCTTGACATGTTAGGGCCTCAAGAAATGATAGGCCGCCATCATGTGTGATCAATTTTCAACGATTGGTACCTTAGCTTGTAGACTAACACAGACCAAATAATATACACCAATTTGGGTTATTTTTACCAAAGAAATGCAGCAGTATAAATTTTAGTCAAAATTTATGAAGAAAAATTACTTAGTTGCAAAAATTTTTTAACAGAAACTAAGAAAAATGCATTTTATTTTCAAAATTTTTCGTCTTTTTACATTTGTAGCGCAAAAAATAAAAAACCAAGTGGTGATTAAATACCACCAAAAGAAAGATCTATTTGTGTGAAAAAAAGGATACAAAATTAAATTTGGGTTACAGTGTTGCATGACTGAGTAATTCTTATTCAAAGTGTGAGAACGCTGAATATTGGCCTGGGCAAGAAGGGGGTGAAAGTGCCCTGTATTGCGGTGGTTCAACATCTGCTTACATGACGTTAAAGATTTGCATGTTCTTATGCTGACCCTGAGCAAAGTATGAGCACGCAAGCAGAAAGAAGGTAACTAGTTTGATTAAAAAAATTGTGATTCAGACCTGTAACACTAAAAAGTCAAAACTAAGCTATAATGTCCAACAGTTGACAATCTTTTTGAGAAATGTCAAATTCAACACTGTACAAAACCCTTCTTTCACTAGACCTATACAAACATACACATTCACAAAATGAAAGATAGATTATAGTAGAGAGATGTTCTCTTTCATAGAAAGTTACAAGAAGAGACAGAACATTTTCCAATGGGTATACCAATCTTGGAGCCATGCATGTTGCAGGTTGACAGCAGCAATCAATAACACAGCAGGACTTGTATATATTCAATTCAGATGGAATAATCACAAACAGAATCCCTTTAGTCTTATGACTGTATTCCAAGTCACTGACCATTTAAGGCTCTGTTAACACTTATGCAAATTGGATGCGGGTTTCCCCACATCCGATTTGCATAACAGGAGAGCGTGACCGGCTCTCAATGGAGCCGGTTCACACATCTCCCGTGGCAGCCACGGAGTGCACTGCAGAATGGTCCTGTGAGTCTTTGGCTTCGTTTCGCCCCTGAAACGGTGAACGGGACGCACCGGACCAGCCTAACATTTGTCTTAATGCCATTCATTATGTGGGCAGAGATAACATTTTATGTGGTTAATTCCAAGAAACTGACCCAACAATTTTCCTCTTATTCAGACATTAAACTATAATAAAATAGAGACACTGATGTAATTTAACACCAAATAACACATATCCACATCTTTGGACACGGTTAGTGTTACCTTGAGTTTTTTTCTTTAAGCCCAGCAGATGCTTGCATTGGCATTGCTGCACATGATTCCAAAAGGCCAATAAGAAAAAAAAAAGAAATAAAAGTAACATGCTAAATCACAGTGAAGTATACAAATTGCTTCACTTTTCTCAGATCAACAAAACCTACCATATTAGCCCTTAGCACTTTCCAAAGAAGCTATAATCTGCTGTAGAGAGATTTCCGTTCTGTTAGGATAAACTACATCCAAAAATCATGGCCTAAAATCCTTCCGGTTATAGATGGATAAATGTTTATGCCAACAGTAAAGAATAAAAGCGATGTAGAGTGGAGCTGGTAAAATAAAAAAAGCTTACTGCAAGAACAAATTCCACAGCTTAACAATTCTAAGAACATGCACAACACTTCACAGAAATCTGCATGTCATGCATAATAATGCCACAATCATGAGCACAGTTAAAGCAAAATGATCACGGTTTGATTATTGTAAATGGATCAATTTAACGGTCTCTGAAGGAGAATAGTATGATATTTAACCTTGCCTAAATCAGTTGTGTGGTAGAACCTGCCTGTGACCAAATTGTTGAGTATAAAATATATGCATTATACAAACATGACCAAGTATAATGTACTTATATAAACTTTTTTTTTTGGTGAGGCAGAACTACTGTATTTCCATACATGACCACTGCAGACTTCTAGTTTCAATGTTGGTAATGAAAAACGAAGCTGAAAAACAGGAAGTTACACAATACTCACAGGATGTAAACTCCCAGTGAACCTTGAGAGGTGCTCTGAATTCTGACAGCAGTGCATTAGACCATTAGAAGTAAACTGCATACTGGTAAATCTCTACAAAGCATTCCACATATATGCACAAAGTATATAAAGGCTATGCATGTTACAAATAGTGCATGCACAAGTTATGCTTCATATAAATATTTACCAATAACAGAGTGCAAAGAACATCTCAGAAACTGATGGATTCTGAGAGCAGCTAATTCTTAACTCCTTTTATTGATGGGTTTTGCTAATACATACACTCCAGCAGTTTTAACCACTTCAATAAGAGGATTAATGCACAGCAGAGAAAACAGAGAGCGCCTCTAAAAGAAGCATTAACAGTCTTTAGATAACAATAGCTTTTCTCTAGCAAGAGACATTATGCAGCATTGTAGGTATCAATGATTGAAAAGTACTGTGAATATAAAACATGGCATACTGCAAGGAAAAAAGAAGTGTTGTATTTTAAAACCTGTCATATATCAGTGGTCATTAAAGACTAGAAATGAGGATAAAAGTAAACCTCCCTGTGCAAACCAGCATGACTACAATAAAAGGCATCATACAGTACTGCTACCTAGCTCATTAGCTCCCATATGCACCATGAGCCCCTAGCCCGAGGCAAGCACAGTATACTTAAAGGCATGATACTTGCAGACTGCCTGCTAGGATTACTTATGATATATATATATATATATATATATATATATACATATACATACATATACATACATACACACACACACACACACACGGGTGATACTCGAAAAAATTAGAATATCGTGCAAAAGTTCATTTATTTCACTAATGCAACTTAAAAGGTGAAACTAATATATGAGATAGACTCATTACATGGAAAGCAAGATAGTTCAAACCGTGATTTGTCATAATTGTGATATTATGGCTTACAGCTCATGAAAACCCCAAATCCCCAATCTCAGAAAATTGGAATATTGTAAAAAGGTGCAATATTCTAGGCTCAAAGTGTCCCACTGTAATCAGCTAATTAAGCTATAACACCTGCAAAGGCTTCCTGAGCCTTTAAATGGTCTCTCAGTCTGGTTCAGTAGTAGTAGTAGTAGTAGTAATCACAATCATGGGAAAGACTGCTGACCTGACAGTTGTGCAGAAAACCATCATTGACTACGGCCTGATGCCGTGGACTAGGCCGAAGCCGCGGCCTCGCCTAAAAACTCATGCCCGCAGCGCCTCCGGACCGGCGCGGACACCTCGCCGGGCCTGAAGAGCTGCGGGCAAGGAGTTTTTAGGTGAGGCCGCGGCTTCGGCCTAGTCCGCCAGGCTTCGGCCTAGCCTCGCCTAAAAGCTCATGCCCGCAGCGCCTCGGGACCTGCGCGGGTTCCAAAAAAAAAAACAAAAAAAAACTTGATTCGAATCGTGAATCGAGTTTTTTTAAGAGGATCGAAGATTTTTTTTTTTTAAGAAAATCTCCCATATATATATACTGTAAATGACACTGGCAGGGAAGGGGTTAAACAGTAGGGGGCGATCAAGGGGTTAAGTGTGTCCTAGGTAGTGATTCTAACTGTGGGGGGATGGGCTACCACTCACATGACAGCGATCACTGCTCCCGATGACAGGGAGCAGTGATCGCTGTCATGTCACTAGGCAGAATGGGGGAAATGCCTTGTTTACATAGGCATCTCCCCATTCTGCGAGTCCACGGGTCCCGCCGAATGCAGCGGGCGCGCGCCCATTAAAGGGGACGTACAGATAGCCCATTTGCCCACCGCTGCCATTGTGCCAACAAATATCAGCGTGCAGTGGTCGGCAAGTGGTTAAACTGAGAAAATGTACCATTTTAAGAAAATAGATAAGGTAAAATTGTAAAAGTATTGGCAGCAACATGCCTCAAAAAGTTGGAACAGGTAGCAACAAGCTGGCAAAGTGGTACTATCAAGGAAGAGCTGGAAGAACATTTTAAGCAAATTAAGTTATTTGGCAAAAGGTCAACAACAGGATTGTGTACAAAAAGATCATCCTAGAGAGTTGGTTTGTCTTCGAAGTAAAGATGGGCAGAGGTTCACCAATCTATAAAAAGCTGCAACCAAACGTTTTTTAAACAATTAAAGAATAATGTTCCTCAATATTAAATTGCCAAGTCTTTAAATACATCATCTACAGTACATAAAATCCTCAAGTGATTCAGAGAATCTGGAGAAATGTCTGTGTGCAAGCAGGGACAAGGCCAACCTGCACTGGAAAGATACTTCATTAAAAACAGGAATGATTTTGTGCTGAATATCACTGCATGGGCTCAGGAATACTTACAAAAATTAAAACATTTTTTGGTACCCATGGGTGTTGTGTTTTTTGTACTAAAGAGAAAAGGGCTTGTCATGAGTGCTCAGTTCAAAAGCCTGCATCTCTAATGATATTGGGGTGTATTTGTGCGTAAAGAATAGGCAGGTTGCACATCTGGAAAGGCACTATCAGTGCTGAAAGATATATACAGGTTTTGAAGCAGCATATCCTTCCATCCAGATGATGTATTTTCAGGGAGAGCCTTGTAGTATGCGGTTCATCACAGTCCTGCTGAAATATGCAACTATGACAACAGCACAGTTTTGTAGTAGAAGAGTCCGGTGGCTTGCCTGCAGTCCAGACCTTTCACCAACTGAAAATATCTGGTGCATCTTGAAAAATATGACAGATGATGTACCTGGAGGAAACCCATGCAGGCACAGGGAGAGCATGCAAACTCTATGCAGGCAGTGCCATTGTTGGGATTCAAACTGGCCAACCTAGTACTGCTAGGTGGAAGTGCTAACCACTCAGTGGTTAAATTCTAAGAGTACAGTACCTAAAGAATGTAGGTGCACACAGGGCCAGATCACAGGGCAAGAGTGCCATGGCAACAAGGTGTTCACACAGCATAATTCTTATTTAAACTATCACTTAACAGTGCCAGTTAAAGTTTGGCATATGGCCTCTAGCCCTGCCCCCCCCCCCCCCCTACATGCCCAGCCCCCACTGTTACCCTGCCATGTGCAATGAAATAATCCACTGTGCCAGTAGGCAAGGTGTGTGGGTTGCAAATTTGAGACTTAAGAGTGTGAGTTGAATGCTGGTTACCTCCTGCACACTGCCTGCCTTTGAGGTGTACCCAAAATTGGCCACTCTGACATTGGTGGAGTTCACATTTAGTGATTGAACCTGAGAGGAGCCCATAATTGTCAACTGAGACTGGGAGGAGCTGCTGACTGATCCTGGAGGAGTCCATGATTGGTAAGTGAGCTATAAATGACATGAATATCCCATCTGAGTGTATACAACCTGTATACTGTACAATTTAGGGGGCAATTCACCAAAGACTACCACACTGATGGTAGGTGGTGAAGTGCTCCTTTACACTGATGGTCAATGATGAAGTTCCCTATTAAATGGGTGGTCATTGGTTGAGTACACACCAATTTAATGGGGCACTTCACCACTGAGCACCAATGTAAGGATACACTCTGCATACCAGGCTGTACAGAACATACTCCAGACCAATACACCCAATAAGGTGCACTAATACTTGCAAACCAGTGTTCATACATTTTGCTGTACATTCACACAATATTTACATTTTCATGCATTTTTATTGAATCTATTGGAAAGGTTGGATTAACATACATTCACTATTTTGTAGATCTTTTTATGTGAACAGTGTGGTCTTTGGCTGGGATATCATACAAAATATGGGGCACAGGTTTCAGGCCAAAGGGAGAAAAAAAAAAACTAAAAAAATTGGCCCTGGGTAAACAAGGATGCTTGTATATACATTTATGCACCTTAACTAGTGCCCAACAAACTAAAACCTAGGATGACAATGTCAGCCAGCTTCTGTGGTTAAAATCTTTAACATCATATACCACTGCTACCTGTGATCTATGATACTGCCTATTGTTGATAGAAGCCTTTAGGGAAGCACAGGAGATGATGGAGACAATCTTTAATCCAAGAACACCCCAGCTTTAAAGGCTCTTGGAAGGCTGAACAAGCTTATCACACATTCCTGCACCTCTGCATGCCTGCTTTATGACACCATTGCCCACTAAGCACTTTTAAAAAGCCCCTTGGTGCTTAATCTCTACAAGAAATTGCACCTTCTGGGGAAACCTACAAAAGGCGCAATTCACTGAAAGTGTAGCTAAAAGGCAAAACTTTTTTTCAAAGTTTTGGATAGAGTGGAGAGGGATTCAAACACCTATTTCCTCTCATTTCTGGTTTTCCAGGAAAACCTTCCCTATTGGACACAGACGGCAAAAAAAAAAAAATATATATATAATAATAACAACAACAATAATAATAATAATAATAGTGATTCCAACATCCCCTTACTCTATCCATAATTTTAAAAAAAGTTTGCCTTTACAGGCAGTCCCCAGGTTACAAACAAAGTTAGGTTCTGTAGGTTTGTTCTTAGGTTGAATTTGTATGCAACTTGGAACAGGTTAATTTAAGTGCAACTCCAACCACAAAAATAAATGTAAGTTGTTTGGATAGCATAGGGAAGGGTTAAGACCCCTGTAATGTTTGTTTTGCTGTCTGTGCCCCTGTTTAGAACATTTTACCTTTCACCTTCATTTCAATTTTGGGTTGTTGCTGAAACAAGGATTGGTGATGACGCTTCAGTGGACCTTCTTCCCATAACTCTTACAGGAGTCAGATGTAAGTGGGATGTATTTAACTCGGGGACTGCCTGTAGCTACACTTTAAAGTGATATTAAAGTCATGTTTTTTTTTTTGTTTAAAAATAACAAACATGTTATATTTATCTGCCCTGTGTAGTTGTTATGCACAGAGTAGCCCAGATCCTCCTCTTCTCGGGTCCCCTGCCATCACTCCTGGCCCCTTCCTCCTGTTGAGTGCGGCCACAGCAAGCCCCTTGCTATGGGGGCACCTTGAGCCAAGCCGCTGCTTTGTGTATTCATTCAGACACAGAGGCGCGGCTTGGCCCCGCCCCCTCTTCTCATTGGCTCACTGACTTTGACAGCAGCAGGAGCCAATGGTGCCCGCTGCAGTCTCAGCTTGGACAGCTGAGGCTTTTGTGCAACATCAATGGATGGAGATGGGGCTCAGGTAAGTATTAGGGGGGCTGCTACACACAGATTTTTTTTTTTAATCTTAATGCATAGAATGCATTAGGATAAAAAAACCTTCTGCCTTTAGAACCCCTTGAAGCATATACATGCAGTATTTTAATTGGCCAGTAGTATTTTCAATTTTTTTACAATCATTAATAGTGTGTTCTGCTCAGATATTTTATTGCACAGACCAAATTATATATGATTTGTGTGGTATTTATTAGGTAAAATCAATTTTCAAACATTAATGCATAGGTTTTTATCTGTTAAAATACCATTACCTTCTAGGTTGTAGAAGGCCCACTGCACAATTAGCACTTTACAACTGACCACAGGGTGATATTTTGGTTGAATACAAAAATATACTGTTGATATATTGCACATGCTGTATGTTTACTGATCAAAAGCAAAACAGGGCTTATATATGCCATAACTGAACTCAACAAATGTATTTTTAGTATGTATGAAAAGTATGGAATAGGTACTTGTTAATAAAAACAGTTTCAATTTTTTCACTCGCCACAGTCCATTTTTAATAATAACAGATACTTGCTAAATTACATCTTAGGAAGCCAATAAACTGTTTGAATCCCAGGTATGAAATCAGAAATCATAGACAGCTAGTCAGGGTAACAAACTAGTAAAAAAATAAACCACACGTATACAAGAAGTTCAAAGAACTTACATGTACTGTATATGTATTGGAACAATAATTTCTTTAAAAAACATAATTATAGTAAATTGCAGGTTAGGTCCAGATTTCATGAACAGTTTGCTTTAAACTTTTCAGTGCAAATTTGCTTTGTTTGTACAATAGGGAGTCTTAGGCCCCTTTCACACGGACGATCCGTATGTCCGTTTTTCATCCTTCCGTTTTCGGATGAAAAACGGACATACATTCATCCCTATGGAGCGTCGGATGTCAGCGGTGACATGTCCGCTGACATCCGACCTGCTCCGATCCGAAAAGTGTAACGGAGGAAAAACCTACTTTTCCATCCGTTTTCGGATCGGATCGGATGACGACGGACACTACGGTCCGTCATCATCCGATCCCCCCATAGGGGAGAGCGGCGCTCTGACAGGTCCGTCGCTGCACAGCGTGCAGCGATGCACCTGTCATCTTCCTGCTCAGCGGGGATCGGCGAAGCTATCCCCACTGAGCAAGCGGATGTTCACGGGGCGGATCATGACTGATCTGCCCCGTGTGAAAGAGGCCTTAGTGGAAATGCAGACAATTTCAGGAAAAAAAATCAATTTTATTTTGTAAACAGATCAAGAAAATGTCTATGTGCCATGTTTTTATGCTATTCCTAGAAGAAAAAAAAAAAAAAAAAAAAGTATCTCTCATAATATATACTGTAATATATATATATATATATATATATATATATATATATATATATAAATAAAACACGATTCTGGTCAAAATGAGAATCACAGATTTTTTTGCTTAGAATAAAGATCACGATAACAATCTTTCACATTATACAAAAAAATGGGCTAACTTTACTGGCTTTTTTTTTTATTCAAGTGTTTTTCCAAAAAAAATTGCGTTTGAAAAACCGCTGCTTAAATACAGTGTGACATAAAATATTGCAACCGCCACCATTTTATTCTCTAGGTTTTCTGCTAAAAAAAAAAAAAAAAAAAAAACTATATACAATGTTTTGGGGTTCCAAGTAATTTTCTAGCAAAAAATACTGATTTTAATTTGTAAGCAACAAGTGTCAGAAAAAGGTTTAGTCTTTAAGTAGTAACTGACCTCATTTACAGACCGACGTTCATTCCTTTCTAAAGAACTAAATTGTTAAAATGTTTCTCTTTATCTCTGCCTAAGCTAAACTTGGCAGGGTGCCCGTTATTTTATTTTATTTTTTTTGACAGCTGTCCGCTGTGAACAGATAACTCTTTGCACTGAATCGGGAAAATGCTGCGTTAAGATCGCAAGGGGGGTAGACTCGCAGTCTCGAATTTTAATGATTAATTGCGCAGTTCTAAAAGAATATATATATATATATATATATATATATATATATATATATATATATATATATATATATATATATATATATATATATATATATATATATATATATATATATATAAATAACAGTTTATTTTTCATTTTTTCATGGCAGGTCTGGATCCCGCCAGTGAGGACCTGAATCAGATCCCCTATGCAGCTGATCTTTTCTAATAGTTATCTATTGCTGGCTGCAATTACTAGAGTAGTGATCTACTCCTGCAGGGAGACTAAATTTGTCACTCGTAATGCCATTACACTCCTGATGTAAGGGTTGTGTTTACATTCTGTTCTACAGCTTGCTCCTAGGCACTTATTTCAGCTACTGGGCTTAACACCTAAATGTAGCTGCCACTGAAGCAGTTTCTGGTTGTTCAACCATGCTTCCTAGTCTCAAAAAGTAACTGCTGTAGATTTCAACAAAGCCGCAAATTGAGCAGCACAAAGAATGAAGGTTCATGCTAAGAAGCAGAAAGTCTATGATTAATATACTTATAAACACCTAACACTAGCAGCACCATAGATTGTACAAAATCTAGGCAACCCAAAAAGTATGGCTTAACCACCGTTCAAATCTGTTATTTTAAGCATAAAATGAGAATTAATCGCCTGCCCTTTAAAATTTGTCCAACTTGAGCCCAGCCTTGTGTGGTCTTCCCAGACCTGGGCTATTCACATAGGCTATGAGGTTGAAGATTGAGCGTTAAGAACAACTAAGGTGATGAAGGTCATAACCAGCAATCTCTAATTTCCTCAGGCTTTGTCCCAGTGAAGGTATGCCCAACAGTCAGCTGCATAATGAGATTTTCCTCTCAGGTGCTGAATACTTCATGCAGCTTGCTCACCTCCCCAAGTTCAGAATGACATGAAATCTATAAGCTGGTTTGTGATTGCTTTTATCTGTGAGCCTCTTGTGAGAGGCATGGCAAATATCACAGAGCCAGTGGGAATGACAGAAAGATGGAATATGTTGCAGAGGATCTTTGCAGAGCAGTGTGCAGCTGCCTTACCCTACCAGGCTCACGTGATTAGCTCTCAGGGAACAAATCAATTTCCATTTGCAAGATTAAAAATTCAGCATCACAGTGTACAAGCAGCCAATTTCCTTTTGATTTTTAATAAGATTCTTTAGAAGATTACTATAACAAGAAAAATTACAAAAACAGTCACGTACAGGAAAAAAAGGCATGGCCTAGTGAGCAGGCCTTCCTACTGAAATTTGAGGCGAGCAAAACAGTTTTTTATATAGCATCAAGTCAGTTTAATCTGTGAGGCCGGGTTTACACTATTGTGAATTTTGATGCAGGATCCCTGCATCCAATTCGCAATAGCAGGAGAATGCGACTGGCTCTCTATGGAGCCGGTTCACATATCACCGATGCGGCTCCGGGGCGAAATTGCACAGGAGCCCTGTGCGTCTTTTGGTCCATTTCAGGTTTAAATTCAGCCCAAAATCAAACTTGAAACAGTGAACCAGGACGCACAGGACCTCTGCTGGGAGCCGCATCGGCATCCGGTGTGAACTGAGCCTTAAAAAAGGAGCTTTAGGTCCCCCCACCAAAAAAAAAAAAAAATTAAGTCAGCAGCCACAAATACTGTAGCTGCTGACTTTTAATAGAAGGACACTTACCTGTTTAGGGGTCCAGCATTGTCCTCACTCAAGCCGGTTCTTCACTGGGCTTCTGGTTCATAGCGTTGGCATTTTAACTAAGGGAAAACGGCTGTGAAGCGGCATTTTGTGAATGGTCCCGCAGTCTTCTGGGACCTGTGATGTGTTCCAGAAGGCTGCGGGAGAAGACAGGGTAAGGGGAGGTGTACTAGTTTTGACAGGTACCCATTCCCCCCCACCAGAAAAACAAAGTGGGTGAAGTTCTGCTTTAAGACCCCTTTCACACTGAGGCAGTGTGCAGGCGTTTTAGCACTAGAAATAGTACCTGAAAACTGACTCCTATTCATTACAATGGGTGCTTTCACACCCGGACAGTGCGCTTGCGGGACATTCGTAAAAGTCCTGCAAGCAGCAACTTTGAGGCCGTTTGGGAGCGCTGTATACAGCGCTCCCAAAATGCTCCTGCCTATTGCAATGAATGGGCTGAGCTTCTGAAGTGCTTAAAAAGCACTTCAAAAGCGCCGCAATACAGGTGTGTTTAACCCCTTTTTTGGAAAAATGGCTTAAACAGTGGTAAATCGCAGCTAAAACGAGTGTCGTTTTACCACTAACGTCGAGCACTTTCAGTGTGAAAGCATATAAATGGATAGATCCCAAGTAAATTGTAACTAGATAAACCAACCTCACACTGAAGAAAATGTTATATTCAGTTTTCAGTGAAAAGAGTAGTGGACCCGCGCAGTGGAAATGGAGATGTATTGGTGAAACCTATGGAACTGCTGCCGCCCAACATGCAGTCAACATAAATGGGGACAGCTGAGTTGATTGGTGTGGTAGAAGGGAATGGCGCTGTTCCTTTATCTAATTTATAGTTCCCTACCTGCGTGTTTATATATATCTAGTTTTAAACAAGACGTACCGGTATATATTCCTAAGTATAAACAAGACGTACAGGTATCAGATGGTGGTATCCTTAAAAAATGTTTCACAATATTAAACAAACTATAAATATATATAAAATAATAATAGTGGTATCAAATTCCATACATAGTATTGCTGGTTTATATTTCAAATGGCATTTGGTGTGGAAGGAGGGGGAGGGGAGGGGAGGGGAGGGGGAGGGGAGGGGAGGTGGGGGTGAAAAAGGGGGGGGGGAGGGGAGAGGGGGAGAAGGGAGGGTGTGGGAGGTCAAACGGTGGTAAAGGAACTGAAAAGTATCCAAAAATCACTCCTAATAAAGTGCAAGCGTGCTATCAAGTTCAAAGAGGCCCTTATTGTGTAATAAACATATTGTCAAATTCGTTTAAATCCTTATTAGTGCAATATCTTGGTGTGTATCTTGTGCGATATCTTAGTGCATGTGATGTTGTGATTATAATCCTTCGGTTGTTTGAGAATCCTTGTTCTAAAAGTGCAGCCACTCACCAGATCACTTCACCCCTGCAGGGGTATCAGGCAGTTACAGTTTTGCGCCACTGTACGGCAATCTCTGGCAGGCTCAGGATCGTGGTGTATCATATGAAAAGAGAGAAGGAGTGCCCATAATGTTAAATCGTTTTGTAAAAAGGTTTATTTAAACAAATGGAGAGGTACTCACAATTTCACAGTATGAATCAAGCAAAGTAGAAAACAGTCACGGGAGCTCCCGTAGACGTCCTGACGACGAAAACGCGTAGGGCGTGGCCTAATCTGTGCTTCCCAACATTACTTACCTACAACAGCTGAAGGTTAACCGTGACTGTTTTCTACTTTGCTTGATTCATACTGTGAAATTGTGAGTACCTCTCCATTTGTTTAAATAAACCTTTTTACAAAACGATTTTACACTATGGGCACTCCTTCTCTCTTTTCATATGATACACCACGATCCTGAGCCTGCCAGAGATTGCCGTACAGTGGCGCAAAACTGTAACTGCCTGATACCCCTGCAGGGGTGAAGTGATCTGGTGAGTGGCTGCACTTTTAGAACAAGGATTCTCAAACAACCGAAGGATTATAATCACAACATCACATGCACTAAGATATCGCACAAGATACACACCAAGATATTGCACTAATAAGGATTTAAACGAATTTGACAATATGTTTATTACACAATAAGGACCTCTTTGAACTTGATAGCACGCTTGCACTTTATTAGGAGTGATTTTTGGATACTTTTCAGTTCCTTTACCACCGTTTGACCTCCCACACCCTCCCTTCTCCCCCTCTCCCCCCCCCCCCTTTTTCACCCCCCCCCTCCCCTCCCCTCCCCCTCCTTCCACACCAAATGCCATTTGAAATATAAACCAGCAATACTATGTATGGAATTTGATACCACTATTATTATTTCATATATATATATATATATATATATATATATATATATATATATATATATATATATATATATATATATATATATATATATATATATATATATATTTATAGTTTGTTTAATATTGTGAAACATTTTTTAAGGGTACCACCATCTGATACCTGTACGTCTTGTTTATACTTAGGAATATATACCGGTACGTCTTGTTTAAAACTAGATATATATAAACACGCAGGTAGGGAACTATCAATTAGATAAAGGAACAGCGCCATTCCCTTCTACCACACCAATCATATTCAGTTTTCAATACCCAAGGTTCACACAAGAAATTCAGCTGCATGTTTACCACACACCAAAAGCCTAACATGGTAGCTGGAGGGCATCGACTACATGAGCCTGTCGATTATGACAGACGGCGCCACCTGTCAAACTTGCCTATTAAACTCAAAGGGACCTTACTGCAAGACAAATGCTCACAGGTGTGGTGCAGTAGTTCAATGCAAAATCTCCATTTAGCATAGAAAAAAAAAAAAAAAAAAAACAAGTTAAAAAAGACATGCACTTAAGAGGCAGCAGCGTCTCTGAATGCCTTTGGGCCATTTCTCTACCACCCTCTGCAAAGGAATCCACCACAGATCACTTTTCAAAGCAAACTTTGCCTAGGAGCCGCCATTCCCCAGCTCCTGTCAATCAGAGCCAGTAACAAGGAAGCGGCTTACTGTGGAGGCACTCAGGGGGGAGGAGCCACTGGCGGGGGACCCAATAAGAAGAGGATCGGGGCTGCTCTGTGCAAAACCATTGCACAGAGCAGGTAAGTATAACATGTTTGTTATTTTAACCACTTGCTGACCTGCCATAGTACATATACTGCAGCAGGGTGGCATGTGCAGGCACAATAACGTACATGTATGTCATGTGCCTTCTCCGGGTTTAGGAGCATGCTCCCCCCAAACACACCCCATCACTCACTACCCGTCGAATGCTGGGAGTTTTTTTTTTTGCGAATATATATATATATATATATATATATATATATTTTATATTCTGTCAAATCTGCAGTACATCATAATCATATGACTGGTGTGGCGTGATCAAGGATACTGACTGGTGACAGTATGTAAAAAAAAAAACAAACGACAAACATTTTTCTTTTTTTTTACTTTTTTTAATATGTAATAGTAATTCGCTGCACACTCTTAGCCCTGAAGATATATGTACACGTGACTGAGCCTGCCTGTGCTGCCCTGCCGCAGTATATCTGCAGGAGCAGATGCCAAGTGGTTAAACAAAAAGCATAAATTTGTTTGTTGCCTATAGTGTATGTGAACCCAAAAAATTTACTTGGCTTATTTGCTCCTATTTGGACTGCTTGTTCTATCTATTCGATAAGTGAAAAAAATTAAATAAAATCCCTGTCAATTCTGAAGGAATTTCACACGCCAATGAGTTTATCTTCCTGTGGACTCTGCAGCTGTAGCTTAAGCAGACATTTCACATGCACAAGTTACCGGTACCTTGGTGTTAAATATTTTATTTTACCACATAAATACAAAAATCATATTTCTCTTTTGATTAAACATCAATGCATCTATATTTTCTCACATTCAGACACGACACATGAGGTAGGACAAAACATAAAAAGGAAACCTCTAGATGGCCCTACGCTTCCAACATATTGCACCAAAAAATAATTCTCCTGTGTTGCATCCCACTGACTTTACAATGGCACGACTTGGAATGGGACTTGCGACACAGTCGCATGACAAATGAAAAAACACATACATTTCCATGGCAGCTGTTCCAATTAAGGACTCCAACGTCTCACTACTAAAAGTCATACTGGAAATCGCACGACAATGGGGTCGCAGCAATGAGAACCAAGGCTTACTAAAGCTGGAGAGTGCAAAATCTGGTTTAGCTGTGCATGATAGCCAGTTTCTAACTTAAGCTTGTTCAATTAAGCTTGGACCAAAAAAAAAAAAAAAAACAACACAGGAAGGCGACTGGTTTCTATGTAGAGCCAAACCAAAACTCATTGTTTATATATGTGAAGATTCATTGCATGAGAGGAAAGGAAAAGAAAAAAAAAATAAAATCCACAGAACACCCAACTCCAGGTTATGGAGGTGTTCTATAGTCCTAATGAGCATTGTTTCCTAGGGTGAAAGCCTATGCCAAGAAAGCTAAATCAGTTGCTAGTGGATTTGCCTTTAGTAAATCAATCCCAAGGAGTGATCTTCTTAGCCAGGTTCACGCATGAAACTTTTATCCGAGTTAATGTGACTTGTTACACTCCATGGCATTGAAGTTGGACAAGTAGTGCAGAAACCTTTTCTAAAGTCATAACGACTTGTGTCGGATCAGTTAAGACGGCTCTAATAGGGAAACATTGAATATGACATGACATGTCATGCGACCACAAGTCAAATCCCATGTCCCACCAGTGTGAACCAGGCCTGATACAAATAGTAAAGCTTGAGACCCCCTACCTCTTACACCTCACTGCTGGTCAGTGTAACCAAACATCAGATTAACAATGAGGTGCAAAAGGAGGCAGGCCCAAGTTACATTTCTGTATTTAAGTAGGAATATTTAATACAGTAATCTAGGTCGACTCATGAGATTTTCCCAAAGTTACTAAAAGTACTCATATGCACATAAAAAATAAAACCAAAGTGTAATTTGGCAGAAGCAGGTAAGTGAATCTGGAAACACAGATGCAGAAATCGTTCAGCCTGAATAGCATCTGACAAAAACAGATTCATCAGCGTGGGTTGGCTCACCCCTTAAAGTAAAACCTACAGCTAGGAAAATTTTAACTCCCACTCGTGTCGAACAGCAGGCACCTCTATACAGGACTATTTTTCTTCTAGAGAACCCAATGAGCCCCAAATAGCTAGACAACATTTGCAAATAGTTACCAGTTTCCATGGTCAACTGCTCTAAGCCACCTCCTTCCATACCCCATTACTTTTATGTGTGTCCTCACTAAGCAAAGCAGAGGTGGTGCCAGAGCCGGTAAGTACAGAAGCTGGTCTCTATTCTAATAGCTGCAGTAGTCTGAGGTTATAGCATGCTGTAGAAGGAAAGCATTCTAATATGGAGACATCTACTATCCAGCCTGATGTAAAAGATGCTTAGCTTAATTCCTTCTTCTCTGTGTGTACTAAACAAAACATAATAGTATTATATTTTGTTGCTGTGACATAAAGGCAACAGTACAATTTTTGTCAAGCTGTGGAACAGTTTGTACATAATCTTGTTTGCACAAAATGTATGCTAAAATGCATTTTCACCGGTACAATGAATAAATAGCCTTGAATGTTGCATATAAATGTGGTTTTGAGAAAATGGTACCATACTATGTCAGAGAAGTGCCAATACTGCAATAATCCAATTAATCGAGGAAAACTGTTCTTGTCCATTACAAATAATGGAAGGCATTACCGCAAGAAAAAAAAAAAAAAAAAATCAATGAAATTTCAGGGTTGCTAACAAATTGCAGCATCACTGAATAAGATGTACACTTTTATAATTCAAATTAATAGCCTTTTTTCCCTATGTCAGGGATATTTTAAGCTGCAACCAGCATGTCTTTTGGCATAGGAAAGAAAGTTAAGCATTGTCTACAGGACCGTCACAAATTTACAGAGAAAATGAGAAAACCAACAAGAAATTGCTTATGCATCTGGTACAGTGAAAACCATAATCACTTGCCTTTCAAAGTTACTAACACAAGTAACCATCTCTTACAGTTAACCATGCATTTTATTAGTCCCAGGATATAGCAGATAAAAGTACCAATTGAGTAAATTTGATTGATGATGGATGAGTATATGGAAGTGAAGAACATCTGTAGTCTTTAAAATCAGCATTTCTGTTATTCAAGGCTTAAAGTAGATGTAAACACTCACAAACTCCGTGAACAGCCTCAGATGATACACAGAGATGAAACAAATCTCCCTACATAAGTTTTACGTGTATATCTGCTGTCTTTAGCTTCCTATATTCTTTAGATTGTTCACATCATGCTAGATTTTTTACTTCCTGTTCCAGCATTGGGAGGGAAGTGTTAGCATACACTGTGTGACCACTGATTGTAGGAAAGGCATACACCCCCACTCCACAATGAGGAACGAAGATACTTGTAGAACTGTGCTGTGAATAGACCAGCTCTCTGTAATCTATTTATAGCACCCTCCCCGACACAAATTTTCAGCTGCTTTCACCTCTGTGTCAGAGAACTTGTCAGAAGTTATTAGGCTGGTAACAGAAGAATAGAGCAGTAGAAAGACATGGGACTTAGGGCTTTGGAGAAACACCACAGATATATGTGCCCAGGTCAGGTTTCATGAATCAGGTTTCCATCCACTTTAAGTTGTGTAAATCACGAAATTGACATTGCTTATTGATCATTATTTCATTTTTTTGACACTACTCACTAAAAATTGAGCCTTGAAGTATTGAACTGCACAGGACAAGCAGCACAAGCTTTCCCTTTAGCCCCATCCTAATAATAGCCCTATCTGGTAATGTACTTGTGCAGATCACCACTCTTGCACTAATGTTATAAATTCATACATGTGTGCTACAAAAGAAAAAAGAAAAAAAAAAGTTTTATTAGATGGGCATACCCTTTTAAACTAATTAAAAATGGTTGATACCATTTTGCAATCTACACATTCCCAAATCAGTTACATCAGTTCTTCCAAGGGCATAACTACAGTCTTTGAGATAGCTGATCAAACTGAAATATTGGAAGTACAATAGGATATTACTGACATGCAAAAGGGAAGGGTTCTCTTTGTCATTTCCACTCCCCTCCTCCCGACCACGGAGAAGCTTTTCCCAGAAAGTGACATTTCTGGTACCAAGATCAGTGAGCCCAGAGTAAACCGGAGACAAGATTTAACCACTTCAGCCCCGGAAGGTTTTGCCAACATCTTGACCAGGCCATTTTTTGCTATACGGCACTGCGTTGTTTTAACTGACAATTGCGCAATCATGCGATGCTGTACCCAAATGAAATGGATGACCTTTTTTTCCCCACAAATAGAACTTTCTTATGGTTTTATCTGATCACCTTTGGTTTTTATTTTTTGCACTATAAAAACAAAAAGCAATTTTGAAAAAACTTTTTTTTTTACTTTTTGCTACAAAACATTCCCAATAAAAAAATGGGAAAAAAAAAAAAAAAAAATGGGATTTTTGACCTTACCGTAAAATCCATTTCTCTGAGTTCATTGACAGATAAAGCGCTCCATTATTCATAACCATAGGGTTATATTGCCCCCTACAGGAGTAGGTCACTAGGCAGAAAAAAAGACTTGGCTACGCCTATGGGCAGTCCTAGGTGAAATACACCCCCTTCTCTGCTATAGGCCTTCAGTTTAGTAACAAGCAGTGTCAGAAGCATCAAAACTCCTTAGAGGGGTGGGTGCAGAGTCTGTCAATGAACTCAGAGAAACGGATTTTACGGTAAGTCAAAAATCTCATTTTCTCTTTTGTTCATTGACACAGTGCTCCATTATTCAGAACCATAGGGACGTCCCAAAGCAGTGCCAAACAAGAGGGGTGAGGCAACGAAAAATATCAAGGCTAAAACAAGAGCCAACCAGGTAACAGGAGCTCAACACTGAAACAAACTGGAGCCCAACCTGAACAACACCCCTTCAAGGAGGGAATAGACCCTCTAAACAGCATCCTGCAACACCTTGTGGCCAAAAGAAGCATTATCAGATGCCAGCACATCCACGTTGTAGAATTTTATGAAAGTGTACACCGACAACCGAGTGGCCGCCTTGCAAACCAGCACAGCCGACACCTGATGATGTTAGACCCAAGAAGCAACAAGCAGTCAAGTAGAATGCGCCGTAACAGGGAAAGGAGGAACCCTGATAGAATAGCCAAGGGACATCAGCAACCATGTGCAGCAGGTTGGTGTACCAGACCGACAAGACCATCTGGGCCCATTAGAATGACCGGAATTCCTTCGGCCTCGATCCTGCGCAAAAGCCATGGCAGAATCTTGAGAGAAGGAGAGGTGTAGATCTGACTATTTTGGCCCCAGAGCGTCTGCAGTGTCTACCAGAGGAGCCGTGACCTTGCCAGAAATCCAGTATCGTTCCATTAAGCTGGAATGCCAACAGGTCTACCCCGTGGGTGCCCCATCAAAGATATATCTGATGAAAAATGTCCTGTGAAAGGACCACCACTAACCGACTGAGGCAACCGCCTGCCATTTTTGCCTTTTTCCCACTCCTAGAATGCATGCGGCGGAGAGGGCTGCAACAAGGCGTTCTGCCCACTGGAGGATGCTGGCTAGTTTTAGGGCTGCCAACACTCTTTGCTCCACCCTGGTGATTGACATAGACCACCGCCGTGGCATCATCTGACTGGATCCCTACCAGGAGCCCCCGAAGTCGACGTCAATGATCCATACATAGTCTGATCGCTCGAAGTCCCAGGATATCGATCGGCAGTCCGGATTCCTCCAGCGTCCAACGACCCTGAGCAGAACCCAGTCCCAGGACACCTCCCCACCCGGACAGACTGGCATTGGTGGTGACCACTGTCCAATACAAGGGGAGAAAGGATATGCCCTGCTGAAATCCTGGAGAGCGAAGTCACCAGACCAGGGACCCCCGTTTTTTTGGCTCAGCCATATCTGATAGCCCAGAGACCTCAGGCACTTTACACCAGGTCTCACTTGAAAGGAGCTTGTATGAACTGCGCAAATGGAACCGCCTCAAAAAGGTAGATACCATGAGGCCCAACACCCACACGCAGGACCACAGGGAGGCCCACCTGCGAGACAACATCAGTTGAAACGCAGCATGCAACTTCTGGAGTTTGTCCAGAGGAAGAAACACTGGCCAGAGGTGAAACCAGAGTCAGGCCTAGAAAATCCAAGATAACCCAGATAACTGGAAGGGCCCGGATCAGACTTCAGATAGTACAGAAGCCAAGGTCTGTATAGCGAGCTACGTTGCCCCCCTCAGGGTAGCCAAGGACTCTGCTGGCAGAAGAAGATTGTCCAAGCAGCCCAGGACTGCAATCCCCCGCTGACGTAACCATGCCAGAACTGGGGCCAACACCTTTGTGAGAACGCGAGGGGTGGAGGAGACCCAAAAGTGAATACCGCGACCTGAAAATGCTCTTTTCCCACAGTAAAATGGAGGAAGTGTTGGTGTTGCGCACATATTGGAGTGCGTAATCAGCATCCGTGATGACGACCGAAGCACGAAATACCCCATGATGAAGGGACGCCACCACCGTGCGGATGGACTCCATTCTGACCTCCTGTACTCACTGGAACCGGGATCAGCATACCCTTAAGCAACAGGGCTTGTACAGCCCCAAGGAGAATTGCCAACAGTCCGGTGACAGATGCCAATTGGGAGGAAAAAACCCTTTTCGGGGGTTCAAGGCCGGAACACTAGCACAGGTGAAGGCATGCCTTCATGCTGAAGGGGCCTTGTCCGTGGGTCTAGGGAGCCCCACTCTCGGCTCGCTAGACCAGGTCCATTGCGTGCCGAGAAGAAGGACCGCATCCGCTACGAGGCCCTTTTCCCCATTTCAGAGACTCTCTCCTGTGAGACTTGTAACGATGTCATCCAGGGTAGCCCCAGACAGACATTGCCTTGAAATGGTAACCCAGTCAAAGCTTTTTGAGAAGCCCAGTCTGCAGACCAACACTTAAGCCCCAATACATATCTAAGCACCACTGCAGAAAAAGAGAACATAGCAACCAAGGAAACTGCGTCCAAGAGGCATTGCATATAAACTGCAGCCCCCAGACCAACTGGTCCGCCACCTCATAAAAGCAAGGGGAATCTGCTCCCCCCCTAGGTATGTCAGACGGATCCTTAAAAACCAGAGACTCCTCTACCAGAATCATGGTCGCCTTGCACAACCTAGAGACAGGGGGATCCACTACTGGTGGAACAGTCCACTCTTTAAGGAGGGACCCCACAAGGGGTACCTCACAGCAAAGCGTTTTTGGAACCACAAAGGGACGCTTTGGACGCTCCCAGTTTATACGAACAAATATTCCAAAATAGGAGGGAGAAGGGAACGCTTTTGCTGTGCGAGACAGTTTATGGGTGCCAAGGGGACCTGCACCTCCGCCGCAGCTCCATCTTTAAAGTTTCCCACACAGATGTAATAAGGAAGACAACCAGCACCTTCTTGTGCACCACTGCAGTTGTGGAGGAACAACCTCACTGACAAGACAGGGAGTGTGGCTATCAACCCCGAAAGGGGGAGCTGACCAAGGCTTCTCACAAGGGGAACCGACCCAGACCCTGCACTGGGGCACCTACTGATACCCCGCACAAGGGGGCACCACTGGACCCCTAACAGGGGCACTGGCCGAGACCCCGCACTGGGGCACCTACTGATACCCTGCACAGGGGGTACCATTGGACCCCTACCAGGGGCACGGGCTGAGAACCCTGCACAGGGGGCACCTACGGATACCCCACACATTGGGCACCACTGAACTCCTCACAGGGGGCACTGGTTGAGACCCCGCACAAGGGGCGCCTACAGAAACCTTGCACAGGTGCACCACTGAAACCCCTCACAGGGAGCACTGGCTGAGACCCCGCACATGGGGCGCCTACGTACGCCCTGGCACATGGGACACCACTGAGCCCTTCACAGGGGGCACTGGCTGAGGCCCCTCACAGGGGGCATCCACTAGGGCTGCGTACAGGGAGCGCCTACAGAGGGGCCACTCAAACAATCCCCACAAAAGAGCCCCCACAGCGCCATCCCCCTGGAAGAAGACACCTGGCGTGGTTGCATGGACTAGCAGGCCGTGGCCTAAATTTTCAGCCGCCCGCCGTGAGTGCCCGGTAGGCTGCAAAGCCGGAGCCCAAATTCAGGGAGGGCTGCCGCAGGGGGTACGGATCTACAGATGCCTGGTCACCCACCCAACCATTCAGCAGGTGCCAAGGTGTACCCCCCCGATAGTGACAACCCTGAAGGGGAGGGGGGTGGACAGGGTGTCCGAAGCACCTAACCCAAAGGCCTGGGCCTCACCCGGGGAAGGGGAGGTGTGGAGGAGAACCCCAGAGGGACCGACCGCCCTAGGGAGTAACCGCGCCCCACACCACTCCAGGGAATGAGAGGAGGGGGCCCCTTACTTACCACTCGAGCGAGTGCGCGGGTAATGCTCCCAGACAGTTCCTTCTCGCCACAGAATTGGGAGGCTGTTGACCATGAGGAACGCTGTGACTCAGGCCGAGACCCGGTCGTATGCTAACTCGCAGGGCCAGCCACCCGTCTAGTGGGGCCATGCTGCGGCCAACCTAGCGCATAGCTGCGGTCTGCAAACGCTCGCTGGCCAGACTGTGGGAGACCACTGGATCTTAGTGTCCAGCCCGTTGCCCAGTCCGGCAGTTGATTATAGATCTCTAAGAGAAAAATGTAGTTTAAAAAGCAAAAACAAAAAAAATTGCCAGGACCAGAGATTCCAGCAGGGAACTAGGTCCTTACTCCTGACTAGGCAGAAAAAAAAATAACTAAAGGCCTATATCAGAGATCGGGATGTATATCACCTTGGACTGCCCGTAGGCATAGCCAAGTATTTTTACTGCCTAGTGTCCTACTTCTGTAGGGGGCGATAGTACTCTATGGTTCTGAATAATGGAGCGCTGTGTCCGTAAATGAACGAAAGAAATCTAATTTCTTAATCAGTTTAGGCTAATATGTATTCTGCTACATATTTTTGGTAAAAAAATACCAATAAGCGATTATTGATTGGTTTGCGCACTATCACGTCTACAAACTATGTGATATATTTATGGCATTTAAATTTAATTTTTACTTTTTTTTTAGTAATGGCAGCGATCAGTGATTTTTAGTGGGACTGCAACATTGTGGCGGACAAATCGGACCCCAAGTGACACTTTTTGGGGACCACCAATACAGTGATGAGTGCTAAAAAAAAAATTTAAAAAAATGCTCTGATCCCTGTATAAATGACACTGGCATGGAAGGGGTTAACACCAGGGGGGAGATCAAAGGGTTAAGTGTGTCCTAGGGAGGTGCTTTCTAACTGTGGGGGGAGGGGGGGCTGCACTGGTAGAAAACAGAGATCGTGTTTCAGCTTAGCTGAAACAAAAGATCTCTTTTCCAGACAGATCAGTGGTGTGCCCAATCGGGGGGGTCGGGGTGGCCATAGTGGCCGCCGAACCTGCTGATTGGCTCCCTCTGTGTCCAATCACAGCGGGAGTAGCGCTCTGGCAGTGCGCCCTCTATACCACATACACAAAATCACATACAGGTATGTGATTTTGGGCATCCTGGCCGCCCTGCCTCAGTAGGTGTATAGTGGGCGGTCCGGAAATGGTTAAAGCTGGCTATCACCTGTCAACACCTTTCTCACTGCAGTACCACTAAAGCGCCAGTCATTTTTGTGGTGCCTTAACGGCTTTTAAACTGTGCTTTTCAGGCAACAGGACTGTAAAGCGCTTTCAAACCGATTTTAAGGCGCTTTGGAAGTGATGCCTATTCATTTCAATGGGCAGGGGTGTTTTGGGAGCGCTATTAATAGCACTCACAAATCGCCCCAAAGATGCTGCTTGCAGGACTTTTTCTAACGTTCCACAAGCGCACCGCCCCAGTGTGAAAGCACACACTGCAGTGAATGGGAGGCAGTTTTCAGGCGCTTTACATCCACTAAAACACCTGAAAACTAAAGAAAGCAGTTATTTAGCAGGCAAACTGCGTACTTCTGTGTGAGCTTCCAGCCTAGTCTGGAATACTAATACTTGCACCAACATTTAGGGGACTACTTGAAGGGGCCTGGAGACAATCCATTTAGTGATAACAGGAAAAGTTATTATTTCAGGGATAAAAACCAGGTTCCCTTTCAGGAACCATATTTTTAATACAACAACCTCCATACCATATTGAAAATGCATTTGAAATACAAACCCCAGTAACCGCAAGGAAGGGAATACTGGAGGACTATTATGTATACCAGGACAACATTGGCAAACAGATGCCAGTAACAATTTCACTGCAGTCATTAGACAGCAATAATTTCAGATTAGTTGCAACAGGTTACTGTGTTGCACGTTCACTTTTCAAATAAGTTTATGTTGCCACAACAGGGTGGGCAATGTGTTTATTTTCAGTGTCCATACTAGGAATCCGATAACATTTGTGGTCATGAGCTGCAGATATATTCAGTATTAAAATGACTAATATTCTTGAAGAAAATAGTTCCAGTATTATAAGATTACATTTCTATTCTCTACACAGGACTAATGAACAATCTAATTGCACAGCATTTGACTACGGGGCATTAAACAGCTGGTCTATTTTCGGAGCAGACGTGTAGCCTGTACTTGTAATGTTTGAGTCAGTAAAGACTTCGCACTCAAACATTATCATGATTCTTAACACCAAATTAAAATCTGGTGCACCATCTAGTGGCTCGTTGGTTCCATTCACATTTTTATTTTGTTGTTGCAACGCTGCAACTGCACCTTTTTCCTTCACTAAAATACAATATAATAGGCAATCATTTCTTACCATTTAGCTTTTCTTTAAATACTAAATTTGTGGGGAAAAAAAAACTACCTTCAAATTCAAAACAATCTATTGTAAATCACGGTGCCTCTCATTTAGCAAAGTATTTTTCCACAATTTTGAGTACTTTTGTGATGCTTGCATCAAAGAACAGCCAGACACAGCAAGTTTACCATCTACAGAAAATGTAAAAAGTATTTCACTTCTTTCGAACTTTTCTTTTTTTTTTTTTTTTTTTTAACTTCTATGTGATGGAGGTTGTGTTTATGGAAAAGCAAATGGTACGGCTTAGTTTAGGACACAATGCTGCTTTATGAATAGGCCTCTTAGATTTTTAACACTATAGATGAAATCCAGGCCAACCTCAAAATACACGGTTAAAATACGCATATCGGAGCCATCTTACCTGTCAAACTATTCCTGAGGATTTACACAGCCCTGCCTGGTACTAAAAAATCTCCATAGGCGACACTTTCAAAAACTTACTGAGGAGTAAGAGTTTCAAAGAGTTACTGAGGAGGTTTTCTGCTAAAATGATTGCGGCGATATCTCACATGTGTGATTTGAACACCATTTACATTTGCGGGCGCAAGTTATGTATGCGTTTTCTTTGGTGCACGAGCACATGGGGACGGGGACGCTTTAAAATTATTTTTTTTCCTCTTATTTTTATTCTTTTTACACAGTTTCTTGAAAAAAAATTCTGATCACTTATTGCTGTCGCAAGGAATGTAAACATCCCTTGTGACAGTAATAGACAGTGATCAGTAACCTTTATGGAGAGATTTGGGGCCTAAAAGACAAAGTATTCAAAACGCCAAAATCTGCATTTTTGAATACCTTGGATTTTTTAAAATTGGCGCTGTTGGCTGCCAAATAAACTAGAAGTGACGTCACTTCCGGAGACCCGATCAAAGCCGATAACCACTTCAACAAAATGATGTACAGGTAGTGGCTAAAAAATATATGTATTTACAAAATAATGAATAAAGAGCTGTAATAATTTGTATCCGTTAAAGTGGTCTAGAGATCAGCTTTAAAGTGGTTGTAAAAGCTGAAGGCATGAAGGTAAAAAACTGAGTGCAGCTCCCTGCCGCGCCACCCCACCCCCCACCTTTATACTCGCCTGAGCCCGATCTTGATTTAGCAATGTGTATGAGAGGTGAGGCTCTCTCACTTCTCATTGGCTTGGAGACAGCAGAGGGAGCCATTGAGCCGTTAAGGCCTAAAACAGCATACAGCTTTGCTTCCTGGTATATATACAATTATATTCCTCCATGGTTTATAATGATCATCTTTGTCAAGCTTTAAAATGCATGCAGTAAAATCGAAGTATATATGTATAGCAATATAATATAAAAAAAAAAAAAAAAAAAACAAACAAACAAACAAAAAACACCTACAGTAAGCGTTAATATCAGTGAAATATTTTGTCTAGTCATCTTACATGCTGTAAAATGAAGTGGTGGATACCCAAAAAATTAATAAGGGGGGGGGGGGGTTACAGGCCACCAAAATAAATATTTTCATTGCAATGATTAACAGACCAGGCAAGTATGGTTAAGTCAGGATCTGAATTAGGAGTCGCTGTAAGAGATGTTGTCAGCTGTACAAGTGAATGACTTCAGAGCTGCAATTTACTTACATCCTGACGTCCAGTCACAGAGGAACTGCCGAGCAGGGATGCTGCATGAATAAACACACACATAGCGATTACCCTTATCGCTAACCACCAAGTTATTTATAGTATGTGAGTATTTATAAAGGTTCTATGGATTTTTGACTTTATCAATGGCTCTTCAATATCTACTACACAAAGAACTGACCCACTGGGATTTATGCACGATAATGCAAAGTGCCCTTGAAAGGTGATAAGCAAAATAACTCTGCCAAGGAAAGTAATGCATAGGACTAAAAGGGGCCTCACCATTGAATTCACTAAGCTATAATTCGTGTAAAATGCCACAACAATCATTTTTACCCATGTGACATTCACTGGCTGCTATTTGCTGAAAAAAATAATTATGGAAAAAGATTTTTAAAGCCTAGTAAAATTGACCTTTTGACTGGGTACACACACACACACACACACACACACACACTGTTGTGGTGCATAAACACATTGCGTAAACTCAACCTAATAATTTGAAAGGGGCTGCCAAGCACAGAAAAAGGTGCACTGTATTTTTTTTTTATAATGCAGCGCACATATTGTTCATTATGGTGCATTGCAGCGCACGTTCGTTGGCATGGTGTGCTGGGGTGCCATTTAACATGAATGGCACCGCAGCCCAACAACGCGCAAAGCATGCATTACTGCAGTGCAACAGTGTGGACCCAGCCATGCTGTAAGACAAGTGCAGTTTTCTATTTTATTTTTATTTAAAAGCATATGTTTTCAATGTTTTAAATATGAGTTCCACACTTACATTGCACAAAAGTATTAAACTAATTTCCCAGAACCAGTATAGATTTGCTTCTCCCTGCTTCCCATGTTGCATCAGATTATTCAGGTAAGAAATGGCAGCAATATACATAGCACAGACTACCTTCATATGAAAGTGTAGGTCAAAACATTTTTGTGAACAGTGCCATTTCTACCAGACAGTACATATAAAAGCAGACTGCAAACAAGTAACTAGCTAGGCATATAGCTGATAAGTTTTTGTTTTTCCATTAGCTTTAGGACCCTTTTTTATATATGCACTGCATTTTACCATACTTTTACTTTGCAGTTCTATCACAAATGGCACCACCAGTTCACACGTACAGAAGATGCAGAAGGACCTCTGCTACAGTACACGGCAATACACAAACCATGAAAAATAAATGTAGCATGAAAAGTTTGCTTCAGGTGCGGTGGGTCATGGCAACGGCAAGAAACATACAGCTAAAGTTCAAAGTATATACAGTGCTCAGCATAAATGAGTACACCCGTTTTGAAAAGTAAGATTTTAACCATTTGCAGACCAGCCACCGTCATTATGCGGAGGATCGCCGTACCTGTATGTCAGCTCCTTTAAGAGCCATAGCAGGCGCGCACGCTGCACAGTGGGGAGCCCGATGCACGTGGCCGGCAGCCACGATGTCCACCAGCCAGCCGCAATCACAGGCACGAGAGTCAGAACGGGGATTTGTGCATGTAAACACACAAATCCATGTTCTGACAGGATAAATTAGGAACAGCGATCTGTTTCCTCCTCTAGCCAGTCCCATCCCCCACAGTTAGAAACACACATGAAGGAACACATTTAACCCCTTGATCGCCCCCTAGTGTTGACCCCTACCTTGCCAGTGACATTTACACAGAAATCGGTGCATTTTTTAGCACTGATTGCTGTTAAAATGTCCAATCTGTCTGCCACCATGTCGCAGTCCCGCAAAAAAAAAAAAAAAAATTGCAGATCACCACCATTACTAGTAAAAAAAATGATAGTAATAAAAAGGCCGTAAATCTATCCTCTATTTTGTAGGTGCTCTAACTTTTTGTGCAAACCAATCAATATATGCTTATTGCAATTTTTTTAGCAAAAATATGTAGAAGAATACATATTGGCCTAATCTGATGAAGAAATCTGTTTTAAAAACATTTTTGGGGATATTATAGCAAAAAGTAAAAAAGAATGAAAAAAAAGTAATATATTGTATACCCCGCTCCTAAAGAGCTGCAAAGATGCTGCTTGCAGGGCTCATTTTTAACGTCCCGCAAACGCACCACCCCAGTGTAAAAGCACTCGGTATTTCACACTGGAGTGACGGGAGAGGCGATTTACAGGCACTATTTTTACTGCTATAGCGCCTCACTGTGAAAGTCGACTGTATTTAAATGCTTGTCAATTAGGATTTTTGTGGTCTAAAATTGGGCTTTGCTCCTAAGACTTTCATTGGGATGGCCTTGAATTTGTTAGGAAAATACTTTATTGTGTGTGCAAATGAAAGTGATTGTAAAGACATATATATATAAAAAATTATATATATTATATATATCTCAATGTTACACTTACAGCTTCTGTGCAGCTTTAAGAACGATCTTTTTTTTTTTTTTTTTTGAAAGACACAGGATGAATGCAGTGGGGATAATATACTAGAGAAAAAGAGCACATTCACTTTGCAAATTAAATTTTAATGTTGCAAAAGAACTGACACTTCATTTAGTGGATATGGCAACAATGCATTTTTACAAAATAAAAATAAAAACAGGATTTCTGCTTGCACATGATTGGGAGATTTAAATCTTCACCTTCATTAGAACAAATGGAAATTCCTTTACAAAGAGAAAATTCACGTTGCCAAGTTTACAGCCTATACTGCTTTAATAAATCAGCCCTAATATCTCTTCTAGCATCTCCCTATTTAGTCATATTCTTCATTTAGGCCCCTTTACAAAGGAACCTGGAATGTCAGCTTTCTGTTCCTATATTCAGATTAATGGTGTCCTGAAAAGCATGCAGCAAGTGGCCTTCATGCAAGCTTTTTTTTATTAAACAGAGTGAAAATATAAATAATGCAAGATCTGTAAAACAGTACTTTAAATTCATTGTGAAATATTTATATCATGCTTTAAAACAGATAAAACCCTATCTGCAATTTACTTGAAACCCTTGAACATGAAAGGAAAGTTATGCATGAATGGACTGCCAGGCCTCAACAGAGGGAAAAGGAGGAGGTAGTGAATAGAAGGCCTTAGCCATTATTACAGTTCTGCCTGTGATAAGCTCTCATTCCAGAGGTGAACTTGGAGATAAGACTGAAAAATAACTGGAGTCACTGAAGGGGAATGGGTGAAACAACCAACTGCTTTATAGCAAGAGGGAAGAATGTACATCAAGTACACATGTTCCAAAATGTAAAAGCTGAGCAACTGTTAAAATAGGATTTCCAGCTCCCTGTTCTCTTAAATTCAAACTGTAAACAAAGGCACATAATACTTAGTGCGGTTGGAGATATCGCTGCGCCAAGATACCATGTCAAAGGGTCACAGGCTCAAGTGCTTAGGAATTTAGAGGCACAAAGAACCAGGGTGGGAGATGGATCCAATTTCTAAAATAGGTTCGCACCTCTGTGTGGCGCTGTGGGTATCGCAGTGATTCCCGCAGTGAAAACGCCCTGCTCTGTGAAAATGCATGGGGCTGCTGTTCATTCTGAATAGAACTCCCACGCATGTAAACTCGCAGTACAGGAACAGCAGGGAAATCTTTGCACCTTTTTCTGCAGAAACACACGTGTATGTGAACCTAGGATAAAAAGGTATACTTTACCTTTAGCCATGACTGCATTTTAGGTACACCCCATATTATGCTGATTAAAGTAGAACTATATGTAAAACATTTTGTTTCATTTTGGTTAGAGCAAGAGGCAGTTATAACCCATGTCCATTTCTTTCCCACCATTTGTGTCCTATTGCGGAGATTTCCCTTCACTTCCTGTTCCATCGCCAAACCGGAAGTGAGAAGAAATCTCTGCAAATTAAGGGAATTCCTTGGGGACCCTCAGGGTCCCCAATGGAAGATTTCCCCTCTATGACTTTTCTGGGGGACTACCAAAAATTTGTGATTTTCTTTTACGTTCACTTACAATAATGGTAAACAGGAGAAATAAAGAGAGTGT
The DNA here is from genome assembly GCA_037952925.1 of Lithobates clamitans. NCBI lineage: Eukaryota > Metazoa > Chordata > Amphibia > Anura > Ranidae > Lithobates > Lithobates clamitans. The sequence goes on from JBBGZY010000044.1 coordinate 5,853,565, forward strand.
AAATCTCTTTAACAGGGGCACAGACAGCAATAAAAACCATACAGGAGTTCTTATCCCCCTCCACTCTGTCCAAAGCTTAAAAAAAAAAAAAAAAAAAACATTGCCTTTAGTTATACTTTAAAGTGGTGTTCCGGCCGAAATTATACTTTTTAAATAAAAATACCCCTATAATACACAAGCTTAATGTATTCTATTAAAGTTAGTCTCTAAACTAAGGTCTGCTTTGTTAGTTTATAGCAGTAGTTTGTTTTTTTATAAACTTACAGCAGGCCGTGGCCATCTTAAGTGTGGGCATCTGAAGCCAGACTGTATTTCTTCTTGGATCTCATCCTTGTAGATCTCGCACATGCTCAGTGCAGCACAAGCAGTGTAATAGGTTTCAGGTCAGGTTTCCATAGCAACGGCAGTTTCAGAGGAAGTTGCCGCCCCTTCCCAGAAGGCATTGCAAACAGGAAATGATGCGATGGGCCGCGGCCAGGGAGGAGGAAGTGAAAATACAGCAGATATACAGTAGGTGCTGAGAAAAAATAAAAAAATATCCAATTTGTTTACAGTGCACAGTTTAGTGAGGTATGCTGAAGAGTTGCAAAAGTGGGTGGAACTCCACTTTAACTGCAAGGTGTTCTTCACTCTAAGCCTAACAGGCATTTGAAAGAAGGGCTGTACAGTGAATATAAAATGTATCTGTAAAAAGTCTAAGCCAAGTATGAAGTGGTGAGATCAGAAGATATTTCATAAGATTTAATTGAATACTTAAAGTGATTGTAAATGTTCATCTTGTAAAAAAGCCCATTCAGCTTAAAATTGAAACAGAAAGCAAAACATCAGTTTATATAGAGATTATATAGATAGAGAGAGAGAGATGTATATCTATATATATATAAAAAAATAAATAAAAACACACAACCATTGTAAATACACCCCCCCCCCCCCCTTTTTTTATAAGTGATCACATTCCCTCTGTTCTCAGCTGCATAAGAGCCGGAGGAGGAAAAGCAACAGTACACTGAGCTTCCCAGTGAAAGGCTGTGCTGGGGGGGGGGGGGGGGGGACGGACAAGTCAGGTCATTGGAGGAGAGCAGGCCAAGTTCCCAGCACAGCTTGAGAACTGACCACGCTGTGCTTTCCTGCTTAGTGTGGTCAGTTTTTAAACAGAAAAGCAGAGGGGCTGGCAGGAACACCACAGGTTTCACACAAAGGAAGCAATAGAAAGAGAACAGGATAGTTTTTAATACAAGTACATAATACATCAGACACAAATCAGGAATATGAAATGCTGGGGTAACAAACACTTTAACCGCTTGCCGACTGGCTCACACAGATATAAGTCAGCAGAATGGCTATGCTGGGGGAAACCCCGTATGGGTACGTTGTGCCCTTTAAAAGCTGCGCGAGTGCCCAATGCACGACAGGGGACCCGGTGCGTGCGGCCTGCGGGCACGAGAGCCAGCACAGGAATGGGTGTGTGTAAACACACACACCCATCCCCGTTTTGTCGGGGGAGAGGAGACATATCATTTGTTCTTACTATCTAGGAACAGCGATATACGTCTCCTCCCCCAGTCAGTCCTATCCCCATACAGTTAGAACAGAGACAGAAAAAGTCTGAGAGCTGCTCCCTAACATGAGACACCTCCATCCCTATATTGCGCAAACATACAAAATTTCGCCCGTGGGACTTTAAATGAAGTGTCCATGATGATCACAGAAAAATAACAAGAGTGTAAAGATGACAAAATTTATTGTAATAAATGACATCCAGTACAAGTCATGAACATCGGTGACACATGCATAAACAGCAGCAGCATGATAAATTTGTCCTGGGAACATAGCCATCATGACATAACATCAAAATATAAAAAGTATAAACAGTACAGATATACATGCTACATCTCTAACCCGACGCGTTTCGCGAGCTCTCCTCGCATCATCAGGGGCTGATGTGTATATCTGATATCTGTAATAAACAGATGAAGAGTATATTGGAGTATGGGTTATGATGGGACAACAACATGAAACCAGAGTAAGTAATCCAATACCCACTTGTTAGGCGTGGAACCCCGAGGGGGTGGCCCCCAGGTGAGGGGCAGCGGGGATGCATCTCCCCCGGGAGCTGAGGGGGAGGAGACCACGAAATGGACGTCCAGGATCAGGCAAAGGGCTGGCACGGCAGTTGGAAAGAAGAGAGGAGAGGGATGAACCCGACTGTACCCAAGATGGTTGCAGAGTGTATTCACTATAATGAAATAAATAGCAAAATGTATATGTATCTAAGGTAATGGCGATAACCATATATAAGGAAATTGGCAATGGTATACTGGAATATGGAAAATACAGGGTGTTCAGCAGAGCAAGAGGAAACAGAAAAACGAGAAGCGAAGGCAAAAAAGTGGTGAGGAATTGGTGAACCCAAGTGTTACCCATGGGCCTGGCAGGGCTACTCCATGTCAAAGCATATATAAGTGTGTATAGATGTATAGGGATGGTGAATGACACAATCTCCCAAGTAGCCCATGAGTCCTAAATGACATGAAATACCATGATGAGATGCATAAATATATGTATTGTATGACTGAAGTTGTTAATGTCGCCCTGTAGTAGGAATGTAGTATGGTAAACTGGGGTACAAAAGATGCAGGAGTGTCCTACACGGCATGGGGAAATGTGATGTGGGGAAAGAGGTGCATGTGAGGGAAAAAAAAAAGTGAAAGAATGGAAAAAGGAAAAGGGAAAGGAAGAAAGAAAAGGAGGAAAAGAAGCAAGGAGAAAAAGTTAGAACACACCTAAAGAACACGCATTAAACCCCTTGATCAGCCCCTAGTGTTAACCCCTTCTCTGCCAGTGACATTTACACAGTATCAGTGCATTTTTACAGCTCTGATCGCTGTACAAATGCCAATGGTCCCAAAATCATGTGAAAAGTGTCCGATCTGTCCGCCGCAATGTCGCAGTAATGCTAAAAATTGCAGATCACCACCATTACTAGTAAAAATAATAAGTCAATATACGCTTACTGCAATTTTTTTAATCAAAATTATATAGAAGAATATATATTGGCCTTAACTGATGAAGAAATGTGTTTTTTTAAAAACATTTTTGGGGATATTATAGCAAAAAGTAAAAAATATTGTTTTTTTTTTTTCAAAATTGTCGCTCTTTTTTTGTTTATAGCGCAAAACATAAAAACTGCAGAGGTGATCAAATGCCACCAAAAGAAAGCTCGATTTGTGGAAAAAAAAAAAAAGACGCAAATTTTGTTTGGGTACAGCATTGCATGACTGCGCAATTGTCAGTTAAAGCAACGCAGTGACAAAAATTGTAAAAAGTGCTCTGGTCAGGAAGGGGGTAAAATCTTCCGGGGCTGAAGTGGTTAAAGTATGACTAAAAGGCAAAACTTTGTCTCATTTTTGGATATAGTGGATAGGAACACCTGTCAGTTTTCATTGCAGTTTTCAGTTAGTCAGTTTTCATTGCTGTCTGTGCCCCCATTAGGGAGATTCACACGCTCAATTTGTCCTGTTTACCATTATCATTTTAAGTGAAAGTAAAAGAAAAACCCAAACTTTGGGTTGTACACAGAAAAGTAATAGAGGGGAAATGTTCCAAATGGAGACACCAGTTCTGGTGACATGGGGAGCCCCAAGCAATTCCCTTAATTTGCAGGGATATCCTCCCACTTCCTGTTTTGAGTATGGGTCAAAGTAAAGGGAAATCTCTCTAATTGAATTCAGATGTCAAAAAAAATTAATAAAAATACGCTGACAGGGGGTTGTAACCCTCCCTTATGATTTCCAAAATGAAAAATAATAAAGTGTTACCTATAGTTTCACATTTAAACAAAAATGTAAATACTGTAACCAGCACCGATATGAATTAAGTTTTGCACCAACTACAACTTTGCATCTTTTTCTCAGACTCGGGAAAGCAGTTATTTGGCTCCTGATGCTATATTGACAGCATTATGCAAAAAAAAAAAAAAAAAAAGGGACAATAATGTTGCATGAGAGTAAGCAATGTTTGGTGACAGACTGTAAGGTGGTTCACACATACAGTACACACACACAAACTCAATTCCGAAAAAGGTTGTGTAAAAATCGACATTAAAACATAATGCATTGCTTTGCAATTCTCATAAACCCATATTTTATTCACAATAGAAGATAGAAAACATAAAATGTTAAGAAAAAAATTAAAAGGTAAATTTTGAAAAGGATGGCAGCAACATATCTCAAAAAAAAAAAAAAAAAAAAAGTTGGGTCATGTTTACCACGGTGTAGCATCTCCTCTTTTACCAACACTCTGTAAACATCTGGGAACTAAGGAGACCAGTTGCTGGGGTTTTGGGTGAGGAATGTTGTCCCATTCTTGCCTGAGCATATGCTTGCTCTAAAACCTGGATATATCTTTTTAGCACTGATGGTGCCTTCCCAGATGTGCAAGCTGCCCATTCCATGTGCACTAATGCACCCCCATATCATTAGAGATGGTACCGAACAGGAGTTTAAGAAGCTGTGTATCTATGTTTATGCTACTTTTCTTAATGTTAATAACATTTTAAAGCTTTCTGAAGATCCCGTCAGCACCACATGCTTAAACTCTAGACCAGGAGTAGGCAACTTTAGAGAGGTGCAGATATGCCTGAACGTAGGTAAAGTCAAAGCCCACCAGGCACAGCGTCTTGTTAGGGCCATTTCACAGCAGAACGTGGTTCAGGAAGGTGCATTTCATGTGGATTTTGTACACTGCAAAGAACACTGCCTTTGCAATCTGCTGCAGGTGGCAATACATTGTTAATGGCACCCCAAATGCAGATCACAAACACAGTATGTTTGCCTGCACCAGATTGCATGGTAATGTAGTATCATGCATTTGGTGCAGTGTGTTTTTGAAAAGTAGGGCGTGCACTACTTTTTGTGCGATACGCAACCCAATTAAATTAATGGGCTGCAAAACTGCACCACACAATCACACAGGAACACAGACGCCCGGAGAGGCAGCAGGAGAAGGTATACATATGCCGCAGCATTAGTTATATCACCTGTCGTAGATTGTGACCTATACAAATGAATGGGGCCACTCCGCAAAATGCCCCACAACCGCATGCAAAGCACGTGGTTGCAGCATGCCCATGCTGGATCCAAGGGCTTAAAGCAAGTGGTGAGTAGGCAATACAATGCCTTCTTGCCACGTGTTTTAACCCTTTGATCATGTACTGCACAAGGTTGCAGGGCGCTTGCAGATCAGCATAATTCACTTGCTCTTACTCACAACCTGAACTGAGCAGTGTGACCCCCAGTGACCACATGGGAGCGAGACACTGCTGACCACACATTCATTGCCACAATTGTATATCCTCCTACTGCAGCATACAGTGGCTGTCAGCTTATCGCTTTATGGCTGGGTACGGGATCTACTGCGAGACCTGAGAGAGCAGCAACCAGTGGGCACAGTGTAGGATAGTATGCTGGAGAAGAGTCTTGCCTCCTGTACAGCTCACTTAGAGTTTTTAGGTCTTGGGGTGTCTGAAAGATCACTGCACTCAGTGTGAAGCCCGGCATGCCCCTTTCTGACATGTGAGCTCTATTCCAAGGACACCTGCCCCTCCTGGAGGTGCTTGGTCCTAGGCAGTTTGTATCACTCTGCTGGAGCCTGTAGCCATAACTAGAGAAGCAGGCAAATGCAGCCGCCTGCTCTTCACTGCTATAGATTTGGTAGGCAAGCCCAGGGCGAGATCCACCAGTCACCTGGCCGTGATCAACTAGTAGATCGTGATTGATGGGCTGCCGACCCCAGCTCTAAACCAAGAATTGTGGGTCCTATGTTAAACAAGTAAAGCAGGGCCTTAAAGCAGCCACACAGAATTATATATTGCTTTCATCTCTATGGTATCTATGGTTTTCTTAGTAGAAAAACTTGTCCAAGTTATCATGTATAAACGTACTACTTCTAATCTACTTACCTATATGCACCTTGATTTACAATTTCAAGCTGAAGAGTTTTGTGTACAATGGTTCTTACTCTGCTCCTCCAATATACAGTATGTAACACAGCCAGGCGGTGCGGTACCTGCATGGGACCATTGCATCCCCACGCATAAGTTGTTAAGGCTTTTTTGAGAGCAGATGGAATATATATGTGCATATATATAATAAGATATAACAGACTGATTTTAGTGTATATAAAATATTAAACATTAATAAATATTTTTAAAAACTCGTCATCAGTATTTTGCTGGAGCAAAGACCTAAAAATAAGAAGTCCAATTGTGATCTGGAATTTACATTTAAAAACAAAATACTTTTTTTTTAATTATAGAGAATGTAACTGATCCAGAAGTGCTTTTTATAGCCAGTTGAAGTACTATCAGTATAGATAACTTCCAGGAAGGATTTCTAAAGCAAGCACTTGAGTGGATAGCAAGTTTCAGATTTCAAAGTCCTACTCTCTTTTAGACCAAGCAGGTATGGATATGAACTTCTCTTCACAGAGCTTTCTATGTCAGTTTTATCTTTATACCAGTTGCCACAGTTATAAGTAATTTATTACACATATCTCCACATACTTAATAAATGAATACATTTTGGTCCCTGCTCTCGCTACTATTTCCCACAGACCACTAGAACTCTTGATTTGTCATTTAATTAACCTTTACAATAATTAAAGACTGAATGTTACCTATCAGCCAATGCCAGTTGTCATAGTAACAACCTTGGTTTTACTCAGCTTGTAGGAAAAAAAAAAAGTTCTAAAGAAGTTCAAAAAGAACATATTTTTCCTCAACTCCTAAAAAGAAATTACAAGCAGCATTGGACATTATAACCTTCTTTAGTAAGAAATTAGAAAATTCATAAGTGACACAGACGCACCCATAGACATTGTTAATATTACTTAGATAATCCGTACCTGGATAATTGCTTCTTCCTCAAAGATACTAATAGAGAATAACCCAAGAAAAATAGTTCATGCAAATAATAAAAAGAAATTGTATTATTGATATGTGCACAAGTGAAAAATAGATGGAGCTGTTTTTATAAAATAAAGTTAAAATAAAGTAAAATGCCCAATAAAAAAAATGAAAAACAAAGTAAGGTGATACGACTTATAAACTTATAATATAGTGTCCATAAACTGTCACCAGGTGTCTCCAACCAAATGTGAACAAGTTGTGAACAGCAGCAGTGTCTTATAGATTCCCACACCAATGATCAGTGTCTTCTTTCACCAACATATAAGCACACAGCGCACTCACCAGTCGTGTATGACCCCCATTACATGTAGTCACAAGTAACTTTTAGATATATAGGGATGCCACTCTTGATGGTCCTCTCATCTGATCTAAGGAGCCTGACCCGCAGTCACATCATGAAATAACATTGCACTTAGTGTTGACAATCATTTTCAGCTTATTAAAAAGCAGGGATGCCGGTTGGCGTTCCTTCTGCATTCCACAAAGGTGAAGTGACGTGTCGCATTTCCTCAGTAACGGCTAACGTCATCAGGGGTCACATTTGGGGTGGGTTAGGGGGACTACCAACATACGGTTGAGCCACCAACCGCCTTTGCAGCATGGGGGTGTACAGATGCTGCAGCCATGATGCTTTGCTTAAATTGAACCGGATGTTGCATTTTGCAGGTGGTACCACTTGCCAAACATGACCCATTCAACTGAAGGGGGCCAGGGGGCAGAAGTGCAGGCTTTTAATAGTTAAATCAGGTAGTAAGGAAACTACATAACACTGCTCATCAAATGCCCTTGGAAAAGCGTTCCACTGTGGATTGCTGCTTAGAGGTAAAGGGGTAGTGTAAACAAGTCCTAAAACAAATGCGCAAAATAAATATACACTATACTTATTCATTTGTTCCAGGAAAACAAGTAAAATCAATCAGAAAGCTGTTATTGAACTTTGTTTTGTAAACTATGTAGCGCTGCTGCAGAGTGCAGCACCCAGAAAGTACCTGACATGAATATTGGGAGCAATTGTTCTGATACCTTTGTTAGGCATTGGCCTCTCTCTGCAAACTTCAAAGCAGGCTTGAACTTAATCGGACTGAACAGGTATGCATCAAAGTTTAAAAGGAGAAGTATGGCCCAAGCTCTTTTGCCCATACTTCTCCTGTGGGTCACAGGAGTGCACTTTGTTCTGTGACCCAGATTCAGCTGACAGCAGGCTAAAGTCCACTGTCGGCTGACGTCACAGAGCTGGTCCAGGCTCTGCAGAGATCTTGACAATAATGTCGGGATTGGCTCAGATGTCTGACCGGCAGCTGGCTTAGCCTCTTAGTGTGCTGCTGAGAGCCTGAGCCAGCTGCTCCCTCCCCTTTCACAGCCCAGTGCTCCAGTGAATGCTGATGGGGCAGAGCACAGAGTGATGACAGAGTGGACCGAAGAAATGAGCGATCAGCAGTCTTTAATTGCTCAATTCTCGCATGGGGTACAGCAGCAGCATCGGATCAATGCTGCAGCCATCTAGGCGAGCATGATTTTTTTTTTTTTTTAAATTCCCGCACTTCTTTTTTTAATTTTAACTGGAGTTTACCTGAAGCAGCATTTCAGATAACCACAACAGAGACACCATTCCATATTTTTCAGTTCAGATGTCTTTAAATGTCATAAATCTGAGACTTTAACTGATTTAAATGCATTGCATGCCTACTTGAAAGATAAATTATTTCCTTATTTTAGGTTTCAGGTAGTGGACTTACTTCTCTGTCTTAGCGGACTGTTCGTTCATCACGGAATTCAAGATAAAGACAATTATACCTAGCAATCTAGTCTTCTTTATACTTGTCCTTTACATTCACCTTTTGGAAGACACCCTGAGAAGAAGTTTGCATAACTATGTCCCAAAGTAATCATTTAGTGATATACAAGTTACACAAATCACACAAATAAAAAAAAAATTCAACCTTAACTTACAATTAACGTTTGTGCTTGTGCCTCATGCTTCCACTAGAGCAGATCTGAAGTCTAAAGCCCCAAATGTCGGGAGACAACGGCCTGTTCAAGAAACACTGGCCGACATTTGGCCCTTGTGTAGGTCTGTCTGTCGGCTTCTGCCAAACGTGCATGTTGAAAAAACAGTATCTGGCCAACTCCCGATCAGCGATGATCGTAGTGTTCTGGCAGGAGGGCCATCCCCCTATCAGAACACAACAGCTCAGGGGGTGGAGATCGCTGAACTAACCTCGCATGGTTAGTACAGCGGCTCCGACTGGAGCGGATATTTTTTTTTCCCATCTAACCCACAAATCGTGTGTACCTGGCTTTAGGCCTTGTTCACACAAATGGCCAGGCATGGTAAAACCAGGCAGTTGAGCTGTGGTATTACTGCACCCAACTGGCTGCCTGATTATGAACATCCAGCTGTTCACGGCTGTACAAAACACACACACACCATGGCCATGGCAAAAACAAAACAGCATGTTGCCACCACCGAACGCGACCAGTGCAAGTCTATAGGACTGACCCACAACCGCATACAATTACAGCATGGTAGTGCAGCTTTTACAGTGTTAAAACAGATGGTGAGGAGGCAACATGTCGTGCAAGAAAGGGTTAAAATCCCAGATAGGTTAGTTTGCTTCCTATTGAAGAAATGCCTTACAATTTCCTATCCTAGAAACACAAGAAATCTTCCTAAAGAGAGGGGAATTCCCATCTCAGAAAATGGTCACGGAAACATGTCTTTGGATTGTCACCATATGTCACCAGAACACAGGGAGTGAATTTTCCCAATGGAGTCACAGACCGCAATAAACTTGACAGAGGGTCTAACCCTTCCACTCCAAGACTACTAAAGGCAAAAGTTGGGACCAGCAGACCTACATGGTCTTCATGGAAGTATTTCCAGTGATGTCACAGGTCCCTTTTACCACCTTCTTCCTCCGGTACGGTTTGTGGATCCTAAATACGGCGGCTCTCTGCAGCATTGCTCCTGTGAGGTTCACAGTTAATGGGTTGAATGACGTTGGGCTCCATTCCACCCTGAAGATAAGCTGTGGTTGGGAACCAGACTGGTAAGTCTCTGGGGAACAGGAGCTGCTTTTGTATTTTCTGGAGCTGTAATGAAATGACTACATTTTTTGTGCATAGGTATAATTATGTACTATGTACACAATTAGGAAAACAAGCAGTAACTGAGTCAAACGATCAAACATACCACTACACCGAAATGCATTCTAAAATAACAAACGGGTATCCAAACCAGTTGCTGTATAGAAGTGATGCACTTGAAACATACAAGCTTTAGCAATAGGAGGCTCCAAGTCCTCAAGAGCTTTGACATTTATCAAATTGCATGCGACACTGGCAATGTTCTCTTTTTCTAAGATAGATACAAAAGGTGTGCGAGAAATCTCAGCTGCCTGTGACCAGTACAAAGCCCTGCTGCTGTTCGAGCACATCCCCTGCTGGCTGCCGAGAGAACTGACTCTTTCCTGTACACAGATATGCCAATATATTGCATCCTCTTTTCTTGACAACTACATCAGCTTTCTCATCTTTTCTCAAAGCTTGCCATCTACATACATCAATCTCATATATATTTTATGGCAAATTATACTTTTGACCTTAAACAAGCATTTAAAAGATCACAACAAAGACAGGTTTTCTAAGAAATTGAAAAAAAACTGCATACCTGCTATATGCATTCAAATAATATACATCATTCATTTATTGGGCTTTCAGATGAATGGTTCTAAACTGTAGGTCTAATCTGATCTGTAATTGCCACTTGAGGGCAGACTATAAATTTCACAGTTCCTTTCCCCATATGAATCATTTAAACAGTAATCTGAATAAATAATAGAATTTTGGCAATCATTTTTTTTGTTCTGTTTGAGGATCAGTGGCTGTATTGCGTAATTTACCATGGTGACTTTGTTTTCAACAGATACTGCACCTGGTCACTTGCAGAGCGATCCTTCACTCATGATAAAACGTCAGTGATCATAGACCTTGGTGTTAATCTTTCAGCGTTCCTAGTCTTGGATGTTGGTTGTTAAGACTTTTTTTTTAAAAGATCCCTTTTACTGTATTTTAAAATGGTTAGGCAAGTACAAAACAGCTATGGGGCATTCCCCAGCTCAAAGGGTAAACCACATACAATAACATATTTGGGCCTCATATACACTGCTGCTGGTAAACGGACATTTAGGAGCAGTTTTTTCGCATTTTTTTCAGCTGCCTCTGAACTCTCCTCTAGGTTACCTTATCAATACATGTACACGGGGTCATTTGTAGTTTCTAGGCAGTTGCGTTTAGAGGGTTTTTTTGGACCCTAAAAAAAAAAAAAATGCGTTCAGAAGCTGTGTTTAGAGGCATTTCAAATGCCAAACGCGGCTAAACACGGTAACTCGCGTTAAACCACGTTCCGTTTACAGGCGTTTTTCATTTAAAAAAAAAAAAAAATTTTATCAAACGCTTCTAGACGCAAACGCGGCTTAATGCAACTAAACGCAGCATGTAAACAGGGCTACACAGCCGTTTATGGACACCGGTTTCTAGCTGTCAAGTTAAATCGATCAGGAGAGGTTGAACAACATCCCGTGTACATGAAGCCTAAAAGCATTTTTGGAACGTAAAAGCTTGTAAATGCTGCTCTACGTTTCATTTACAGACATTTTCAATCCTAACAAAAATAATAATATATATTTTTTTTAAAACGCTCTTAAAACGCAAACGTGGCATGTAAACGCAGATAAACGGATATTTTTAAATGTCGGATTCTAGCTGTCGAGTTAAATCGTTCAGGAGAGGTTAAAAAATGTCCCGTGTACATGAAGCCTTATGCCCCGTACACACGGTCGGATTTTCCGATGGAAAATGTCCGATCGGAGCGTGTTGTCGGAAATTCCGACCGTGTGTGGGCTCCAACGGGCATTTTCCATCGGATTTTCCGACAAAGTTTGAGAGCAGGATATAAAATTTTCCGACAAGAAAATCCGTTGTCGGAAATTCTGATCGTGTGTACACAAAGACGACGGACAAAGTGCCACGCATGCTCAGAATAAATAAAGAGATGAAAGCTATTGGCCACTGCACCGTTTATAGTCCCGACGTACGTGTTTTACGTCACCGCGTTCAGAATGATCGGATTTTCCGACAACTTTGTGTGACCGTGTGTATGCAAGACAAGTTTGAGCCAACATCTGCTGGAAAAAATCCTAGGATTTTGTTGTCGGAATGTTCGAACAAAGTCCGACCGTGTGTACGGGGCATTAGACCCCTTTCACACTGAGGCGTTTTTCAGGCGCTTTTGGGCTAAAAATGCCTCCTCTGGCTTTCACACTGGGACTGCAGAGTGCTTTCTAGGGGCTGCACTGGCAGGACTTTAAAAAAAAAAAAGTCCTGCAAGCAGCATCTTTGGGGAGGTAAAGAAGCTGTGTATACGCCGCTTGTCCACCGTTCCTGCCCATTGAAATGGGTGTTGCTACCGAAGCACCTGCAAATCACTTCGGCAGCGGAGCTACACAGCGCATTGAACCCTTTATGCGGTCGCTAGTGGGGGTTAACAGTGCCCTGCTAAAACAGTAAAGCGCCGCTAAAACTAGCGGTGTTTTACCGTCAACACCCACCCGCCGCAGTGTGAAGGCAGCCTCACACTTCATGACTTAGCGTAAACACAAAAAGCAACCAACAAATACTCAGGTCCACAAGGTAGGACAACGTCAACAGGAGACACAGTTTCAGGTAAACCTCTTTGCATTACATGAAGACAGACATCAGATACAAAGTACCCCATCAAGGGCAGCAGAGATAAATCCTCTGGCAAAGAGTATACAAGGCACCAAAGGAATACAATGTGCAACACCATCCCCCAACCAACTGAAAACACTAAGGCTCGGTTCACACTGGGGCGACTTGGGATCCGACTTGTACGCCCTCAAGTCGCCCCAGAAATAGTTTTGATGGGAGTGAACGCTAGCGTCTTAATAGACGCTACTGAAGTCGCTCCGACTTCAGAGCGTACTCCCTGTACTACTTTGATCCGACTTGGTAGGCGACCTGTACCATAGAAATCAATGGAAGTCGCCTCCAAGTCAGATCTCTCTGTAAAGTCAAGCGACTTTGCAGGGAAAACCCCTCCCTCCCCCCCTCCCTCCCAGAGAGCTGATTGCCCCGTGATTGGCCACAGGCGAAGTCGCCTGTCATGGAGGCGACTTCAAGTCGCCTTGTAATTTGCTGAAGTCGCGCTGAAGTCGCGCTGAAGTCGCGCTGAAGTCGCGCTGAAGCCGCGCTGAAGCCGCGCTGAAGTCGCGGTACAAAGTCGCGCTGAAGTCGTGTTGCCCCAGTGTGAACCGACCCTTAAGGAGAAGCCGAATCTGCACACATTGGGATCGTAGAGTCTGAGTTCATCCAAAAGTCCCGCACTTTATTACATTGTTTTTGGAAAACCCCATGAAAGGTAGGTTGCTTCATATACACCCCTCCTAAAGCGCCCCATGCTGCTTGCGACTTTTCTTTATGTCCTGCCAGTGAAGCACCCCAGTGTGAGAGCACTCAGGCTTTCACACTGGGATAGCAGATGAGGCTATTTTCAGGCGCTATTTTTAGGGCTAAAGCACCTGGAAAATGCCTCCATTGTGAAAGGGGTCTTAGTAATTTTCTAGCAAAAAAATACTGATGATTTTAACTTGTAAGTAACAAATGTCAAAAAATGTAAAGGCTACTTTCACACTGGGTTGGGGGTGAGTTAGCGGTAAAGCGCCGCTAGTTTTAGTGTAGTTTTAGCGGCTCTTTTCGCCCGCTAGTGGGGCGCTTTTAACCCCCGCTAGCGGCCAAAGGGTTAAAAGCTCCTGTGTTGGGGCCCTTTAGCAACGCTGCCCATTCATTTCAATGGGCAGGGCGTTTTCGGAGAGGTGTATACACTGCTCCCAAAGATGCTGCCGCAAGTGCACCGCCCCAGTGTGAAAGCACTCAGACTTTCACACTGGGGAGGCATGAGAGGTGCTTTTCAGATGCTGTTTTTACAGGCGCTGTGAGCAGCATAGGTCTTTGTGGAAGACGGCACTATTGGTTGGCCAACACAAGGTTGAAATATCAACTGATAGCCGAAGCAGGCATCATACAGTGTAATTGATGTCACAATGAAGTCCCACATTTCATACTCTGCTTATAAAACTTTTTTTGTGATGGCCCCAACAATAACTTTAGAACAGTTTTAATGCATTGTAAGCTACAGCACTACAAAAAAAGATCCTTTGGATATTACATTTTAATAGCTTGTCTCACTTTCTACAAAATATACAATCCTGAAAAAAGTCATTATGACAGTATATAATTATTGCCAATAAATAGAAACATCCTTTTTCGCCAGGAAAACATTGAGTAATGGATCTGGCCAATTTTAGGAAAATGACCATGCACAGGGTTCAAAAAATAATCCACCTCCAATGTTATCTCAAGCAGGTTCCTAAACTTCCCTGTGCAGAAAATAAAGGCAATATTTCACTCCTACAAGAAAACGGCACCAACATTTTTATCCTGCACATGAGATGTACACTATTTAGGTCTTGGCACACTTTTCTTATTTTCTATAGGAGCTTCTTAACACTTGCGGCAGTCTCTTAAACGTGATCTACCATGGATCGGAGCGGCTGATAATGCTGCCCCCGCAATTCCTTTTTTTTTTTCCTAATAGCCAAATGTGGGTTTTGAATGGGAATACCACACTGTAACCATAAGCCTAGTGTTTGGCTACCTAAAGGGATCATGTTTGGCAACGGTACTGCCTGACTAGAGCAGCAGGGGTTTTTTGCAGCAGCACACCATTGAACTATGTGACAAGTGAGACAATAGGCAGTAGGAGAGTTTTAAAAATGTTCCTCAACTGCTCTATTTCAACGCAAGTGTAAACCAAGCCAAAATGTCACCTCCTGAAATAGTACATCTTCATTAGCTCTTTTAGTTATTTAGATGGACTTGCATCTGTTTTCAACCTAACTAGATAACTGTTTTGTCCATGCTCTGCTACTTTACAGAGACATATCGGGGAAAAAAACAAGTAAACTCTAGGGCATGACAAAGAAGAAGAGGAGTTATAAGTTAAAAAAAAAAAAAAAAAGCTGATTGTAGATAGGATACAGATACCCAGCACAGATTCACATGATCCATTTCCCTGGACGTTTTACTTCTTCCTTCCGAGGAAAAAAGTGACAACATAATCACAATGAGTGACAGCACCATTATTACTTCTTTAGGGAGGAAATAAAAACACAAATTAATGTCAGAACAGATAATGACTGGGTATACAAATAAATCGTCTCATCTTTTACAAGTAACATAAATGCTACCTAAAACCAGCTAATAATTGCTGACAGATCACAAGTGACAATGCCATCTGCCGTGTCCTTACTCACCCTCGCAACATGAGAAAGTCTTGTTGTAATCTTCTTTTGGAATGTACTTATTTTACTGTCCGCCATTTTATGATGGTGACACAAATTACAATGCATGCTAGCAAGGCTTCCCATTTCTTTCTTAGCTGAAGAGGTTGAAAGCACACCCCCAGCTAACCAGTCATTACTGAAAGCCAAAGAAGCAGCTTGGGGCTGATCTAATCATTTATACAAGATCTCCAGTAAGTTCTCTAGACAGGGAATCTACCAATTAATGTACTAAATTCAATTACAAATGTCTTAAGTAAAATTATCATGGATAACATTTCAGACGTCCATTTCTGTTCATCCAAAACATAAACGTTTAGTCATTCTGTGCAAGTTCAAAAGGATGATATATGGATGGCAAAAAGGATCTTGCTATAGTGACACTGTTTACCCAAGGTTTCACTATTTTCTGCTGAATTTGGATAATATGGGCCTTTTACTTTTCACCAGTTGAAATCCCCTTGTCCCCCTATAACCACAAATGAGCACAATTATTCCAAATATATACAAAAGCAATCTAATAAAAGGGATCCCTACTGTCCAGAACAGACAGCCAAGGTACTCATGGACATCACTGGAGAGAGATTGGGCTCGGGTAAATACTAGAGGGTGCTGGCGGGCAGCTGCTGCTCACAGGTTTTTTATCTTAATGCATAATATGCATTAAGATAAAAAAAAAACCTGCTGCCTTTGCAACCCCTTTAACTACTTGCTTACCGAGTTCTTATACCCCATTCCTGACCAGGCCAATTTTTTGCTTTCAGCGCTGTCACACTTTGGCAATTGCAGGGTAATGCAGCACTGTACAGCACTGCTGGGTTTTTAATTTTTTGCTAAACAAATGCAAAAAACACAAATTTTTGAAAAAAACAAAAACTCTTCTTCGTTTCTGTTCTAAAAGTTTGCAAATAGGTAATTTTCTCCTTCACTGATGTGCGTTCATGAGGCGGCACCGATGGGCAGCATTGATGGGGCTGCACCGATAACCAGGGCACTGATTATCTGTGTGCATGTTCCCTTTTAGTATTGCCGGTTATTGGCTCTCCTCGCCTCACGCTGTGACAGCGCGTAAAGGAAAGTACTGCCGAAAATCAACAAATCCGTTTACACTGAAATCAGCTGTGATTGGACACAGCTGATCAAGTGGTAAAGGGCCGCCGTTGTTGGCCCTTTACCACAACCTGTGATCAGCTGTGTCCGAAGGACCCAGTGATCACAGAGCGTGCTGGATGTGCACAACAGGAGGCGTGGTTCTGGGACGAGGCCCATGGTTGCCCTCCTTCGATGAGAGAGCCAAGCTGTAGCCATCTTGGCTATAGCACGGTAAGGAAGTGGTTAAAGAAGACTTAGCTACCAGTAAGACTGGCCATACATTATACAATTTTCTAGCTAGTTTTTTCCTTCAATCTTCCATTTACAAATAAGCAAAAGTATTCCAACTTTTTGCAACTGCTCACTGGAAAAGCCATTAACTTGCTGGCGTTCAGATAAGCAGGAAGTTTAAAAAGGTTTCCCCAAGACTCAAATCCATTTGATAATCATCCACAATTTTCTGCCAGGAACATAACATGCGAGGATCAGTATTCATTACTGAATACTGAGATTCCTTGATGAATACAAAGCATGAGCTAACATAAATTAGAGAGTAATCTGCTGTTGGCAGCAGAGGCAAGGTGAGCCTGTTTTGATATTGTCACTTGTTAGCAGTATGTTAGGACTGGCCATTTTTCAGAGAATATGAATGATAAACACAAACTTTTTTCACTCATGGTTAGCGTTTGGCTGAAGCCATTTATTATCAATCAACTGTTTACTCTTTTTAAATCATAAAGGACAACACAAACTACCCAAATAAGCCTGATCAAAAGTTTACATACTTCAATAGCCATTCAAACCCCTTTGTATCAACTTGTGTGCATGTTATCAGGGTAAAATCACCAGGGTATGTAAACTTTTGATCAGGGTAATTTGGGTTGTTTCAGTTGTCATTATGATTTAAAACGAGTGAACACAGGTGATTGATTAATGTTTGGCTTTAGCCAAACACTAACCATGAGTGAAAAATGTTTTTGTGTTATTCATATTCTCTGAAAAATGGCCAAGAAATCATAAATTCTGCCAGGGTATGTAAACTTATGAACACAACTGTATGTATTTATATTAAATAACCATTTCAGAGAGCATGTAACATCAATCAGTAGGTTTCTAATACCATCCAGAAAACCCTGCAACTGTTCTCAGAATTCTACTCAGTTGATCTCATCTCAGCTCTCCAATCAGCAAAGCTAAAGTCTCCTTCCGACTAGAGAACTCTAGCCCAGACAAAGCATTGGGCATGCCAGACCTCTGCAGAGACCCCACTGTTTTCAAATAAAGGGTAAGTTCTGATCTGCAGCATACTGACAGGGGACAAGCTTTTCTACTTATAATTAGTTTTCTAAACAAAACAAAACTATAAAGACTTTGCATAACTTTTGTTTTGATGTATTTGAAGCCCAATTGAACTTAGTTTAAATCAAGGAAACACTATAACACTAGAGCAATAAAAATGAAATATAAGAGTATTAGTACTTTAACCACTTGCCACCTGCCCCATTACAAAATGACGGCGGCAAAGTGGTTTGATATTCCTGACCGGACGTCATATGACGTGATCAGGATATCGAGCCGCTGCGCGCCCCCGGAGGCACGCATCGCGGCGATCGTTGTTGCGGGATGTCAGTCTGACACCCTGCAACACCGATCTAGGTAAAGAGTCTCTAACAGAGACTCTTTACCACGTGATCAGCCGTGTCCAATCAGGGCTGATCACGATGTAAATAGGAAGAGCCGGTGATCGGCTTTTCCTCACTCGCGTCTGACAGACGCGAGTAGAGGAGAGCCGATCGGCAGCTCTCCTGACAGGGAGGGTCTGTGCTGATTGTTTATCAGCACAGCCCCCCCTTGGATCCTACCCAGGACCACCAGGGAAGCCGCCCAGGACCACCAGGATGGCCACCACACTGGACCACCAGGTGTGCCCCCTAGACCCCCATGGAAATACCAATCTGTGCCCAGGCAGCTGCCAATCAGTGCCCACTCCAATGACTACCACTATCAGTGCCCCCAGGGATGCCCATCAGTGCCGCATATCAGTGCTGCGTATCAGTGCCACGTATCAGTGCCCAGCAGTGCCGCCTATCAGTGCCCAGCAGTGCCGCCTATCAGTGCCCAGCAGTGCCGCCTATCAGTGCCCAGCAGTGCCGCCTATCAGTGCCCAGCAGTGCCGCCTAGCAGTGCCCAGCAGTGCCGCCTATCAGTGCCACCCTATCAGTGCCGCCTATCAGTGCCGCCTTTCAGTGCCAACCAGTGCCACCCATGAGTGCCGCCTATCAATGCCCATCAGTGCCGCATATCAGTGCCCGCTCATTGGTGCCACCTCATCGGTGCCGCCGTATCAGTGTCTGTCAGTGCCGCCTTATCAGCGCCCATCAGTGAAAGAGAAAACGTACTTATTTACAAATTTTTTTTTTAACAGAAACAAAAGCAAAACTTTTATTTTTTAAAAAATTTTCGGTATTTTTTTATTTGTTTAGCAAAAAATAAAAACCGCAGAGGTGATCAAATACCACCAAAAGAAAGGTCTATTTGTGGGAACAAAATGATAAAAATTTAGTTTGGGTACAGTGTAGCACGACCGCTGAATTGTCATTCAAACTGCGACAGCTCTGAAAGCTGAAAAATGGTCTGGGCTGGAGGGTGTCTAAGTGCCCTGTATTGAAGTGGTTAAATATTAATGGTGCAAACAAGTTTTAGTATTTATTTTATTTAGATTCATTCTTAGTTTTTATGAAAACATGGAGACAATTAATATAAAAAAAAAAAATAAAAAAAAGAGCATACTAAAGCCTACAGAGATAAACGTCAGCTTTGCCATTTGCAACTGGCAAGCTCAAGCAATGACTTTTTCCCAAGGAGGCAGGTCTCAGCTGTAAGCATGGAGCTCTCTCCAACACATGGGGCAACAAATCTACAGCTGCTCCCCTAGACTGACTTGGAAAGTCAATTGGCAAAGAGTTGTTAAAAAATAAATTTTGTATAAAAAACAGAAATGTAAAATATTCACGTTAAACTTTAGCGATTGTTTGGAATGCATATAGCATTACAAAAATAATCCACAATATAAAAATTCTAATTTTGTGGTTGTGAAAGTGCAATACTGCCAAGCAGATACTTAACAATGGAAGACTGTTGGCAAAACATATGTATGAATAAGTAATTACTAACATGAATGTTAAGTTAGGCATAAATAGAAGGAGATGAAGCCAGGTTTCACCAATGATTGTTTTGAAATGTTACAGGTTATATGCTGAACACTCCAAACAGCAAGTGTGTAAGAATTTTATTACTATATATCTTAACCAGTTCCCCGCCCGGCCTATAGTCAAATGACGGCGGGGCTAGACTTTCAACGTTCTGGATGGACATCATATGATGTCCTCCCGGGGTCGCGTTGCAGCACAATCTGTTACTGGCTGTGTCTGGCAGACACAGCGGATGATTGATCACAATACTGGCCCGCTGTCGGTACACGTGATCGCTGCGACCAATCACAGGAGATCACATGACAAATTTCTTCCTTACATGCCATGTATTATTGTATACAATTGTATTACTAGCTGTGATTGGTCACAGTGATCACATGATACAGACAGGCCCATCTTTGGCATGTGATTAGCTATGGCCAATCACAGCTAATCACAACACAACACACTAAATGAATCAATTTCATTAAGTTAAAATGTTTACTTATATCAATGAAATTCACTGGTATAAGCAATCATAATGTGTAGAAAAAAAAATCCTGATCACTTCCCCAGAGTAGTATAGTGTTACTATGGTAACACTGTATTGCTATGGTCACAGTTTATAGTGTACATACTACCCTGTTTCCCCGAAAATAAGACCTAGCGTGGTTGTCAGTGATGGCTGCAATATAAGCCCTTCCCCCCAAATAAGCCCTACCCAGTTTCCCTGAAAATAAGCCCTACCCTGAAAATAAGACCTACAAGGACAAAACTAGGGCTTATTTGGGGGGGTAGGGCTTATTTTGCAGCCATCACCGACAATCACGCTAGGTCTTATTTTTGGGGAAACAGGGTAGCACATTATGGCTTAAACCTGCAGGGGGATCCTTTTTAGGTTAACGTTACCACCGCTTAAAAGAGTCTATTAAGTTCATAAATAAATGAAAACTTTTATCAAGGTCAGTGATGCCACAACTGCGATGTAATGCAGCACAGCAGGAACTTCTATTATAGTTAGTGATCCCACTTTTCAATTTAATTTTAAGCATAATTGTAAGGTTAAAGATGGTCTATGTAGAAAAGGATATCCATGTTAGATTTGGACCTGACATATCAACTCCTTCAAAGCTTCTTTCAACTAACTCTACTCAGAGTTTAGTTTTTGCTGCATATCCCTGCAAGGTTAATGATCACAGGAGACAAGCACCTATTTTGAAATATAAAAAGAGCTTGATATACATAAGAAAAAAAAAAAAAAAAAAAGAGTTAAAAAAGGGATTGTAAAGTCAGAAGTTTTTTCATCTTAATGCATTCTATACATTAAGATAAAAAGCCTTCTGTGTACAACAGCCCCCCTACTACTTACCTGAGGTACCTCTCTGTCCAGCGATGTCCACAAGTGTCTCAGCTGTCCGAGATTCTCCCTCCTGATTGGCTGAGACACCGCAGCAGCATCATTGACTGGCTAGCTGACTGATTGACAGCAGCCACAATCAGGGGAGAGAGGTGGACGAGTTGGGGCTCCGTATCTGAATGGACACACGGATTTGTGACTCAGCTCGGGTGCCCCCATAGCAAGCTGCTTGCTGTGGGGGCACTGAACAGGTGGGAGGGGCCAGGATCACAGAACAGGGACCCAAGAAGGGGAGGATCCGGGCTGCTCTGTGCAAATTCACTGCAACAGAGGAGGCAAGTATAACATGCATGTTATTGTTATGGGAAGAAAAACGAGACTTTACAATCACTTTAAGGCACAGCGCTGCCCAGAAGCTGAGGAGAATAAGGAGAAGTGTGGGAACCTACCAGGAGGTTGCGGAGTGGGAAAACAGTTGGGATTAAGCCCCTTTTTAAAAGGGAAGACACAAGTTGATCTATTGCATTTATAGGTCAAAAAAGAAGGTGAGCTGATGGAAGGTGGAAGACACAAGGGTGATCACGGTTTTATGCATGGTGTGAAGAACAAGACAGCTTACTATTAAGAGGAGTTAAGAGACTGTTTATATTGTGGGACTTTTCCATCACTGGTACATGTGGTAATATCATGTACACTTAGATGATGTATTTGAGTTTTTTTGCATTACTGTTTGCAATGAAGTAGACATTTTTCAGCATGTGGGATAATTTTGTTTAGTTGTCGATTAGTGTTGTAATATTTACTGGAACATATATAGAGCAGCGTTGCACTTTGTATTTCTAAAATACACTACCCAACTTTTTAGGAAACTGTACAGAGTAAATAAGATACTCAACATGTCAAGGCCTACTAATGTATGTGTTCGTGAAATGACGACATCAGTTTAGAGTTACATGTGAATATCTGGCCTAGAATTAGTGCTCTCACAACAGCGTGCGTGGCAATATTTAACAATTGATGTTTTTGTGCACAGGCACCCCTGATGTATGCATTTACATTAATAGCTGTGTGTATGGAGCCCAGGGAAATTTATTTTAAGTCCTGGAAAGTCAAGGAGTCTGGCTCAACAGGCCATCTATTAAAAAATACTTGCATACTATGAACAATAAAACTGTCTGTGCCCCCCCTGTTGAGCTAATGGGGCCTGATATACAACAGCTGATTGTACTGCCTTATCTGTGGCCCGGGTTTAACCTTTATGTACATACAGTATCTCACAAAAGCGAGTACACCCCTCACATTTTTGTAAATATTTTATTATATCCATTCCTATCATGTGACAACACTGAAGAAATTACACTTTATAACAGTATAAATTTTCTGTCCCCTCAAAATAACTCAGCACACAGCCATTAATGTCTAAAACGTTGGCAACAAAAGTAAATACACCCCTAAGTGAAAATGTCTAAATTGGGCCCAAAGTGTCAATATTTTGTGTGGCCACCATTATTTTCCAGCAATGCCTTAACCCTCTTGGGCATGGAGTTCACCAGAGCTTCACAGGTTGCCACTGGATCAAGCTGGGGATGTTAGAGACCTTGCGCTCCTCCACCTTCTGTTTGATGATGCCCCACAGATTCTCAATAGGGTTTAGGTCTGGAGACATGCTTGGCCAGTCCATCACCTTTACCCTCAGCTTCTTTAGCAAGGCAGTTGTCTTGGAGGTGTGTTTGGGGTCGTTATGTTGGAATACTGCTCTACAGCCCAGTCTACGAAGGGAGGGGGATCATGTTCTGCTTCAGTATGTCACAGTACATGTTGGCATTCATGGTTCCCTCAATGAACTGTTGCTCCCCAGTGCCGGCAGCACTCATGCAGCCCCAGACCATGACACTCCCTCCACTATGCTTGACTGTAGGGAAGACACACTTGTCTTTGTACTCCTCACCTGGTTGCCACCACACACGCTTGACACCATCTGAACCAAATAAGTTTACCTTGGTCTCATCAGACCACAGGACATGGTTCCACTAATCCATGTCCTTAGTCTGCTTGTTTTCAGCAAACTGTTTGCGGGCTTTCTTGTGCATCATCTTTAGAATAGGCTTCCTTCTGGGATGACAGCCATGCAGACCAATTTGATGCAGTGTGCGGCGTACAGTCTGAGCACCGACAGGCTGACCACCCTACCCCTTCAACCTCCGCAGCAATGCTGGCAGCACTCATATGTCTATTTCCCAAAGACAACCTCTGGATATGACGGTGAGCATGTGCACTCAACTCCTTTGGTCGACCATGGCAAGGCCTGTTCTGAGTGGAACCCGTCCTGTAAAACCACTGTGGGGTCTTGGCAATCTTTTTATAGCCTAGGCCATCTTTATGTAGAGCAACAATTCTTTTTTTCAGATTCTCAGAGAGTTCTTTGCCATGAGGTGCCATGTTGAACTTCCAGTGACCAGTATGAGAGAGTGAGAGCATTAACACCAAATCTAACACACCTGCTCCCTATTCACATCTGAGACCTTGTAACACTAACGAGTCACATGACACTGGGGAGGGAAAAATGGCTAATTGGGCCTAGTTTGGTCATTTTCACTTAGGGGTGTACTCACTTTTGTTGTCAGCGGTTTAGACAATAAAGGCTGTGTGTTGTTTTATTTTGAGGGGACAGCAAACTTACACTGTTATACAAGCTGTACACTTATTACTTTAAAAATTGTAGCAAAGTGTAATTTCTTCAGGTGTGGTCACTTGAAAAGATATAATAAAATATATTTTAAAACATGTGAGGGGTGTACTCACTTTTGTGAGATACTGTACACTGCTTGAGCTATTGATTTTGAAGAAAGATGCAGAGAAGCTCTCTGTTGATCATGTGTGATTCTTACGAATTTAAGGGATCAACAACATCTGGTGAGTCGACTTCCAAAGGAGCTGAAATGTGTGTTTTGGTGGGTGAAGGTTGCACAGAGTGGTGTGAAGGAGGAAGATTTTGATCACAAATTTGCACTGTATAAAAGTCACTATTTTTTTAAATCTGCACAAAAGGATTTTTAATGGTCTTCGCACAGAATAATCACTTGAGCATTTTTGTTTATGATTGCACTTTATTTACGATGTGATATTGTTATCAATTGAGTATATCAAATTCATTTAAGCACTAGATATTTGATTATAGAGATATATAATACTTTAATTATCAATTTAAGCAATAGGCACTTTAAGCATAGATACGTTTTATGGGGTAAATATGACGTTGCAGCACTAGGGTCATGGGTAAATATGAAGTTGCAGCACTAGGGTCATCTGTTCAAATCCCAACCAAGGCACTACTTGCCTGGAGTTTACATGTTCTCCCCGTCATTGTTAATTTCCTCAACAAAAACTTTGTCAAAGTTTGTCAGCTGCATTTTTACAGCGTCGAAAACTATGACGAAAATCAAATACCCTCGTGAACTAACTTCCTTTTTTTTTTTTTTCGGAGCTCCCCTTGCTTCCGCTCCCAGCAAGCAAGTTGAAGCGACTGTGTGCACCGAGACGGCTGCCAGAGACCAGGGCAGACTTGTGCATCATAGCCAGGCCTCCAGACTCATGAAACGACCGCCAGGCGCCCACATCCAGAGCAGACTGTGTAGTACATTACAATTACAGCAAGCCTGTGGCCTCCCCACAAACCACCCTCCATCCAGAGCACTGTGTGTGCAGATTACAGGCCTCCTCTGACCACTGGCATCCAAGGCACTGTGCATTACAGGCCATACCTCAGACCACCATCCAGCACTGTGCAGCATTACAACAGGCCTCCTGTTACCAGTGACCCCAGGCATGGCGGCGTCCAAAGCACTGTGCATTACAGGCCATCCCTCAGACCTGAGACCACTGTCCAGAGAACTGTTCAGCATTACAGGCCTCCTCAGACCACCGTCCAGAGTGGCTAAATCTGTATATCTGTGAGTTTGTTTAAACCTTAATACCGTAAATAACAACATGTTCAATTTTTTTTTTACTCCAGGAGTATATAATAAGTTTGGAAATGCTATAGAAATGCTTAAATACTGCATTACAATTTAACTAAACGCATTAGATTTTAGTTGACTAAAATGATTTTATTCTAATGAAATGTACTGGAGATTTTATTCGAATAAAATACGACTAAAACTATTCAGATGCCTAAATGGGACTAAAACTAAAATGGCGTTTTAGTCAAAAGACTAAAACTAAATCAAAATTTGATGCCAAAATTAACACTGCTCCTTGTGCCTGTGTGGGTTTTCTCTGGGTACTCCTGTTTCTTCCCACACTCCAAAGACATGCTGGTAGGTTAATTGGCTCCTGTCTAAATTGGCCCTAGTATGTGTATGTATTAATGTGAACTGGCGACCTTAGATTGGAAGCTCCTTGATGGCAGGGACTAATGTGAATAGGTATTATATATTTAACACACTGTAAATTGATGTTGCTATACAAGTACCTGAAATAAGAGGACAGGGAGCGCTGTAAATTGAATATACAATATGAAGGGAGACCGGTTATAACGGGGCAGATGTGGCCAGTGCAGTGCTGGATGCACCACCAGAGGCCACAGCCATTGAATAATGCATCTGTGGAGGGGGGGGGGGGTGCGTTAGGCTAGGTACGGGGAAAAGGACTAAAAGTAGAATTGCACTTTGTTTTAATCAGGTAATCAGACCCTTATAATGAATCAATTTGTTCCTTGCTACTGAGATTAAAAAGGTGGGTTCTTTATTCAAAGCACATATTTTAGTATTCTGGAACATTTATTTTTCATTGAAGCTCACAAACTCAGAGATTACAGTCCTTGTCACATGACCCAGCTGTATCTAGTTTATCAGGGTTTATTTAAGTGAACTTGTCACAAGGAATAAAGCATTATGCCCTACTTTAGTGCACGTTAATGCATACAATCATGGTTGCGTGCAAAAGAAAAAAGGGAAAATAGCAGAAAACTGTATGCATCAGAACAATCAATGTATATTGGTTTTTCTACTCTAGGCTAGTGTTTCTGACAAGAAAGTCCATCGGTCAAAGCATTTCCACTTCTGCTGTAATGAACAAGGTCACACTCACACAGAGAAATGTATTAGCATCAAGTCAAAGTGTCTGCTATGGTAAGAGCTCACATCAAGGTGTAGACAGGTGGTGTCAGCCTGACATTACTCAGTTTTCCAATATATAAACACACAGCACTCTCCAAAGTCTCAAAGGAAAACTTCTGAGAGACATAAACCAAGATGAACAGAACACGAAGGAACGGAGCAATGAATTCATAGTAATACAACACAAATTGGACACTCATTATGCTTGTTTGAATGATTTCTGTAAGTCCTGCGAGTTCCTACTTAAGCCTCGTACACACAATCGAATTGTTGGCCAACAAAGCGTCAGACTTTTGTCCGAAGAGCGTGTGCCAGGAACTTGTCTTGCATACAAACGGTACACAATTGTTGGCCGACTAACACGAATGTAGTGACATATTACGTGGAATTTCAGCTCTTGAGCGCCACCCTTTTGGCACCTTCTACTAATGTCATGTTTGGTAAGCATTGATTCCGAGCATGCGTGTTTGTACTTTGGACTTGTGTGACGGACTTGTGTACACACGATAGGAAAAAATCTGACAACAGACTGTTGTCCACTGAAAATTTACTAGCCTGCCATCCAACATTTATTGGCGGAAAGTTGGCCAACAATTGTCTGATGGAGCGTACCAACGGTCGGATTTTAGGGAGTCTGTCATCACACAACTCCCTGCCGAAAATCCGATCGTGTGTACAAAGCTTAACACAACACAAATTGTACATTTAATAATGTTGCAATTATCTAGATACACGAGGAACGCATGCTTATTTTTTTATTTCATGGCCCAAAATTTTCAAATGCCACAATTTCAAACGCCCCAATATATGAAAACATAAGAACATAGGCAGACCAAAGTTAAAGGA
This sequence comes from Lithobates clamitans, assembly GCA_037952925.1. Taxonomy (NCBI): domain Eukaryota; kingdom Metazoa; phylum Chordata; class Amphibia; order Anura; family Ranidae; genus Lithobates; species Lithobates clamitans. Next base: position 5,880,555 of record JBBGZY010000044.1, read on the forward strand.
TATCTATGGATAAAATGTATAATCATATATTTCCACATTGAATTTCAACGACTTCTAGCCTACTCCTGTTAATTAGAACAATCTTTAAGATTGTAAACTTACTTTGTGAAGACCCCCAACCCACCCCAAGACCCCCAGGAGTCGCTGTTTATGGCATGGCTCTGAAGGAGCGGCATGGGTATACCATTCCTTCAGAGTGCATACACCAGTGAGATCACCGGCTGCAAAGTAAATATGTCCTAAACAGTGCATGTATAGGAAAGATTTGCCATACCCGTAAGTAAGCCTTATTATAGGCTTACCTATAGGTAAAAAAAATCATAAATGGGAGTTTACTCCCACTTTAACCCCTTCACACCCACGCTATAGCCGAAAGACGGCTACAGCGAGGGCCTAATTTGCCAGCTGGGCGTACATGTTAGTCCTCCCATGATTGCGCTGACCGAGCATCCCCTGCAGTGCACAGGTGGCGCATTCTGTGATCACCAAGTCCTTCGGACTCTGCTGAACACAGATTGGGGTAAAGGGCCAATCACAGCATCCCTTTACCACGTGATCAGCTGTGTCCAATGACAGCTGATCACGGAAGTATACCCAAGCCAGTTATCAGCTTTTCTTTCCTCATGCTGACAGCGTGAGGAGAGAGAAAGAGCCGATAACCAGCTTGTGTTAAAGGGACATTGCCACTGATTATGTGTCTTGATTATAAGTGCAGTCCCAACAGTGCCCACCAGTGGTGCCAATCAGTTCCCCCCAGTGGAGCCAACCCATGCCTCAGTGTCACCTATCGGTGCTGCTACCAGTACCCATCAGCGCCACCTATGAGTGCAGCCTCATCAGTGCCACCTATGAGTGCAGCCTCATCAGCTCACATCCGTGAAGGAGCAAAAACACCTGTTTGCAAAAGTTTATAACAAACTATGAAAAATTATCTTTTTTCAAATTTCTCCGCCTTTTTTCATTTAACAAAAAAAAAAAAAAAAAAAACCCACAGTGGTGACCACCAAAAGAAAGCTCTATTTGTGTGAAAAAAAGTATAAAAATGTCATATTGGTACAGTATTGCATGACTATGCAATTGTCATTCAAAATGCGACAGCGCTGAAAGATAAAAATTGGCCTAGTCAGGAAGGGGGTAAAAGTCCCCAGTAGGCAAGTGATTAAATCTCAATAAAAATAAAATATAAAACTCTGCACAAACAAAACCATATTCATAAATAATAAATCTGTGCGACTACAAAATTATCTGAATAGCTTTCAATCGCAAAATATAAAGTGCAAAGTCCAAAATGCAGCCATTAATGTCTAAACCTCCAGCAACAAAAGTGAGTACACCTCTGAGTAAAAATGTCCAAATTGGGCCCAAAGTGTTAATATTTTGTGTGGTCACCATTATTTTCCAGCACTGCCTAAACCCTCTTGGGCATGGAGTTCACCAGAGCTTCACAGGTTGCCACTGGAGTCCTCTTCTACTCCTCCATCATGGATCCGGAGGATGTTAGAGACCTTGTGCTCATCCACGTTATGTTTGAGGATGCTCCACAGATGCTCAACAGGGTTTAGGTCTGGAGACATGCTTGGCCAGTCCATCACTTTTACCCTCAGCTTCTTTAGCACGGCAGTGGTCGTTTTAAAGGTGTTTGGGGTCGTTATGCTGCAATACAGCCCTGCGGCCCAGTCTCTGAAGGGAGGGATTATGCTCTGCTTCAGTATGTCACAGTACATGTTGGCATTCTTGGTTCCCTCAGTGAACTGTAGCTCCCCAGTGCCCGCAGCACTCATGCAGACCCAGACCATGACACTCCCACCACCATGCTTGACTGTAGGCAAGACAGTCCTTGTCGTTGTACGCCTCACCTGGTTGCCACCACGCACGCTTGACACCATCTGAACCAAATAAGCTTATCTTGGTCTCATCAGACCACAGGACATGGTTCCAGTAATCCATGTCCTTAGTCTGCTTGTTTTCAGCAAACTGTTTGCGGGCTTTCTGCATTAACTTTAGAAAAGGCTTCCTTCTGGGACGACAGCCATGCAGAACAATTTGTTGCAGTGTGCGGCGTACGGTCTAAGCACTGAGGCTGACCCCTCATCCCTTCAACCTCTGAAGCAATGCTGGCAGCACTCATACATCTATTTCCGAAAGACAACCTCTGGATAGGACGCTGAGCATGCGCACTTAAACTTCTTTGTTCGACCATGGCAAGGCCTGTTCTGAGTGGAACCTGTCCTGTTAAACCGATGTATGGTCTTGGCCACTGTGCTGCAGCTCAGTTTCAGGGTCTTGGCAATCTTCTTATAGCCTAGGCCATCTTTATGTAGAGCAACAATTCTTTTTTTCAGATCCTCAGAGTCCTTTGCCATGAGGTGCCATGTTAAACTTCCAGTGATCAGTATGAGAGACAGAGCGATCACACCAAATTTAACACACCTGCTTCCCCATTTATATCTGAGACCTTGTAACACCAACGAGTCACGACACCGGAAAGGGAAAGTGGCTAGTTGGGCCCAATTTGGACATTTTCACTTAGAGGTGTACTCACCTTTGTTGACAGCGGTTTAGACATTAATGGCTGGTTGATTAGTTATTTTGAGGGTGGAGCAAATTTACACTGTTATACAAGCTGTACACTCACTACTTTACATTATAGCAAAGTAATTTCTTCAGTGTTGTCACATGAAAAGATATAATAAAAGATTTACAAAAATGTGAGGGGTGCGATACTGTATATATATATATATACAAGTGAATATTCTTAGTCAATCACCACCACAGAGTGCTTCTTCCACCTTCCAAGCACGCTGCTTAACTCCGATTTTGACCTATTTAAAATCAGGTCAAAAGGCGCCTTGCCCTTTAAAATGGCTTTGTCTCCATGCAAGCTTTTATCTGCGTCTTTCTCCACATTTGAACACCTTTCCTCCAAAAGTAGCTCAAAGGAACAAAAAGAACCCGATTGCGCAATATATCAGCTTAGCAGATCAATTAAAATATTAAAATCTTACGCACAAAATGAGTGCACTTAATCCATATTTTTTTCATTAATCATTATCAGTTGCATATAAGTGGATGTTACACTGCATTTTGGATGTGGCAGTTTATATTTTGCGATGAAAGAAAGATATTCAGATAATTTTTTAGTCACAAAGATGTATTATTCATGCATGTGAAAGATTAATATGCTATGTACCGTATATGGTTTAGTTTTGTCTGATTGCGCCGAGTTTTATATTTATTTTTATTGCATTTTTTGGTGTGGGAACACATGACAACAGCTGCAGCTGTTTTATAGAATGTATATTATTTATTGAATTTAGTTCACAATTTGCGTGGTAGCGCGGGAGACTCTACACTAGTAGAGTTTGTTTCAATATTTTTTTGAAATTTCAAGAAATCATAATAAGCCATGGTTTGCCCACGCACGGGCGACATCGAACAGGCATGTAAAGAAACCCTGTGTACACATAATAAGCAACATAACTGTAAACGGTTACTAGGACCATTGTGGACCCGGTTAAAAATTAGGTAAATATCATAGGCTATACTAGGCTGTCTCCTAGAGCAGTTTTTCAACCTTTTTTCTGTCAAGGCTCCCTTTAAAATTCTGCACAATCTTGAGGCACTCCATTCTAAAATAACACTAATACGAATAGTTTTACATATTGCAGCAGTATCCACACACGTAGGACACCCAACACCTAACATAGGGTTGATTTTTTTATTCCACCTTTGAACATTGGTACTGACTACTATTCCAAACTCTCTCTTCTCCCTCAGTTTCTCCCTCTCACTCTGCTAATGCGACCCCAGTGCTGACAGAGAGCAGCAGGAAAGAGGCAAACAACGCTGCCGTCAGGCACCCATCATCCTCATGATAAACTTATGGGGTCATCAGTTGCTAGGATGCTGGCCGCTGGCCCGCATGGCGCTAAACTGCAGGGATATGGAATTAGCAGTCCTCCAGCTGTTGCAGAATTTCCCATGAGGCATAGCAAGCCTGACAGCCACAAGCATGACACCCAGAGGCAGAGGCATGATGTAGTTTTGCAACAGCTGGAGGTCCGCCAATTACATATCCCTGCACTAAAGGTTGTAATTCTGCACAACAAAAACCTTTGGCTTTGTGTAAAAGGCAGAAGTAATCCACTCACTAGTTTGCTGACAACTTTGGGGCAGTTTTAGGCACCTCTAGAGAACCCAGATGGCCATAGAACGCTGGTTGAAAAAATAGGCTGGCATAATGCAACACATGAAATTCATGTTGCCTCTTGATAGGCATTGACTTGCCCTGAATATGGCACCTGTCCTGGAGAAAGGAGTTTCTTTATCTATGACCTTGTACATTCTCCCCCGAAATTTTTTGGACAATTGGGAACAATTTTTAGGCATTTGCCAAGGTATCCCTGAAGAACGCAGAAGACACCCTGGCTGAAAAAGGCTGCCCTAGAGGACAGACGTCTTCATTAAATAACCTTCATATAAAGGAATGAAGTGTAGAGGGAGGAAAGAGAAAAAAAAGAGAAAGGAGAGAAAGAGGAAAGAAGGGTCCCCAAGAGAGGGCAAGTACCGTGAAAGCAGGACCAGTACAACTGAGGTTTAAAGTAGATCATAGCTAGTCCATAATGAGCTAACTGCTCATTAACATCTATGGTCATCCTGGTTCTCACCCCCTGGAAAGCAACAGATGGAGTCTTCCAGGCAAGGGCAATGGTTCGCTTAGCAGAAATAAAAAGGTATGGGGTCAATTTCTACTGGGGTGCGAAAAGGCCTGGGCAATGTAAGAGTCAGCTAGCCATCCTTTCGGACCATCACATGAAATAACGTTTGCAGTAGGCCAAAGACCCTGGACCAGAAGCCAATCAAATGTGGGCAAGACCACTAACACAAGTAGATTTTTGAAAAGAACACTCACATGAAAATTCTCAAAGCATTTAATTACTCGACAAATGTAGTTCAAAAATACCTCAAAATTTTATTTGGTTTTAACCTATTTTGGCATGAGTGGAGTTTCCTGAACAAAATGACACACACAAAATTCTACTAGTATATGTCAAGCTTTGCAGTGTGTTTTCTTTAGATAGCAGTCAGAGCCTGTGAAGAAATGCCTCTTTCCTGACAGAATGCTGTAAAGAAGGACCCTCACTCCCTGTGAAAACAGTGATCTCTTTGCAGAGGTCCAAAACCAATGAATATGTTCTTGGCCCCTGCGGAGTAGGAAAAGGTTTGTAATTTTTGTCAAATCCAGCCTGCTTATTGGACAATAAGCAAAGGAAGATACAGATCTGCAGGCTCGACAGTGGCATCAACCTCTGGCTATACTGAGCATAAGTGGAATGTAAGTCATGAATGTCTTATAAATTACAAATACAATATACTGTATAACCAGTGGCGGCCCATCCATTAGGGGTGCTCGGGCATCGCCCCCTCTCTCCAGCCACCCCCTATATGACTAATGGATAGATTCATGCATGCATTGCATGAATCTATCCACGGCCGCCGCTACCACCCCCTATTCAGGCATCTGGCCCCTTTCTGGACGCCTGAATTACAGCGGCGGGGGTATATTTTTGAAGCACCTGTTTAAAGCCGTAGGCTCTAATGGGCTTCAAAAAAGGTGGACTCGTGGCGCAGAGCATTGAACATTCGCTGTTGTAACACTGATCCTCAATCCAGCCAATCAGAAGCAGGTCTGAGACCCGTTTTCTGATTGGCCAAAAAGAGAAGACTCCCTATTGGCAGCCCGTGAAAAGCAGAGGGAGGAGGGAGGAAACGGAGGGAGAGCTGAAAGAGAGCCTGAAGCGCTGATTACATGGGGTGGGTCAGTGCACCAGAGCCGCCTGCTGGCCGACCAACAGTGTGGGGGGTGTTACTGTTTGCCACCGCCGCACCCCTCTCCCAAAGAAAATAACCACCGGATGCCACTGTGTAAAACTCAATGATAAACTGTGCATTTAGCTCTTTTATGAAAGCAAAATGCCAGCCAAAAGTATTGCATTATAAAAGTATTTCTACATCAGTTATTTTATTGTAACTATATGTAGTATGATATTTTAAAAGCAGCAGATTTTAAAGTTTAGTTCAGAAGTCTGTGCTCCAAGAGTAAGCACCATAAAGAACCATTACCCTTTCAGTGTTTACAGTGAGTTCTGCTCATGCTCAGCGTACCATTAATTGTCACAGCCAGTAATTTGTATGCAGGCTTGCACACTGGGTTATACAAAGCACAGTCTTAAAAAATACTGCTCACAACTTTATGAAACTGAAATGAATAGGTTTTATCCTTGTACTCAGGGACCCCTAACAGTGCATGTTTTCTAGTTCACCTATCATAATTATAACACCTGACTCATTTTAAGGAGTCTTTCCACTTTTGCAGCTAAATTACTTTACATCTGTTAGATGTCCTCATTCACATAGCAAAACTTATATTTAAAATTTGCAGCTTAAAGTGCTTGTAAAGCCACTGTGTTATTGCTACAATCCTGGGTTACATTAAAATATGTACCCAATGTATGTGTTTTTTTAAAAACCTATACCCTAATTCATAGGGCCGCTCAGCGCTCACCGTTCTCCTCTCCTGATCTGATAACTACAGTGGGAAGGGCTGAGAATCCCCCGCTGACATCAGCCGGGAGAAGGGGAGGAGAGCAGAGAGCGGTCACATGAGCGCTACTAGGAGAGAAGGTATACAGTGGCATATTTTTTTAAAAACGCATACACTGGGCACATAATTTAATGTAACACAGAGGATTGAAGCAATAACACACAGTTATGATAGCAGCAGGAGGGGAGCAGATCGGCATTGTCACTAGTTGACATGCAGGGAGGGAAGGGGAGAGAGGGAGCAAGGAGAGACAGCATACTGACAGACACAAACACATTGTGACGTCAGGCATGTGGCCTGGTATAGTCGAGGGGGGGGGGTGCTCAACACCCCCCTTTCCTGACCTGGCAGGTTACATGCTCGGATATGGGTCTGGTATGGATTTTTTTTTTGGGGGGGGGACCCCACACCATTTGTTTTTTTACAATACATTGCCATACATACAATACTAACATTGCCTCTGAGTATAAGTCGCATGTCACAAGTCGGATCAGTTAAGATGTTAATCCGACTTGGATGCCACTTCCATTCAATTTTATGGGCTGAAATTGGACAGAGGTCTGACCACAGTGCAGGAACCTTTTCAAAAATCAGATCGACACAAGTCGGACCAGTAAAGAAGGCTCTCATAGGGAACCAATAATTTTGACATGTCATGCGACTTGTGCTCTCGAAGTCGGAGCGCTTGTCGCACCAATGTGAACCGGCCCTTACAAGCTGGGCTTCTCTATTGTATATTAACCTCCCTGGCGGTATGATGTCAGCTTTTTGAATCTCAAAGCGGTACATTGTTTTGCATAGAACTTTGGCGTTTTTATATTGTAGGCCTGTAATTCTTAGTAATAACACACTTAAATCTGTCCAAACAAGAGAGTCTAATAGACATCTCGGGTATGATAAAGTTTGAAACACGAAATGATAAAATATAATAACTATAAACATAATCATAAAAAATAATATAATAAAATAATAAAATGAATTTCCCCACGATTCACTATCGCTCAATTCTGCAAGTGTTCTAATTTACTATCGCTGTTTTCAAGCTGGTCTAAAACCACTTTTGACATAAAGGGACACTTTTTGGTTGCCATGGACAAGCTCAAGTTTCCAGGCAGAAAGAACAGTAGATATAAAATTGCATGCAGGGCACTGGACAAAGCACTGGGGACAAAAGGGAGGTGAAATTATTTGATACAGTAATGTAATCTGTAAGATTACAGTGTACTGTATGCGTTTTTTGTACTTTTTGAAATTTCCCGCTGTGCGCCTCCGCCATGCATTGCGACGTTTGCAGGGAATGGAGCCCAGCACACAAAGGCATCGGGCAGAGGACACAGCCCGCAGACACAGCGGGGGGGACATCTCAGGATCCTGGGGACAAGGTAAGTAACCTGGACCAGGATTCTGCAATGCAATCCAGAGTGTGGCTTGGGGTTACCGCTAATACTGAAATTTAACCCCGAGCTACACTTAGGATTACCACCAGGGAGGCTAATGGGAACTAAACTCAGCCAGTCCCCAGCCCAGCTGTTGGGACAAATCGTGCTGAGCTAGCTGAGAAATGTTTTGCAGTCAGCCATAACACCACCTCCTCAGAAACATCTTGATAAGAAATAATTATAAAAAAATAGGTATGTGGTGTGAATCAGAAAATGTAACATATAGTGGAGGTTTTCAAAAATTTGACTGCAAAAGTGGAAACACACTTTAAAATTAACTTGCAAGCTCACCTTATCTAGGTAGCGTGGTCCCAGATGAAAGCCCCACTTGCCATCATGAAAGCAAAAGGGTAAGGCCCCTTTCACACAGGTGCCTCCGACTTGCGGATTTCGCTTGATCAGCGGGGGATCGCTCCGCCGACCCCTGCTGAGCAGGCGGATGACAAGTCCTGTCCGCTCCGCAAAGCGGACACGGACCGTCTGTGCGTTTTAATCTGATCCTACCCGATCTGCCAGACAGATGGAAAATAGGACCACCATCGGTCTGGATTTTGCAGGCAGGATCCAAATCGGATGGCGGCAGGTGTCAGCGGACATGTGTCCACCGACATCTGCAGCTCCAGAGAAACCTGATGGGAAAGCCTGTGTGAAAGGACCCTAAGAAGAGTAATGCTTTGAATAAATATGCATTTTTGTTAATCTCATGACAAGTGTAAATACAGCATGTAAAAGAAACCTGCAGTGAGGAAATATGGAGGCCATCACTGTTGACCTCTTCTGCTGAAAACACAAGTTGCCTAACTATGATGCTGAAGTTTCTTTTAAAGGGTTAGTTCACCTTTTCATTTCTTCTAAGGCCTCATGCACACGAGACGCTGTTAAACGCGCGTTAAGAGGCAGTTGGACGCTTTTTTCAACTGCCCCTGAACCCATTCAATGTTATCCTATGTGTCCATGTACACAGTCTCATTTTTTGGCGTTTTTTAGGCAGTTGCGTTTAACCTCATTTTCCCAGAAGCAAAAAAAATGGGTTTAGACGCAAAAGTTTTCCACGTTTCAGACGCCAAACACGGCTAAACGCCAGTACGGGGTTTAGCCGCGTTTGCGTTTATAAGTGTTTTCAAAGGAACATTTTACGACCCGAAGTTGGGGCCACTTGGTGCTAGGAACCTCAAATTTGGTGTGCCAACAGTTGAACTAACACTATAAACATATCCAAATTTGGGGTTCCTAGCACTAAGTGGCCCTGAGATATGGGACCCTAAATTCAGATTGGAAAATGTCATTCTCTGCTGCAGAAGTGCTTGACATTTTGCGACTCAACTTTGGGGCCCCGTATCTCAGGGCCACCTGGTGCTAGGAACACCAAATTTGGATATGTTGTAGTTCCACTGTGTTGGTGCTAGGAACCCCAAATTTGGTGTGCTAACACAGTGGAACTACAACATATCCAAATTTGGGGTTCCTAGCACCAAGTGGCCCCGAGATATGGGGCCCCAAAGTTGGGTCGCAAAATGTCATTCTTTGCTCTGCAGACACTTCTAGACGCAAACGCGGTAAAACACGGCTAAACGCGGCATGCAAAGGTGGCAAAACGGGCATTTCTAAACACCGGTTTCAGCTTTTAAAAACGTGTTCAGCAGAGTTTGCACCTGCGTCTCGTGTGAATGAGGTCTAAAGCTGAATTAACTCCCTACACCCTCCCTACTGCTCCCAGCTCTATTTACCTCCGTGGGTGATGAGCTGTCAATGCCCACGCATCTGCTACATTTTTGAACACATGGTTGTAACATTAAAGTGTTACTAAACCCAGGACCCTGCATTTACTAGATCTGGTCTCCCACAGTACACAGAAATGTAATTATTTTAGTAAATATAAACTGCTAAATATCTTTTCTCATCAGTAGTATATAGCAGTCTTGTGACTTCTATCAGTGTCTGGTTAAAGCTGGTAGGAGGAGTATTCATTCTCCTTGGACTGTCCTATGAGGCTGCATGACTCCGGACCCTCTGTCTTGGCCCTGTGCCGATCACATGCACCCTCTCAAAAATAAATAAATTAGGGGTACACTGAATGGAAATTTTGGTGCCGAAACCGAAAATGCAGGATGTACTTAGCCGGAAACTGAAAGTGACAGTTTTAAAAAAAATATTTATATTTTTATATAAAATTGTATTTTATTGCGACTTTTTAATTAATATTAACCGAAATTAATATGAACTTATTGTTGGCCTTTACTGGCACCTTTAGTGCAAGAAAAGCCCAAGAAAAATTAAGTCTGTAGTCTCTAACCATCTCTTGTATCATGTTTGCAATCTCTTAAACAAACTGCTAACGGTATTCGCAAAATTTCTATTTGGTGCACCTCTAGCAGACATGATACAGGAGATGGTCAGAGACTGCAGACATGATACAAGAGATCAATGCAGCCTCACCAGTGCCCGGATGAGCGGCGATCTCTCGCTGTGGCATGGAGCTGGATATGAGGTTCCCGGGCCGGGCGGCCGCAGTAACCACGTCCCGTATTCTGTGGTACACGTCGCACAGATTAAATTTCCTGGCATTGGATCAGTGTGCCATCTATCACAGGAGGCGGGACATTGCTACTGCGGCCGCCCGGACAATTCAGCTCCGTGACACAGGGAGATCACCGCTCTGTGTAAGGAGGAGGGAGGGGAGGACTCTGTCTAAACTTCTAGAACGCTTAGTCTACAACCGTCTTAGCTCCTACCACAGTGAAAATAACCTTCTTGACCCCTTACAGTCTGGCTTTTGCTCGCAGCACTCCACAGAAACTGCCTTACTAAAATTCACTAACGATTTACTAACTGCTAAAACCAACAGCCAGTACTCCATACTCCTACTACTTAACCTCTCTGCGGCCTTTGATACTGTTGACCACCCGCTCCTTCACAAACTACATTCCCTTGGCCTCCGAGATTCTTCTCTATCCTGGTTCTCTGCCTATTTATCACTGCGCTCCTTCAGTGTCACCTACAACTCTGTCTCCTCCTCTCCATTGCCCCTTTCTGTGGGGGTCCCCCAAGGCTCTGTTCTTGGACCCCTTCTCTTCTCCATTTACACCTCCTCCCTTGGTCACTTGATAACCGCCCACGGCTTCCAATACCACTTATACGCAGATGACACCCAAATCTATCTGTCTACTCCTCACCTCACTCCTTCAGTCTCCTCTCATATTACTAACTTACTGACATATCAGCATGGATGTCGCACCACTTCCTTAAACTAAATCTCTCTAAAACTGAGCTATTAATATTCCCCCCCCGCCCGTGCCCCCCTCCACAACTTTTCCATCAAAATCAACAAAGCAACCATCAGTCCCTCCCCTCACGCCAGGGTACTAGGTGTAATCCTAGACTCTGACCTGTCCTTTCAGCCTTAAATCCAATTGTTGTCAAATGTTTGTAGAATTCACCTCCGTAACATCTCTAAAATGTGCCCCTTTTTAACCACTTGCCGACCGCCTAACGCAGATATACTGCGGCAGAGCGGCACGGGCAGGCAAAATCACGTACCCGTACGTGATCTGCCTCCCGCGGGCGGGGGGTCCGATCGGACCCCCCCCCGGTGCCATCGGCGGTCGGCATCTGACTGGGAGCGTCGGGAGGCGAGGGGGAGACCATCCGATCGTGGCCCCCCCCTCGCGATCGCTCCCAGCCAATGGAAATCCTCCTCTGCCTGTGTGTCGTTTCACACAGGCAGAGGATGTGATGTCATCTCTCCTCGGTCTGGCAGTTTCCGTTCCAGCGCCGAGGGGAGATGACATGTAAGTGCACACAACACTCACACACACAGTAGAACATGCCAGGCATACTTTACACCCCCGATCCCCCCCCGATCGCCCCCCGATCCCCCCCCAATCACCCCCCCCCCCCTGTCACAAACTGACATTAGCAGTATTTTTTTTTTTTTTTTTTTTCTGATTACTGCTGTGTCAGTTTGTGACAGTTAGTGTTAGGGCAGTGAGTATTACCCCCCTTTAGGTCTAGGATACCCCCCTAACCCCCCCTAATAAAGTTTTAACCCCTTGATCACCCCCTGTCACCAGTGTCACTAAGCGATCATTTTTCTGATCGCTGTATTAGTGTCGCTGGTGACGCTAGTTAGGGACGTAAATATTTAGGTTCGCCGTCAGTGTTTTATAGCGACAGGGACCCCCATATACTATCTAATAAATGTTTTAACCCCTTGATTGCCCCCTAGTTAACCCTTTCACCGCTGATCACCGTATAACCGTTACGGGTGACGCTGGTTAGTTCGTTTATTTTTTATAGTGTCAGGGCACCCGCCGTTTATTACCGAATAAAGGTTTAGCCCCCCGATCGCCCCGGCGGTGATATGCGTCGCCCCAGGCAGCGTCAGATTAGCGCCAGTACCGCGAACACCCACGCACGCAGCATACACCTCCCTTAGTGGTATAGTATCTGATCGGATCAATATCTGATCCGATCAAATCTATACTAGCGTCCCCAGCAGTTTAGGGTTCCCGAAAACGCAGTGTTAGCGGGATCAGCCCAGATACCCGCTAGCACCTGCGTTTTGCCCCTCCGCCCAGCCCAGCCCAGCCCACCCAAGTGCAGTATCGATCGATCACTGTCACTTACAAAACACTAAACGCATAACTGCAGCGTTCGCAGAGTCAGGCCTGATCCCTGCGATCGCTAACAGTTTTTTTGGTAGCGTTTTGGTGAACTGGCAAGCACCAGCCCCAGGCAGCGTCAGGTTAGCGCCAGTACCGCTAACACCCACGCACGCACCGTACACCTCCCTTAGTGGTATAGTATCTGAACGCATCAATATCTGATCCGATCAGATCTATACTAGCGTCCCCAGCAGTTTAGGGTTCCCAAAAACGCAGTGTTAGCGGGATCAGCCCAGATACCTGCTAGCACCTGCGTTTTGCCCCTCCGCCCAGCCCAGCCCACCCAAGTGCAGTATCGATCGATCACTGTCACTTACAAAACACTAAACGCATAACTGCAGCGTTCGCAGAGTCAGGCCTGATCCCTGCGATCGCTAACAGTTTTTTTGGTAGCGTTTTGGTGAACTGGCAAGCACCAGCCCCAGGCAGCGTCAGATTAGCGCCAGTACCGCTAACACCCACGCACGCACCGTACACCTCCCTTAGTGGTATAGTATCTGATCGCATCAATATCTGATCCGATCAGATCTATACTAGCGTCACCAGCAGTTTAGGGTTCCCAAAAACGCAGTGTTAGCGGGATCAGCCCAGATACCTGCTAGCACCTGCGTTTTGCCCCTCCGCCCGGCCCGGCCCAGCCCACCCAAGTGCAGTATCGATCGATCACTGTCACTTACAAAACACTAAACGCATAACTGCAGCGTTCGCAGAGTCAGGCCTGATCCCTGCGATCGCTAACAGTTTTTTTTGTAGTGTTTTGGTGAACTGGCAAGCGCCAGCGGCCTAGTACACCCCGGACGTAGTCAAACCAGCACTGCAGTAACACTTGGTGACGTGGCGAGTCCCATAAGTGCAGTTCAAGCTGGTGAGGTGGCAAGCACAAGTAGTGTCCCGCTGCCACCAAAAAGACAAACACAGGCCCGTCGTGCCCATAATGCCCTTCCTGCTGCATTCGCCAATCCTAATTGGGAACCCACCGCTTCTGCAGCACCCGTACTTCCCCCATTCACATCCCCAACCAAATGCAGTCGGCTGCATGAGAGGCATTTTTATGTCCTCCCGAGTACCCCTACCCAACGAACCCCCCCAAAAAAGATGTCGTGTCTGCAGCTAGCGCGGATATAGGCGTGACACCCGCTATTATTGTCCCTCCCCTCCTGTCCTGATAATCCTGGTCTTTGCATTGGTGAATGTTTTGAACACTAGCATGCACTAGTTGAGTTTTAGCGTAGGGTACAGCATTGCACAGACTAGGCACACTTTCACAGGGTCTCCCGAGATGCCATCGCATTTTGAGAGACCCGAACCTGGAACCGGTTACAGTTATAAAAGTTAGTTACAAAAAAAAGTGTAAAAAAAAAAAAAAAACACAAACAAAAATATAAAATAAAAATAGTTGTCGTTTTATTGTTCTCTCTCTCTCTATTCTCTCTCTATTGTTCTGCTCTTTTTTACTGTATTCTATTCTGCAATGTTTTATTGTTGTTATGTTTTATCACGTTTGCTTTTCAGGTATGTAATTATTTATACTTTACCGTTTACTGTGCTTTATTGTTAACCATTTTTTTGTCTTCAGGTATGCCATTCACGACTTTGAGTGGTTATACCAGAATGATGCCTGCAGGTTTAGGTATCATCTTGGTATCATTCTTTTCAGCCAGCGGTCGGCTTTCATGTAAAAGCAATCCTAGTGGCTAATTAGCCTCTAGACTGCTTTTACAAGCAGTGGGAGGGAATGCCCCCCCCCCCCAACATCTTCCGTGTTTTTCTCTGGCTCTCCTGTCTCAACAGGGAACCTGAAAATGCAGCCGGTGATTCAGCCAGCTGACCATAGAGCTGATCAGAGACCAGAGTGGCTCCAAACATCTCTATGACCTAAGAAACCGGAAGCTACGAGCATTTTATGACGTAGATTTCGCCGGATGTAAACAGCGCCATTGGGAAATTGGGAAAGCATTTTATCACACCGATCTTGGTGTGATCAGATGCTTTGAGGGCAGAGGAGAAATCTAGGGTCTAATAGACCCCAATTTTTGCAAAAAAGAGTACCTGTCACTACCTATTGCTATCATAGGGGATATTTACATTCCCTGAGATAACAATAAAAATGATTTAAAAAAAAAAAAATGAAAGGAACAGTTTAAAAATAAGATAAAAAAACAATAATAATAAAGAGAAAAAAAAAAAAAAAAAAAAAAAGCACCCCTGTCCCCCCTGCTCTCGCGCTAAGGTGAACGCAAGCGTTGGTCTGGCGTCAAATGTAAACAGCAATTGCACCATGCATGTGAGGTATCACCGCGAAGGTCAGATCGAGGGCAGTAAGTTTAGCAGTAGACCTCCTCTGTAAATCTAAAGTGGTAACCTGTAAAGGCTTTTAAAGGCTTTTAAAAATGTATTTAGTTTGTCGCCACTGCACGTTTGTGCGCAATTTTAAAGCATGTCATGTTTGGTATCCATGTACTCGGCCTAAGATCATCTTTTTTATTTCATCAAACATTTGGGCAATATAGTGTGTTTTAGTGCATTAAAATGTAAAAAAGTGTGTTTTTTCCCCAAAAAATGCGTTTGAAAAATCGCTGCGCAAATACTGTGTGAAAAAAAAAAATGAAACACCCACCATTTTAATCTGTAGGGCATTTGCTTTAAAAAAAATATATAATGTTTGGGGGTTCAAAGTAATTTTCTTGCAAAAAAAAATTATTTTTTTATGTAAACAATAAGTGTCAGAAAGGGCTATGTCTTCAAGTGCTTAGAAGAGTGGGTGATGTGTGACATAAGCTTCTAGATGTTGTGCATAAAATGCCAGGACAGTTCAAAACCCCCCCAAATGACCCCATTTTGGAAAGTAGACACCCCAAGCTATTTGCTGAGAGGCATGTCGAGTCCATGGAATAATTTATATTGTGACACAAGTTGCGGGAAAGAGACAATTTTTTATTTTTTTTATTTTTTTTTGCGCAAAGTTGTCACTAAATGATATATTGCTCAAACATGCCATGGGAATATGTGAAATTACACCCCAAAATACATTCTGTTGCTTCTCCTGAGTACGGGGATACCACATGTGTGGGACTTTTTGGGAGCCTAGCCGCGTACGGGACCCCGAAAACCAAGCACCGCCTTCAGGCTTTCTAAGGCCGTAAATTTTTGATTTCACTCTTCACTGCCTATCACAGTTTCGGAGGCCATGGAATGCCCAGGTGGCACAAAACCCCCCCAAATGACCCCATTTTGGAAAGTAGACACCCCAAGCTATTTGATGAGAGGTATAGTGAGTATTTTGCAGACCTCACTTTTTGTCACAAAGTTTTGAAAATTGAAAAAAGAAAAAAAAAAATTTTTTTTCTCGTCTTTCTTTATTTTCAAAAACAAATGAGAGCTGCAAAATACTCACCATGCCTCTCAGCAAATAGCTTGGGGTGTCTACTTTCCAAAATGGGGTCATTTGGGGGGGGTTTGTGCCACCTGGGCATTCCATGGCCTCCGAAACTGTGATAGGCAGTGAGGAGTAAAATCAAAAATGTACGCCCTTAGAAATCCTGAAGGCGGTGCTTGGTTTTCGGGGTCCCGTACGCGGATAGGCTCCCAAAAAGTCCCACACATGTGGTATCCCCGTACTCAGGAGAAGCAGCTAAATGTATTTTGGGGTGCAATTCCACATATGCCCATGGCCTGTGTGAGCAATATATCATTTAGTGTCAACTTTGTGCAAAAAAAAAAAAAAAAAAAAAAAATTTGTCACTTTCCCGCAACTTGTGTCAAAATATAAAACATTCCATGGACTCAACATGCCTCAAAGCAAATAGCTTGGGGTGTCTACTTTCCAAAATGGGGTCATTTGGGGGGGTTTTATGTCATCTGGGCATTTTATGGCCTTCAAAACTGTGATAGGTAGTGAGGAGTAAAATCAAAAATGTACGCCCTTAGAAATCCTGAAGGCGTTGCTTGGTTTTCGGGGCCCCGTACGCGGCTAGGCTCCCAAAAAGTCCCACACATGTGGTATCCCCGTACTCAGGAGAAGCAGCTAAATGTATTTTGGGGTGCAATTCCACATATGCCCATGGCCTGTGTGAGCAATATATCATTTAGTGACAACTTTTTGTAATTTTTTTTTTTTTTTTTTTTTTTTGTCATTATTCAATCACTTGGGACAAAAAAAATAAATATTCAATGGGCTCAACATGCCTCTCAGCAAATTCCTTGGGGTGTCTACTTTCCAAAATGGGGTCATTTGTGGGGGTTTTGTACTGCCCTGCCATTTTAGCACCTCAAGAAACGACATAGGCAGTCATAAATTAAAGGCTGTGTAAATTCCAGAAAATGTACCCTAGTTTGTAGACGCTATAACTTTTGCGCAAACCAATAAATATACACTTATTGACATTTTTTTTACCAAAGACATGTGGCCGAATACATTTTGGCCTAAATGTATGACTAAAATTGAGTTTATTGGATTTTTTTTAGAACAAAAAGTAGAAAATATCATTTTTTTTCAAAATTTTCGGTCTTTTTCCGTGTATAGCGCAAAAAATAAAAATGGCAGAGGTGATCAAATACCATCAAAAGAAAGCTCTATTTGTGGGAAGAAAAGGACGCAAATTTCGTTTGGGTACAGCATTGCATGACCGCGCAATTAGCAGTTAAAGCGACGCAGTGCCGAATTGTAAAAAGTGCTCTGGTCAGGAAGGGGGTAAAACCTTCCGGGGCTGAAGTGGTTAACAAATGAAACCACCAAGCTCCTCATTCATTCCCTTGTTATCTCTCGCCTTGACTATTGCAACTCCCTTCTCATTGGCCTGTCTCTCCATAGGATATCCCCTCTTCAGTCTATTATGAATGCTGCTGCCAGACTTATCCACCTTACCTTCTCCTCCAATCCCTACACTGGCTCCCAATCACCCAGTGAATTAAATTCAAAATACTAATCACAACATACAAAGCCATTCACAACTCTGCCCCGAGCTACATCACCAATCTTGTCTCCAAATATCACCCAAATCGTCCTCTCCACTCTTCTCAAGACCGCCTACTCTCAAGCTCTCTCATCTCCTCCTCTCATGCTCATCTCCAGGATTTCTCCAGAGCCTCTCCCATCCTCTGGAACTCGCTACCTCCACCTGTCCGGCTATTCCCTACTCTTGCTACCTTCAGGCGATCCCTGAAAACTCATCTCTTCAGGAAAGCCTATAACGTCTCTTAACTAATCTTTTACCACTTCCATCAGCCAGTGCTGTGGCCGCTGGTGGCCGCATCCATCTTCGCCCCTCTTCCTTCTGGGGCTGCAAACTCTGGCTCTGACTGACCGGAGTCGCGTGGGATCCATCAGTCATAGCACTTACAAGTGAAGAAACGGAGCGGAGGTCCGTTTCTTCACAGCGCATGCGCTGATGACATCATCAGCGCACTACAAGGGAAATATCTCCTAAACGGCGCGCATTTAGGAGATATTTCCACTACCTTCAGGTAAGCATTATTCTAGGCTTACCTATAGGTAAAAGTGACAATCAGGGGTTTACAACCACTTTAAGTCTACTGTACCACCAATAATATAGACGCTAGAGAGTAAAATCTCTCCACGGCAGTTCATAGTCTTCCTTCCATCCATGGACACTGGTTTCGAGCTTACCGCAGGCACAGTATCAACAATGTTATATTTCTGGAAAAGTTACAAATACAAAAGCAGTGAAAATAAAGTGCATTGTTATACAAAATATCTTCTAAATGCTCAGACCTCTCTGTGGCAAAAAAATAAAAATATAAAAAGGTTCTAGCAACACCGCAAACAAAATCAGCAGCATTTGCCTGCGAAAGCAAGAAGAAAGGTCCTGGTCATTGTCATTACAGAAGAATGTTCATATCATCTAAGGATCTATATAAATACTGTACATTGTGCTGCTGCTGAGGGAAACCAGTGCTGTAAGGGATTGAAAATGAATTGATTTTGGCTTGGCATAGTAAAAACTGTAAACTCAATGTAAGTGTTCCTTTCCTCTTAGGAATATCCAAAAAACACAATCATTACAAGTAACAGTTAAATGAAAAACATTCCAGTAACCAATCCAACATGATCTTAAAAGCAGTAGTTTTTTGCTAGTTTTAAACAACTCTTACAAAAGGCAAACACACTAATGAATCCAAAACTAACAGCTAATAAACCGGAGTGTCTCAATCTAATGCAGAAATCTATTGTAAAGGGAAAAGAGTCTGCAAAACACCCAATTATCTCCAGCAGAAAACAGACCGCGAGCCTTCTGGGCTGTGACAACAATGACCTTCTAATGCTTTGTTTAGAGATGGAAACCATTACAGTGGCACATAATCCATTCTATAACATCCACGGCCCAATAAAAGCTTTTCATAAAATTATATATTTAAAGCAGGGAGATAATTTGACATGTGTCCCATCCAGGCCATGTCACAACTTAGAATGATAATTTCCCTATGTTGATTAGCAGCGACAGCTCAGCCATTGTAATGGGAGCTGTAAAGATTATCTGCTATCGGTGCACACAAGCAAAATCACTATAGATGGTTGTCATTAAAATGAGGTGTAAATACTCACATGCTGTTAAGGTTTTGTTCTTTACTGTCCTTTTCTTTCCCATATTCTCCCATGTGCTGCAATACTCACTAATGTAAAAAGATAAAACACATCGTACTCTCTCTTTACCTTCAGGCTAACAATGCGTGTTGCACTTTTTTTCTTCAGCTTAACATCCACGTGTCATTTCATGTCTGCAACAGCTTTTCCTTTAGGATATCTAGAAGGACTATAGCTTTTATCATGTATTTTTTTTAAAAATGATCTGCGTATTGCACATATTGTTCCTGTGGGTTTAAAAGCATTGTATTAAAAAGTACTTTTTTGTATATAGTTAGTAATTATATTTAAAGTGCATGTAAACAAAAAAAGAGAATGTAGCTTAACAGGCCTTAGATGATGTGACTGCATTAGTTATCCTTTTGCATGCCCCACCCTCCTTCATTTTCACCTGATAATCATGCTCGTAACACACACTTGTCCTAGGATGACAACCCTGTTTTTTTTAAATACAGTCGAGTGAATGAGCATTTCCTTGTTTGGACTAGAAACACTTCATCTTCATCTCCATCTCCATTAGGCCTTGTTCACAAGGAGCATAGTTGTCACAGTCTGGAGTCAGGTTCGGAGGCCAGTAGCTATGGCAGTGGAGCAGCATCCACCGACAAGCGGGACAGGTATATAAGCAAGTCACCCTGGCTTATGACATAGTTTCACCTGAGGTGCAGGGTCTAAGTACTAAGCGATATTCACCAGAGCGCCTGATGGTGGATGGGTTTTGCTGCATGTTAGTGCCAGGTCGCGGTCCTAAGGATCACCCCACCAGGTGGTGAGCAAGCCAGGGTCCAGTAGCAGATATAGCAGGTAGGGATCAAGCAGAAGTATAGTCAGGAAACAAGACAAAAGGGCAGTAATGAATGGTCCAGGTTGGGATTAAGCAGAAGCGCAGTTGAGGAACAAGCCAATGGTCGGCAATGAATGGTAGTAAAGATACGGACGGCTGCAGGAGAGACAAAAAAGAGATATTGGCTGGAGGGCGCACAATAATCTCACAAAAAGTAAATGCAGAGACATGGCTTAAATCAGGATATTCAGGAGAAGAGCAAAGAGTTCAGGGTTCAAGACAAAGGCAGGATCATTTAAGGAATTGTCCAAGAAACTGTTCAGCATTCCAGGTGGCTCAGCAAGCAGAGGTCCCACCAGGTTCAGGCCCTGACAATACTATAGCTTATGCCCATGTGAGGGCTGTGTCTATACACACGGCACACAGGCATGTACAGGTATCCAATGCATCCCTATGCTATACTACGCCCTGTGTGAATAAGGCCTAATAAGCAGTTCACACTGCTGAGACATCTCATGCAACGTGGAACACAAAATTGCATGACAATTCAAAAACATTAATTTCAAAGGGTGCCGTTTTAATTGCCGCGACTCAAGTCATGGAAACAAAAAAATATCCTGCACTACTTGTCTGTGTCTTCATTGTTACATGAGTGCCATAGACAATGTTAAAATCACAAAAAAGTCTCTGTCTTACCTTTGCAACTTTGGCTGCGACTTCAGAGGGTATTCTAAGTTCAATAATACGTGTCACACTCTGTATTCTTATGATTTGCCAAAGCCGGAATAGCAAAATATCAAAGTCACATTGAAGGGGCAAGCAAGTCGCGATGCAAAGTTGCACGACTTTGGGGTCACAGTAGCGTGATCCAAGCCTAAAGCCTGGTTCTCCCTGGCTTGAAAACCAGCAGGAAGTGTCTGAATTTTGGTCCATGTGTACAGCTGTATGTTCTACTGAAGCCTGTATGATGACTGGCTTATGTTGAACAGGCATGCTGGAAAACCAGCATTTGATTAGAGCACTCAGTCAATGGTTGCGAGCGCTAAGCCAGCTAATTCTGGCAGGGTGTATGTGTGTGTGTGGTGGGGTTGCGGAGTCTCCCTGTCATAATACAATGTCTCAGTGGAGGAGATCGCGGTGTCAGCACTGCTTGTGTTGATGCAGCTATATGGATACCCAGCTTAACAGAGAGGGGCGTTTTTTTGTTCCCAGAAGAGAGCTGGAAAAGCTGATAAGATTTTTGATATTTTAATTCAGTGCATAAGAAGTTACAAGAAAAATAGAAATAGTTGCCTGGCTCAATGACCTCAGTACTGAGTGACTGGCCCCCATATCAAGTAAGCAAAAACTAGAACTACTATCAGCAAGCCTATAATCTGTTCACAGATCCGTTAGTTATTGGAATGGACACAGCTGGTGTAAAAGGGTTCCAACCGATTTTCTTTGTACTTGAAATGCGCTTTACAGAATTGCTGCTTTGATCTTTTATAGAGAGATTACAACTAATAAGTATTTAAGCGAGCAATCCTGTGTTTTGTAGTTTTTGTTTTGGTTTGGTAGCCTACATTTACGAAGGCACAGGGTTTTGGGATAATCTGGGGTCTGAAGGGTATAGACTGATCCCTGGCAGATTTGAGGTCTGAAGGTGCAGAAATTAAGGGTGATCTGAATATGAAGGTTCAGGAATTAAGCGTTGATCTAAGGTCTGAAGAAGCAGGACTTGAAACTGATCTTAAAGTATATGAATTTGGATTGATCAGAATTAATTTTGTTAGCAGTATAATTGAGTGCAATAACTGAAATAATAACCGAGCATAACATGCTCTAGAATTTCCTGGTAGAGGGCTGCACTGACTTTGGACTTGATAAAACACAGTGGACTTACACCAGCAGATGACATGGCCATCAGTCAGCGCAGCCCTCTACCAGGAAATTCTAGAGCAATTAACGCTTCCCTCTGCTGACCAGCTTTATGGAGATGCTAATTTTATTTCCCAGCAGGACTTGGCAGATCCCTGCCATAGAGAATTTATGGGGTATTGTCAAGAGGAAGATGAGACACGAGACCCAACAATGCAGACGAGCTGAAGGCTACCATCAAAGTAACCTGGGCTTTTATAACACCTCAGCAGTGCCACAGGCTCATCGACTCCATACCACGCCGCATTGATGCAGTAATTTATGCAAAAGGAGCCCTGGCCAAGTAATGAGTGCATACTATACTGTACATGGCCATACTTTTCAGTAAGCCAATATTTCTGTATTAAAAATCCTTTTAATTATTGGTCTTGTGTAATATTCAAATTTTCTGAGATACTGAATTTGGGGTTTTTACTAGCTGTAAACCATAATCAAAATTACAAGAAAGAAATGCTTACAATATATCACTGTGTGTAACACAGTATCTATATCTATAGAGTTATATACTTAGATTTGTATCTATATAAAATATGAGTTTCACTTTTTGAATTGAATCACTGAAATAAAATTAACTTTTTGATGATATTCTAATTTTATGAGGTGCATCTGTATAGATATAAAGATATATATAGATGTGTGTGTATACATATAATATACAGTTGTGCTCATAAGTTTACATACCCTAGCAGAATTTATGATTTCTTGGCCATTTTTCAGAGAATTTGAATAATAACACAAACTTTTCTTTTACTCGTGGTTAATGTTTGGCTGAAGCCATTTATTATCAATCAACTGTGTTTACCCTTTTTAAAACATAATGGCAACAGAAACTACCCAAATAACCCTGATCGAAAGTTTACATACCCCAGTTCTTAATACCGTGTATTGCCCCCCTTTACCATCAATGACAGCTTGAAGTCTTTTGTGATATTTGTGGATGAGGCTCTTAATCTTCTCAGATGGTAAAGCTGCCCATTCCTCTTGGCAAAAAGCCTCCAGTTCCTGTAAATTCTTGGGCTGTCTTGCATGAACTGCACGTTTGAGATCTCCCTGGTATTGAGGTCAGGAGACTGAGATGACCATTCCAGAACCTTCACTTTATTCTGCTGTAGCCAAAGACAGGTCAACTTGGCCTTGTGTTTTGGAACATTGTCACGCTGGAATTTCCAAGTACACCCCATGCGCAGCTTTCTGGCTCATGAATACAAATGTTCATCCAGTATTTTTTGAGAACATACTGCATTCATCTTGCCAACAATTTTGGCCTTATTTCCTGTGCCTTTGTAGCTCACACGTCCTCAAAACATCAGCGATACGCCTCCGTACCTTTCATCATAGGCCTCGTTGACTTCTCTCCAAATGTAGCTGTTATAGTTGTGGCCAAAAAGCTCAATTTTGGTCTCATCACTCCAAATGATGTTGTGCCAGAAGGTTTGAGGCTTGTGTCTGTGCTGTTTGGTGTATTTTAAGCGGGATACTTTGTGGCATTTGCGTAGTAATGGCTTTCTTCTGGCGATTCGACCATGCAGCCCATCTTTCTTCAAGTACCTCCTTATTGTGCATCTTGAAACAGCCACACCACATGTTTTCAGAGAGTCCTGAAGTTATTTGTGGGTATTTCTTTGCATCCCAAACAATTTTCATGGCAGTTGTGGCTGAAAATTTAGTTGGTCTACCTGAACGTGGTTTGGTTTCAAAAGAACCCCTCATTTTCCACTTCTTGATTAGAGTTTGAACACTGCTGATTGGCATAATTTAAAATCCTTGGATATCTTTTTATATCCCTGTTTTATACAGTTCAACTACTTTTTCCTGCAGATCCTTTGACAATTCTTTTGGTTTCCCCATGACTCAGAATCCAGAAAGTCAGTGCAGCACTGTATGAACAATGCAAGGGTCTGTCAGGAGTCTGGAAACTCATTGACATTTTATACACACACACTAATTACAAGCAAACAGATCACAGGCAAGGATGGTTACCTTCAACAGCCATTCAAACCCCTTTGTTTCAACTTGTGTGCATGTTATCAGGCCAAAATCAACAGGGTATTTAAACTTTTGATCAGGGTCATTTGGGTATTTTCTGTTGCCATTACGATTTAAAAATAGTAAACAAAGTTGATTGATAATAAATGGCTTCAGCAAAACACTAACCATGAGTGAAAGAAATGTTTTTTTTTTTTATCATTCATTATCATTCATATTCTTTGAAATCATAAATTCTCCTAAGGTATGTAAACTTATGAGCACAACTGTATATTATATGTATACACATATCGATATATCTTTATATCTATACAAGTGCCATGAATATTAAAAATTGTTATCAAATACTTACTGTAATTTTCCTTTCCTGGCCTATCCTCACATTCATAATCCCTGAAAAATGGCCAAGAAAACAAATTCTGCCAGGGTATGTAAATTTATGAGCTAAAGTGTATGTGTATATATATATATATATATATATATATATATATATATATATATATATATATATATATATATATATATATATATATATATATATATATTTTAGAGCTGCGCGATTAATCATTAAAGAATCAGATCACGATTCTACCCCCTCGCGATCTTAAAGCATTTTCCCGATTTAAGCAGAGTTCTCAGCAGTTGACAGCTGTCAAAAAATAAACAAACAGGCAACCTGCCAAGTTTATGATGTCGCTTAGACTACTTTCACACTGCAGCACCCGGCCGTTAGCGCTAAAGGCACTTTTGCAACGCTTTTTGGGTGCTAGCAGGGCACTTTTAACCCCAAAGAAGGGGTTAAAAACGCCCATGTTGGGGCACTTTTGAATCACTTTTCAGGTGCTTTGGAAGCGCTGCCCATTCATTTCAATGTATACAGTGCTCCCAAACGGCCCCAAAAGATGCCGCTTGCAGGACTTTTTCTAACGTCCTGCAAGCGCACCACCCCAGTGTGAAAAGTCACACTAAAATGAATAGGAGGCTTTTTTCGGACGTTATTTACAGGTTATTTCTAGCGTCTCAGTGTGAAACACTTACCTGAGTCCTGTATCCATCCAGCTCTGTGCCCATCTTCAATTTTTCCGTCCTCTCTCCTCACAAGCATGGCTGAGAACAGTAGGAGACATTCAAACCATGTGAGGAGGGAGTGGGGTGCAGGGCCAAGCCACGTTGTGTCAATAGATGCACACAGCCTGGCTCGGGATTGCCCGACTGCATGCCCCACAGCAAGCGGCTTGCTATGGGGG
The DNA here is from genome assembly GCA_037952925.1 of Lithobates clamitans. Classification (NCBI taxonomy): domain Eukaryota; kingdom Metazoa; phylum Chordata; class Amphibia; order Anura; family Ranidae; genus Lithobates; species Lithobates clamitans. The sequence continues at coordinate 5,905,800 of JBBGZY010000044.1, forward strand.
CACTTGGCGAAGAGGAGGAGCCTTCAGAGGACCCCAGAAGAAGAGGTTCAGAGCTGCTCTGTGCAAAACTATTACAAAGAGCAGGAAAGTAGAATATATTGTTTGTTTTTCTTTCTATAAATACACAACTGAATCCTTTACAATCACTTTAAGTGACATTATTGCTTTGCCCTGCATATAATTTGTGATAGTGGTCCATATGCTGAAAGGGCCATTGTTGCCAAAAGTTTTCAAAATAAAACAGTTATAAGTCCACAAAAAATTATATTTTATGAAAAGGCAAGAAAAAGGTAAAAAAAACACAGCCATGCTTCAAAATAACGAATTAAAATAGAAAGGAAAAAAACAAAAAACGTACTTTTGCTTTGTACATTTTTTACAATACTCCGTCACCACCACAACAAAAAGGAAATCTACAGGTCTGAACGTGTTTGTCTGGAGTGGATTCCACACGTAATTCCCTTCATTAGTATTTACAGGAGCTTCATACCAGACAGAATACAAGCAAAACAGATCCAATTTTGACGGGAAAAGTCAAAGCTTATTCATACATTAAATAGCTGAATGCCTTCTCACCATTTTAAAACTTGCTGAGTCTTCCTTCCCAGGGGAAAATAGATACTGTATGCCGTTATTGTACAATTGACTGCTTTCGTCTAGGCCACATCATAGTGAGCAATCAATATAATCTTGCAGATACTATACTGCATAATTGTGACTCATCATCGGTTTTGTACACATAGAAGATATGAATGAGCACGAAGAGCTAGTACAGGAGAATAGAGCGTTAATAAGTGCAAGTCAAATCAGCAGCAGTCAACAATATAACAATTACATGCTGGCATAGAAAGGTGGCTAATTTATTAATAATAGCACAAAGAAAATATGGGGTATCATTCATTGTGCATTCTAGTGCAAGGCAGTGAAAAATAGGTGTCATAAGAGAAGATACTCTACAAAATTGCTGTTTAATTCACAAATTCTGCCCTCCACTGCTAAAAAGTAGCACTGTATCAGAATAAAAGCATGCTTATCTTATGTTTTAAGCCAAAATCATTCTCAGATCTCTGCAAGATCTTTCTCTGATCTCTAAAGAAATGTTAGTTTGGCTAGGATTGCAGGTACAAGGGTCACAAATGCAGGCACATTTCTTGTGCGTTTCTGTGTGAGCTAGGAAATTATGCATTTAGACGATATAGGAAGCATCAGTATCTCTGTACTAGCTTTTAAAGATGTTCCACATAAAAACAACAACCGTGTGTGCTTACTTACAAATTGCATATCCTAACTAGCTGCAGGGCAATAAACTGTATTTTGGGTATTACTCTCCATGCTTTTCAGACATCTATTATGCACATTAGCTGTGTTTACAGATTCCAGCTTTTCAACAGAACTTTGCTAATGGCGTTAAACATGTGTTGATAATACATTCCACAGGTCAACTGTGGCAACAACTTTGACTATATTTTGCACCACAAATACTGCTGTAAGCATATAGGTAGGCATAGAAAAATAGCACCATGGTTACTGTGCTGTAATTTACAATATCACATCAAAATGACAGAATTGTCTTATATTGGTTAACAGCTTCAGAAATCTGCCACACAAATTTAGTATTGAAGTGGAGGTCCACCCTAAAAAAAAAAATTCCTAAAAAAAAATTCCTAAAAATAAAAAAAATAAAAAAAAATTTGACTCACCTAAAATGGCTGTTGCCAGGCAGTCTTCCTAATCTGCCTCTTCCTATGCCGCGGTGATCTTCAGTCTTCTCCTCCCTGCGTTCCCCATCTGGGGAATGGGGCGCGGTGTGTTATGGGAACTGTGTGTGTCCCACAACGAATCGCATCCCATTCACAAAGCGCTGTGCGACTCGCGCATGCGCAGTAGGAAATGGGCAGTGAAGCCGTAAGGCTCCACTGCCTGTTTCCCTTAGTTAGGATGGCGGTGCCGGGACCTGAGAGCTGAAGGATGGGTCGGCCATGGGAGGCCGACATCACGGGCACCCAGGACAGGCAAGTGTACTGATTTAAAGTCAGCAGCTACAGTGTTTGTAGCTGCTGACTTAAATTTTTTTTTCCCGGCCGGAACCCCGCTTTAACAGTTTTTATAGCAAAATGTTATACACATTACTTAAAAATCCATTTATCAAATTGAGGGAGTTTTACTTATCTGTAAATTCCACATCCTGGAGTACAGTACAGAACACAGGCTGAGTATTCATGTTCTTTGGTTCTTTGGTTTAGAAGCTGGTACCTTCAGGTGATTGGACACTGGCAAGCTTTGAAGACACCCCCCACCCAATAACTCTACCCCACTTGGAGAGTCCTCAGTTTTGTAGCAGGCACTAAATCACAGACACGCCTGACAAAGTGGCCTTCTTGGTGGCTATCACATCTAAGGGATTCCACTTTTGGGGTCAAAGTAATGTTTTTTTCAGGGCAAGGAGAACCAGACTGAGGTCCCAAGAAAGCCAAGGGTGTTTTAAGAGGGGTCCCAACCAGAGATATACCTTGAATAAAGGTTTTGACAAGGGAGAGCGAGACCACAGGCTTTTGCAAAAAGCATGGACGAGGCCTTTCAGAGTGCTTAAAGCCTAACTCCAGGTATTGTGTTACTTAAGTTTGTATTTCCTTGACTGGGAAATGCAGCTACCGTCAGCGCTGTATAAAAACTGTAGCATCAGTTACATATAGTATACAGAGCTGTGTTGGGGCAACAGTACGGGGACTTCCAGTTCTGTTCTTGAACAAAATCAAGTTGGGGTGAGAGCTGATCAGCCATTTACAGGAAGCTTTTTTTTTTTTTTCAATGAATACAAGGCTTTCTCTAATTGGCTGAGGTGGAAAAGTGGGAAGAGGACCTCTCGATTTCTGCCTCCGCCTTGCATTCATTGATAAAAATACAAGGCTTCCTGTAAATATATACGGAGCAGGATTTTGCTTGGGGAATGGAATGGGAAGATTCAGTACTGCTGACAAAACACATATATACTGTATGCATCTAATGCTATAGTTTATACAGTGCTGACTGCAGGAGCACTTCTTAGTAAACCAACTCGTTTATTTGAGCCAGCTTGGCCCGAGCCAACTATTTATAAGCAACACAAAACCTGAACTTAGGCTTTATGGCCACGTTTTAATCAAATTCTGATTGTAGGTAAGCCAGAATGCAAGGCACAGAATAGTCTCTGGGATTGAAGTGCCCGTGCTCACACTATTTCCTGGCATTTCCAGTAGACAGTAGATCTTCCTGGAAAGAAGACTTTTGTGTTGGATCTGTCTAGGATCATACTCAAGTATTCTAGGCAAAGAAAAAGCTGGAGAATGGATTTTTGGAAGATCACTCAACCAAAAGCGGGAAGAATTGTCCTGTGGATGTTTGCAGATAGCTGGAAGGCAAAGAAATCCTTCAAAAGAAGGTTACCAAGATAACTTGTGACCAGAGTTCGTAAAAGGGCAAGAAGAGGTGCAAAGTTCTTTGTGAATACTCTGGGGCAAAGGAAAGGCCAAACTGAAGGTCACGGTCCCCTACTGCAAAGTAAATAAAGCGCTAAAGAGGTGGATAAATGGGAATATGCAGATAGACAGATTTCAAGAGTTTGTCTCAGTAAGGACAAATCTAAACTTGCAGATTCCATGCAAAATTGTGAAATTTGAATAACGGGTTTTGAATAGAATGCTGTGAACCTTTCCAGTAGAGCTATTGGCACAAATAATCCCTGGGACAAGAGTTAATTCAGGGCATTCTGCACACCTGACTTCCCTTGGATAGTGTTTGATTGATTTGAGAGAAGAAAGGGGTGAGGAGGAAAAAAGATTGGAACTCTATTATTATTATGCACCTAATTGAAACCGCCAATTGAACCCACAGGTCTGGGATGTCTGTGACCCAGGGAGAAGCAAACTCACAGATGTCTCCGCCCCCTCTTAGAAGTGTGGAGGACCTTTCACAGCCCTACATCAAAAGGAAGTGCTAAACATAGCTTTTAAGTTGAAACCTGGGTAGAACGTTGGGGTTGTCTGCGTTTTGAGGAAGAGGCTCCAAAGGCAGGGGATGATTGAACTTTCCTCTGTGGAAGAACCTTTCCTCCTGTGACATCTTTGATGAATTTGTCAAGTGCCTCACCAAAGAGACATTCTCCTTCCAACAGCATACACGTGAGGTGTCTTTCACAGGCATCTTTAGCTGATCTGGCTTTGAGGCACAGGATTCTGCACAATTGAATAGTAATTAGAGCCATTCTGGAAATTTGTGTCATTACTTGTTCTAGGGCATTCACACAAAACAGCAGGGCAGAAGGTAACTGTTGTAATTGCTCAGTTAAAGTACAGACCTGGAATACAGGATCATGCTAGTAGTCCCAATTAGCTGCAGGTTTGACAAACAGAAATTGCATGAACAGTTGTTTGCAGAGCTGGGCCTACACATTTGAAGAATTTCACTCTTCCTAACAGCAGAATGTTTGAATGATGGGACATCTTTAGTTGATGCAGTGAGAGGTTTAAGACTGAGATGGCAGGTTTTACTACTGGAATAGACTACTTTTTAGTGAGCTCTGGATTGAGCTCATCAATGACTTCAACTAACAATGTGTAATGCTGCTTTTACTTTCTGATCTGGCTGTTTTTTCTCTCTGCTTTTCAGGGACAAGAAACAGTTAGATTGCTGTTCCCTGTACAAAGAGTTCTGTATGTTTGAAAATACAGAACTCTATGTGAAAGACAGACAGCCAATTAGCAGGTATTGACTGAAATCTGCTGCCAAACATATGTAGTGTCCAATCACGGGTCAGCAGGGGGTGTGCACATGCTTGCTCCAAACCCATAAGAAAGCCAGCAACGTGCCTGTACCTGCCGCCACCAGGATATTTACTGTGAGCAGTCGGGAGGTGGTTAATACACGCTGCTCTAGTGAAAGATATTTGTGCAACTCACGTGGACGCTTTAATGCTCTTTTCGGAACAAAAATGAAAACAAAGTAATATTTAATGTAGTAAGTCGCCATTAGCAAGCCCCTGTCTGCCTGAAGATGCAGTTTTGCTAAGAGAAAATGGTCACAATGAATGGTGCCAATAAGCAATATTACTCAGACGGCACACCAGTTAACCCAGCCGCTAAGGAAAAAAAAAAAAAAAAAAAAAAAGTTATTTAATGCCTAAAATCTATCCACACAACAGAGCAGTGAACAATATTTCCTCTTGCTCTAATGATGAAGAAAAAACGACTGTGTGGAATGTTCTATTGGCAGGACTAAATGAAATTGCCTGGATCATTTATTTTGTCAACTGCAATAAAAAAACTAATTGATTTCATTTTATTTCCTGTTCCCTATTCTCTCCAAACACTATACTTTGTATCTAGTATTGTATTAGTCTTCCAACAAAATAGCCATCCAGAGCAACAAGGACTGACTTCAATCTTCACCTATCACTAGGCGTGTGTGTGTGTGTGTGTGTGTGTGTGTGTGTGTGTGTATGTGTGTGTGTATGTGTGTGTGTATGTTCTGGTACTGTGTTTTGCTGTTCATCTAATACTAAATCCTGTGGCAGAGGATCGTACAACCATTTTTGTTCTTCTCAATTCTGTGGCAGAGACTTTTCGCCCGTGCGTCACTCCAGCTTCTAGGTCAGTGAGAGAGGCCTATCCGGGTGGGCAAAGATCTGTTGACTGAAGGTGTGTTTGTCTTCAGGATCTCAAATTCCTCAGTGATCTGCATAAGGTATCTGAACCCTCCTGCAACTCCCTTTCTACCTCTTTACTGCTACTTCTTCAAAAGTTTTGCAATAAAGCATTGGAAACATAAAGTGACTGGTGCATACATTGGTGGGCCTAACGCCTAATATAGACTAATAAGTTCCGTGTCTGGTGGAAATACAGGTAAGGGGGTGAGGGCAAAGACCCAAATAAAATCAGCCGCTCCTTCGGGGGTAAGCGCTATATATACACATATATATAATTTTTAATGTATGTATATAAGTGTGTGTATTTATATACCCATACCACACACACATAGCAGTTAAGGAACAAATGCTGTAATGTAATGAGGATGCCTGTATAAATAATGAAAGTAATAGTTTTCTTTTTTCAATTAACAACCTTTAAAGTGCATAAATAGAAAAAAAAATTTTAAAAAAAATCTACGTCAAATTGATATTTGGTGTGTCCATCCTTGGTCTTCAAAACAGAATCTATTCACCCAGGTACACTTGCAAACAGTTAAAAGATAACACGTAGGTTAAAATAAAATCAATCAAAATCAGCTTTGTAGGAGGAATAAAGCAGGGCAAGGAAAAGCCATGCTCTGCTAACAATTGGAGGCTGCTGAAGACTGTTTAATGTAAAAAAAAAAACTATGGTATTATATGGATGTTCACATCTATGTGTTATAACTATGTTTTCATTAATTTTTGGGACAGTTGTATAAACATATATTTCGTATCTGTTGACTTGTTTCCAATGTTTAGGTATGTCTCATGGTTACGAACTCAATTTTAATCATGCAGCATGTGTCTTCATTTAATTGTCCGTTGATGAGGATTGGGGGTTACACCCTGTCCCTCCCTTCCTCTTTCTTTTCCTTTATATGCACTTTTTTTATCTGATCAAACCTAAAAGTTTAATAAGAGTAAGCACATTTGAATGTGAAACGCGTTAGCTATTTTATGCCCACCATGTACATCTTCTGTTTTGTTTGCCATTTTGGATTTTAAACCCATTTTTTAATAAAGAGGTTTTTGCATGGAGTGCGGCAGTCCAGTCTTCGTAGACTTGAGCACAGCCAGCACCCAGTACTGTGTGGTAGGACGGGAGTTCTCCAAGGGATTATGGAGGCTTATTGGAGCGGCTTTTCCCTTGCAACCAATTTAAGAGAGATCGCCATTGTTATAAAGGAGCTAACTGGCCACTGATGTTATAAAGATGAACACCGACAAATGTTATAAGGGTCATACTGACCACTAATTAAATGGGACTTATACTAGCCACTGAACATTGGTTTTAGGGGGGGCATGCACCACCCAGATTACATTACTTTCACCTATACTAAAATCAGCTGGTTGCTTACAAAATTCGATGAGTTATACACAAGAGCAGTGACTCCTCCCCCTTGACATAGTCCAAGCTAATTCACAGTAGTTTAAAAATACTATTCTGCAGTAAATATTTGTAAAACTACAAAGTGTATATAAAAAAGAACTATTGGGGAAAAAAAACAAACAAACAAACACACACACACACACACCCTATATAAAATTTACCCATAACCATTAGAGTTTCCCTTTAGCGACCCTTTTACACTAATCAGTTTTGATGTGCTTTTCTTTTCGTATTTAAAAAGCAGAAGAAAAATGCATAAAAATTGTATCCCTTTCAATACTATGGAATGCTACAGTCTACATCAATCTGCTGTACGTGTGGCGAGTTTTATAAAGTGCATCTTTGGTGCAAGTTTTAAAGAGCGCACCAAAAACGCACCTCCCTACTGAAATGATTGGAAAAACACAAAAAAAAACACTGTGGTTGCGTTTTTGGTGCATTTTTCACAAGTGCGTGACTGGAGTCAGCAACCAGAAAATGCTTAAAAAAAATGCACCAAAAACACATGCATTTTTTCAAGGGAGCAGTTTGAAAGGGCCCTAAGTATAGCCCCTAAGCCATTGATAAAAAAGATGCCTTGTTAAACTACATTAGGCATAACAATTTATTTTGCTTTGTAAACAACTTTAATAATTGAAAAATTTAAACAGCTTATAGAAATATGTATAAATAATTTAGATCAAGGACACTAGATGAGGACTAGGCCCATACCTGAAAACATCCACATTAAATTATTAAAAACAACGCTGTTCAAAAGGATTAAACATCTTGCAGTGTGACACAAAGCAAAGTTCCCCCACACAGACAGCATTCCTTGCCTTGAAATACTTTTGTGCCAGCCCCCTCCCCTCTACTGCAAGACTAAAAAAAAAAAAAAAAAGAAACCCTCCCACCTTTCCACAATGCAATGCTTGTGCTGCACGAGTGACAAATTGTTAAAAAGCTATGAAATAGTCTGTTTCATTATATATATTCATTTTCAGATTTAGAATAATCCCAAAGAGAAATTATTGCGATACAGTTAAATGCAACAAAGACAACACAAGATCACAATAATGAACAGAAAAAAAAAGCACAATGAGAAAATTACCAACAGCAAACAAAATCGTTTAACCTGAGAAAACAAGGAGCAAATGTGAGGATATGTGGGGTCAGATGGCCATTCCCTAGTGTTGTGAAGGGTACATACCCTATATTACCAAAAGTATTGGGACACCTGCCTTTACACGTACATTAAATTTAATGGCATCACAGTCTTAGTCTGTAGGGTTCAAATTTTGAGTTGGCCCACCCTTACAGCTATAGCAGCTTCAATTCTTCTAGGAAAGCTGTCCACAAGGTTTAGAAGTGTGTCTATGGGAATGTTTGACCATTCTTCCAGAAGCGCATTTGTGAGGTCAGGGCACTGATGTGGACAAGAAGGCCTGGCTGGCAGTCTTCGCTCTAATTTATCCCAAAGGTGTTCCATCAGCTTGAGGTCAGGACTCTGTGCAGGACAGTCAAGTACCTCCACCCCAAACTCGCTCATCCCTGTCTTTATAGACCTTGTTTTGTGCACAGTCATGTTGCAATATCCCCAAACTGTTCCCACAAAGTGTGGAGCATGACAAGCCCAACCCCTGAAAAACAACCCCACACCATAACCCCCCCCCCCCCTCCACCTAAATGAATGGAACCAGTGCACAAAGCAAGGTCTATGAAAGGCATGGATGAGCTCACAAATGCACTTTTGGAAGAATGGTCAAACATTCCCATAGACACACTCCTAAACCTTGTGGACGTCTTTTTCAGTAGAGTTGAAGCTGTTATAGCTGCAAAGGATGGGCCAACTCAATATTGAACCCTACGGACTAAGACTGGGATGCCATTAAAGTTTATGTGCGTGTAAAGGCAGGTGTCCCAATACTTTTGGTAATCTAGTGTATAAAATAAAGCTGTGAAACTATAGAAAGGAATTCAATCTTCTCCACAACTCTAAGCCAGAATCTTCCTTCCATTTAAAACCTGAAAAGAAATCTGGAGATCTTATAGATAACTGCAGAGAAAGAAATCCAAAATTCCAGATCTTTCATAGAACCATTGATAACACTAAAACCTATTCCGACAATATGAATATCCTTCCCTGGAGAGCTAGACATTATCAAACAATATAACAAACGCTCCCAACCAAACGTTGTTCACTGACCTTTGTATAAATCATATTATCACAGATAATTTGTGTGTTTAAATACAGTCATGTCAGTTATCAAATGCAGACATCAGGCTGGATGAAATAGAAATTCCCCAGCCTATGTTGAATATTCAGTGTCACTACAATGGCTCTAAAAGCATACTGGAACATGCATACTCTATTAATGCTCGGAAAATGCTGCATGATTTTTTTTTGAAGGCAATCATTCCAGTCCATTACACTACATGCTGTGAATCAAAATACTGCCTCATTGCTATTCTAAATATATTTCCATTTAATAGACTTGACACAAGAAAAATGGCTTGAGAGAAGCAAGTGTCAACTACTCAACTATGCTTAGCACACTCCCAAACAATATCATGCACCAACCAGCACACAAAGCAGCAGTCACAGGCTCCACTAGCAACTACATGGTCATTAATGATAAAATTCTTTGTGATCACATAACATGCAAATGCAGAAGCTCAGGTAGCAGCTCTGATTAAGCACGTTTACAGAATGCAGCTTTGATTTTAGGTATCTTACTTCATCCATGATATATTGTTAGTTCCACACGTTGGTAAGCCAGTTTGCCTGATGGCCCTGGTACACACTATAATGCATATTAAAATGTAAAAAAATGCTTCTTAATTGGTCTGCACTCACATGCGTTCCTCCATGTTTATATGGGTGTTTGTGTGCAACAGCCTAATGCTCCGTACACACGAGCGGATTTTCCGTCAGAAAAAACTTGGATGGTTTTTCAACGGAATTCCGCTCAAGCTTGCCTTGCATACACACGGTCACACAAAAGTTCTCTGAACTTTGGACCGTCAAGAACGCGGTGACGTACAACACTACGACAAGCCGAGAAAATGAAGGTCAATGCTGCCGAGCATGCATCGAATTGTTTCCGAGCATGCGTAGGAATTTTGCACGTTGGAATTTATAGAAACGATCGCATTTTCGGATAGGAACTTTTTCCGACCGAAAAATTGAGAACCTGCTCTCAATCTTTTGCAGGTGGGAATTCCACCAGCAAAAGTCCGATGGAGCATACACACGGTCGCATTTTCCGACCAAAAGCTCTCATCGGTCTTTTGCTGGCCGAATTTCCGATCGTGCGTACGCGGCATTAAACTCACAAGTATTCCTGACACAAAGCAACAGCACTGTCTTTATGCAAGCTCTATCACCATTTGTAAAAGAACAATCCCCGGAAAAAGGTTAAGCTTTTTAAAACCCTCAAAAGGATACTGGGCACATACCCTGCATCTCTGTAATTCCATGCACAGGTTGCTGAGATTTGTTTTTCGATAGCTAAGCAGTTCACACTGCCTGCACAGCCTCCTCTATCTTCCAAACTGCCAGAGAGAACAGAATTCAACAGAGTGCAGTGCCGAGTCTACTCATCTCATGATTTGTTTACACAGAGTCTGGAGCTGCAGCTTCTTATTCAGGAGAACAGAGAGTGGAAACTGTCAGCTTGTGTGGTCATTGATTGCAGCTCAAGAAGTCTGTTCATCCACAAAAAAAAAAAAAAAGCATGCCGACAACAGCACAAGCCAAGTACTACACTGCTGTGTGCTGTAGTCAGCTTGCGTGTTTGTGAATGAGCACTCTTCTCGAGCTGTAACCATTAACACAAGCTGACAGTTTCCACTCTCTGCCCTGAATAGAAGGCTGCAGGTCTAGAGTCTCTGCGGGTAATTTACTAACTGGAGCATGCAGAACCTGGTGCAGCTGTGCATAGTAACCAATCGGCTTCCAGGTTTTGTCAAAGCTTAATTGAACAAGCTGTGACAAGTTAGAAGCCGATTGGCTACCATGCATCGTTACACCAGATCCTGAGTGCACAGATTTTAGTAAATCTACCTCCACTGTGTACTGAACTGGACACATGAAGTGACAGATACTGCAGAATGTTTCACTAGCTCAACAAAATAAACAGTAGTACATTATTGCATGTTTCTGTGTGCGCCAAGGCAGATGCTTTGGAAAAGTGTATGCCATTCACAAGAACAGCGGTGCACTGCAATGCAGGTGTGCTGAGGTTATCTCGGCAAATGGCATTGAATGAACACAATGTTTTTCTCCTGCCTGCAGCAGAATGAGGACCTCTCAGTTTAGGTGAAGCCAGGAAATGGGGAGGCCCAATCTGACATGCCGCTGCTTCTTATGTCCACTAGGAAAAACTCACATTTTAGGCCTCTTTCACTTGAACGATCCGTTCAGGTCCGCCTGTCAGTTTTTTTAGGCGGACCTGAACAGACCCTCCATAGACCTCTATGGAGCGTCGGATGTCAGCGGTGACATGTCCACTGACATCCGACCCGCTCCGATCCGAAAAAGTGTAACTAAGGAAAAACTTACTTTTCCATCCGTTTTCGGATCGGATGACGACGGACTCTACGGTCCGTCATCATCCGATCCCCCATAGGGGAGGGCGGCACTCTGACAGGTCCATCGCTGCACAGTGTGCAGCGATGGACCTGTCATCTGCCTGCTCAGCGGGGATCCACGGAGCGATCCCCGCTGAGCAAGCAGATGTTCACGGGGCGGATCTCCTCGGATCCGTCCCGTGTGAAAGGACCCTTAGCCCCGGTTCACACAGGGGCGGCACGACTTGCAGGTCGTCTCAGCGAGGCGACCTGCAAACTACTTCTGAGGCGACTTGCAAAACGACTTCTGCATAGAAGTCTATGCAAGTCGCCCCCAAAGTAGTACAGGAACCTTTTTCTAAGTCGGAGCGACTTGCGTCGCTCCTATTAGAACGGTTCCGTAGCACAGAACGGGAGGCGACTTGTCAGGCGACTAGGTCGCCTGACAAGTCGCCCCTATGTGAACCGGCACTTACTGTGAAATTAGAGAAAGAAATTTCAGTAAAAGAGAAGAGATTGTACAACTGTGCAAGACTGATGGGAAGGCCGGAGTTCACTGTCAATTGTAAACTACAACAAAAATATCACAAAAAGAATATTGCTCAAATTATCTCAAAAAATCTCAGCAATAGAAAAAAAAAGTTTGCCAAGTCCGATGCCCAAACAGCCAAAAATTACTTTGTTTTTAGATCGTGTTATTTTTGGATTGCCGTTATATAACAGCACAAAGCCACAGGTTTTCATTGTAAACCATTACAACCTTCCAACCACCGGTGTTCTAACAACCAATGAGATGGAGGGGCGCATCGGGCGCTGGGGTCACTGATTGGAGGAAGAGAAACTGAGGGAGAAGAGAAACATTAGGACACAAGTCAGTACCAGTGTGCAAAGGTGCATTTGCTTTGGAAGAATAAATCACCTCTAATGTTGGGTGCCCTACGTGTGTGTACATTGCTGTTATGTAAAACTATTAGTCCAGTTTTTTACATTTTAGAATGGGGTGTCTTGAGATTGCAGAATTGTAAAGGGTGGCTTCACTGAAAAAAGGTTGAGAAAGACTGCTGTAAAGCATTTTTATGTACATACAGGACTAGGTTCACACCTGTGTGCACAATAATCAACGATAGGTGGTGCTATATGTTGTAGTGCCAATAATTTTAAGTAGCACTCTGATGAATCTTGAAAATGCAGTCCAATGCAAGTGCTGTGTTGTAGCACACCACAATATACTATAATAAAGTGTGGGGGGGGGGAAGTAGTACAAGCCTGATATTTGGTGCCTTGTTTTGTGCATTTGCAGCCCATTCAGAATGTACATTAATTTGAAAAATACCAAACTACAAAGCACCATATCATTTTAAAGAGGTCCTAAGGGTATTTCTAGCTCTGGCCATGAGAGTGTTTAAAAAAAAAAAAACACACTCTCATGGATAATGTTATATCACAAATAGACAAAAAGGACACAAAGGTACAATGAAAACAGTCTTTTTAAAAGACACTAGCAAACAAAATGTCCAATTTAAAATGATCCAGAAACATTTGTTTATTTACATATTGTTTCAGGTTAGCCATTACAAACAAACAATATATCCAATCTATTCATGGACAAAACAAGCATATCAGATAGTTTTGTTCCTCAGTGTTTTATGGCCCCACATGATTTATATCCTCTGCATTGTAAAAGTAATTAAGTACCGCAATATGTTCAGAGCACTTCTTAAGATTAAGCCTTTAGTGATCACGCATTTTTTTTCATAATTATGTACAGCAAAAAGGAAGATTTTTGACAATAGATAATTAACACGGTTTTGGGAGTTGGCACCAAAAATAGAGCTGCTGTAAATTACCAGTCTTTACATAATTACATATTATTAGATAACATCATTTATATTATCCACACTTTGGGCAATAGGGCTGAAATATATATTTTATATATGGATACATTTTCCACTGCCAGATTAAATAGGTTGCTTTAAAGTGAATCGGTCACATGTTCTAACAAATCCCCCTTGTTATTGATAAGTAGTCAGCAGTGTAAAAATCTCCCCTATCTATTTAAATCTCCAGCTGCGTGTCTCTGGGCACTCTCAGCAATGTCCTGTGCCTATATGCTGCAAAAAATATTTGAACATGTGCTGAACGTTCAACATCGGTAAACATTAACATGCTGGGAAAAATAAATTACATCATCTCATTGTGAATTGCTGCAGGTCCCAGCATTCTTTCTATCATGCAGAGTGCCCTTAAAACAAAAAAATAAAATAAAAAACTTGTAAAACTGATATTTACAGTATGCATATCTCCATAAACTCACAGCTTTTGAGATAATTGGCATGGAGTTAACAATTGCTATGGAAAAACAAAACTTACAAATGCACCCCTATCTATTATTCATGGTTGATCAGTTGATAGTCCTGTACCTGACCATTAGAAAATTGTGTTCATGCCCGACACATAAATATACTCATTAGCATTTATTTTATAATCACAAATTTGTTTGCAAACCATGGTCCAGGGTTTAAAACTCACAGTGGAGAATTGGAAAACGAGTCTACTGTGATTATTTGTACAAGCTACACTTTCCAATTAGGGCTCAATTAAGGCTCAAAGCTATGCAAAATTTCTTGTATCACATGAATTTTATGTTATGTTCACGCATATCTTTAGACACCACTTTCTGTAGGACATTTACAAGTCTCTTATTAAAACATGTTTTTTTTTTTTTTTTCTTTTTTTAAGAGCTAGTTTATACAACAGCACATAGAAAACTCATATGTATGCTCATTGACATGTGTATTTTCTACTAAGCTGGCCTTTACTGTGCATTGAACTGCTTTTTTTTAATCTCACAATTTCCTCCTACATCACCAAATGTTTTGACACACAATGTAAAATATATAAACATATATTACGTGAAATAAATAAATATATTACCTGAAATACATTTTATGAGATATATATTAAAAAGTCCAGGGATTGCTGCACTTAAATTGTATTAATTCCACATGTAATAAATCACATACTTTTCATGTCTTCCAATTAACAGTTTCGGGCTACAAAGCTTACGCCCTTCTTCAGATGAGAACAAGATGTATACTGACATTATTCTATATTTTTACATTTCAAACCAGAAATCCATTAGGCATCAACCAATTAATCAATACAAATTATCATAATTATTTTCATCTTAGATTCCAGAGAGATGGCTCAACAAGATGTAATCACACACCAATCACATAGAAAAAGTTCCATTTAACCAAGTAGCATACAAATCCATTAACAAATGTCCAGAAATAATAATATAAAATATTATATATATATATATATATATATATATATATATATATATATATATATATATATATATATATATATATATATATATATAATCTATATACAAGAAACCTGATCTATAGAATGCATAAAATGCAAGTCAAAATCCGAAATTAAGTTCAGACTGAGCTGCGGGAATGAAGCCCAAATGAAGATTTCATTCCCGCATGTCAGTCCCGATTTCGGCCACGATTTCAGAGACATCTGTGCAGGTTTCTGCACAGATGTCAATGTAAATCGCAGCCCGAAATCGCAAAAAGTAGTACAGAAACTACATTTGAAATCGGTGCAGCGCCGCAAATGCAGCATTGCACCGATTAAGACGGTGCCCTTGCCGGCAATTGCTGCCGATTTGACATGTCCATGTACCAATGTGAACCAGGGCTAAACCTCTAGGTTGTAAAGTTTATCCATTGTACTTACATTTTTTTTTTTAAATTTAATTCACGATTTACCCCCCCCCCCCCCCTTCGTTTGTTTAGGGGAACTGCATCAATGACCTTAATTTCATTTGCGATACAGTATGTCCCAAAATGGTAATTTTGTGAGTTTATCCCTTACAGAATACTTATGTCTGGCAATTCTATCTTTTATGTATACCGTGTGATGCCTACCACATCTGTGAGATAATATATATATATATATATATATATATATATATATATATATATATATATATATATATATATATATATATATATATATATATATTTATTTATATTTATTATATATATATATCTCACACCATGTTTACATTTTGCCCCAATGCACACCAAAACAAATGCTATGGTGCGAACTGGCACAGACCGCAATAGCATTTGTTGTGTCCCTTAGGCGCCTATCACGGGTGCCTCAGTTTTGTCAAAACCGCTTGTTCAGGGGGAGAAAATCGCTCTGCTGATCCACGCCTGGCAGGCGGTTGACAGGTCCGTCTCCTCTCAGTGTGCTCCTCTAAGTCCTGCTTTTCGCTAAGGGGAAATCGGGTGAAAAACAAACCGCCTGTCCGTTTTCATTTGATCATAACTGATCCGCCAGACAGATGGAAAATAGGACCACCATCTGTCTGGATTTTGCGGACAGGATCGGAACATGGCGGATGTCAGCGGACATGTCACAGCTCCATAGGGGAGACTGGAAGGTCCTCTCGCCTGATTGGCTAACTGACTTTGTGAGGTCAGCTGACAGCGGGCTTCAACGGGTCACAAGAGTACAAAACGAACTGCACTCTTGTGATCCACAGGAGAAGTACAGCCAAACGAGCTTTGGCTGTACTTCTTCTTTAAGCTGCATTTATACCTAAGCGTTTTCAGCTCATAAAACCCTCGTAAAACACCCGAAAAAACGCCTGACAAGAAAAATACCATTCATTTTAATGGCACCTGTTCACATCTGAGAGTTTTGTCACCTGAAACAAAACGCCTGAAAAACGCCCTAAGCTGAAAAAATAACATGAGCTTCTTTGGGGCAGATTACAGGCGTTTTTCTGCCTTTTACATTTGTGACCTGAACAAAATCGTGGCAAAATGCGCTGAAAACGCTTGACTTTTGAAACGCTCAGGTGTGAATGCAGCCTTAAGGCTAGGTTCACACTTGTGTAACCCACGTTCTGCATTTAGACCGCCTATTCATTTCAATGGGCTGCTCTTTAGTAGACGTGGGTGGTGTCATTAATACTTGATAGCACCTCCATGCAGCGGCAAATGAGTTTCAGAAGGTAGGGCAACCCACTAAAATGAATGGGGAGCTTACACAAAGATCTGCGAGCGCTCCTGACCCGCACAAGTATGAACCTAGCCTAAAAGACAACTGTGTGTGCTGTTTTTGAGTCTAAGGGCTGGTTCACACATTAATGGAAACTTGCCTTACCTGCACCGTGTTCTGGGGTGAACAGCCCTCAGACAAACTATAAAAATGCACTAATCCCAAAACGCATGTTCCTGTAGAATTGGCTGTGCATACAAGTGCTAAAGTGACCACCGGCTGGAACAGTGTCAAGCCAAAGCAGAAGAATGTCATCAGCACACCAAGGATCTCCAGAGTGGGTCCAGAGCTTTTAATCAGCGATCACATCGTTGCAGCAGATTGCGTTTTGGGGCCACACAGGACTCCTTCATCAGGAATGTGACAAACACATTTCTGATGACGGGGTCCTGCATGGTTCTGAAATTTTGCAATCTGCTATAACAATGTGATCGCTGATTAAAAGCTCTGGACCCACTCTGGAGATCCTTTGTCAGAGCAGAAGAATGTCACCAGCACACTAACTATGGCACAATTGTTCCATTTGACAGAAGTAACATTATGCATCAAGAGTGGAGTAATAGTGTTGACAAAATAAACATTACTATACAGATTTTAGTAGGGTTGCTTGATATCTGGTTTGGATTTATTTATTTTTTATAAAGACTTAAAAAAAAAAAAAAAAAAAAAATTTACAAAATCTATAGAACTGTCACCTATGCTGCAAAAAAAGGATAAAGCTAGACTAGCTAATAAGAATAGTGAGCATTCTACAGACGCTACCTCTACATCTGTTCCTTGGAACAGGCTTCCCTGTCTACTGTGAAACTCATGGCACCAAAGCTGGCAAACCATAGAATCTGCTCTCACAAAATTGTGAAAGGGTTCAAAGTTATTTTTCCACCACACATCCTTTAACTTGACTGAGTCTCACAGTCAAAACAGGCTTGTTGGGATGTGAATGTTTAGCTTTGGAGTTAAATTCCTCAAAATGTTTTAGGATTGCTCTCCATGCAGAAGTACTGGTATTTGATACTAGGAGTGATACATACCAAAATGTTTACAAAACAGTTTATCAGACAAAAAAATTAATAAAAATATAGCATACACACTCAGCGATACCACACAAAGAAGACCCAGCAAAACAGCGAGAAGATAGCGGAGAAGACCCAGCAGAGGCAGAAGGCAGTGGACAGAGGGAGAAGAATCAGGGAGGGCTAATAGACCTCAGCGGAGAGAGAAGACCCGGAGAGGCAGAAGAGCCGGAGAGGGGAGAAGAGATCAGAAGAGACGACAGAGCTCCCTTAATAAATTACTTTAAAAATATGTGTAAAGTGTTTTATTTTTGACTTTTTTTTTTTTTTTAGGTGAATGGGTAGGGGTACCCTATTCACATAGGGTGGGGGGCCGGGACCTCAGGGCCCCCTTGTTAAAGAGGGCTTCCAGATTCCAATAAGCCCCCCACCCACAGACCCCGACAACCAACGACCAGGGTTGTGGTCAGGAAGAGGCCCTTGTACTCATCAACATGGGGACAAGGTGCTTTGGGGCAGGGGGGCACACCCCCCGGGCCTGGTACAGTTCGGGGGGTGCTCGGATAAGGGCCTGGTATGGATTTTGGGGCCCCCCAAACATCATTTTTTCGGGGACCCCCCCCCCCCCTTTTTTTCGGCGTGGAGGTTCCCCTGAAAATCCATACCAGACCAAAGGGCCTGATCTTGGAGGGGGAACCCATGCTGTTTTTTTTTTTTTTTGTTTTTTTTTACATTGTGCGTGGAGTTCCCCCTAAAGATTCATACCAGACACAGAGCCTGGTATTGTCGGGATCAAAGTCGGACACATGTCGGACTTCAAGTCACAGGGCAAAGTCGGATCCAAAGTGGTACGACTGTTGTGTCGTACCAGTGTGAACCCAGCCTCCCAGCCTAAGAGTGGAGTTCAGGGGTGTTTAAAAAAAAAAAAAAAAAAAAAAACCACACAATAAAACACAAAAACGTTTCAGGGGGAGTAAATTGCATAATTTACTCTATACAAATGTATATATCATACATTTACTCTATTGGCTGCCCCTTGGCAGGGCAGACATGTGAATATTAACAATTTGTGGTGCCAGTGGTGCCTATGCTGCTGATTAAACACTATTTATAAAGTGTATATTATATTAAGGGCTGTTCTTGTGTTCCCGACCAATCAAATTAAATTGAATGACTCCTTCCATTAGCCATCAGAGCAGACCTGCTAGACAACTGAACCATGCTAGCTTTGCCCCCCCATGTCCATTAACAATGGCATGTCCATTAGGGGTGCAGGGGCGCCACCCCCTAATTTCCATGTAGGGCGCCGGACACGTAGATTTTTTTGGATTTTATTTTATGTTTTTATTTTTTTTGAAGCACATGATTAAAGTCCGAGGCTCCAATTTGCTTCAAAAAAGGGTGGGCTCGGGGCGCAGAGCACTGTGCCTGGAGCCCACCCACTTGTGTGACATTAGTGAATATACTGATGACGAACAGAAAAAGGAGCAGTCTGAAAGCAGTCTCTTTGTTATGACACACCTCAATCCCAAAATAACATAATACAACAAAATTTCGCCCGTGGGACTTTAAATGAGGTAATCATAATGGTCAAAATCAGTAATTGGAGTAAGTTGAGTATGTAAAATCTCATTTTATTTGCACAGGAAATACAATAGACATGAATAGCAGACCCATTGAAAGAGCATAGTGCAAATTGGAAACAGCCATACACATGATAATATGCAATAGTAGTAATACAAAAACTGTATGTACATCTGTATATTCGACACGTTTGGCAAGCTCAGCTCGCTTCTTCTGGAGTTGATGTCCGCTTGTGCAAAATGTGTGTAAAGTAAATATCAATGAGATAGGACATACAATATTGGTTATGGTCAGACAGCAAGCAAGGGACCTGATAGGACATCCCATACTTACATTGGAAGATTGGGTCCGAGGGCTAATCCCCACACAGCAGCAGCGAAAGGCATTCCAACCGGGACCCAACACACCCAGACAGAGACCAGGTGGAGGGCGAAAAGGGTAAGAAAATGAGTAGAAAGAGTGTCCCTTGAAGTCCCCCATTAGCCATAGGCAGCATAACAACAAAAAATTGTATGAGTATATGTAACTGAGTCCATTAATAGCTACTAAAAGGTTAGAGACAAAGTATATGAAAGTAGCCATGTAAATGTACTGAAGTCCGCAACAATATGGGCAGGGATGCACAAGGGAAAGTGAGAAGGGGAATGGTGTAAGAAAAGTCAGAATAATAAGGGTCATCATGAAGGAAAAGATACATGGTTGAGTGATGCAGGGAGTATAAGTGTCTGATTCACACAAATGTCCGATATATACTTTACAGACATTGTGCACAAGCAGACAAACTCCTGAAGAAGCCAGCTGAGCTCGCGAAACGCATCGAGTATACAGATGTACATGCATTCTTTGTATTACTACCATTGCATATTACCAGTGTATGGCTGTTTACAATGTGCACTATGCTGTTTTAATGGGTCTACTACTCATGTCTGTTTTATTTCCTACGCAAATAAATTCTGAGATTTGAATTGCTCAACTTACTCCAATTACTGCTTTTGACCATTATGAGCACCTCATTTAAAGTCCCACGGGCGAAATTTTGTTGTATTATATATACACTGGTGAATGGTCGGGCTCAGCGTCCCCCCCCATCACCTGGCCCGAGCCGGCTTCTTCTATCTGGGCACTTCCTACCCGTTCCTTCCTCTGGGGAACCAAGCCCAGCAACGTCTGCATCCCCCAGCAACCGGATTGAGCTGGAGACTGGGGTTGGGATCATTCCCCACCATAGGCAATATTGAGGGCGAGCGACGGGGGGGGGGGGGGGGTGGTTTGTTTGCCGCCACCCCAAATAAATGGAGCACCAGCTGCCACTGTCCATTAAATGTACTGTGCAAATATCAGTGCCATGATATAAAGTACAGGAGACTCCACAATACTCATCCTGAATGCACACCTGATGGGAAACATATTGCCACAAAAAGAGCTCATACCAAAAGCCACACACACACACACACACACACACACACACACACACACGTATATAAGGAACAAGCCCCACCTACACAAGACCAGACTCTGTGACCAACTCAGGTCCAACATGTAAATATCAATAGTGTGTGATCATTACACATGCATGCTTCATGTATGTGGTGTCAATACTTATGCAGAGGTCACCTTGATCGTAGCAACTCTGAGCCATAGTGGTGGCCAACATAGGCCATTTACATGTAACTTTGTATGCATGTAAAATGTTGCTCAAATGCTACATGTGTACAAAACATACAGCACTTTTTACTCCAGATCTTTCTACAAGCTTCTGCCAGCAAGATCCTGCATTTACTTGGTGTATTTTCACATGGCTGCATACGTGGGCCCTTGTACTGGAACAATTTTAATTCACCCTTCGCCATCTACAATCAGGCCAAAAGCTATTTTAGGGTATCATATTTTCATTTTTCACAGATGATGCAATCAAGTTAGTCACTTTAGTCTGAATGCTTTAAATAATTCCTCTAGAGATTTTACCTGGGATTAATCACAGTAGCCTGGTGAAGCAAGAGATCTGCAAGAGTTGCTGGGTTGAGATTACGTTTCATGTTACCTCCATCAATTTATTACATGTAGATATGACAAATTCAATCAAGACACCCACAGCTCGCTGCTAAAATGTGAAATGTAAGGATGGTTAGAATACTGCTCCTAATATCAATGCACAAAACATTGGTTAGCATTCCAGCCTCAATTGCTTGAGTCCCGAGTTCAATTCCCACCAGGTATCCTGTTTGCATATCTTCAAGTTCCCTGTGTGTGAATATATTTCTGGAAGCGCTTTTCCCCTCGAACAATCCACAAATGTATTAGTCTTTTCTGGCCCTTTATAATTAGGTTAATAAATATAAACAAAAATAATTTCATATTATATTAGCAACAATTTTCCAATCACAAAATCAGGTGGAGTTCAAAGCGGAACTTCACTCTTTAAATCAACATTGACCATTTTTTAAACTTTATGCTGCTAGCATTAGTAAACAGATACAAAAGATATCTTATTTACTTGTTTAACCGCTTCCCGTCCAACCGCCGCAGTTATACTGCGGCAGGTTGGCTCCCCTGCGCGAGCCGCCGTAGCTATACGTCGGCTAGCGGGGTCGGCCTAGCAGGCGCGCCTGCTGCACATCGGGGGTGCTGGTGCTCGTGGTCGACAGTCGCGATGACCGCTGGCCAAGAGCGATCGTGTGAAGGAGAGACAGAACAGAGACGAGTGTGTGTAAACACACGTTTCCCTGTTCTGACAGGAGTGACACATCGTGTGTTCCTATTAGCTAGGAACCGCGATCCGTCACTTCCTCCAGTCAGTCCCCTCCCCCTTCAGTTAGAATCACCTCCCAGGGAACATAGTTAACCCCTAGAGCGCCCCCCTAGTGTTAACCCCTTCACTGCCAGTGACCTTTTTACAGTAATCAATGCAATTTTATAGCATTGATCGCTGTATTAATGCCAATGGTCCCAAAAATGTGTCATAATTGTCCAATGTTTCCGCCATGTCGCAGTAAAGAAAAAAAAATAAAAAATAAAAAAATATCGCAGATCGCCGCCATTACTAGTAAAAAAATAAAAATAAATAATAAAAATGCTATAAATCTATCCTCTATTTTGTAGACGCTATAACGTTATTTGCGCAAACCAATCAATATACGCTTATTGCGAATTTTTTTACCAAACATATGTAGAAGAATACATATCGGCCTAAACTGAGGGAAAAGAAAAAAAAAAAGTTTTTTTTCATATATTTTTGGGGGATATTTATTATAGCAAAATGTAAAAAATAATGAGTTTTTTTCAAAATTGCCTTTTTTTTGTTTAAAGTGCAAAAAATAAAAACCGCAGAGGCGATTAACCTCCCTGGCGGTATGATTATTTCTGATTTTAGGTGCTGAAAGCGGTACAATTATTTTGCACAGAAATTTGGCGTTTTATATTGTAGGCCTGTAATTCTTAGGAATAGTTCACTTAAATCTGTCCAAACAAGAGTCTAGTAGACATCCCGGGTATGATAAAGTTTGAAAAACGAAATAAAAAATTATAATATAATAAATAACTATAAATAATTATAACAAATAATAATATAATAATAATAAAAATTATATAATAATGTAATCAAATCAAAAACACTGAAATTTGCTCAGTTGCAGAATTGTCGCTTTTGTTACTTTTAGTGTTTTATGACGGATTTCCCCACAAATCACTATCGCTCAATTCTGCGAGTGATTCTAATTTATTATCGCTTTTTTCTAGCTGGTCTAAAAGCACTTTTGATGTAAAGAGACAGTTTTGGTTGCTATGGACAATCTCCAGTTTCCTGGCAGAAAGAACAGTTTTATATATATAAAACTGCATGCAGGACACTGGGCAGACCACTAGGGACCAAGGGGGATGTGTAGTTATTTGATACAGTACTGTAATCTGTAAGATTACAGTATGCTGTATCTATACTATGTGTTTCACTTTTGAATTTACCGCCGAACTCCATCCCCGTGCGTCGCACCGCTCGCAGGGAACGGAGCTCGGCACTGTGAATCGAGCGAGACACAGCGGCTCGCCGATCACAGCGGGGAGACATCGCAGGATCCAGGGGACAAGGTAAGTATGCTCTTCCTGGATCCTGCGATGCAAGCCCGAGTCTGGCTCGGGGTTACCGCTTTTGGTATGGAAAAATCCAACCCGAGCCAGACTCGGGAATACCGCCAGGGAGGTTAAATACCACCAAAAGAAAGCTCTATTTGTGGGGAAAAAAAAGGACGTCAATTTTGTTTGGGTGCAACATCGCGCAATTGTCAATTGAAGCGACACAGTGCCGAATCGCAAAAAGTGCTCTGGTCAAGAAGGGGGTAAATTCTTCTGGGGCTATAGTGGTTACATTTTTTTCTTCATTTCTTCAGTTACTTCCTGATTTCCAGGCCTAGGCAAATTATGTAATACAGCTCAAGAGTCATCAGGAGGGGTTTTCAGGAGGGGTTTTCTCAGCCAAGTACACCCTCCTACCAGCATGCGTAAGCTAAGGGCAGATAGATTCCAGAAAGTAAATGCTACATAAATCATCTGCCCTTACTCAAGATGGCCACGGCCAGAAATAATAGGGGTGTTTTTCAAAGTGATCTCTCACCAAAATAAAGCATGGAGACATGGGTGAATAGGGGAGATTAATTTGAAAATTAAAAATAAATGAAATAGCGTTTTTGGTTTGTGATGCTCAGATGTAATGTAGTTCCGCTTTGAAGCCCAAACTACAATGGCTAATTTTCAGTCCCTTGAAATGCAAAAACTGACCCAGAAAAACTGTAGTTGTCTACTATTAGTGACTCCATCCTCCTGACTTCTATTATAAAGATAAGTGCCTGCTGTTGTAATCAACATATCGCCAACACCGGTAAGGTCTCAACCTCTTTGGGTGCTGTAACAACTTTAACTATCCTATTTTGGAATTATAGCTCCACAATGTATTAAAGAAATACTGACAAAAAGGAGCACATGAGAAAAAATTATAGACCAATTATATAGACTAAAACAGCTAAAATGCTCCAGAAGGACCCCAAATATTTTGACATCTGAAATACTTACATTTGTTTTTTCCTTTTTACAGACTTAGAAACGTCCACCGTTTAGGATAAATTCACTACTTCTGCAGCCTGTGATGTCACCAGCGCATTTGCACTGCAGGGATGGCATTCCACCCCTGCAGAGCATAGTGCCGTGATGGAGACTCCCATGTGCATGCACGGGAGTGATGTCACCATGGTTCAGCTATTGAAACGTCGGTAACAGTGCGTCACTGGCTTTGTTTTAACCACTTTCAGACCGCTCTATAGCAGATTTACTGCTACAGGGTGGACAACCTGTGCAGGATCATGTATCTATACAGGATTCTGCAATTCTGCCTACAGGGGGGGGGGGGGGCGGGGGGGGCAGCAGGCCGCTACTGCTGTGATTAATGACAGCATAATTCGTTCTGTGGGTGCCAGGCATTGGATGTCCGCCGACGCGCGCCGATCGTCGGTAAAACACACAGAACAGAGATCTGTAAACAAGGTAGATCTCCATTCTGACAGGGATCTGACTGCTAGTAAAAGCAGCACATATAGTACACAAAAACACTGGCTCGGGACACAGTTAACTCTTTGATAACCCTAAATGTTTCACCCCTTCGCAGTCAGTTATTAGTACAGTGAAAGTGCATATTTTTTTTCAGCACCAATGTATTAGTGTCACTGGTTCCCACAAAGTGTCAGTGACGGTTTTCCACCAAAATATCGCAGTCCTGCTATAAGTCGCTGACCGCCGCCATTACTATATATAAATAAATAAAATACAGGCATACCCCACTTTTAAGTACACAATGGGACCAGAGCATCTATGTAAAACAAAAATGTACTTAAAGGTGAAGCAATTCCTTTATCCACTTCTGGGGGGTCAGGGGCTGTAGATCAAGGTCTATAGTGAAGGGGGGCAGGGAGTGAAGTTTATAGTATGGAACAGTAATCCACTTACGTTTAGGTAGCAACA
This sequence comes from Lithobates clamitans, assembly GCA_037952925.1. Classification (NCBI taxonomy): domain Eukaryota; kingdom Metazoa; phylum Chordata; class Amphibia; order Anura; family Ranidae; genus Lithobates; species Lithobates clamitans. The sequence goes on from JBBGZY010000044.1 coordinate 5,931,136, forward strand.
GTGGGCTAGTTGGCGGGCAACGCTGGGCTGGCTGGCAGGAACTTTGCCTCTTCACTGGCGACAACTTCAGGTGGCAGCTCCGCCTCTTCCAGGCCATACTGCGTCTGCGCGGGATGTGTGTACTTGTGAGGTACTTTACGTACACTCGTGGGTATATCCGTTCTCAAGAGTGTACTTAAAGCGGGGTATGCCGGTATATACCATTGTTTGTAGACGCTGTAATGTTCGTATAAACCAATCAATTTTAACGCTTATTGGAATTTTTTTTACCAAAAAACATGTAGCAGAATACATATTGGCCTAAATTTATGAAGAAATTTGTTTTTCTTTTTTTTAATCACTTACGGACCGCCCGCCATCGTTATATGGCAGTACTTTGAAGAGGGATATCACTATAGCAGCAGCTAACTACCATAACCCCGGTATCCTCTTCTTCAGCGGGCATTCCGCTTTCAGAAAAAAGTGGTCTCTGCGGCTGATTCGCCGCGAGGTCACTTTTATCAGCGGCGGGAGAGGGGCCCCCCTCCCACCCCGCTGCAATGCCCTCCGCCGATTACCGGAGCCGTCAGTAGCGACAGAGGTGATCGGATCCTCTTTCTTGCTGGGTATGAAGATGAGTGAGGGGGGAGATGGCCCCCACCTGTCTCCCTAGCACTGCAGGACGCTGAAGCAATGTCAAAACGTCTCACTTCCGCCCATAGCTCTTAAAAAAGGGACTTTTTTTTTTAATTGCATTTTAGTGTAAATATGAGACCTGAGGTCTTTTTGACCCCAGATCTCATATTTAAGAGATCCTGTCATGCTTTTTTCTATTACAAGGGATGTTTACATTCCTTGTGATAGGAATAAAAGCGACAATTTTTTTTTAAAGAATAGTGTAAAAATAAAAGGTAAAATAAGAAAGAAAAAAAAAAAAATTTTAAACGCGTCCCATCCTGCGAGCTTGCGTGCAGAAGCGAACGCATACGTGAGTAGCGCCCGCATATGAAAACGGTGTTCAAAACACACGTCAGGTATCGCCACGATCGGTAGAGTGCGAGCAATAATTTTAGCCCTAGACCTCCTCTGTAACTCAAAACATGCAACCTGTAGAATTTTTTTAAACTTCGCTTATGGACGAGCGGGTGCACTTTTGAAGCGTAACATGTAGGGTATCAATTTACTCGGTGTACCATTATCTTTCACAATATAAAAAAATAAAAAAAAGGGATAACTTTACTGTTTTATTTTTTAATTCAAAATAGTGTATTTTTTTTTCCAAAAAAAGTGCGCTTGTAAGACCGCTGTGCAAATATGGTGTGACAGAAAGTATTGCAACGACCGCCATTTAATTCTCTAGAGTGTTACAAAAAATATTCTAAGTAATTTTATAGCAAAAAAACAAACTCTCAGAAAGAGGCTTGGTCCTTAAGTGGTTAATTTTATTGCAAAAAAGTTTTTTTTTTTTGTTTTTTTTTTTATCAAACTTGTCTTTTTATAGCGCAAAAAAATAAACAAACACGATGCTGATCAAATACCACCAAAGAAAGCTCTATTTGTGGAAAAAAAAAATATGACATACATTTTATTTGGGTACAGCATTGCATGACCACGCAGTTAAAGTAACGCAGTGCCGTATCGTAATAAAATGGGCTTAACATGGAGGGGAAAACCTTCCGAAGGTCAAGTGGCGATGCATACTAACACATGATATCAACTTACAGGGGGAAAGTTTTTCTTTTTTTAAAACACTACACTACCACTTTAATTAGTGAAATGCTCCTTCTCAGTCAATATTAATCTACTGACCTGCCCTTTGTACTAGCTATAAAACTACTGCAGACAGGGGAAATGGCAACACAAGCCCTCTGATGCTGGCTCAAGTTAATGACCAGCCTACCTGTTGAGTCTCCAAGGGCCCCATATCAAACAGAACTTTCCCCTCTAAGCCCCCCACCCCGGCAATCATTTGATCAACACAGAAAAGGCAGGGAAATGAGGAGAGTACACCGATTCGGACTTGGCGTTTGTGACTTTTCCTTGCCTGTGTAGCCCTCAGATCTTTTATAGACCTCCATTTTCAGCTGACTGGTCTATGGCTACCTTTTCTGACTGCCAGCCGAGCCTGATGTTTGCTCAGCTACAAAGCAGTCATGACTAAGGCCAGGAGCAGGGAGAAAGATTCCTTAGCTTGCGCTCAACTTCAAACACTACAGCACAGGATGATCACGCTTCACTTATTTGAAGAAAAAAAAAAAACACACACACACACACACACACACACCACGCTTCTCTCAGTTTCAGAAAAGCTGACTTAAAAGGATTATTCCACCCAAATTTTTACATTTAGGGGAAAATCTCACAACTTGAAATCACTCGTTCACTTCTCACATTTCTTATGAACTTCAGGAGGCAAGATATCCAAAGCGTCACTTCCCAGGTTTCTGCACATAAATAAGCTCTTATTAGGATGTCTCACTGGCCCTGTTGGATTTTTTTTTTGCACTACTGAGAGACTCATGCCTCGTACACACAATCAGAATTTCGGCCCTGCAAAAGATCGAGTTTTGCGACCGTGTGTATGCTCCATCGGACTTTTGCTGGCCGAATTCCAGCCAGCAAAAAGATTGGAGAGCATGCTCTCAATTTTTCGGTCGGAAAAAGTTCCTATCCGAAAATGCGATCGTCTGTGGCAATCCCGACACGCAAAATTCCTACGCATGCTCGGAAACAATTTGACACATGCGCGGAAGCATTGAACTTAATTTTCTCGCCTCGTCGTGCTGTTGTACATCACTGCGTTCTTGACGGTCGTAAGTTCAGCAGACTTTTGCGCGACCATGTGTATGCAAGGCAAACTTGAGTGGAATCCCGTTGGAAAAGCCGTCATATCTTTTTTCTGACCAGAAATCCGCTCATGTGTTCCTGGCATAAAAGTCAGAAGCGTTGCACCTACCTAGAAAATGGCTGAATTGGGACCCCCCCCCGTTAGGTGAAATGCTAATCTTGCCACAGATGGTTTCAGACATATTTTAACATAGGGGATTCTCCAGGCATAGCAGAGTCCATCAATCACTTTGTTCTGAAAGCAGCCTAACAGCTTCATCCACCTTCCCATACTATTTACACTTCCTTGCACAATATTGCTAATGTGTGGCTTCTCCCCACAGACCCGAATGGAAAAAGTGTTTTACTTCAAGCCTACGGGAAGATAGCCATTCTATTATGCCAAAGAGAATAAGTTGTGCGTGTGCAGTACCCTGTAGCCCCATTGGTCTAGAAGTGGACAGGAATGCTGCCATACCCAGCACAGGTCGCAGTTCCTGCACTTTATTTATAAGCCACTCATCTGATGTGCGAAGGGGGAGCATGGTATAGCCGAGGGTGGTTGCTAATGTAAAAGTATAGCTAATCTTTAATCTATGCCGTGAGAATATATAGGCTGCCTTCTCATTCTAAACACAGAAGTCTGTCCTGTTGGATTTCGGTACTTTAAGTAACAGACTAGGAACAAGCCAGCAGTAAGTAGTAAGTGACCTGCATGTTTGTTGTGGACTCAGTGACAAAGCTCTGAAGCTATTGGATCAGCATGAAAACTAATAAGCTGTCAAATATTAGGGCCCTTTCACATGGGCTGTCTGATCAGGTCCGCCTGTCAGCTTTTCAGGCGGACCGGATCGGACCCTTCAGTCTCTTCTATGGAGCAGCGGATGTCAGCGGACACATGTCCGCTGACACCTGCTGCCGTTCGAATCGATCCTGTCCACCAAAAAGAGTTGGACAGTGGCCCTATTTTCCAGCTGTCCAGTGGATCAAATGAAAATGGACAGGTGGTCTGTTTCCATCCGATTTCCCCATAAATGAGAGCGGGACTGTATCAGTGTCCGCTCTGCACAAGGACCTAGCGGTGATCACTGAGCAAGCCGATTCCATTAGGCAGAGGCTTCCGTGTGAAAGGGGCCTTATACTTTTGGTTTTTGGCTTAAAACTGCATGAAGTTTAATCTCATCTTTTACCCTGAATTCACAAGTGGATGTATGTAAACCAGATTCATGAAATGTGACCTAAGCACATATCTGCAGTGTTTTCTTATCTCTTTCCAAAGCCCTAATTTCTGTGTCTTTCTGCTGCTCTGTTCTTCTGTTATCAACATGATAACTTCTGACAAGTTCAACAACCAAGATAAAACCAGGTGTCGGGGAGGGTGCTATAAATAGATTAGCAGAGAGCTGGTCTATTCACAGCTCTGCACAGCTCCTCCTTCCTTTGCCTATGTGGAGAGGGGGTGTGTGGCTTTCCTCCAATCAGCTGTCTTGGCTGAATGCCATGAATCCATACCCAGTGCTGGAAGAGGAAGAGAAAATTTCTATAACCCAATGTGCACTTTCTAAAGAATATAGCAAGCTGAAGACAGCAGATATACAGGTAAAACTTGTGTAGGGAGATTGGTTTCATCCCTGTGTATCATCTGAGGCTGTTCACTTCACTGGGTATATGTAAGGGTTTACATCCACTTTAAGGAATGCAGCCTGTCCTGCTGTGATTAGCCAATCATCTGCCTGACACTGGTTCCAGCTGTCTCTCCCTGACTTATGGCACCAGTCCCCTGCTGATGTGTGCCCAGCCTGCCTTTCTCTAGCTGCAGTGTGTGAAAGCCAATGCTTCCTAGAATATATAATTGTAGATGTCCAAGGAGGCTGCAGGGGGCACACCTTTATCGCCTAGGGTGAGAATGAGAGCGGGAGGGGGTGGAGTGCTGGATCAAAAGAAAATAAATCTCCTCCCACCCCAAAAAAAGTCCTTTATTTTGCCCAATGGAAGACGAGGGATAAAATATGGAGAGGGGTTTAGTTTTAAGGAAGGGCGCAACGAGCACAAAGTTTTCTACTATAAATAGTAGTATGATGCCATCATTATGATAAACATAATAAAATATATATCCAAAGAGCAATCAAGCCCCCAGACTCCTTTAATAGCAAGGAATTCTTCCCACCACCAGCATCCAACGGACCTTCCTCCCATAGGTAAACATGCTGTAAAAGGTAACAGCCACAATCACATACTATGGAAGCTGTGGGAACAAACTATGTCCAGACCATCATAAAAACACTGCAGCCTTCAAGAACATCCCAAGCACACTGCCAATGCTTGTGATTGAGTATTAACATCACGTGCTATTGTAAAACTTACATTTCTTTTTCTTTGCTCATAAAGCACATTTCATAGGCGATAGATTAAAAAAAAACATTTTTTTAAAGAATCGCAGCAGTTGATTGCTAACAGTGTACAGCAAAGATTCCGGTCATGGCTCTGCACATAATATTATGTGACACACCAAGTTTCTGTGAATACTGCATGGCCTGTAGTTTTCTTGTCATCGACTCCTCAGGCAGATCTGGCTATTTGTAAACTAAAGGGACAAGCATGAGACTGGCTGAAAGAACATAGGAGTGACAGTCACACAAAACAACCACAGCACCAAGATGAGTCTCAATACTCTAGCACAACAAATCTGACATGTCCAAGGGGATACCAATACAAAAATCTATTTTATCTATATAATACAGGTTTTTATACAGAACTGACAGTGTACGCAGAGCTTTACATATATTGTCCCTGTCCCCAAGGAGTGCACAGTCCATAACTCACATACACACAGTACAGCCAATTTAGACAGGAGCCAATGAACCCGTCAGTGTGTCTGTGGACTGTTTATATTGAATGATGGAGAAATAAAAAAATATATATATTATTTTATTTTTTTGACAGTTCTAGAATTTCATATGGCATTTTTACTTTAAATCTGTTTAATTATAAGAAAAAAGTCAAAATATATATAAATGTCATTGTACATAAAGGGTTGCACAGGCTGGAGCCCCAGCCATATTACAGATAAGTATAATGTCTGTTTACACCAGAACATAGTGTAAGGCAACTCAATTGCATATGGAATTTTATACAACGCAACAGAAGAACTGCAACTAGCATCAACCAATAAAAAATAAATAAATAATAATAAAACTTTGTTTACAGCACATAGATGGAAGACTAATCAAGGCTTATATCTGTTACCACGCGTTACTACACATTTATGGTCTTTGCCGCTTTTTTTTTTTTATACATGTCAAAATCAATAGATCCATATCTTACTGGAATTTTGGATACTTGGGTTTAGGTTGAGGAAGCAGAGTGCAGGACACATAGCAACCAATCAGTATCCATGTTGAACTGATGTGATGGCTAGACCATAAATTGTGATAGGTTGCTATGGGTTACTGCAGCATTACTCTTGTAGAGGGTGACAAGGGACGAGCTCCTAGTAATGTCCCCCCCAGTATGATCTCCAGGGGGGTGGATCTCATATGACAGAGGAGGTAAGTTGTGATCCAGGTGTGATGATGATGGTTGCAGACAATGAGTGACATGTGCGGCGCTCATGCAGGTGATGACTTACTCCTGAAATGCTCGGATGCATAGTAATAGACGTCCTCGTAGCCCTCATGGTAATCCTCCTCCGGTCGGTACTTTTTGCCTTTCCTCCTCCTGGATCTCCGGATCTGCCGTACAAAGCCCAGGAACCTTTCCATGATTGCCGTGTGATGAAGCGCGGTGTGTGATCATCCACCTCTATGTCCCCATACACATGGCACTCACCTCCCCGGGGACACCAGGCTCATGGTTTCCTTGGCGCTGATCCCTAGAGGAGCGGAGTGTAGGAAAGTTGTGTGTCTCAGGCTGTGTATGTGTATGGAGTGAGAGGGATCCCTGCATTGACATCTCCTCCTTCCTACCTCTCCATCATTGGAGGGACACGCCTTACTGCCAGGGCTGAACCATTGCGCTGCAGAGTCAGGTCAGGCAGTCTTTTGTAGGGGGGACCGAGGAGAAGAAGTCACGGCGAGATCCCCCCCTTCCTGACTACACAAGAAGCTGGCCATGGTGCATCCCACACAGGACAATCGTACCACTACACCGCAATAATCCTGTTCACAGGTAACACCTGAGTACACGGCAGCCAGGCACACGACTCTTCACACAATGGATCTCATCTCCTGTCCATCACTGCAGGGCTGGGCATTATTATTATTATTATTCAGGATGTCTTCTCAGCAATGCCCACAACAGGTGTGAGGAGGACTGGACAAAGGTGGGCCCCAATTTCACAGACTAAACCCCCCCAAATCAGAAAATCTGACCAAAAAAATACAGATTGTGAAGCGATTGTCCAATAATCCGATCGTTAGTACACGGCTTTCGAGAGCCAATTATAGTCACGAAAATCTTTCTCAAACAATACCAAAATGTACGATTTTCTTTTAATCAGTACAGTATTATGGCCCATACACACGATCCAAAAATTGTATGACAGATCGTCCTTTTTTTTTGTTGGATGCTAGTCTCATATCGAAAATGAAGAGTTTACTAAAGTGACAAATTCTGGTACGACAGGATAAAAATTCGGAAGTGATGTTATGTGGTGTATTGTATTTTCAAACAATAACTGTACTAATTAAACAAAAATCGTACAATCTGTTATCATACGAGGAAAATGATCATGCTTGTCCCTTCGGATGAACTGTCGTGATTGGCTCTTGAAAACTATGTACTAATTATGAGATTATCGTACAATCACTTCGAAAGCAGTATTTTTCGTCTGATTTTCAGGTTAGGTGTGTACAGCCATAAATCCGGAAAAAAAAAAAGGGAAAGAGCAAGACTACGCATGCTTGGAAACAAAAGAATACATTACAATACATCACTTCTGAAGTTGTATTCTGTCGTACGAGAATTTTCATAAATTAAAAAAAGTATAATGGATAGTACTCAATTTTCTCTGTCATAAATTAAGTACCGTATATACTCGAGTATAAGTCGAATTTTTCAGCACATTTTTTTGTGCTGAAAGTGCCCCCCTCGACTTATACTTGAGTCAAGCACTTTTCTGCAGCAAAAAATGTCATTTTCAGAACCGACTTTGGGGCCCCGTATCTCAGGGCCACTTGGTGCTAGGAACTCCAAATTTGGTGTGCAAACCCAGTAGAACTGGCACCACAACATATCCAAAGCTGAAGTTCCTAGCACTAAGTGGCCCTGAGATACGGGGCCCCAAAATCAGTTCAGAAAATGTCATTCTCTGCTGCAGAAAAGTGCTTGACATTTTCTGAACCGACTTTGGGGCCCCATATTTCAGGGCCACTTAGTGCTAGGAACCCCATATTTGGTGTGCAAACCCAGTAGAACTGGTACCATAACATATCCAAAGCTGGCGTTCCTAGCACCAAGTGGCCCTGAGATACGGGGCCCCAAACCCGATTCAGAAAATGTCATTTTCTGCTGCAGAAAAGTGCTTGACATTTTCTGAACTGATTTTTGGGGCCCTGTATCTCGGGGCCACTTGGTGCTAGTAACCCCAGCTTTGGAAATTTTATGGTGCTAGTTCCACTGGGTTTGCACACCAAATTTGGGGTTCTTAGCACTAAGTGGCCCCAAGATACAGGGCCCCAAATTTGGTCAACTGTGTCCATCTGCAGCAATGTCATTTCGGGACCCTTTGTGTTCAGAGACCCCAAATTTTGGCTGCCGCTAGGGGGCATCTAGGAACCCTTAACTACCAAGTTTGAAGTTCAGGGGACCTATGGCTGCAAATGGGCACAGTGCGGCATGCAAATGGGCACAGTGATGCTGCAAATGGGCATTGTTGACCCTCTTTTCCACTTACAGTAGCCGTGCACTTCTCACCCTCGTCTTATACTCGGGCCAATAAGTTTTTCCCATTTTTTTGTGGTAAATTAGGGCCTCGACTTATACTCGGAACGACTTATACTCGAGTATATACGGTAACCTCTTCATTTACAATATGAGATTAATATGCAAAAAACCCCAAAAAGGACAATCATTGTCTGATAATCTCATCTTGTACACACAATCAGAATATTGTACAAAAAATACCACTTTGGAAGCGATCGTACGATAATCTGATCATTAGTACACAGCTTTCGCTTGAAATTTTTCAAAGGGACAAACACAAATTTCTCATAGAATTTTTGTCTAATCAGTACAGCTTTTGTCCGAAAATACAATACATTACATCATTTCCACATTTTTTTTCTGTCATACCAGAATTTTCTTATTTTAGTAACCTCTTCATTTTTGATATGAGACTAGACGAACATTTGTACGATAATCTCATTGTGTGTACAGCCTAGATGGATGACGCTCCATTGTATTCAGCCAGTCAGGCAGAAGGAAACCTCTGATAGGACATCCTTCACATGACATGTTCCCACTTGGCCCTGTCAGTTTTTAAATAGACTTTTTAAAATATTTTAGTCAAGCCAGGTGCTGCTTGCAGGGCCACCCCCAGCATTCCGTCAATGGGGAATTTAAAGGAGAACTCCAGGTTTCCACATCAAACCGTAATACAGCGCTGAGGATGTTACGTAGCTCATGGAATTAATTTTTACACAGAACTACTTCACTTTTAATAATGACATATATCTTCAGCGTATGGGTAGTAAAACTGCATCCCAATATGCTCACTTATTTATGACCTGGAGGAAAAATTCCACAACAAACAGCAAGACATAGTCACTATATTGATTATATTTTCATTGTATGGATAAAAGGTGAAGAAAACCTACAAAAATGTTACTCTATCAACACCTTATACCCTTCAATCAAATTAAGGGCTCGTTTACACTTGCTTCAAAACATGGCTTCGGACAGGCTTTTTTAAAGCTCTTTGAACGCCAGTCAAAGCTCCTGTTACTAAAGAAAATGGTTAGCTTATAGTCCAGTCTACACCTTGCGTTTGCTTTGCTTCAGGTTCACTTCACAAATGACCCCATGTAGCTTTAGTGATTCTTCATAGCCTCCATAGAAGGCTATGACAAAGCTCGCTTGAAGCACCTACAGCTTTTGAGAGGCTTTAATTCAGCTTTAGCTTCGCTTTGTTTTGGAGGTAATAGATATCAACACACACACACACACACACACACAGGGCATCTGCCTAGCTTCATTAAAGCTTCAAGAAAGGCTGACCCATCCCCCAAAGCTCTGAAGGAGTTCTTAGACTTTAACCGAGGTTCGGCAGGGTCTGCAGTGATATGGGACGCTTTAAAGGCCCACCTACGGGGGTTGATTATCACACAGATCACCTCTATCAAAACCAACACTAAAGCATGGGAGAACTTAGTGATGAATGAGGCTGCCAAGGTGGAGGAAAGGTATATCTCTGACCCTAGTCCTGATTTGGAACGTAAATGGCAGGAGGCACAAGTCCTGTATCAACAGGTTTCCATCTTGGCTGCAGAGAATAAACGTTTTTTTCTGCAGCAAAAATACTTTAATGAAGGGGAAAACACAGGTCATTTACTTGCTGTAATAGCTAGGGCCCAACAAGACACTACCCACATTGATTCTATCCAGAACGCGTCAGAAGATACGAATACTGATCAGAATCGTGTCCCTGAAGTATTCTCAGATTTTTTCAAAGATCTATACACATCTAAGGTACACCCCACGAAAGAGGAGCTGGACCAATTTTTGGACCAGTGCTCTTCCTTCTCTGTCACAACAGGGCCTGGTTGCCCTTAATAAACCAATAACTCTGGAGGAACTTACTTTGGCGGTAGCACAAATGGCAAATAACAAGTCACCTGGAGCCGACGGTCTGCCCACAGAAACATACGGGAAATATGGAGACATCCTTTTACCACCCTACTGACAACCCTAAATGATGCCCTTCAGGCAGGCAGTCTTCCCGCCTCCATGAATGAGGCTATTATAGTAGTCAATCCGAAGCCTGGTAAGGATTTGTTACAACCCGACTCCTACAGACCCATCTCACTTCTGAATGCAGATGTGAAGTTGCTGGCCAGGGTATTAGCCACCAGACTGTCGACAGTAGTGGCGGACTTGGTCCATGTTGACCAGTCTGGCTTCATCCCCACCCACTCAACAGCACTAAATATCCATAGACTATTCCTTAACATTCAAATTCCAGTTGACAATTCCAATACTAGAGCTGTCTTTTCCCTTGACGCTGCCAAAGCTTTTGACAGCGTGGAGTGGAACTACTTGTGGGAGGTGTTGCGTCGTTTTGGATTGGGAGACAAATTTATTTCCTGGGTGCAGTTGCTGTACGCTGCCATAGCGAAAGAAAGAATTAATTATACCCTCTCTGAGGCATTCCCTTTGTTTTGTGGCACGCGGCAGGGGTGTCCATTGTTGCCCCTGCTGTTCACCCTTGCATTGGAGCCTCTTGCAGCTATGGTGAGGGCCTCTCCTAACATCGTAGGTTTTTGACATGGACAATTCGAGGAAAAAATCTCACTGTACGCAGATGATACGCTGCTGTACGTGGGAGACACTGGGGACTCACTAAGGGCAGTAATGGCACTGATTGATCATTTTGGGCAATTGTCTGGTTTTGCTATGAATCGGCTCTTCTACCATTGGACCCTTTGCTGACCCGTTTACCAGAAGATCTCTCACACATACAGGTGGTTACCTCCTTCAAATATCTGGGTGTGGTGGTGACTAGGGACCCGGGAGATTACATCAAACTGAACTTAAAACCGATATTGAAAAAATTTCAACAAAAACAAGCTAGTTGGGGTAGGTTGCCATTATCAGTAACAGGCCGTATAATATGATATGGGCACCACAACTTTTATACATTCTACATAATGCACCAGTCTGGATACCACAATGCTGGTTCCGATGGATTGATTCACAATTCAGGGCCCTTATATGGAGAGGTGGAGTGGCACGTATTAAGCTGGCCACTCTACAGCTGTCAAAGGATCAGGGTGGAATGGCTGTTCTGCATCCACAAATGTACTATTTTGCGGCCCAGTTACAGCATTTTACAGGGTGGGACCTAGAGACAAGCAAGGACCCTTCCAGATGGCTCCTTGTTGGCCCAAACGTAGCTTATACCGCCTTCTCCTATATGGAGATGGGATTCCCTAGTACACCCTCTAGTTGCCCCACGACCCAACTACTAATAAAAATATGGAAGGGAGTCAGGAATACACTTGGAATCACAGGATATATGCGTCAGACTCCCATCTGGCACAATCACAGCTACTCAGACCTTGCCAAGATTCCAAAACATCCAATTTGGGAGAGAGCGAGGATTAGATTCATATTTCAGATTGTAGCTGACTCCAAATTGAAGCCATACTCTCAATTAGTAGTACAATTCCCTGAGCTTAAAGGCCATCACTTTCAATATCTTCAACTATAGCATGCTATGAGATCCCAGAGTAAACACTCTAATTTGCACCTGGATGATTCAAAGTTTTTGAATTCTATATTTGTTGAACCCAAGAAGTAAGGGGCTATCTCAAGAATATATATCCAACTACTATCACATATACAGGCCCCTGACCTTTTACCATACAGGGAGAAATGGGAAAGAGATATTGGCCCTATAGATGGAGAGCAATGGGCACAGATTTTGGAGGTGGGTCCACTGGTGTCAGTATCTGCAGCACAGAGGCTATCCCATCTGTTCATATTGCATCGTGTATATCGCACGCCGGTGCAGTTGCACAAATGGGGTAGAAGGGACACCCCTATATGTCCGAAGTGTCAAGCCCAACCTGGTGACCTTATTCATATGCTCTGGAGATGTCCTAAATTGGTGAGGTACTGGAGTTCCATTGTAGCCAAGATAAATAACATTTTTCAGGTGCAGTTGGATGCAGACCCGCTGACGTGCCTATTGGGGAGTCTAGATGAGGCCCTGTACACCCCATTGGTGTGCATCGCACTCACAAGACTCCTATACATAGCTAGAAAATTGATTGACCGTATGTGGCTCTCGGCCACTGCACCTACAATAAAACAATGGATCCAGCAGGTTAATACCACCCTTATTAGGGAAAAAAATACATACCAACATAGGAAATCACCAACTAAATTCTATGGTATATGGCAATGCTGGCTGGTCTCACCAGACGTGGTACCGCCACAACTGGTACTAGATAGATTGCTGTTAGGACAGCAACTTTAGTGTGCGAACTCCTGCGAACTAAAGGGCAGAGATGAAGACTTGGTGGAGGGTGCTTGGTGGAAAATGTATACTCCTAATAACTCTGGTACCAACAGTGAGACTAAAGAGTTATTGGCTTTTGTTTTCTGTTAGTTTTTTATTTTTCCCTTTTTCCGCTCTGTTTGTGGTGCCCCCATCGGTTCGGGATGCACAGAAGGCACTGGGTATTATACAAGGGTCTTTATGATATGGCATTGACATAATGGGTATGCACTTTCAAATATTTATAGATTGTTTGAATTACATAACCTGTTTGGATTGTAACAAACATTGATGTACATTACGTGTATACTCGATAATATACGATAATATATGTAGTGCCTTTTCATAAAAAAAAAACTTTTTTGTTGATTAAAAAAAAAAAGCTTCAAGAAAGCACCACTCAAGCATCACCAAAGCATTGCAGAAGCATCAAAAACATGTTGAAGCGGTAGGCGCTGTGTGTTGAAGCGAGTGTAAAATGAGCCCTAAAAATGAACTGTTTTAACACGTCAACCACCTAGACACCAGTATCCATCAGGGAAGAAAAGATGCACAGCTCAATAGAAAGGAAACTTACCGATTGATGCACTTATCTCACAGTTCCAGCTTCCATCCCCAGCACACCAAACGGCCTATCATACACAGCCAGACCATCAGATACCACCAAATATGCTAAGATCCAGAAGACAGAAATAAACATCTCAGAATACTGGAAGGTTCCTTCCATACAAAAGATTACAGGAACAAAACCACCAATACAAGCATCAACACAGCCTTGAAAGCCCAAAGAGAAAATCTCCTCCAATACAAAAGGGAAAAAAAATTAAAATAAATAACCATGCACCTCTAGTAACCACACACAAACCAGCACTAGAAGGGATAAGAAAGATAATCAAAGATCTGCAACCCATCATAACAGAGTATGAAACTCTGAAAGAAATATGCCAACAACTCCCAATACTGGCTTTTAGGCAACCCACTCAAGCTCAGACAAACTAATCAGCAGGAAACTTCATTCCGACTACTAATGCCTAAAAAAAAAAAAAAAACACACTTTCAGAGCGATCGTCCGATAATCTGATCTTTAGTACACAGCTTTTGAGAGATTAGATGCGAAATTATCCAAAGGGACAAAACATGAAAAGTTCTCTTGTACAATAAAAGAATTAACAATTTTTGTTTAATCAGTACATTATTCATCCATAAAAAAAAAATCTAGTGACCAAGGCCACGCATGTTCGGAAACATGAGAATACATTACAATACATTACATTATTGCAGCAAGTTGTATTCTGTCTGAAAATATTTGTACTCATTAACCTAGTAACCCATTCATTTTCAATGTGAGACTAGCATGTGAAAAAAACAGACTTCATTTGTCTGATATTCTCGTTCTGTATACCAGGCTCTCAAATAAAGGATACATGCCCTTCAACAAAAAACACTGCAAACTGTGCATTTAAAGCAATTTATTAACCACTTCAGCCCCGGAAGGTTTTACCCCCTTCCTGACCAGAGCACTTTTTACAATTCGGCACTGCGTCGCTTTAACTGCTAATTGCGCGGTCATGCAATGCTGTACCCAAACGAAATTTGCGTCCTTTTCTTCCCACAAATAGAGCTTTCTTTTGATGGTATTTGATCACCTCTGCCGTTTTTATTTTTTGCGCTATACACGGAAAAAGACCGAAAATTTTGAAAAAAAATGATATTTTCTACTTTTTGTTCTAAAAAAAATCCAATAAACTCAATTTTAGTCATACATTTAGGCCAAAATGTATTCGGCCACATGTCTTTGGTAAAAAAAATGTCAATAAGTGTATATTTATTGGTTTGCGCAAAAGTTATAGCGTCTACAAACTAGGGTACATTTTCTGGAATTTACACAGCCTTTAATTTATGACTGCCTATGTCGTTTCTTGAGGTGCTAAAATGGCAGGGCAGTACAAAACCCCCACAAATGACCCCATTTTGGAAAGTAGACACCCCAAGGAATTTGCTGAGAGGCATGTTGAGCCCATTGAATATTCATTTTTTTTGTCCCAAGTGATTGAATAATGACAAAAAAAAAAAAAAATTACAAAAAGTTGTCACTAAATGATATATTGCTCACACAGGCCATGGGCATATGTGGAATTGCACCCCAAAATACATTTAGCTGCTTCTCCTGAGTACGGGGATACCACATGTGTGGGACTTTTTGGGAGCCTAGCCGCGTACGGGGCCCCGAAAACCAAGCACCGCCTTCAGGATTTCTAAGGGCGTACATTTTTGATTTTACTCCTCACTACCTATCACAGTTTTGAAGGCCATAAAATGCCCAGATGACATAAAACCCCCCCAAATGACCCCATTTTGGAAAGTAGACACCCCAAGCTATTTGCTTTGAGGCATGTTGAGTCCATGGAATGTTTTATATTTTGACACAAGTTGCGGGAAAGTGACAAATTTTTTTTTTTTTTTTTTTTTTTGCACAAAGTTGTCACTAAATGATATATTGCTCACACAGGCCATGGGCATATGTGGAATTGCACCCCAAAATACATTTAGCTGCTTCTCCTGAGTACGGGGATACCACATGTGTGGGACTTTTTAGGAGCCTAGCCGCGTACGGGACCCCGAAAACCAAGCACCGCCTTCAGGATTTCTAAGGGCGTACATTTTTGATTTTACTCCTCACTGCCTATCACAGTTTCGGAGGCCATGGAATGCCCAGGTGGCACAAACCCCCCCCAAATGACCCCATTTTGGAAAGTAGACACCCCAAGCTATTTGCTGAGAGGCATGGTGAGTATTTTGCAGCTCTCATTTGTTTTTGAAAATAAAGAAAGACGAGAAAAAAATTTTTTTTTTTCTTTTTTCAATTTTCAAAACTTTGTGACAAAAAGTGAGGTCTGCAAAATACTCACTATACCTCTCATCAAATAGCTTGGGGTGTCTACTTTCCAAAATGGGGTCATTTGGGGGGGTTTTGTGCCACCTGGGCATTCCATGGCCTCCGAAACTGTGATAGGCAGTGAAGAGTGAAATCAAAAATTTACGGCCTTAGAAAGCCTGAAGGCGGTGCTTGGTTTTCGGGGTCCCGTACGCGGCTAGGCTCCCAAAAAGTCCCACACATGTGGTATCCCCGTACTCAGGAGAAGCAACAGAATGTATTTTGGGGTGTAATTTCACATATTCCCATGGCATGTTTGAGCAATATATCATTTAGTGACAACTTTGCGCAAAAAAAATAAAAAAAATAAAAAATTGTCTCTTTCCCGCAACTTGTGTCACAATATAAATTATTCCATGGACTCAACATGACTCTCAGCAAATAGCTTGGGGTGTCTACTTTCCAAAATGGGGTCATTTGGGGGGGTTTTGAACTGTCCTGGCATTTTATGCACAACATCTAGAAGCTTATGTCACACATCACCCACTCTTCTAAGCACTTGAAGACATAGCCCTTTCTGACACTTATTGTTTACATAAAAAAATAATTTTTTTTTGCAAGAAAATTACTTTGAACCCCCAAACATTATATATTTTTTTTAAAGCAAATGCCCTACAGATTAAAATGGTGGGTGTTTCATTTTTTTTTTTCACACAGTATTTGCGCAGCGATTTTTCAAACGCATTTTTTGGGGAAAAAACACACTTTTTTACATTTTAATGCACTAAAACACACTATATTGCCCAAATGTTTGATGAAATAAAAAAGATGATCTTAGGCCGAGTACATGGATACCAAACATGACATGCTTTAAAATTGCGCACAAACGTGCAGTGGCGACAAACTAAATACATTTTTAAAAGCCTTTAAAAGCCTTTACAGGTTACCACTTTAGATTTACAGAGGAGGTCTACTGCTAAACTTACTGCCCTCGATCTGACCTTCGCGGCGATACCTCACATGCATGGTGCAATTGCTGTTTACATTTGACGCCAGACCAACGCTTGCGTTCACCTTAGCGCGAGAGCAGGGGGGACAGGGGTGCTTTTTTTTTTTTTTTTTTCTCTTTATTATTATTATTTTTTTATCTTATTTTTAAACTGTTCCTTTTTTTTTTTAAATCATTTTTATTGTTATCTCAGGGAATGTAAATATCCCCTATGATAGCAATAGGTAGTGACAGGTACTCTTTTTTGCAAAAATTGGGGTCTATTAGACCCTAGATTTCTCCTCTGCCCTCAAAGCATCTGATCACACCAAGATCGGTGTGATAAAATGCTTTCCCAATTTCCCAATGGCGCTGTTTACATCCGGCGAAATCTACGTCATAAAATGCTCGTAGCTTCCGGTTTCTTAGGTCATAGAGATGTTTGGAGCCACTCTGGTCTCTGATCAGCTCTATGGTCAGCTGGCTGAATCACCGGCTGCATTTTCAGGTTCCCTGTTGAGACAGGAGAGCCAGAGAAAAACACGGAAGATGTTGGGGGGGGGGGGCATTCCCTCCCACTGCTTGTAAAAGCAGTCTAGAGGCTAATTAGCCACTAGGATTGCTTTTACATGAAAGCCGACCGCTGGCTGAAAAGAATGATACCAAGATGATACCTAAACCTGCAGGCATCATTCTGGTATAACCACTCAAAGTCGTGAATGGCATACCTGAAGACAAAAAAATGGTTAACAATAAAGCACAGTAAACGGTAAAGTATAAATAATTACATACCTGAAAAGCAAACGTGATAAAACATAACAACAATAAAACATTGCAGAATAGAATACAGTAAAAAAGAGCAGAACAATAGAGAGAGAATAGAGAGAGAGAGAACAATAAAACGACAACTATTTTTATTTTATATTTTTGTTTGTGTTTTTTTTTTTTTTTACACTTTTTTTTGTAACTAACTTTTATAACTGTAACCGGTTCCAGGTTCGGGTCTCTCAAAATGCGATGGCATCTCGGGAGACCCTGTGAAAGTGTGCCTAGTCTGTGCAATGCTGTACCCTACGCTAATACTCAACTAGTGCATGGTAGCGTTCAAAACATTCACCAATGCAAAGACCAGGATTATCAGGACAGGAGGGACAATAATAGCGGGTGTCACGCCTATATCCGCGCTTTCTGCAGACACGACATCTTTTTTGGGGGGGTTCGTTGGGTAGGGGTACTCGGGAGGACATAAAAATGCCTCTCATGCAGCCGACTGCATTTGGTTGGGGATGTGAATGGGGGAAGTACGGGCGCTGCAGAAGCGGTGGGTTCCCAATTAGGATTGGCGAATGCAGCAGGAAGGGCATTATGGGCACGATGGGCCTGTGTTTGTCTTTTTGGTGGCAGCGGGACACTACTTGTGCTTGCCACCTCACCAGCTTGAACTGCACTTATGGGACTCGCCACGTCACCAAGTGTTACTGCAGTGCTGGTTTGACTACGACCGGGGTGTACTAGGCCGCTGGCGCTTGCCAGTTCACCAAAACGCTACAAAAAAAACTGTTAGCGATCACAGGGATCCGGCCTGACTCTGCGAACGCTGCAGTTATGCGTTTAGTGTTTTGTAAGTGACAGTGATCGATCGATACTGCACTTGGGTGGGCTGGGCCGGGCCGGGCGGAGGGGCAAAACGCAGGTGCTAGCAGGTATCTGGGCTGATCCCGCTAACACTGCGTTTTTGGGAACCCTAAACTGCTGGGGACGCTAGTATAGATCTAATCGGATCAGATATTGATCCGATCAGATACTATACCACTAAGGGAGGCGTATGCTGCGTGCGTGGGTGTTAGCGGTACTGGCGCTAATCTGACGCTGCCTGGGGCTGGTGCTTGCCAGTTCACCAAAACGCTACCAAAAAAACTGTTAGCGATCGCAGGGATCAGGCCTGACTCTGCGAACGCTGCAGTTATGCGTTTAGTGTTTTGTAAGTGACAGTGATCGATCGATACTGCACTTGGGTGGGCTGGGCTGGGCCGGGCGGAGGGGCAAAACGCAGGTGCTAGCAGGTATCTGGGCTGATCCCGCTAACACTGCGTTTTTGGGAACCCTAAACTGCTGGGGACGCTAGTATAGATTTGATCGGATCAGATATTGATCCGATCAGATACTATACCACTAAGGGAGGTGTACGGTGCGTGCGTGGGTGTTAGCGGTACTGGCGCTAACCTGACGCTGCCTGGGGCTGGTGCTTGCCAGTTCACCAAAACGCTACCAAAAAAACTGTTAGCGATCGCAGGGATCAGGCCTGACTCTGCGAACGCTGCAGTTATGCGTTTAGTGTTTTGTAAGTGACAGTGATCGATCGATACTGCACTTGGGTGGGCTGGGCTGGGCTGGGCGGAGGGGCAAAACGCAGGTGCTAGCGGGTATCTGGGCTGATCCCGCTAACACTGCGTTTTCGGGAACCCTAAACTGCTGGGGATGCTAGTATAGATTTGATCGGATCAGATATTGATCCGATCAGATACTATACCACTAAGGGAGGCATATGCTGCGTGCGTGGGTGTTTGCGGTACTGGCGCTAATCTGACGCTGCCTGGGGCGACGCATATCACCGCCGGGCGATCAGGGGGCTAAACCTTTATTCGGTAATAAACGGCGGGTGCCCTGACACTATAAAAAATAAACGAACTAACCAGCGTCACCCGTAACAGTTATACAGTGATCAGTGGTGAAAGGGTTAACTAGGGGGCAATCAAGGGGTTAAAACATTTATTAGGTAGTATATGGGGGTCCCTGTCGCTATAAAACACTGACGGCGAACCTAAATATTTACGTCCCTAACTAGCGTCACCAGCGACACTAATACAGCGATCAGAAAAATGATCGCTTAGTGACACTGGTGACAGGGGGTGATCAAGGGGTTAAAACTTTATTAGGGGGGGTTAGGGGGGTATCCTAGACCTAAAGGGGGGGTAATACTCACTGCCCTAACACTAACTGTCACAAACTGACACTATGCAGTAATCAGAAAAAAAAAAAAAAAAAATACTGCTAATGTCAGTTTGTGACAGGGGGGGGGGGTGATTGGGGGGGGATCGGGGGGCGATCGGGGGGGGATCGGGGGTGTAAAGTATGCCTGGCATGTTCTACTGTGTGTGTGTGTGTGTTGTGCACTCACTTGTCTTCTCTCCTCGGCGCTGGAACGGAAACTGCCAGACCGAGGAGAGATGACATCACATCCTCTGCCTGTGTGAAACGACACACAGGCAGAGGAGGATTCCCATTGGCTGGGAGCGATCGCGAGGGGGGGGCCACGATCGGATGGTCTCCCCCTCGCCTCCCGACGCTCCCAGTCAGATGCCGACCGCCGATGGCACCGGGGGGGGTCCGATCGGACCCCCCGCCCGCGGGAGGCAGATCACGTACGGGTACGTGATTTTGCCTGCCCGTGCCATTCTGCCGCAGTATATATGCGGTAGGCGGTCGGCAAGTGGTTAAAAAAGTCACACCCACAACAGGGATCTTCAATATCAAGGGATGACACTGCTGTACCTCCAGTAATGTTGTGTACCTCATCCAATGCAAAAAATGCAACCACGGATGTTACACTGTCGAAACAGGACATTAGTTACAAACAAGAAGGAATTTACACAGACAGCATAAGACTTCATTCACACAGTCGGAATTTTTTTACTGATTTATTACACCTGTGTTTACTGGGAGAAAAATTCCTCCATAATGATAAGTAAAATACTTGTGTATAGATATGTTTAAAATGCGTAAAGACACATATGCATACATAATTTATTTCCCCCTTTGTTTAGGCATAATTTGAGTGCTTACAAACACACATGTATGCGTTTATATGCGGAAGCGTGTAAAGTGCATGTTCTGCGACAGAGATTTTTGGATTCTGTGTTACGGATCTGAATACAGTGCATGTTTATGCACCTGTTTGAATGGCTCAATTGAAAACATTGCAGCTGTGTTCACAACTGTTAGTGCTAGTTCACACCAGACGCAGTTTTGTTCAGTTCCGTGTGCTTTTTTTCTGGACTAAAAATGCATGCACAGTGTTTTCAATGTATTCCAATGGCTCTAGTTCACACCATGCAGTAAGTTTCCATTCAGTTTCCAGTGCAGAAACTGACCGGAAAATGACTGCATGGTGTGAACTAGAGCCATTGAAATACATTGAAAACACTGTGCATGCATTTTGTGCAGAAAAAAACACACAGAACTGAACGGAATTGTGTCTGGTGTGAACTAGCACTTAAAAAAAAAAAAAAAATCTCTTGTATATGTGGTTTTTACAGCTGTGTGAAGATGATTTCTGCACACCTGTGGGACATTCTTTTTCACAACCAGGCCACACTATGGAAGACATGATTGTTTTGGTTCTTAAAGGGTACTTTAAAACTACTCAGGAAAAGAAAAGTCTTGAACTAAACATAATAATTTTTTTTTTAATAGTTTCCTAGTGTAGCGTAGCATTCTCCACACAAGTGTGAACAAGCCCTTACTCCCAAAAGATATGTCATTTTTATAGAAGTAATTTAGAATTGTGCAGTACAACCTTTTGAGATCCCTCTAAGAGCCTCCTATAAACGTACAAGATTGTATAATTGAAAATGAGTGCTTCTGCTTTCAGAATGAAATACATGAAGTAGTTTTTGGCTAAAAATTCATGCTGCATAGATAATACTCATTCATTCCATTATAAACGATTCTGAGGGTCAAAAAGGCAATTCTATTTTGTGATTCACAGCCAATGTAGCCAATTAAACCTTCTATTCTCCCAGGTTACTAGAGATTGCTGAGTTAGCAAATTTACAAATTACCGCTATCATAAATATGGAATGAGCGCTACACTAAACAATAAAAAGCACAAGGTGCAAATTTCCAATGGTATCAATATCAACTGCACCAAAGTGGAGTTTTGGAGAAGGTTGATTAGTTGTCCATTGAAGGCAGTAAGATTTTATGGTTAATCATTTAGAGTAGTTTAAGAATAACATTGAATACCTTGTTTGGTCTTCCCATAAACCAAAACCCGCTAGAGCTGATGAAAGACACATTCTCCAAATTTTGCTTCTCACAATCTAGTTATTTGTAAGAAATAGTTGTTACAAGTAACAAAACATTTATTTGCTCCACTGTAAAGTCCTGTTTTGCTGCATTAGTGCCTGGATATGTGGACCCTACCAGTGCCTTCAACACCCAATGTTGAACACTGGAACACTGGATAGGCTATGAATGCAGCATAATTTAGAGAAAGAACATGCAGATTTCTTACAACATACCCATCTATGCATCTATAGCTACACTAAACATATCAGACCACACACCAGCAACAGTCAAGCTATGTTAAAGTGGAATCAAAGTCTTTTTTTTTTTAAATAACAAACATGTTATACTTATCTGTTCTGTGCAGTGGCTTTGCAAAGTGCAGCTCCGATCCTCCTGTTCTCGGGTGCCACGCCGGAGCTCCTGGCTCCTCCCTCCTGCTGGGTGCCCCCACAGCAAGCACCTTGTTCTGGGGACACCCGAGCAGCCATGCTCCCAACCTGTGGCTGTGTGTCCATTCACACATGGAGCCGCGGCTCAGCCCCACCCCTTCTGTTTCCTGATTGGCTCACTGGCTGTGATTGACAGCAGTAGGAGCCAATCAGGAGTGTGAGTTCCCGGAGTGGCAAGGCTCTAGTGGACATCGCTGGATCGAGAAGGGGCTCAGGTAAGTATTGGGGGGGCTGCTGCACACAGGTTTTTTTACCTTTGTGCATAAAATACATGAAGGTAAAAAACCTTGTGCCTTTACAGCCACTTTAAAGCTGAGTTCCACCCACATTTTTCACTCCTCACCATGCAGCACTAATGTGCATCCTTAAAACGAATTGGCAATTTATTAATTATTTTCTGTTCACTTACCTGATTTAAGCCTATATCTAAATTTCACTTCCTCCTTTAACAGTCGTGCATGTTATTTCCGGTTTTGCATTGGCTCTTGGGAGATCTTAGTCAGCTTGGCATGGCACTTCTCCCATAATATTTACCATTGGAGTTTATGGAAAATCTTCGTCAGCTTGGTATGGCAGATTGCACCGCACTACACATGGGCGAAATCGTCAGGTGCATGTTGGGTAGCCAGCATGCACTGGATCCAGGAAGGAGGAAACTGGGACTTCAGATGCCCACACTGGAGATGGCCGCGCTGTGCAGGAACTTCACAAAGTAAGAAAACAATGCTGCACAAATAGAAAACTGGGCATAGTTTACAGCATACCTTTGTTATATTGCATGAGGCATGAGTATTCTAGCGGTAATTTTATCTTAAAAGTCATATTTTGGCCGAAACTCCGCTTTAAGGAGGTTACATATCAAAACCTTTTATGAGAGAAAATTTAAGACATCCTGAGAAATTGAATGTACTCATTACCATATGTGGGGTGATGAGTCAAAGTGCACCTATCTAACATTTATTTTAGAACACCCACATCTGCTCAACTCCCATAATTAAAACAAGAAAGCTTTCACATGTCCAGCCGAATACCATAGCAATACAGTATTGATACAATTTCCATAACACTCTCCGGCACTTATGCATAACACAACACAATATTTCTTGTATTTGTTACACTGTGTGTATTCACGTTAACCAGCAATGTAACTGATTTATTCAGGTAGTGTAGGGGTTACAAAGCATGTTTGAATGTATAGAATTGTTCTCTCTATTTTGAAACAATGGTATTATAAGCTTTTCAATGAATATTCCAACCTAGTTGTGTCTCTTCCAACAGAGATGCCAGATCTTGTCACTAGGAATCATATTTGTACAGACATCATTGATGGATGATTACGAATGTTCACTTACAGTAAACAGTGTTGTCCTGCATGTACTTAGACACTATGTCATTTTTGCTAAATTGTGCTTAATTTAGGTTTTGATGCCCATATATGCATGGGCTCAAAATACAGAATTACAAGCAAACAGCAAATTTTAAAGCCCAACTCCATCTGCACATCTTTTATTCTTTTCAACTTGCTGATGCAGTAAAAATCATCTTTTATGCTCTTTTCAGTCGCCTTTTCTCTCAGTGCAGCACATAATGTCAATTCTAATGAATGCATTTGTCCCATTGTCTGGTATTATGATGCCCATTGTCATTAAACAACAAAATGGAGCAGCATTGGAGCTATAGGATTCTGGGATTTGAAGTCCCTGGGCAGAGGAAATAGGGAGTCCGCGCTAATGGGTGTAATTAGAAGCCTAGGTGGGAAGTATATTCCTAAATTGATAGACTGCTGCCCTCACATACGCTGACTCCACAGGGGATGGAATGAGCGGAAAAAGTGAAAAAAGAAAAAAGTGTGTGAGTGTGGCGCTGTCCCAAAGTTGCAGAAGAAATGTCTGCATATATACAGTTTTATCAAAAGTGTCACGTGTGTATTCCTTTAAGTGAAATATGTATGGCAGTTATTACCACTCCTGTGGGTTAAAGTGACTGGTGATTTAAACATGAGAAGCATAATGAGTGCAATAAATCGCATCCAAGGTGTCTAGTGCTATATTCCCTCAAAAGGAAAAAAACAGTATTAACCACTGCTAAGAGCATGAAGCGGTATGTGTCTAAACACTAGAAAACACAAAGTTGCAATAAATACATCACACGTGACATGCAAAAAATTCTAAAGTGTCTAGTGCTAAATAAATAAATATTAAAATGTTGTTCTACAAACGTTGCAAATAACAAAGTGACAAGTGCCCTATGAAGAGGTCACTCTGAAAAGTGCTAAACACACGTGCCATGCAAATGGTTCTATGATAGTAAACAGTTCATATGGGTAAGTCCCCGGTGCACTATAAGTGAAAAAAGGCGTCCTTTGTGGGATTCCTCAAAGCATACAACAGGTGTTAATCCAGTGCTGGTGTCTCGCGTTGTGATTGTGCAGAGACTCACCAGCTGCCCGGGGCTGCGGGCTTCGGTCTGCATTGTCCCAGGGAAAATGGCCGCCGACACACAAAAACATGGCCGCTGGAACACAAACACATACCAAATATGGCCGCTGGAACACAGGTGCACTAAGGACCGCACAGCATATAAAGATAGGGGAGACGATGCAGGGACCACGCTCCCGTAGAAGTCCGAGTGACGAAACGTACGTAGGGCGTGGCCTTTGACTGAACGCCTTGCTGACATCTCCCTGCAAAGCTGACGCTTAGGAACATCTTTGTAAGCATTGTACACCGCTCATTTTTTCCATTACAATGTGAGTACCCTTTTTATCTGACCTAATAAATAGTGGTTTTAAACGGTTTCACACTATGGAATCCTTTCTTCTTATGTCCTTATGATATCATCCTGGTCCTGGTCTTGCCAAGCACTGCTGCACAGTGGCACATACTGTGACTACTCGTTACCCCTGCAGGGGATATACAGCTGGTGAGTCTCTGCACAATCACAACGCGAGACACCAGCACTGGATTAACACCTGTTGTATGCTTTGAGGAATCCCACAAAGGACGCCTTTTTTCACTTATAGTGCACCGGGGACTTACCCATATGAACTGTTTACTATCATAGAACCATTTGCATGGCACGTGTGTTTAGCACTTTTCAGAGTGACCTCTTCATAGGGCACTTGTCACTTTGTTATTTGCAACGTTTGTAGAACAACATTTTAATATTTATTTATTTAGCACTAGACACTTTAGAATTTTGGGCAGCCACACATATCAATGCTGTGTGACACGTGTGAGCCCATTTACTTCTACAGTCTGATGGTGCAAGACAGAATAGAAATGTCACTTACCTGTAATCTTACAGCAGTTTTTAAGATATCAGCAAGTTAAAAACCAAAAACTTCATTATGTGGAAGGTATTAAAGTGCATGTAAACCCAATGTCATCCTTTCTAAACTACTGCCATAGTGGTTATCTATAAGGCTATACATGCCTCCTGCATGTATCTTTACCTGTCAAATGTCTCCCCTCTGTCTGTTATGAGAGCCAAAAAACTGCATATTCTGTGGGTGGGTCTGTTGTCTGGAGCTCGGTGGGTGGAGTCGTGATGTCAGTAGACTCCCCGCCCACCTCTACACTCCCCTTGTCAATAAGCATTTTCTCCTGTGTATTTCTTACACTGAACTTCTGCTATGATCTCTAACATCCAATGAAAAGACAGGAAAGTAACCACATGACTTCAGCATGCCAAATCATGCTGAGGTGTGGAACAGCCAATCCTTGCAGAGCTGCTGAAAAAAGGAGTGGGGGTGGGAATTAAAAAATACTGCATGTCTCTTAGGCTAGTGCACGAGATGTAAATCACCCGTCACTCACAGCAAGGGGGAGGATTTGACAAAGTTTTTCTCTGTTTCTCAAGTTTTATCTCACTGAACAATAAAAGAGGATTGCTCAGAGATGGATTAACTCTTTGTGGCAAGACTGGGCTCAAATGATAGGAAATCTTATACTCTACATTATGACATCAAAAAAAAACATTTCGGGTTTACATCCACTTTAAGGGGAGAGACACATTTTGATACTGGGGTTGATCTTTATTAAAACCCTACTTATTTGCATTACTTCCAATGACATGTTTTCTGCATGTCCAAAATGTATTGAAAAAAATATATATATGTTACTGGACCATCCATTATCAATCCAAGCAAGTAACTAAAGCCTGTCAAACGTCAAACCTTTCCTTTATAACAAGATTGATTTTTCTTCCATAGATTTTTCACCTGTTCATTCCCTTATATTTCAACTGAAAGGTTATTAATCTTTCCACTCAATGAAAATGAGGAATATTCAAATGCTTTAGTGGAAACTACAAGTTCATATATAGCACAGTTTTCTTTTAATACTACTCCATTGCAAGAAATTCTAATTACATTTAAGTTAACTAAGCCAGGCTTCTTGAGGGTCATTGGTCCAGAAGGCTGCAGCTACGACTACTATTTTGTTTGAGCAAATTACACAATTTTTTACACGTACAGTATGCTCCAATTGTTGATTATGTAGCAGCACTTTGACTACAACTGGGTGATCCAAGGAACGCTTCCTGTTAAGTTTCAGTGCAGACTGCATCCATCTCGCACATTCATGTAGTTAACGTTAAACATAGCAGGCGTGTGACCATACCTGCTAATTAACCACTTCAGCCCCGGAAGGATTTACCCCCTTCCTGACCAGAGCGTTTTTTTGCGATTCGGCACTGCGTCGCATTGACAATTGCGCGGTCGTGCGAAGTGGCTCCGAAACAAAATTGACGTCCTTTTTTTCCCACAAAT
The DNA here is from genome assembly GCA_037952925.1 of Lithobates clamitans. NCBI lineage: Eukaryota > Metazoa > Chordata > Amphibia > Anura > Ranidae > Lithobates > Lithobates clamitans. Next base: position 5,958,313 of record JBBGZY010000044.1, read on the forward strand.
AGAGCTTTCTTTTGGTGGTATTTGATCATCTCTGAGATTTTTATTTTTTGCGCCATAAACAAAATAAGAGCGTCAATTTTGAAAAAAAACGCATTATTTTTTACATTTTGCTATAATAATTATCCCCCAAAAATATATAAAAAAACATTTTTTTCCTCAGTTTAGGCCGATACATATTCTTCTACATATTTTTGGTAAAAAAAAAAAAAAATCGCAATATGCGTTTACTGATTTGTTTGCGAAAAAGTTATAGCGTCTACAAAATAGGGGATAGTTTTATGGCATTTTTATCAATATTTTTTTTTTCACTAGTAATGGCGGCGATCAGCGATTTTTATTGTGACTGCGACGTTATGGCGGACATGTCGGACATTTTTTACACATTTTTGGGACCATTGTCATTTATACAGCAATCAGTGCTATAAAAATGCATTGATTTCTGTATAAATTACACTGGCAGTGAAGGGGTTAACCACTAGGGGACGGGGAGGGGTTAAGTGTGTCCTAGGGAAGTGATTTCTAACTGTCAGGGGGATGGGCTGGTGTGTGACGTCACTGATCTCTGCTCCGATGACAGGGAGCAGAGATCGAGTGACACTTGTCACTAGGCAGAACGGGGAGATGCTGTTTACAATGGCATCTATCCGTTCATCCTCTCCGTGAGGCGATCGCGGGTAAGCCCGCGGCGATCGAGTCCGCGGGACCCGCGACCCAACTCACAGAGATCGCGGCAGGCGCGCACGCGGCGGCAAATTCAAAGTAACGTACGGGTATGTTACTTTGCGCAGCCATGCCATTCTGCCGACGTATAAATACAGGAGCCGGTCGGGAACCGGTTAATGTATACAGTTATGCTGTTTCAAATTAAGCTAACGGTTCACAAATAGTAGTTGGTTTCTTGTCCACAGATTCAGTAAAATATAACAAAGGTCACCTCAAGTCAATAATTGACTTTAAATCCACTGCTGTTCCTTGCTATGTCCATTAAGAAAACCTCTACAGCCTGAAATCCATTGGTGAAGGCTCCCACCGCACATGGCCAAGCTCTAATTTTCCCTTCCACTTCTTTACTGCAGCTTAGGACAGGTTCTGTGTAAGGCAAAGGCAGCAATTGACTGTACAGCCCGTGGGCCCTGCACTCACAGGACCCACAGCAAGAACCAAAGAGCCCGAAAAGCAGCAGCAGATCAGACCCAGAGGCATCCCTTCCAGTGAATGGTTAGGTATTTTAGAGTTTTATCGTATTTTTCTTCAAGGGAGCAACAAGCTAATTTTGACTTCAGGCCTGCGTTAATGTGGTTTTAACAATTACATTCAGTCAAGTAAAAAACTATTAGGAAACTTAAATAGGATCAGGTTATGTCCTATTTTGAGTGTGATTTAAATGCGAATTCCTGAGGACCCTGTATTGACTTTAACCACAGGGCTACATGGATGATTACATTTCTTTGCTTCAGAACAATTTAGTCACTTGCTGTCCGTCACCTCATTTGGAGCACATTAAAATCAATGCACAGCTAATGAGATGATTGTAAGCAAGTGGTTAAACACAGTAGCAAAGAGTGTTTGTTGCCCCTGTAGCCCTAGCCTTTAGCAGTCTTCAAACATTACACAGTGGCTTACCATGCATGACCAGCCTAGCCACCAAACTAGCTTAACTTATTATTAGAGCTAATACAAGCAGAGACATCTCATGCTGTGAACTTGTATGTTTGCACCCATGGAAAAAGGAGAGGAAGTTCTACAGGTCATCTCAGGGAAAATTGAGCCCAGCAATCAAGTCCAGCCAGAGAGCATCATGGGTGGGCTACAAACACCTGAATTGTCTGAACATTCAATTATAGCTTTGCGCAAACGTATTTGTAAAACTTCAGTTTTCTTAGTTATCTTATCTGCTATACTGACTGACTTTTGGGTCAGTTTGCATTGGTTAGTATTGTTAGTATTATATGCAGAAGCTCTAGCATTCGAGGTGAGCCATTGAGGTTATAACACACAGACTTCTATTGTGGACCTTATTTTTTTGCCAAACAAACAATGCGCTTAAAAGCAAAATATAGAATCAAAATTTTCCGACGCAAATGTTAGCATCTAACAATATCTGATAATTCCTACAATAATATTTCAATATTCAACAAGGATTCTAAAGACAAGTATACATTGCTATAAAATTGTAAAATTATGCAAACAGCTTACAGCAGCTAAGTAAATAATTAGGAGGCAAGGTTTTTTTGCCACAGGAGTCTACAAAGCATTTTACCCGCAATAATTTGGGAGGCGTGTTATCAATTCTTATATGTAGGAGCAATGAGGGAACCCAGGGTTCCTGTGGAAAGCTCATGGTTGTGATGTTTGCTATGAGGATGGTGACCTGTTTCTAATAAGATTAAATAAATAGGCATTGCTACCAAATATTGGAAAGGGTGCCTTATGCCAGGTAGCATCCCCAACACACTGGAGAAACCCTTGGGTCCCACCACCCAGCTAGGAGCTTGATATATTGGTATTCATACGAGAAGTATGAGTTAGAAGAAGCGTTATGGATCAGTGTTCATCAGTTAGGGTGTGAGACAGTTTCTGCTCCTTATGAGATACTAGGCCAAAGGGTTTAGATGTGCTGCTGCTAGCAGTTTATACAGTAACAAAATGCCATGAGAGGAACCCAATTTGGCCAAAAATTATTTTTCCATTGAATTATGGGTTAGTCCTTAAACCTTACAGAAAAATCTGTAAGGTGAACTTACACAGGACCCCCTCCTCACCCCCCCCCCCGTCCCACTGACCCGCATCGTGGCGATCTCCCGTTCTGAGCCCTGCTGTAGCCACCTCACTGGACCGGGGCTTAGAAATCCACTTGGCTTAACCTCCAAAACCTCAGTCAGGAGGGATGTTTTGGAGCATTCTAATTGGTCAGCGCTGTCACATGGGCGGCGCCGACCAATCAGATCCCGTGTAGTCCATCCTGTCAGCGGGGAAGAAGTAGAGAGAATGCCAAGAGGATTTCTAAGCAGGTGAACTTACACTTTAAGGGAGGCTCTTGATAAGTTCTCCATCTATTTCTTATTTCCCCAAAAAAATCAAGTGTCTTGCCACCTTTGGTAATATGACAAAGTTGCAGGCCCTCTTGCATTACAGTGTTGGAAAGCTCTCTCATTTAGACCCCAAAAAAAATGCAAATTATTACACTGTGGCATGAAGGGGGAATTTTGCCGCCCTTTATGACGCATCTAAATCAAAATAGCAAATTCTAACTGTAGTGGTAGCTGTGGCATTAGTGGTGCTGGCCAAGCTCCTATGTGACTTACTGTATGTGTTGAATACATTGTGCTAATTTTTTGTCCCGTAAGAGCCTCTACAGCATCCACATATTGTTTTTGAGAGACCAATCCAAAGTCTTATGAAGTAATGAAGCTATGTAGTATTTTCTAATATTTGAGAAGTCCATGCATGTGAAGCCATGAAGTGCCTTGCACTTACAGGGCCCATGGCAAGAACCAAAGAACCAGAAAAGTAGCAGTGGGTCAGACCCAGAGGTATGCCTTTTAGCGAATGGTTAGAGCATGTTGGGGCCCAGGCCCATGTGTTGCAAAGTCATGAGCTTGAATGGCCAGTCTGCATCGTCAAATTTCTTGTTGGCATCAATATGTGGATTTTAATGTAAATAGGCAAAGAACAAAATTAGAATTGATCACAATAATTTTTCTTGTGTGTCTCTCGCTAAAACAAAGCCAACTTGGAGTGGGCGGATCCAAGAGGATAAAAGTGGTTTAAGATCTGAGCCAAGAATCTTTGCATATACTGTATGTTTATGTTGACACTGATCAGGGGGATAAGTCTGTAACTTTAACAGAAAGAGGAAATTTTCCTTTCTTCAGGATAACTTTGATATGTACTATGTTTGGACACTGGAAGAAAGGGTGTTTCAAGGGTAATTGGGGGTCGATGTTTTGGAGATTGCCCTTTTTTGTGGGAGCACATGTTCTTTACAATTGGCGATGCTGTCTGCCTTGGTGATTCGACACCTGTTGCCCCTCTCCCCTCACCCCTTTGGTATTTGGCAACAGCCCTTGCTCAGGATCCATTTGTAAAAACCATACAGACATTTATCTATAGAATGTCCCTCTCCTAAAGAAGCATGTCTTCAAAACATGTAGTAGACAATATTTCACATGTAATAATGTATTGCTATATACCCGGTGGGCTAAGGATATAGCCTTGTCCGGAATGGTTAGATGTAACATGTATGTGAATATACAATCTCTCACAAAAGTGAGTATACCCCTCACATTTTTGTAAATATTTTATCATATCTTTTCATGTGACAACACTGAAGAAATGACACTTTGCTATAATGTAAAGTAGTGAGTGTACAGCTTGTATAACAGTGTAAATTTGCTGTCCCCACAAAATAACTCAACACACAGCCCTTAATGTCTAAACCGCTGGCAACAAAAGAGAGTACACCCCTAAGCGAAAATGTCCAAATTGGGCCCAATTAACCATTTTCCCTCCCCGGTGTCATGTGACTTGCTAGTGTTACAAGGTCTCAGGTGTGAATGGGGAGCAGGTGTGTTAAATTTGGTGTGAATATTGAACAGACTTAAATTTGGTTTTATCGCTCTCACACTGATCACTGGAGATTCAGCGAGTCTAAATGAGGGCCTAATTGATGTTGAATGTGATGTGGCAGAAGCATTATGGGTGGAACTGCATATAGATGTACATAGTTCAAAGTCAATGATTGGAGTTTGTCAATGAGGAGGTGAAAACTCAGCTCCTCGCACAGATGGAAAGGGCTGGGACGATGATAATAATAGGGGGTTTTAACTACCAGGAAACTGACTGTAGTAATGGCACTGCTGAAACTGTTAAAGGGCAAAAATGTATAAATCTTATACAGGACAATTTTATGGTCCAGTTTATTGAGGCAGGAACTCACCCTCCCTAGCCAACTCTCCACCCCCAATCCTGTTGTTCCATGGGGAGAGAAGTAAAGTGGTGCCAAATCCGTGTAGGCCCAAAAAGGCACAGAGTGCAGCACTTAGGAGCGCATAACACAAAGGGCTCAGGAAAGTGTACTCCGCAGTACACACACAGGGCACAGAAAAATAAATAAGTGGACAGTACTTGCATATCTTCCTCAATGTAACCATCTATTGCTGACCTCTGTGCCCCCCTTTCAAACCTCACCTCAGCAAACCTTGTCCACAGCTGACCTGTGCCCCCTTCCACAGCTCACCACCTTCCCCCCCGTTCGCAGCTCACCCCCTCTTTTCCCCCTCCGCAGCTCACCACCTCTTTCCCCCCTGCGCAGCTCACCACCTTTTTCCCCCGTCCGCAGCTCACCACCTTTTCCCCCCATCCACAGCTCACCTCTTCTTCCCTCAGTCCACAGCTCACCTCTTTTCCCTCAGTCCACAGCTCACCTCTTCTTCCCTCAGTCCACAGCTACCTCTTCTCTCCCCCGTCTGCAGCTCACCACTTCTTCCCCCTGTCCGCAACACACCTCTTCTTCCTCCTGTCCCTCCTCAATTCTGCACCCCTATCCACATGTCATCTTAACACCCCCCACAACTCACCTTTGTACCCCATCAACAACTAAACTCTGCAACCCCCACATCCACAGCTTACACCCCCAGTCCACAACTACATTTTGTCTCTACCCCCCTTCCACATTTCACTACTGCACCCCCATCTACAGATTACCCCAATCCATAGCTTTCACCTCTTCACTCCCTGTCACCTTCAAACAACCTGCCAACCCCCACTAACCAGCTCGTACCACCTGCCCCCCCCCTCTCCACTACTCAGCTCTCAGTTTGCACAACCGCTCCCCTTTTCCAGCTCTAACAACCCCCCCCTCTTCACAAATTCACCCCCACTGCGGTTCACAGCTGCCACCTCCCCTGCAGATGCTACTCTCCCCTCCCCCTCCCTTTCCCTCCCACACTCACCTCCCTTCCATAGCTTGCGGTGCAGCTATCATTGGTCCGTTTAGAGCATGCAGGCCTTTTTCCAACACAGTGCCATTTCGGCCGAACATGGCTCTGAGCTACACACGTCTGACAGGGAGGTAGGGCTGGAGCCGCAACTCCCAAAGCTCCAAAAAAAGTAAAAAAATGCAGCGGTCGTGGGGACTCGGGGCACTGACTGATATATACACATGTCCTGACAATAGGACACAGAAGTCGGTGGAGTAAGCGAGTAATGCAAAAACTTCCTCTACTGCCTTCTGTGTTCAGTGACAGGATGGGAAGGACAGGGCTGCCAAAGATGGCGGAACGCCGTTAGGGCAGAAAAAAAGCCCTGGCTGTAAGCAAAAAACACATACGGGAAAGATAAAAACAATTAACTTGAAGAGAGCAAATTTTGCAAGGATGGGGGCTGCTCTCCAAGACTTAGACTGGGCGGGAATATTGGCTTTGATGAACACAGAACAGAAATGGGAATTTTTCAAAAAGACTGTTTATGAACTCACTGCAAAGTATATTCCCATTGGCAATAAGTTTAAAAGGATAAAAATAAAACCTATGTGGCTCACAGCCAAAGTTAAAAAAAAAGCTATAAACAATAAGAAAAGAGCTTTTAAAAAATCTAAAAATGAAAGAACACTATTGTCGTTTAAATGTTACAAATAATATACTGTAACAGAATATGTAAAAAGGAAATCAAGGACGCAAAAATTCTAAACGAACGTCAGATTGCAAAAGATGAGGGCTACACACATCTGACAGGGAGGCAGGGCAGGACAAACCCCCAAAAATTCTTCAAATATATTAATAGTAAAAAGGTCAGATCTGAGCATGTAGGACCTTTACAAAATAATCTAAAGTGGGTGACTGGGGACAAAAAGAAGGCAAATTTATTAAATACTTTCTTCAGTTCTGTGTATACAAAGGAGCATGGGGGAGCTCAAGTCCATAATGGAGATGGTATTGACACAGCCCCAAATGAGCCACAATGGCTCAAAAGGGATATGGTCCAGAAATATTTAGACAGAATAAAGGTGGATAAAGCACCTGGACCAGATGGCATCCACTCACAGATCCTAAAAGAATTGAGCTCTGCCATTTAAAGCCATTGTATCTAATTTTTGGGGACTCATTAATGATGGGAATAGTGCCATTGGATTGGCGTAGGGCCAATGTGGTGCCTATATTTAAAAAAGGGAACAAAGTCTTTACCAAGTAACTATAGACCTGTTAGTTTAACTTCTATAGTTGGGAAGATACTGGAGAGTTTAATAAAAGACCACATAGATGAGTTCTTGCTGGAAAAAAATGCTTTAAGCAACAGACAACATGGATTCATGAAAGACAGAAGTTGTCAAACAAATCTGATTTCTTTTTATGAAGAGGTAAACGAAACCTTGAACAGAGGGATGGCTGTGGACGTGGTATACTTGGATTTTGCAAAAGCGTTCGATACAGTTCCCCACACACAGCTCATGTGTAAAGTCTACAGGCTTAGAAATATCAGTTTATAAATGGATAGAAAACTGGCTAAAAGACTGAATTCAGTGAGTAGTGGTTAATGATTTAAACTCTGAATGGTGTAAGGTTAATCAGATGACACCAAGCTATGCAGTGGAATAACGTCCTTACAGGATGTCTCCAATTTACATGTCAACCTCAATGCACTTTCTAATTGGGCAACTATGTGTCAGATGAGGTTTAATGTTGATAAATGTCAAGTTATGCACTTGGGGCCAAGAATATGCATGCATCATACATACTAGGGGGAGTACAACTGGGAGGATCCGTAGTGGAAAAGGATCTGGGGTTTTTTGTAGATCATAAGCTCAATAATAGCATGCAATGCCAAGCTGTGGTTTGCAAAGCGAGCAAAGTCCTTTCTTGTGTTAAGAGAGGTATGGACTCCAAAGAGAGAGATATTTTGCCCCTGTACAAATTATTAGTAAGACCTCATCTGGAATATGCAGTTCAGTTTTGGACACCAGTTCACAAAAAGGATATCGGGGAACTGAGTGCTGAGAAGGTCAACCAAACTGATAAGAGGCATGGAGGAACTCAGCTATGAGGAAAGATTAGAGGAACTGTTGAGTTATAACTTTACGGTTAACAAAGAGGACAAAGGGGCACTCTTTACGCCTAGAGGAAAAGAGATTTTATCTCAAAATACGGAAAGTATTCTACACAGTAAGAGCTGTGAAAATGTGGAATAGACTCCCTCCAGAGGTGGTTCTGGCCAGCTCAGTAGATTGCTTTAAGAAAGGCCTGGATTCTTTCCTAAATGTACATAATATAACTGGGTACTAACATTTATAGGTAAAATCCAATTGCCTCTCGGGGGATCAGGAAGGATTTTTTTTCCCCTGTTGTAGCAAATTGCCTCATGCTTTGCTGGGGTTTTTCGCCTTCCTCTGAACTGTGGGTATTGGATTGGGTATATGGGATTGTATGATATTTTTTATTTATTTGGTTAAACTAGATGGACTTGTGTCTTTTTTCAGCCTATGTAACATGGCACCTCATGGCAAAGAACTCTGAGGATCTGAAAAAAAGAATTGTTGCGCTACATAAAGATGGCCTAGGCTATACGAAGATTGCCAAGACCCTGATACTGAGCTGCAGCACAGTGGCCAAGACCATACAGGACAGGTTCCACTCAGAAAAGGCCTCGCACATGCTCAGCATCATATCCAGAGGTTGTCTTTGGGAAATAGACATATGATTGCTGCCAACATTGCTGCAGAGCTTGAAGGGGTGGGGGTCAGCCTGTTAGTGCTCAGACCATACGCTGCACACTGCATCAAATTGATCTGCATTGCTGTCACCCCAGAAGGAAGCCTCTTCTAAAGATGATGCACAAGAAAGCCTGCAAACAGTTTATTGAAGACAAGCAGACTAAGGACATGGATTACTGGAACCATGTCCTGTGGTCTGATGAGATCAAGATAAACTCGTTTGGTTCAGATGGTGTCAAGCATGTGTGGCGGCAACCAGATGAGGAGTACAAAGACAAGTGTGTCTTGCCTACAGTCAAGCATGGTGGTGGAAGTGTCATGGTCTGAAGCTGAATGAGTGCTGCTGGCACTGGGGAGCTACAGTTCATTGGGAAAACCATGAATGCCAACATGTACTGTGACCTACTAAAGCAAAGCATGATCCCCCTCCCTTCAGAGACTGGGCTCCAGGGCTGTATTTCAACATGATAACGACCCCAAACACACCTCCAAGACGACCACTGCCATGCTAAAGAAGCTGAGGGTAAAGGTGAGGGACTGGTCAAGCATGTCTCCAAACCTAAACCCTATTGAGCATCTGTGGGGCATCCTCAAATGGAAGGTGGAGGAGTGCAAGGTCTCAACATCCACCAGCTCCGTGATGTCATCATGGAGGAGTGTAAGAGGACAAGAGGAGTGGCAACCTGTGAAGCTCTGGTGAACTCCATGCCCAGGAGGGTTAAGGCAGTGCTGGAAAATAAAATAATGGTGGCCACACAAAATTGACACTTTGGGCCCAATTTGGACATTTTCACTTAGGGGTGTACGTACTTCTGTTGCCAGCATTTTAGACATTAATGGCTGTGTGTTGAGTTATTTTGAGGGGACAGCAAATTTACATTGTTATACAAGCTATACACTCACTACTTTACATTGTAGTAGAGTGTCATTTCTTCAGTGTTGTCACATGAAAAGAAAAAAATATTTACAAAAGTGTGAGGGGTGTACTCACTTTTGTGAGATACTGTATATGGTGCGGATGAGGCCACTAACATATTGGACTAATCACTTTAATTATAGGCAGATGCTTTCTAAATCCTTTTGTTTTGTTCCGTATTTTAGCACTAATTTGTTTGTTTAAATTGAGAAACCTGATTTGTTAGTTTAAATTGAGAAAACTGAGTACTGTCCGTGATAGTGCAAATAAAAAAAGTATCACGGACAGTACTCTATTTTCTCTGTCACAATTGCACTAATACAGTTACAATCACCTTAGTTTAAATTAACATTAATAAAACGTTGCCTTTCATTCAATACATGTTTGTCATTTTTGAGGGGCAACACACCAATAAAGTCCACCCGCACTTTTTGCTGCTTTTATAGACTTACTATTTGTTCAGATGGAATGTGGTGCTAGGTAGGTTATGAGCAAACCTTTTGGCACTATTTGAAATCTAGGAATGTACATTACCAAATACAATACACAAAATGTGCGTATTGTAACACGGTTAGCAATCAGCTTTTAAGATTTTTCTGTTTATTCTAGAATGATATAAACGAGATCTGACAGCTATCAAAGACGGAGGCATATAGTATTACTGCTATTTTCAGTTTGCTAATAAATAAACACTTCATTGGTAAATATAAAACCTTAAGGAAAACGTACAGATTTTCCACACTGTGGCAGTTCCAGTGCTTGTCATTTCGATACCACCATAATTGCATTAGTAATAATTTGGTTTTATTTGCACTTTACCATCCCTTAGAGACCTTTAAAGGTGGGAGGGAATTGGTCTTTATTATTTTTTATGAGGCACAGTCCAAACTTGCATCCTCGGGCACAATCTTTCATCTGTTCACTTTCAAAGCATCAAAACATTCCTCACAATCCTAATTCAGGAACGATTATTCTTTTGAAGTGTTCTTTTCTAGCCAGACATGCTTAGAAATAAAAACATCCAATTTACAGTCCTGCCATACATATTTGCTGCAACAGCTGAACATTTTAGCTGCTTTCTACACTAGGTAATAGCAGTTCATCATCCCCATCATTACAAGCTGCAGTGTTTCTCTCACAGTCCACAGCATAGCTCTCACAGTTTTTATGTGATCACAGAAATCACGGGAAGCTTGGCAGCTGCTAACAAAATTGCAGCTTGCAGGCTGGCTCCTGCTTGATGAGAATGTTTAACTGTAAACTGTTAAATGCTTGCACTGAAGTTATATGTTCATCTGGCCATACACAAAGGGCTCTCGTCATCCCAAAAAAAAATGATCAAAAGCTACAGAAAACTTCTGTAAAACATACTTTATGCCAGGTGATATTTCATTACAGCTTACATGAAAAAGCAAGGAGTATACATTCATCAATAGAGCCAGAATATGTAGGCTGCCATTGCTGACCTTTCCATCCAAAATATCCACTGTCTAGCCAAATGCTGATTCTATATCTTCAATGCTTCTAGACCACACTGTCATGAAACAAGCAAGGCCATCTTGAATTTGGACTACACTCTGACTTTAAATGTATAGACTCAGGGAGTTGATTTACTAAAGAAAAATAGGCTGTTCTCTGCAACGGACTTCTCCCCAGAGCTTACTGAAAATGTCACTTTTTTGCAAAGAATACCCAATCGTGCAAGGGAACTAAACAAAAAAAGAAAATAATTTTTTTCTGCTTGCACATTAGGATGATGGAAGTAAGCAAAGCTTCACTTCATTCACCAAGCTCTGGAGTAAATTCCCTTGCATAGTGCACCCTTGTGAGGCTAACAGTCTATCTGCCATTAGTAAATCAACCCCAGCGACTCAAATCATTGCAATATGACAGCATCAGAAACATGCCAGCAAAGTTACCCTGCATATTGCTTTCAAACAATGAACCAAATTTTCCAAAACGACATCATAAAAAACTATCAAAAAACACTGTACTACATGCTGTTCATACTCACTTGGGCACTTTGAGATTCATTTTCTCTATTCTGCTAAATAAATTGTTGATCCTGCTGTTCTCTATCTCCGCCTTCTGTTCATGTCCCCAATTCAGCTAAGGATTTTGCAGCTGTGGTAGCAGCTCTGCACATGCTCACTTTTCAGTGAATTTCTATGCTGAGCATTTCCTCCCCATCACATCTGAGCAGCACATGTGAATATAGAGTCACGCATGTAGGCATATACACCAGCTAAACACAATGGGGTTGGGATATTAAACGTATATTAATGGAGGCTTCACCTCCCTCTTATTTGAGGACACAGGCTGGAGGGGTGAGACACAGCCCGTGACTGGCAGAAATCTGCCCACACCATGTTATTTTACTCTGTATTCCAAAGGCTGTTTTTTTAATTTTATTTTGAACACTTGACCAGCAGCAAAGGACTAGACATTTCTCCTGCTCACATTTCCCTGCAGACAGGCTGGGAAAGACCTGGGTCATGTGACTGCTGTGTTTCAATTAGGAAAAAGGTACTTAGATTTTGTTTAATTAAAGTTACAATGCCATCAGTCACATACAGAAATAGAAGGGGCAATGTCAATTAAACAGTGCATTTAGTATCACTTTAATGTCAACTATTTTTTCTTTTGTGAGCAGAGTTTTGGAGAAAATAAAATAAATGAAAGCTACAAACGAAACTGCTCTATCATATCTGAATGTAATATTTTTTGACCATAGATGCACTAACGATTTGCTCTCCTAAAAAAAAAATTACCTTCATACAAATTTTTTACATTTTTTTATTCTAGGTTTTATGGTAAACATTCCCAGAGGCAGAAATACAATGTAAAAAGGTAATAAAAAGCAACATACCACAAGTTACAGATAAAGCCAGGTACAAGGTTAGAATCCGATAGAAATTAAAACAGAAGTAACCATGGCATAAAGTAACACCTCAGATATGTGGTGACTACAGACTGGTAGTTGGGGTTATATGACTGTTAAGTAAAATTATATCTTGTGCAATAACCCGGAAAGGTTGAAATGAAAAAACTCTGCTCTGAAAATTTTTAATAAAGGAAAGAAAATCAGGGAATTTTGAAGAAGGAAAAGAACAGTAATGAGATGGTACCATGTGGCTGAGCAGAGGGAAGAAGAAAGAGGGCTATAGAAAAGGAATTGGGGGTGGAGAGATGCAGTGTGGGGAGTCAGGGGGAAGCCTACAAAGGATGGGTGGTGTGGGGATTAGTGGAGATATAAAGAACTGATAAGGGTGGCAGAAAAGTTACAATTAGGTCATGACATAAGGAGGGAACTGTATATACAGTGAGGGAAAAAAGTATTTGATCCCCTGCTGATTTTGTACATTTCAAAAAAGTTATAAATTGATTTGCATCTTAATGAGTGAAATAAGTATTTCAACCCTTTGCAAATCATGACAGTACTTGGTGGTAAAACCCTTGTTGGCAATCACAGAGGTCAGACAATTCTTGTAGTTGGCCACCAGGTTTGCACACATGTCAGGAGGGATTTTGTCCCACTCCTCTTCGCAGATCCTCCCCAAGTCATTAAGGTTTCGAGGCTGACGTTTGGCAACTCGAGCCTTCAGCTCCCTCCACATATTTTCGATGGGATTAAGGTCTGGAGACTGGCTAGGCCACTCCAGGACCTTAATGTGCTTCTACTTGAGCCACTCCTTTGTTGTTTTGGCCGTGTTTTTTGGGTCATTTTCATGCTAGAATACCCATCTACAACTCATGGGAAGGAGGTTCTCACCCAAGATGTGACGGTACTTGGCCCCGTCCATCATCCCTTTTGATACAGTGAAGTTGTCCTGTCCACTTAGCATAAAAACACCACCAAAGCATAATGTTTCCACCTCCATGTTTGACGGTGGGGATGGTGTTCTTGGGGTCATAGGCAGCATTCCTTCACTTCCAAACGTGGCGAGTTGAGTTGATGTCAAAGAGTTCGATTTTGGTCTCACCTGACCACAACACTTTCACCCAGTTCTCCTCTGAATCATTCAGATGTTCATTAGCAAATTTCAGTCGGGCCTGTACACGTTGTGTTTCTTGAGTAGGGGGACCTCACAGGCTCTGCAGGATTTCAGTCCTTCACGGCGTAGAGTATTACCAATTGTTTTCTTCCTGACTATGGTCCCAGCTGCTTTGAGATCATTGACCAGATTCTTTTGTGTAGTTCTGGTGAGATCTTACATGGAGCCCCAGACCGAGGGAGATAGCTATTTTGTGTTTCTTCCATTTGCGAATAATCGCACCAACTGTTGTCACCCTCTCACCAAGCTGCTTGGCGATGGTCTTGTAGCCCATTCCAGACTTGTGTAGGTCTACAATCTTGTCCCTGATATCCTTGGAGAGCTCTTTGGTCTTGGCTATGGTGGAGAGATTGAAATCCGATTGCTTCTGTGGACAGGTGTCTTTTATACAGGCAACAAGCTGAGATTAGGAGCACTTCCTTTAAGAGAGTGCTCCTAATCTCAGCTTGTTACATGTATAGAAGACACCTGGGAGCCAGAAATCTTGTGGATTGATAGAGGATCAAATACTTATTTCACTCATTAAAATGCAAATCAATTTATAACTTTTTTGAAATTTGTTTTTCTGGATATTTTGTTGTTATTCTGTCTTTCACTATTAAAATCTAATAAATAAAATCTAATAAATCTACCATTAAAATTATAGACTGATCATTTCTTTGTCAGTGGGAAAACATACAAAATCATCAGGGGATCAAATACTTTTTTCCCTCACCGTAGGGGCAAGGTTTTCCCGAACTTGTACTCTTGATGGTGGAGGGTGGCCATTGGAGGGAGGTCTTCCATTTGCCTTATTTTTTTGATACGGGCAAAACATTGTGACATAGTTGGAGAATTTGGGGGGGGGGTAGTATGCAGGTTCTTATAGCATTTAGAAGATGGTAGCATGGAGTTTTTATATCTCTTAATGGAAAGGTGATCAATGTGGAGCAAAAACGAGAGGGGGTCAAAGTTAAAAGGGACATCAGTTAGTTTGAAACAGATACTCTGTAACAAGTTCCAGTTAGGTTTAGGAAGATAGAAATCGAGCAATTCCAAAATACATAAAGAAGGGTACCTATCTGGGATTGGCATTGCCAACAGCATGGGGAACTCTGAGGGTATATCTTGTGAAGCAAGTCTGTTTTTTTCATACCAGTGTGTATGTAGTTTATATCCCGATTTCTGAGTCTTACTAAAAATGTATGCTCCAGTAACAATACCCAATCTATCTGGTTTTGTATACAAAAAGTTTTTACAATCGTGTCCAGGGACGTGCAGTCAGGGGACAAAAAAAAAAAAACGCTCAAGCTTCGAGGGTTGTTGGTCGGCGACCTGGGGTCACAGAGATCCATTTAGGAGGTAGGTAGCAGAAGCCCTACCCCACCACTCATAAAAATTTGGGGCTCCTAGCACCTATGGTTCCGTAGATACGGGGCTCCTTGCGCAGCCTGTCAGAAGCTACAAATGGCACGGCCAGTTTAAATACCAGCTGGCACATGCTGTTTGCAGCAGACTGAGAGGATGAGCTCACAGTGCATCTGACTTATTGTCAGAGGCACTGAGCTCAATGGACAGCTTGGAGCCTTGGACTAATGGTAAAGCACCATTGGTCCAAGCTGTCCAATAAAAATGCTGTAGTGGAGGCTCTCCTCTCACCGCAGTGTCATAGAAGGGGGCATGTGTCTAAAAGACACATTCTCCCTTCCAGTCCAGTCCTCCTAACTATAAGGAAAAAACATGGGTTTATGGGTAAAAGGTTTACCCATAATACCATGTTTTTCTCACACAGTAAAGAGGGAGAACCTGCTGCTGCTGAAAAGGTACTTTAATCAAGCTAAATAATAAATTATGCTATATGTTATAACATAATTATTTATCTATTTACTGTGAAATTGCTGGTTTGAAGTTCTAAACTTCAAACTTCAGTAATTTATCCATTAAGCCACCTGCTTGAGTACAGTTTTTGAAAGTATAGTAAATTACCTTAACAACAATATATAACGATCTTCAGGACAGATTGGATGAGGCATATACCAAAATCGAGGATTTGGAAAACTGGTCCCGCAGATACAATGTGCGCATAAGGGGACTTCCTGAAGTTCACACTGATTTAGAAGGAGCACACCAAATGGAGATGATAGAATCCATTGTGCACTCACAGCCCTTGGTCGGATGGCCTACCACGCGATATAATAGTAAAACTGCACTATTACCGCATAAAAGAGAAGCTGATGTCAGCCGCCCGCAGTAGACCAGATTTATCCCTTCTTGGAGCACCTATCCGGTTTTTCACAGACTTAGCCCCTTCCACAGTGCAAAAACTGAGGAATATGAAGCCCTTACTGCAACGGCTCATGAACAAACAAATAAAGTACAGATGGGCATTCCCATTCAAATTGTCATTTTCATACAAGGGCAGATCCCACTCCTTTTCTACGTTCCAGGACGGCGAAGATTTACTGGTAGAATTGGGGATCATTACATGGGACTCTCTCCTCATTGTGGCAAGATCGTAAAACATCATCGGCCAGGCGGTCCTCCCCAATCACCTGAATCCAGCTGAACTCTACTCTCCCCTCATAAGGGGTTGACAAAGTTTCCCCCCAGTTGGACTGGAGGATACCTGTCGCTGACAGTCGATTCATCGCAGTTGTCCCTGTTGCACATTAGCCGCACAGTTTAACATTAAGTTTAACCTTATGTTTTATTTCTTTAATTACTTACTACACTTAAGTGTCTGTACTGCAGTAATGTATGGTGCCTGTCTCCTGGGGGGATGGTCATAGGGCCCCCCCTGGCCCACAGTCCCGGAGAACACCAGATGGTGGTACTGGCCTGCTCGGGACCTCTGGGCCATGGGAACAGGAAATATGTTCTAAAAAATTCGTTGTTCCACAAGGTTTAACTAGTTAAAGCGTAGTTCCTGTTCATACATCTACATGTTTTTTACGACTTTTGGGTCAGGGTGGACATACATGCCCCCACTAGCGAGACTACCTCCCTCTGCGGATGAAGAGAACCTCACGCATAAGTGCCCGGACATTGCTTACGGTCGGGGTTTTTACCCAAACTAACGATATCTATATGATGTATATTATGCGAGTTACCATGGTCCTAAGGCCAAAAGTTCGACTTTCATTTATTTACTTATTCTTTTTTCTTCCCCGTCTTCCCCCTTTCCTCCCCCCACCCCTGTTCCTGACTCCACGCTCCGATCACACGACTCGGTCTTGGCCGATGTAGGAGATGATAACACTTGACTCAGAGGCTTCACCATCTTACTACATGTTGTGAGGTAAGAGTGCTCTGCCCTACCACGATGGCTAAGGTATATTCCACTAATTATTCCATAGTAACCCACAATGTACACAGTTTTAATTCCCCAACCAAAAGAACCAAAGCTTTCCAATTTTACCACACACAGAAAGCTGATGTAGTCCTATTACAGGAAACGCATTTTTCGAAAACCTCGGCTCTTAGATACCTGAACACCAAATACCCACAACTTTACCTTGCCTCGGGCCCGGAAAAAAAAGGGGGAGTGGCAGTCTGCTTCTCTAAGCGAACGCCCTTCACACCCATTACCATAGTCAAGGACAAAAATGGCCGATATATCATGACAGTTGGACGCCTCCATGATCAACTGGTCTAATTTATATCATATTATGCCCCTAACACTGGACAGGTAGAGTTCTTTGATAAGATGCTAGAAATCTTGATGCCCAAAGTACAGGGGCAGGTAATCATGGGTGGGACTAGTAATATTCCGCTAGATCAGATAATGGACAAATCTGACCCCACTAAAACGCTACTCAAACGTCCACCCAGTGACAGCAATAAAATAAAATTACTACAAATCCTTCCACAAGGGAATATACACATTTTTCACAGGTACATCACACAATGGGAACATGATCTACAGGAAACTCTGGACCGCGGAGTGGCACTCAATAACAATGGCAGCCTCCAGATCACTTATCCACGCCTTAATTATTGAAGTGAATTATAAAGTTTTATTAAGGTGGTATATGGTACCGGCTAGATTGGCCACATTTGTGCCCGGCGCTACTCCGGAGTGCTTTCGGGGCTGCGGCCAGGTGGGAACCGCATACCATATCTGGTGGCTATGCCCCAAGGTACAGAGGTTTTGCATTAGGGTCTACAACTTTGTGTACACCCTTACCCAGAGCAACCTGACCAAATCCGCAGAAGCTTCCAAAGCCCATAGATGGCTCCTAACATTTATATTCACAGCAGCCAAAATTACGATAGCCAGGAACTGGAAGTCAGCAGCTCTACCATTCGACCAACTTAAACACAAACTGTCTTGGCTTATGCTAAACGAAAAATTAACTGCAATTATGCAAGATAAAATGAAGTTGTTTAATAAAGTATGGGATCCCTGGATCAGATACTTAACCAATGATCCCAGGACAATCACTAACCAAGATCCTTCCTGAGCGCCATAATTAGGAGCGTGGAGTCCTCTCACCCCCCCGCCCCCTCTCCCCCTGTCCTCCTCCCCAATCTTGCTGCCTAGTCCCGCTGATTTCCCTTCCTCTCTTCACTCTGTCCTTTTCTCTTCTCTGAGACCCTAGTATAAAGGGGTCTGAGTTGCGCCTCTCCATGATATGGGGGACGGCCTCCCCGAAGTTAGTAGGGAGGCGAGTGTCTCCTGAAGTGGAGGACGCACTAAGAACCATCACGAGAAATTAATGTAGGGATACAGAGTATGGTCTAATGAGCAAGGTGGAGGATCCACCGTATAGTCTGCTATAATCAACGTAGACAACCCAGTTAAGGCAACGTTGATAATAGAGCCATTGTTAAATGACCTCGAGATAGTAAGAGGTTAATTGTCCATACCTTTGCTATATGTTAGACGGACTATAAAAACTGTACACTGTATTGCAATAATGCCAAGGTCTTAATCTGTACTGTCAAAAAAACTGAATAAAAATCATTGAAAGGAAATAAAAATTATTTGTATATTACTTATTGTAATTAACCACTTGCCACCCAGGATAATGCTGACACTTCTCTCCTACATGTAAAAATCATCTTTTGCTAGAAAAGTACTCAGAACCCCCAAACATTATATAGATTACATGTTTAGAGTTACAGAGGAGGTCTAGTGCTAGAATTATTGCTCACGCTCCAACGTCTGCGGCGATACCTCATATATGTGGTTTGAACGCCGTTTACATATGCTAAAACAAGTCCTTAGGGTTCGTGGCCTAGCGCATTGAGCCGTAGGACAGCCGTTTCACAGCAGCTCCCGGTCCGGACGGTCTCCACGAGGCACAAATACCAGCATCGCGGTCTACGTCTCTCCCAAATCGCTCCGATGGGCAAAGGGAAGCCCAGGGAACAACCCAAGCCCACCAGCGATCGATCCCAGGGGGATTTAGGAAGATTCCTAACCCGGTCTTCTGTGGCCTGCATGCCTCAGCCAAAATCCAAGATGGCGCCGGCGCCTCCGTCTCCAGCCAGATCTGAACCTGCAGAAGTTTCACAGGTACGATCCAGGGGCTGCTCAGCCTCCTTTGCTGACCTAGAACCATCCCTACACAGCCCCCACAGCCACTCACAAGCCTCCTTATGCTCTGGGGACAGATGGGACATGGAATTGCAGATGCGATCCCTGCATACATACATGCGTTCCCTACCCACTAAAAATTACTTTGAACACTATGTCTCCCGCATAGAGCAGACAAACAGACAAGAAATAACAGAGCTTAAGAGAGATATAGGGATCCGCATGGAGGACATAGAAAGCACCACTGAGGGTATGTGCAATACTCTGCAGTCCCATGAGGAAACCTTAAACTCACACACTGTCCTGCTGCAGCAACTCATGTACCACCAGGACGACATTGAGAACCATAACAGACGGAACAATATAAGGATCTGTGGTATTCCTGAAACTATAGAACATAAAGACCTCGCTAATGCAGTCACTGTCATCTTTAATCAATTTCTCAAGCAACCAAAGGACACTCATATAGAGCTGGACAGAGTACATTTTGTCCATGACACCTTGTGCAGGGTCCATTTTTATAAAATTAAAGAAGACATCATGCGAGCCGCCAGTACGCAAGATTCATCAGACTGAATGACACTCCTGTGATGCTGCTCTCGGACCTCATCCGCCAAACCTTGGCCATGAGACGCTCCCTTAAACCACTTACATCGCTTCTACAGGAGAGACACATTAAATATCAATGGAGGTTCCCATTGCAACTCAGGGTACATCATGAAGGCAAGACGGCCCTCTTCCGCACCCTAGGAGACCTACCACGATTCCTAAGCACCCTGGAACTCCCACAGGTTTCCATAACAGATTGGACTATCCCGATTACTACGCCTGGCCTCCCATACAACTCTCAGTGGCAAAGGTCCGGCAAGCAGAAACGCCCCAGGTCTACCTCTCAGAAGCCACCGGATGACTGACTCCCCAAGAGGCCTCAAGTCTTGAACACTTTTCCCATGGAGCTCAGTTTGCTTTTTTGTTTTTTTAGCTCCAATACAGAGCGTTTGTTTTTCAGCTCTGTTTTACTGAACGCTCACGAAGGCCACACGCTGATTTTGACGTTCATTGCTGCACAGGGCAAGCTTGCCCTGACGTTCACCCCCCTCCTCTCTTTCTGAGCGATTTCACACTGACTTTCTACTTTTTTATTTTTATATATATTTTGTTCCCCCCTCTTTGGCGAGGTGGGGGGAGGGGGTGAGTGGGTGGGGGAGGAATGTTTTCTTTTTTTCTATATACCTAGATATGTATTTTGACGTGTATGGTTCTTCCTCCACACTGGACTCAGCCTGGATCACCCTCACAGGACGGATAGTTCTTCCGCCCCTCTCTCCCCACCATGCCGCAATAAACTTCTCCTGCCCATGGAGCTCTTTTGACTCCTCTCCGACATGTCTGGTGACAGTGTGGAGGAACACTTGTTCTTCGACAAGTATTAACGACACCAGCTTAACCACATGTGTGACCGCTGCCTTTAGTTTTGTCTTCATTGTTTTGCTTCGTGGACCCCGGGACCGGGAGGCACCCTGTGTGCTTACCACTATACCATGCTTAGTTTGTTATGCACTTTAGTGCTACCAAGTTTTTTTGCTTTTGGTTTAATGTCGCCACCTAGTGGCCAGATATTTTTTCTCCTCCATTATTTGCTGAGGTGGCTTTTGTCCCCCTCCATTCTCTTGATTTTTGGCTCCACAGCCCGGAGGAGGACTCTTCCCACCCTCTCCCGTCTCTTCTATATCTTATTTCTTACTTTGCTTTACTATTCCCCTTTGCTTGTTTCCCTACCCCCTTTCTTCTTCCCCAGGTTGAGCAGTCCCCTAGATACAGATGGATGGTTGTCGGCCGTTTTAAAAGTAATTCATGTCCCCCCTATTCTCTTCCATCATGCAACCCCTTGATCATATAGCTTTATCCTCTTATAACTGTAGGGGTTTTAATACCCTGGAAAAGAGAAGCCAAATCCTGTATCATTTTCACAAAGCTAAAACCCAAATCTTGCTTTTGCAGGAAACACATTTTAAAAGTTCAGCAGTTCCGACCTTTAAAAATCCCTACTACCTACAATGGTTTCATAGTACAAATCCTCACGCAAAGTCCAAAGGAGTTTCAATAGCTTTTCACAAATCATTTCACCCGGAAGTCCTAGACTCTCTTACTGGCCCCTCAGGACGTTTTCTCTTTCTCAAATTGAAATTTAACTCTTCTATTTTCACAGTGGCTAACGTGTATGGACCAAACCAAGACCAGGGGGGCTTCTTATCCATGGTCCTTGACAAATTACTTTCTTTTAGTGGTCCCTGTTTCATTCTAGGTGGAGATCTTAATGTGACCCTCTCTCCGGCCGTGGACACCTCCTCCGGTAAGTCATCCGTCTCACACTCCACCCTCACACACATAAAATCACTCTTTCACTCTGCCCAACTTGTTGATGTTTGGCAGGTGCAACATCCATTTGAGAGGGACTACAGCTGTTTTTCCGTTGCCCATTCCTCCTATAGCCGTATTGATTATTTTTTAATCCCCCAGTCTCTATTAGACGTTCCAATTAAGTCATCCCTCGGTAACATACTGTGGTCTGACCATGCCCCTGCACATTTAAGCCTAGCCCACCCCCCCAAATCTCGTAAATCATTTTCCTGGCGCTTAAATGACAACCTACTGAAAGACACCCCATGCGCTGCAGCTATTGGGCAGACAATTCGTGACTTTCTCCAGGACCACCAAAATGACGACACCAATCCCCTCACTAAATGGGAAGCTTTAAAATGCGTAATTCGAGGGACGTTTATTCAACACGGATCTCACCTAAAGAAAGCCAGGACCGCTGACATCTGACAATTATTGACCACTATACACACACTTAAACAGTCACACAAACAAAACCCAGATCCCACAGTGTATGTGGATCTTTTGAATGCCGGTAGGGAACTACTCCGCATATTAGATGCCCACTCCCTCATAGCCAGGGACAAAGGACATAACCGACACTATATCGCTGCTAATAAATGCGGACAACATCTTGCAAGGGTTCTTCACCCTCGCCTCCCACATCGACCAATTCCACACATCTGTACTCCCGACCAAAAGAAGATTAGTAATCCCCAGGGCATAGCAAGTGCCTTCCAACATTACTACTCCCAACTATATAACTTACCCACACAGACCAGACAGACGCCTGAAGGAGAATCACACCTATCCGGTATGCAAGAATATATTTCGGAAACTGCTCTACCACAAATAGATCCCACTGAGTCTACGAACCTAGATAACCCCCTAACAGGATCTGAATTCCTATCTGCTATCAAGGGACTGAAATCTGGTAAATGTTCTGGCCCAGACGGTTCTCTCCTAGGTTCTAGAAATCATTTGCTCAATCCCTTACCCCACTTTTAGTTGCAGCATTTAATCACATTGACGACTCTCATCTCCCCTCCACAGACCTCCTATCCGCCACTATTTCCGTCATACCCAAACCAGGCAAAAATCCCTCTCAGTGCAGCAGTTACCGGACGATTTCCCTGCTTAACCTGGATATTAAGCTTTTCGCAAAAGTTTTAGTGACCCGCCTTTCCCCTTTACTTCCCACACTTATTTACAAAAATCACTAAAACCATACACCTTATCTTTTACATTCAGCGACATAACCTGAAGGCGTGCCTTTTGTCCTTTGACGCAGAAAAGGCGTTTGACCGGGTCAATTGGCAGTTTTTACGCCTTTCCCTAGAACAGATAGGACTAGGCCCTGCCTTCATATCTAAGGTCATGGCATTATACTCCCGCCCCTCAGCTTCCGTCTTAGTCAATGGCTCCTTATCTACTCCGTTTCGTATTTCTAATGGAACCCGCCAGGGATGCCCTCTCTCCCCCCTACTTTTCGGTCTGGTGATAGAACACCTAGCATGTGCTATTAGACAGAACGAAAGTATAAAAGGAATTCAGACACCATTCGCCGACCATAAACTTTCACTCTATGCAGACGATTTATTAATGTATATTCAACAGCCACACACATCCCTCCCCTCCCTGATGCACGAATTTCATAGATTTGGGGAATACAGTAATTTCAAACTCAATATGTCCAAGACCGAAGCCCTTATTATCTCCTGACAATCTCCTACACTTGCCCAATTGAAGACTAACTTCTCCTTTCAATGGTGTTCCAGGGGCTTTTCTTACCTAGGTATAACGATCCGGTCCAATCTCTGGAATCTCTATACCCTCAACTACCTCCCTTTGCTTACTCAACTTAGGAGGGAACTGGACACTTGGAACCTAACACCATTACCCTGGTTTGGACGTATTAATACCATTAAAATGGATACCCTCCCCAAGTTATGTGTTTCAGACTGTGCCCATTTCTGTCCCCAAACACTTCTTTAAATCCCTATGATCTATGGCCATACGCTTCATCTGGCACCAGGGAATGTCTCGTATCCGCCACATGCTACTAACATACCCCAAAACGCAAGGTGGAGTGGGCCTCCCAGATTTCGAACTCTATCATAGAGCAACAATACTATCTAGGATACTGGAGTGGTTTCCCCGACCCTTCGCTAAAGCCTCCACTATGGTAGAACAAGACCTCTCCACACCAGACCTTCGCGCACTACTTTGGGGCTATGGACAAAAACTACACCTTCTTTCCACCTCCTCCCCACTGACAATAGCCGCGTTGCATCTCTGGTACAAACACAGACTAATATCGTTGCTGTCCTCAGACCCCTCCCCGCTTACCTCACTATTTGATCACCCAGCTTTCCCTCAGGGACTGATATGGGCCTCTAGCAAAAGAGGCCCATATCTCCGGTCCTCATGGCCATTGGCAAACTCATTTGTGAACCAGACTATGGTCACACCTATTCTGCCTGGGGACCAGGGTAATTGGCTCACGGCTCTGGGAATTTCTTCTTTCTGCTCAGATTTATTTTCTTCTTCCCAAATTCACAGATCTTTAACGGGATACGAACAGCTGTGCTCCCTTTCAGAAACACCCAGACACCTGCTTTACACCATTTACAAATTACAACATGCATTGATACACGATCAACCCCCCTCTTACACCAGGAGTGGGCCACGGACCTGGGAAGGGAACTCTCAATCATAGATTGGCAAGTCATTTCATTTCACTCATAAATCCTCAATCTCCTGCTATACCCAGGAGAGGAATTTTAAACTCCTATCTAGGTGGTACAGGGATCCTCAATCTCTTAATAAAATCTTCCCGTCCGTACCTTCATCTTGCTGGAGATGCGGTTCTGTGGAAGGAAACTACCTCCATATTTGGTGGGATTGCACAGCCATACAGCCCCTCTGGTCTCAGGTTTTCAACATATACAGCAGTCTATATGATCGACCGACGACACCATCCCCAGAGATAGCGCTATTATCAATGCTCCCGGGCTCCATAGCCTCCCAAAAACGTACCTTGCTGCGCTTCTTTTTATCAGCTGCCAGACAACTTATCCTACTTTTCTGGAAGACCACTACCACCCCACCTCTATCCGTCTGGGTCTCAGCGGTCAACGATATCATGCGCATGGAGGAAATGATAGCCTTAGACAATGACACCTTTGACAAATTTAAAGCCCTATGGCTTATCTGGATACAATATTCTACCTCTGCCTCCCTGAAGGCGATGCTGACACCTCATAGCTAACCCAGAGTTTATCTTGAGCCTTACCTCCCCAACCTGTTGTGTAGGGGCCTGCTCAACCCTCCCTAACCCCCCCCCCATTTTCCCTACCCCCCTCTTCCCCCTTCACTTCCTTTATGTCTCTCTTCCCTCTTTTCCCCCCTTCTTCTCTCCCTATATTTGAATGACTGTTACTCAGATGTCTAATCCCCCATTCTCTATAGATCTGTTATGCAATACACTATAGTTCTCCTTGCCTTTGGATGGATAGGCGAGTACGCTCGCATACCACACTAAGGGATATACAGATTTGTATTTGATAAGAGTCCAGTATTGTATTGCTGAAATGTACAGAACATCAGATCATTATTTTTGTACTGTTGTTTTTACTCCTAACCTTATGCTGGTTAAATTAGTAAACTATGAGAACGAATGAAGGTGCTATATAATCAGAGAATGGCTCAGGTTCTATTCTTTTATTATTTAAATTATATATGGCACTTTCATTAGTTCTCATAGTTTACTAATTTAACCAACATAAGGAGTTGTTTTAATAAAATCAGGACTATTGGTGGCTAATGAGAATCAAATACGTAACTTGCCAATATGTAACTTGTGTGTATCTGGCTTTGATACTAGACAGTTGGGGGGAGATTTACTAAAACTGGAGCACACAGAATCTGATGCAGCGGTGCATGGTAGCCAATCTGCTTCTAACTTCAGCTTGTTAAATTAAGCTTTGGCAATGAAACCTGGAAGCCAATTGGTTTCTATGCAAAGCTGCACCAGATTTTGCACTCTCCAGCTTTAGTAAATAACCCCCAGTGCCTCCCCAGCCACTGACCTCACATCCCTGTTAGTGACTAACTTTTACAGTCGCAAAAGAGTCAGAAGGCCTAGTTATTTTACTACCCCAATATTAAAAGAAAAGGAAACTACCAAAATCTTCTATTGCAGAAGTATATTTTTAACCTAACAGATCTGCCTTACCTGTCACGACTAGCACCACAACATGAAATGTGATAAAATGGCTAATGTGGTGAATGAAAACCAAAACCTACCATCAGGAAATGTTCCCCAGTTGGCTTAGGCCAGTGTCACACTGCGGCGACGCAGTTTGGCCACAGTGCAAGTGTAACCGCAGTTTTTGCACGTTTTACCCACAGCCCCATAACCTAATAAGTAAAGGGTTTTTATCACATTTTCTGAAAGCCCACCAAAAGTCCTGCATGCTGCATCTTCAGATCAATAGAAAATCTACTGCAGCTAAAACCACAGGTAAAACATGTAAAAACTGTGAATTCACCTGCACTGCAGCCAGTCGCACAGCAGTGTGAAACCGGCCTTATTCTGAAAATGTCACTGCACGTCTGCACACAAAAAATATAAATAAATACATGGACTTTAATAGAACAGGCTTAACTAGGAACACACAAATATAGAAGTATGTGTTTTTTTGTTTTTTTTTCTTGTTCAAATTTTTATTGAAGGTAAAAGAAAACAAGAAATCCTAACAGAATACAGCTGAAAGACATTTTCCCCTGGATGAGGGGGGGTAATGGTAGAGTGGTATCTCAAAGAAGAGGTAGGGGTGCAGCCCTGTGCAACAAAACATACAGAAAATATCAGCAAAGTAAGATAAAGCAACATATGACTACACCACGCAGACCAGGTAAATTACAGGCAGGGGATTATGGTTAGGTGAGGTCTAGGAACCGTTCAAGTCTCTGAGAACCTTGGTTGATTATTGGTGACTCCTGTTGAACTCACCTGGAGGTTTACCAGGTGTCTGAGTGTCCTCATACTGGGTATAGGTTAGATTGTGTAATGGGCCTGTAGGCATTCATGGATCTTGACTCAGGGAGATTGTGGGTCGACAGAGATGCCTAGCTTACACAAAATGCGTATTGATGTAAGTTGGAGCTGAGAAGTTTACATCCAGGAGAGCAGAGAGGAGGTGAGAAGGGGGTAGAGTAGAGGAAGAGGAGGAAGGCAGCTCAAAAAGAGAAGATGAGGGACAAAGAAAAAAAAAAGGAGGGGGGATTTCACCAGGAGGAGGGTTTTTTTTTGTAATCATACTTAACTAGTTGGATGCAATATCTGTCCGATTCGGCATTTGTCCCCCTGCCGGATCTAAGACTGAAAACCAAACAATCAAAACACCACTGATCAGTCAGTTCTCAGTGCCCCGTGTGCAGAGAGCTGGTGACTGCGAGTCTCCGGCTGTCTACTCTGCCCCCCGCACCTTCCCACGCTTACTGGAACGCTGGGCTTTGAACGGGGTGGGAGTGGCTGGCCCAGGCTCTCAGCAAGTCACTTAGTGGCTGAGCTAGTTGCTGGTCAAGACTCTTGGGTGGATCCCGAACATATGGTTGTAATCTTTCCCCAGCCTGGACCGCCTCTGTGATGTCAACCAACAGTGGGCTTCAGTTAGCTGTCAGCTGAAAACGGGTCAGAGGAGTGCTGAACGAACTGGACTCCTGTGATCCACAGGCGAAGTACAGCCAAACAAGCTAATAATGTATCCTCTTAAAAGGAGCTGTTTACATTATATACTCAATTAAAGGTCATGTATACACTATGCTAGTGAAATATGTTCTATTAGCTACAGTGGGACATCCATAACCTTTCACATTCAGACAAAACTGCCAACAGTAAAAATATGGAACAAGTGAGGATTGCATGATGTGTACATAATCATGTCATAGAGGTCACATAATCAATAGCTTGCCTACCAGCTCCTGATGTTAACAGAGACCATGAGCTGTCTGACTTGAGAACACTCCAAGCACAAAACAGTGACACCAGCCATATGTGTATAGCTATAAAGTCACTCTGTGGCCAGTAGGAACATGTTAAAGCGTATGAAAAAGGAAAAACTTTTTTTGGCTATACATTCATTGGTTTTGTTAAAGTTACATTCTATAGGAAACAAGGCTTCAAAGTTCTCAGAAGGGGGAAATAATGTCTTCAAGTTTGGCTTATTGCAGCTTAAAGTGGATGTAAACCCTCACATATGCCCAGTGAAGTGAACAGGCTCAGATGATACACAGAGATGAAACAAATCTCTCTACATGAGTTTTACCTGTATATCTATCTGCAGTCTTTCCTTTTCTACAGGCTTTGAAAAGTGCAGATCATGTTAGAAATCTTTCTTCCTCATTCAGCAGTGGGTGGGGAGTCTGGGCTTACAATGTGTGTGAGCTTATTGGAGGAAAGGCACACCACCCCCCCCCCCCCCTCCACCCTCCACATAGGCGGAAGAATGAAGAAACATGCAGAGCTGTAGTCTGAATAGACCAGCTCTCTGCTAATCTACCTCTAAGCTCCTTCTCCGACAAATTTTTAGCTGCTGTTAGCTCGTTTGTCAGAGAGCGTGTTAGAAGTGACTCTACTGATAACAGAGGAGCGGAGCAGCAGAGACAAACGGCACTCAGAGCTTTGTAGAGAGATAAGTTAACAATACAGATATATGTGCCTAGGTCAGATTTCATGAATGGGGTTTACAACCACTTTAAGGCCCAATGCCTGATCCAGGGTAGGAAATGGCTCTCTAGCAAAAGCACATGTTTTGTGCATTTTTGAGAACTTGGGAAGCCAAGCACCTCTAAACATATTCATTCTGACAGTAGTATGAACTGCCTCAATTAACGAGTCTACAGTAGAACAGTACAGTACAGTATACTAGTAGTAGTAGTACAGTCTACAGGCATATAGAGAAAGGGTAGGTGAGGTAGTTCCACAACTGGTGGTGGTGAAAAATCTTGACCCGCCTCCACAAGAATTTCTATATCTCCTTTAGTATGTGCCTTAGCTTATGAGCCTGGGAATGATGGTTTTATGCCATGTGCATAGGCTTGGGATGGAAGGGGTAAAGAAGCACTTGCATCTAGTATCCCTCAGATTCCATAAGTGGTGAAGGCTATGTAAGGGAGCTTGAGTCAGGGTCCTGAAGGGGTGTCCAGTAGTAGACTTTGCTCCTGAACAGGAAAACAACTATTGCTTTGAGAGGAACTTGAGAATTTCCTCAGGGCCTGTGGAGGACTCAGACTCCACTCCCAAACACCTGCAATCATCCATTGCCAGTTGAAAGTTTTTCCCTGTGGGGTAGTCACGAAATAGATATGGATCATGGGGGTTCAGCCTCTCCTGTATACGGGAATACTGACCAAGTTCTGATCATTTAAATAGAAGAAACAGACAGCGCAAAACCTAATTACTAAAACTCAGCAGCTGGACACTGTAGGCCAATATACAAAACCTAATAAAACATACACAGCGGATCTGAGGAAGTCCACACGGATGATACGCGTGCGAGGGGCTCTGTGATGTCAGTACAGCCACCCATCTGGTTCATTTTATGCTGTATACTCCTGCACTGGGAAACAGTGCTTGCTTTGTGAGTAATATTTGTCTTATTTAATACATTTTATACCTTTTCGTATGGAGAGCACTATGTCCTGTTATTTTTGTTTCTAACATGATATATATCAACCGATGAGACTGAATTTGAGATACTGCCTGTGGACCCCTATCTCCATAATCTACCCTGTGGAAGGGAATGCATGAGTGACCTTGTTGTTAACGCAGAAGGTCTACTCAATAAGGTGAGCAGCCTAGACCTAGACCACATTGGTGGTGATACAACAAATACAATCTTATCCTATCACTGCACCCTTTCCTTGCCAACTGAGGCATCCCCCTTTTGCAAGTGGGCAGCTTTTGATCTCCTCGGACTAAGATATACCTTTTGGCACTTTGCCTCTTACGTTTTATTTATGTACGTTTAATATGTACATTTTATGTGTATACATTTGACCTGTATTGAGCGCTGCACTGCTATATTTTGTGTAAGTTCTGATCATTGTACCTCAAAGGAAAACAACAGGCAGCGTGGCAGTTTGTGTTCTTGGCAAAAAAATGGTAGCCAGAAAGGCCAAGTTAGATGTTTTATAAGCACACAAAAGCAGCTAGAAGGAACTTCCTGTAGTGAGTTAAAAAAAAAAGACCACCGCTGTTTTCTTTACCTCTGTACATGTCTTTTATTTTCCAATAAAAGTTTGTTGGAGTGAAAAAAAGACCACTGAATTTGAATACGTAAATGCTAAAACGTTTACTATAAATCCAAAAGTGAGACAATGACATTAGGGAAAGACACAGATAGTGTAGATTCCCTTACTCCTGTGTCTTGTAAACCATTTGTGTGCATGGCACAACAGGATGTCTTAGAGATAAGGATGTAGTTTACACTAGTGGTTCCCCCAACAGGCCATGTTTTGGGAATTTCTCTTAGATAAAATAACTGTCCAAAATACCAAGCCAATGACTCTGATTTAAAGCACCTGTGCAAGATAAAGGAAAACCTGCAAACATGGCCTGTTGGGGGTACTTGAGGACAGGGTTGAGAACTACTGGTGCATAGTTACCCACCGCTGCCCATTCATGCTAAGCTCGGCTCAAACACAGAGCGCAGCGGCATGTGCGGGACAGAGGAGGACGTGATTGGAGGAGCGGGTCACATGTGGATGCAGGGCTGGACTGTGTCCGGGAGCATGCAGGGCTGGAGCGATTACTCACAGAGTGTCCTATAGCGCTGTGTGTCTTTCATCTGCTCTGTCAGCCACCCCCCCCTCTCCTCTGTCAGCCACCCCTCCTCCTCTCTGTCAGCCGCCCCCCCTCTCCTCTCTATCAGCTGCCCCCCTCTCCTCTCTGTCAGCCGCCCCCCCTCTCCTCTCTGTCAGCTGCCCCCTCTCCAGCCGCCCCCCCCTCCTCTCTGTCAGCCGCCCCCCTCCAGCCGCCCCCCCTCCTCTCTGTCAGCTGCCCTCCCTCTCCTCTCTGTCAGCTGCCCCCCTCTCCTCTGTCAGCCGCCCCCCTCTCCTCTCTGTCAGCCGCCCCCTCTCCTCTCTGTGTGCCGCCCCCTCTCCTTTCTGTCAGCCGCCCTCCCCTCCAGCCACCCCCCCTTTCCTCTCTATCAGTCCCCCCCCTCCTCTCTGTCAGCCGCCCCCTCTCCTCTCTGTCAGCCGCTCCCCCTCCTCTCTGTCAGCCGCCCCCCCTCCAGCCACACCCCTTCTCTCTGTCTAGACGGAGCTCCTGTGTCGCCGCCCACCCTCCGCCCCGCCCCGCCTACCCCCCGCCCCCACCACCCCCCTCACCACTCCGCCCCATTCTATTGTAACCACGCGGCCGGCAGAGACCTTCTAGGAAACCGGTTGTAAGGGAGGGCTCCGCTGGGGAAACCTGATGTAAGGGGGGCTCCACTGGGGAAACTTAATGTAAGGGGGGCTCCGCTGGGGAAACCTGATGCAAGGGGGCACTGCTGGGGAAACCTGATGCAAGGGGGGCACCGCTGGGGAAACCTGATGCAAGGGGGGCACCTGATGCAAGGACGGACTCTGCTGGGGCACCTGATGCAAGGATGGACTCTGCTGGGGGCTCCTGGTGCAAGGACAGACTCTGCTGGGGCACCTAATGCAAGGACGGACTCTGCTGGGACACCTGATGCAAGGACGGACTCTGCTGGGGACACCTGATGCAAGGATGGACTCTGCTGGGGGCACCTGATGCAAGGACGGACGGCTGGTGTCAGGCGACGTGGCAGGTGACACGCTCAGGGATCCCACTGATTCGACATTATGGTGAGTTGAATGATTTCATTTTATATTACAATGTAATAATAGAAATAATGCACTTCAATCATCCTGACACCGTAACAACCATGGTGCCGGGATGACTGAAGTGCCAACACCAGGTGTTTGGAGAATCTTTATCTGCTGATTGTTAAACTTTCTGGAATACACATATTTCTATTATTGTGTAGGATCTGGGGCTGCTGTCCCTCCATCCCTCTCTCCCTCTTCCTCCCTCCCTTCCTCTGCATCCATCCCTCTCCCTCCATCCCTTGTTCATCTCAGACGCTAACCACACCCCCTTTGAGCCATGCCCATTTAAGACACGCCCACAATTTTGCGCAAACCACGCCCATTCTTTGGTTTTACAATGTTGGCAACTATGCTGGTGTACACTACAGAGCAATCAAGAAGTATATAGCCAGGGACGAGTATAGTAGACTCTTGCCTTACTTTGTACAAATCACTCTGTCCTGTCCAGGCCTGGATCATCATGGTGGGCATACATTTAGAGAATTATTCAGGGTCTGGGTTTCATAAGAATAGCCCATTGCCCTGGAACTATATAGCACCCTGCAGTTGACTTGTTGCTCCGCATACCAAGATATGTGCCAAATGCAGGGTGCAGTGCTGAAGCAACTGCAACCGTTACAGGCCAGCCCTGCTCCTGTGGGGTTCAGATATAGTTTCAATTTCAAAAACTGCTACTGAGCCTCAAAGGCACTAAGCAGTTAGATGTTTAAGTGAAGTCAGTCAAAGAAGGTAAAGAGTAATATTGAAATAGAAATAAATAGGGAAATCTTTTTAAATAGGAAAAGGAATCCATCACTGCCAAGCTGCCTCCCCCTCTTATACTTACCTAAACCCGAACCTGATCTAGCAATATATATCTGCTTTCCTTAAAAAAGTAACACTGCTCTGTGACTTCAGACTATTATAGTCAGGCCTCGTTCACACAGAGCATAGTACACTGTATACACGTGCAGGGCCATGTTTACCCGCATGGGATGCACAGGTGTTCTGTGAATCCTCGTAAAAGCAGTCCCATTGAGGTCAATTGGAACAGAGCTGCTCTGTCCCAGTATGACATCCATGTGGGTTTGCATGCTTGTCCCTGAATGCACACTGTCTGCTTTCAGGGACATGCACCTTCACGCACCCATATGGGTGTCACAGACTCACCTTGGATCTGAGGCACTCATCACTCCCTAAACACATTTGTCAGGAAAGGTTCCACCCGCTGATGGCTCTGTCAGGCATTTGGCATGCAGTACTGATGTCCACCAGCGGGTGTCTCCTGACAGTCTTGAACCGCCAGGGGAGCTCTCCTGCTGGTGGCATTTGATCTTTGGGCCGCAGTACTGGCGCCCACCAGAGGGTGGTTCCTGGCAGTTTGGAGCCGACATAATCTCCTGCCATCAGGCATCACCTGAGCCTGATTGCAGGAGATGTGTATAAATAACCAGCAAGCACACACACACCTTGCCTTGGTATCTTCCTTGCGCCCTGACCTGAACCTGAGAGCTCTGAACCTGAACCCGTCTCTGAACCTGATCCCTGTACCTGAACCCGTTCCCTCCTGTGATCCTGTTACCCTTACCTTTGCCTTACAGCCTGTTCCATCCATCATCCCTTTGTCCTGTTTGTTCCCTGTCCCCATCTGCTGACCTCCCGTTGATGACCCTGGCCTGGCTAAGTTTATTATTCTGGTATTCCCCATTATATGTATATATCTGTCTGTTTAGTATTATTATTCGTGGGTCACTGTGGTTGGTTGGTTGCACACTGTATTATATTGGAGGTGGTTGTGTTTATATCATTCGCTTATCTCAATAACTCACTATATTTTCACTTATATACGTTTGGGTTTCCTCTGTTGCAGTCCACGCAGTTCTGGTCTCACCTGATACGTGACAACATTGGACATATGGCACATTTTCCTTGCAGCTATGCAAAGGTTTGTATAGTTTTTTTTTGTTTTTTTTTACTAGGCCCCCAAAACTTAACAACTTTTATTACGGGATTCTTTTTGATCTACTAAATACTCAACTGAAAACTATTTTTATATTGGTTTAATACGTTCAAAAAATACCTATTGATTCTGTCAAAATCAGAGCTGTTCTGTGCACACTTTGTGTGTAATATAAAGGAGCTGTTAGCTTGCACTACAGAACCCTATACTGTGGAGATAACGAGAATGAGCAGGATTCAATAGTTTAACAACAGACAACTGATAAGAACTGACAACAATTCTTGCAACTTTGGTCCACAAAACATGTGATGTCATTCCACAAGATGTTTTTAGTTGAGTTAAGTGCATTTCTGGAAAATCAACAGTTTTTTGTACTTAAACAGTTTTTAAACCCTTGATTCCTGGGTCTTTCCCCCCATAACACCTTTGAGTCCCAAAACTTTCGGTGATGTCTTACTTCTACACCTTATATCTTAGTTTTTTTAGCCTACCTTAACAGATCATACATACCTTTCCTTGGGCCAGATAGAGGTTTAATTTAAAACAAGATTTGGACGTATGCATTTTTTTCTAGGTTTTCGTGCAGAAGATATAATGTAAAATTGAAAACTATAGGAATTTTGACTTACTTGTAAATTCCATATCTTGGATTAGAGTACAGGACACAGTCTGAACATTCATAAACCCTGGGTTATAGGCTGCTGCCTTCAGGTGATTGGACACTGGTAAAGCTTTTAAAACACACCCTCCTTGAGTGTACACCTATACCACTTTCCCACTCTGTGAGACCTCAGTTTTGAGTAAAGAAGAGAAAAGGGAGATATGATCAAAACCTTTAAATACATCAATGAGGCGAATAAGGTTTAGGAGGGCAGTATTTTCAATTTGAAGAAAAGAAAGAAAACAGGGGCATGACCTTAAACCAACAGGAGGAAAATTCAAAACTGAACTTATAATTATTCTATCAAAAGACTAATTGATGCTTGGAATAGACTTCCAGCAGTGATAGCGAGTCAGTCAACAGTAAGCGGATTCAAACATGCCTGGGACAAACACAGACCTATACTGAAAAATGAAGAAAAGATGAAAAAACACAACAGAAAATATATGAATAAAAAAAGGCAGAATCTAGGGACCATTTAGATTCTTTTCTGCCTCACTATTTTAGGTACTCCAAAATATAGAATTTACAAGTCAAAATTCTGTTTGTCTTAAACGTACAGTACAGGACACAGGCTGGGGATGTCCCCAAGCAATGAGATTAGAATGGTGGGCAACAACAAGGCAAACAGAACTGTGCCAATAGGACCATTAAAACAGACATGGCTCGGGGGCGTGACCGGAAGCCGCTCTGGATGGCAGCCTGATCTCTCCGCTCTCTCTCAGCCCGGGAAAAAACAGCGTATAGGGGACACTACACAACGCTCGTATGGGCAAATCTAGGACCACCAGATCCGCGGCATCCAGGGGATCATCATTACCCCCTCCTGGGACCTCCTCAGACCTCCGGTCCTTCTTTCCGCCGACGGACATGCCACAGACCGGAACAGCCAAGATGGCGCCGGATACTCCTGCGGCCTACTCCCAGAGCTCCGCTCGGATCCCTCCGCCGCCCCGCTCACCACAGCGGAAACCTACAGACTCCGGATCACCTCCGCTGGGCAATACAACCGGACCCCTCAATCCGGGAGCGGTGAGTCCCCCCTCCAGGTCTCCGCTTCATGAGGCAACACAGCAAGGCTCCCAGGGAGCCATGACGGCCCCCCCTCCCCAGCAGTACACACAGTGCTCAGAGGCATTCCCTCGCTTGCTGAGAACAGCATCAGACCCCTGTGTACATGGCACTGAACCGGACTCCCCAACCTCCTCAGTCTTCTCTATGGACTTTCCGGCTTTGCCGGTCCCTCTGCACCCAGCTAACCGGATCCCTCCGGAACCTGCAGCAAGCTCAGCATCCCACAGCCACGCAGAGCCTGATTCACCACCACCAAAAGTCCAAAAACTAGCACTCCCACAAGCACCCAGAGACTGGACAATACCACAGGCCACCTATGCCCAAAAAGTGAGCCTACCCGACCCCCGCTTTCAGAGGATGGATGCAATAGGGGCCACCCCACCTGCCCAGACTCCAACCTGGAGTGAACCCTGGGACTCCCAACCGAGAACAGCGCACCAAGCCTTAGGCCTCACCACCTCAGGCCCCCCGCCTTTACCACCCCGCACACCTCCGGCGCAGTGGTCCACACTACCAGAGCACCCCCAACCAGCACCCCCCACAATGGCAAACATATTTGCAGGCGATCCCCACTAAAGAGGACTTTAGACAACTAATAGAAGATGTAAAGTCCACGTGTCGCTCGGAAATACAAGTACTCCAGTCAGGCCTTAAACACCTAGCTGACAGAGTGGAAATGGCTGAGGAAGAGATCCAAGAGACCAAGCTTGCACTCCACAGAACCCAACTCCAGGGGGCAGACCACCACACCATGTTAAGAGATATGCAGCGACACGTGGAAGACTTGGACAACAGGGGACGCAGGAACAACATACGAGTGAGAGGAATTCCAGAAGTTGAAGGCCCAGAAGACATTCAACATACTCTACAAGATGTGTTTAACAATCTCTTGGGTGAACCTGTCACTAAATTCATAGAAATGGACAGAGCCCACCGAGCCTTGCGACCCAAGAATGCCACTACGCAACCAAGAGACATTATCTGTAGGATTAACTCCTACCCTCTGAAAGAGGACATTATGCGACAAGCTCGCTTGGCACGCAGAGTGACTTACAAAAATGCTCAGGTGCAGCTATATCCAGATCTCTCATGGATCACATTGCAGAAACGAAGACTTCTTCAACCACTACTACGCATCTTACAAGAAGAAAATATCCCCTACTGCTGGGGGTTCCCCTTCAGCCTTACAGCTAAAAATCAAGGCAAATCTGCCATCCTACGTTATCCGGAGGACCTACAAGCCTTCTGCAACACAATGGGAATATCCGTCCCCCGTCTCCCAGATTGGGACCTGATCACCAATCCACCTGCACCACCCGCAACCTGGCAGAAGGTTTCCTCATCCAACAGATCCCGAAACAAAGATGCTTCACGCAAGAGTACCAAGCACGGAAATGGCTGACTTCAGACGTCGCAACAGCATCTTAAGGATGCTTACCGATGGCCTCTTTGACCACCAGATACCACTGGTGAATTTGCCCTGGACATTATAGTTTACTTAGTCCCCCCCTTATTGCGCCCCAAGTTTACATCTTAGTTTTCAATATGGGCACATCTCCGAGGAGATTCGAGAGAGTAGGAGGTATCACTTCTGCCCACCCCCCTCCTGGTTAGATGTTAGCAGTTGTAGCTATTTTACAGTTCATGTTTTGTATGACCAAATTAGGGCTCCCTTGCATCCTCCCGACTGGTCCACCTGGACCACAGTTGGGGGGATCCTTGGAATCCCGTACCGACCTAGGCCTTTATGCCTCTCGAGGTCGTTTGATAACAGATCGAATTTATACCTCTTTGATTTGTACTAAACACATGTTTCTCTTTCTCCTTCTCTCTTCCTTTTCCCCCGTCCTTTTTACTCGTCTTCCCCCCCTTCGTCTACCCGCCATCACGTGACCCAACGGATAACCCGTGGAATCCACCTGGCTCTCCTCTCGAGGTATGTGCACAGCTAACCCACCGCCTTCTGAACATCCTCTCCACATCAGGTAAGACATCTACCCCCCTCAAACTAACACCATGGCTAAGATCTTATCTTTAAACGTTCACGGCCTAAATTCCAATAAAAAGAGACATCTGGCGATGAGGGAATTTAAACAATCTGGAGCAGATATTGTTTTTGTCCAAGAAACACACTTTGATAAGGGGGGCTCATTTTCATTTGCTTCCAAACATTTCCCCCAAATATACCACTCTTCAGGTCCACATAAAACGGGCAGGGGTCGCCATCCTCATTAAAAATGGATCTCCCTTTAAATGCACGGCACAATATAGCGACCCAAATGGCCACTTTGTCATCCTTCAAGGACAGTGGCAAAAACAGGCACTTACTCTCTGCACCCTCTATGCCCCCAACATTAAACAATATAACTTCCTGACTAAAGTATTTACTCGACTCTTTAAATCTGAACATGAGATATTAGTAGTGGGGGGCGATTTTAATCTGACTCACTCAACAACTGCGGATCGTCAGGTGGTGAGCCCCAGGACAATACCGGCTCGGGCCCTGAGGGACTCGAAGCTATTCCGCAGACTCTCTAGACGTTATGCTCTATTCGATGCCTGGAGGGCTCTCCACCCTGGCGACCGGCAGTACACGTTCTACTCAGCCCCCCACCAAATACATTCACGCATTGATTATTTCTTTGTAAATAATATCGCGTTTAGACATACAAAAGAGGCACGGATATTACCGATCTCATGGTCTGATCATGCACCTATATCACTGAAGTTGGAACTAGGTTCCACTACCTGTAGGCCATACAATTGGAAATTAAACACATTCCTCCTTCAGCACATCCCATCAAAAACAGAATTAATATCCACTTTAACTCACTATTTTGCAGAAAACAATACCCCCGACATATCTACATCCACACTATGGGAAGCCCACAAAGCCGTGATCCGAGGCAGATGCATAGCACTGTCCTCTGCTATGAAAAAAGATGCCCTAGCCACAAAGCTTCAAACCGAAAAAGAACTTAGGGCTTTAGAAACTCAACTACAACGGTCCCCAACCCTAACCCTTCTTAAAAAAGTCGTAAAACTACGAACAACCCTGAGCGACTTGGCAATGGGGCGGGTAGAAAAAGCCATCCTCAGACTAAGACAACTGTACTATGATAAAGGCAACAAAGCACACTCATTACTAGCGAAAAAACTACGTGATAACTCTCACATATCCACACCACACCAAATTAAGAATAAATCAGGCTCCCTACTATCCCACCCCAAAGATATTGCTGATACCTTTGCAGACTACTATCAGGACCTCTACAATAATCCTAATATCCCTAGTAATCCCGCCCCCCCAGACCTTCTCCACCGAATGCAGCGTTACCTGGCGGAGAGTGGAGTCCCACAGCTCCAAACTTCTGATCTGGCAACTCTAAACATGCCGATCACTGAAGAGGAAATACAACAGACTATAAAAACTCTCCCATCACACAAGGCCCCCGGTCCAGACGGACTACCCTACGAATACTACAAGGCCGTCCTCCCCATCCTCTTACCACATATGTGCAAACTCTTTAATGCCTTCTACCGAGACTCCCCCATTCCGTCAGACATGCAGCGCTCATTTATCACTCTGATCCCTAAACCAGAAAAAGACCCTACCCTATGTGCCAACTATAGACCCATTGCCCTGCTGAACTCGGACCTAAAAATTTTTACTAAATTACTATCAATACGGTTGAACATGATCCTCCCATCCCTTATTCACAAGGACCAGGTGGGCTTTGTCCCCCTTAGGCAGGCAGGGGATAACACCAGAAAGGTGATTGACCTGGTGGATGTGGCGAACAGGGAGAAAACGGCGGCTCTGCTGCTCAGCCTAGATGCCGAAAAGGCCTTTGACCGACTTGGGTGGCCCTTCTTGTTCGCCACATTACAACACGTGGGATTTCGGGGACCATTCCTGAGAGCCATAAAGCACCTCTATACAAATCCCTCTTCACAGGTCAGAACTCCCTTTGCCATTTCCCCAGCTTTCTCGATAACGAACGGCACACGCCAGGGATGCCCACTGTCACCCCTATTGTTCGCACTATGTGTCGAACCCTTGGCGGCCTCTATTCGAGGTAATCAGGACATTCGGGGGGTCCCTGTCAGGCGTCCAGAGTTCAAGATCTCGTTGTTCGCGGACGACGTGATCCTCACCCTGACCCAACCCAGAATCTCCCTGCCAAATTTACATGCAGAACTGGACAAATATGGAGCCCTGTCAGGCTATAAAATTAATACCTCCAAGTCAGAGGCCCTCCCAATCAACATCTCAGATACGGAAACGACACACCTGAAGACAAATTTCACATACCACTGGAAAACCACTTCCTTGAAATATCTAGGGGTACATATCACTACAAAATTCAACACTTTATACCAGGAAAACTTTCCCCCCATATACCGTTCCGTCAGAGCCCTACTTACATCTTGGAAAAAACATCACATTTCCCTGCTAGGTCGGATCGCGTCGATTAAGATGACAATCCTCCCGAAACTGCTCTACCTTTTCCAAACACTACCCGTCCCTGTCCCCCGCAGCCACCTGAGTAAACTGCAATCTGACCTTTTTAAATTCACCTGGAACTACAAACGGCATAGGGTTCCTCAATCGGTAATGATGGCGGCGCGCTCGGATGGGGGTCTCGCGTTCCCCAACCTCATTAAATATTACCAAGCCACCCAACTACGAGCTATAGCCTCCTGGTTCACTCAGAGGTCCTATAGTAGGTGGACAGAGATTGAAAAAATATGGTTAGCCCCAACCCATCCAAATAACCTACTATGGAACGCGAGGGCGGAGGTCCCCCCTGAGCGCTTACTGGGAGCCATGTCCCATCTTCGCCAATTGTGGAACAAACTATCACACTTACATGAGTTGTCCTCTGAAAAATCGGTCCTAACATCCTTTATCTGCAACCCCAAAATCCCAGATAGCCTCACTCGCCAGATGTCTCATCCATGGTCGTCACGGAACCTCTTCCACTACGGACACATAGTAGACCCTAGAACCCGCAGGCTACTGCCCTATTCTGATCTCCAGACCAAATATGACCTTCCGCATCAAGCCTTCTATAGCTACCTGCAAATACGCCATTATGCCCTGTCCATAGCGTCTGATCTACAGTTCTCCCCTCCAACGCCTTTTGAAAACCTAATTATGGGGGGCACGGCCCAGAAGGGCCTAATCTCTGATATTTACAAAATAATAAATGCCCACCCCTTAGAAACTAAAGGTAAACATGCTTACATGATCAAGTGGGAAAAAGCCCTCGAGGAGGAACTTCCCATGGAGCAGTGGCAGACTATATGGACCCAGGCGGCAAAAAGCTCCCTTTGTACCCTATACAAAGAAAACACTTATAAAATCCTCCTATACTGGTATATGACCCCAGACACCCTCCATGCCATATACCCCTCCAGCTCCGACCGCTGCTGGCGCTGTCAGAAAGAAAGAGGAACACTCCTCCATATATATTGGAGCTGTCCATTGATTACTCCTTACTGGACTGCGGTCCACCAATTGCTGACTGGTCTTTTGGAAGTACAGATCCCCATGATTCCCAAGTCCTTTCTACTAGGAGTCCTACAACTAAAAATCCCTAAGCCATACAAAAAATTAATGCGTCATATTCTCACAGCGGCACGCTGTCTCATTGCCCTACACTGGAAAGAAACTCCCCCCCCACTCCTGAAGCCCTATACGCCAGGATTAAAGATGTGGAGTTGATGGAGAAGATGACAGCCAGAATACAGGATAGGCTGGAAGCGCATAATAAAGTATGGGGGCTGTGGCATCTTCGAGAGGACCCACCTTGAACAAGTAAACAAGCTACTATAATAACCACCTTACCCCCCTCCTTCTTTTCTTTTACTCTCTTCTCCCCCCTCTTTCTTTCTCTTTGTATTGAATGTTTTAATGACCTGTACGGTTTTGAGCAGTGATATGGGAGGGATGAGGGGAAGTGCTAACTACATGTCTTTTGTTGCATGCTCCCCTTCCCCCCTTATTCCTCCCCTTTTTCATTTTTGTTACTCACTGCATATTATGTACTCTTGTAATACAAATATTACAATAAAACGTTATTTGAAAAAAAAAAAAAAAAAACAGACATGGCTCAAGAACAGAGTGCTTCCAAAAGAACATTGTGGCCAAAAGCTGCATTAACAGAGGGCTGGACTTCCACCTGGTAGAACTTGCAGTATATATGAACTGAAGTCAGGTATTGGCCTTACAAAGCCGAACATACGCTTGATGTCACAATGCCCAGGGAGCCTTTACTAATCTGGTGGAGTGAGCATGTACCTGAGATACCTTATTCTTTAGAGAACAAACTCGGACCATGAATTGTCCTCTGTTTGGTCCCCTGACGAAGTCGATGACCTAACACATAGGGCGGAGCACTGAGATTTGTCAGTGTTGTAGAGGAGAAAAAGGTAAAAATGCAACAAATAGACCCAAGGCGCTCAACCATTGAATGTGTAAGAAGTTTTGTGTGGTAGTAACATACTTCCTATTGACTGCCAGTCTCGTGCTGCATGCAATCCACTGGGGGAATGGAGATATCCAAAACAGTAACACAAAGGCTATATTCTGCGCACTGATAAAGGTAAGGTATCCATGAGAAACAAGTAAATAAATTGGAGGATGATGAAATAAAACTTGCTTCCATATAAACTGTCTTTAATATTAATTATGTGGCCATAAAGCACCCAGTCCAGATAAAGACAAATACAGTCATGTGTGAACAACAGTATCAAATTTAAAAAGGTAAAAGCCCAAGTCTCATCCACCCTTAAACACTAAATGGAGGGCCCAGTACTTCTGATGAAAACAGGCTCAAGGTTCACATACCAGCCGGAAGGCTCACTGGGATCAGCTGTTGGTGTCCCACAGGGAAGGCACACTTCAGTGTGGTGTGTAGTAAAGCTGGAGCCCACCAAAATGATGGCCACTCACATGGTTGGAGACAATGTGGCAGGTCAAGGGAGATGACATATCCACTCCGGCAGCCCATGTCAGAGGAAGGGGAGGGACCAGGGGGCTCTCCCCTGCCAAGAGATTTGACATAGAGATTTGACAAAGAAGCTGAGAGCTTGGAAACGCATTATCTGATTGGAGAGAGCATCCCCCTGGACCCTCCTCTTCCTCTGACACGGGCCGCCGAAGTGGAATGAATAGAGGTTTTATATGTATTTTATGTGAGTTTTTAAATAAATATCCTTGGTTTTTAACAAAAGAGAAAGAACCAAGTCTTTCCCCTTTCCTTTTCCATAGGCTACAAGATGTAGCAAATTCAGAAGACCAGGAGCTGATAGTCTCACTAACAGCTGGTGGTTCAGGCAGATATGCTGGCAGGGATTTGCAGAAGCCACCGATTCCCAATGCATGTTAAAACAGCACGCGGGACTCAATTAAAGATAAGCTATAAGAACATGTTTGTATTGTAGAGATGTACTGCATATATGTTTTTTCTTTATTTAATTTTGCCCTGACATAGAAGATAACCGCTGCACACCTGTGGGAGATCTTTCCAACAACTGGGCTCTGTAGAGGGGCTGAATGTCATGGCATGAAACAGAAACTTCAAAACCATTCAAGAAAGAAAAACCTTGAAACGCGAGAATAATAATTTTGTTTAACACAACAGAAAATGCTGATCTTGATATCACTCTAGGATCATTATAATTTCTGAGACTCTACCCTCCCTACTCCTTAGCCTATCATAGATTCTTGTTGGACTAATTTTTATAACCATGTATGATTTGTTTCTGTTAGTTATCCTAATTAGCAGAATTTGTCTAGGCTTCCATATCAACAACTTCAGTGATCTCTCAAAAGCCCGTCTTAAAAAATGAATCACTATTGCAAAAAAAAAAAAAAAAAATCTATAGTACTTCAGATATTTGAAATTGCTTGGCCTGGTAACCTACAGTTTGCAACAGTTTATTATACAGTTTCTATTTGACAAAGGTTTTTTATCTTCCAGAGGTTTGCATTCCTTTTAGCTGTAGAGATAAGGAAGGCATTTCTCAAACCGCACTCCCTATGTAGTCTTTCAAACAACAAAGCTTCATAGTGCTGCTATTGAGATGGTTTAGGCAAAGTACTGCAGTCAGACTGGTAAAGTTTATGCTTCTGCAACAGAACAGTGCACAGGAACCCTCCTGTGGTCATACTGAATTGTGCTAGTCAGACAATGTGCTGAGCAAAGTATATTATATCCTCCCACTCTATGGAACAGCTCCAATCCTTATGAAAAACACGGTCAGGAGGGACATATTATCCAGGTCTACGGATGGGAAACTAGCACCTGCATAGAGCCACACATACAAGGAAATACTCAGGACAGAGCTGAGAATTATAGGTCTTCAAAATGAACTGCCTCCTAAAAGTGGCAGTTTTCTTTTTTTCCCCATTTATGAAATATGCATCAAATGCGTTACGTGTTGAAAAGGCATAGTAGAAAGCTATAGTCACAGCATTTAGATTTTAGGCTCTGTCACCTAGCAAATGGTACACTTGAAATGAGTCCTGTGACAATTTATTGATAGAGACTCAAAATATAATCTATGAAAAAAAAAACACTAACAAGGAAGACCAGTATAATAGAAACATAAATAGACAGAAGGTGCAGAAAAAAAATTTATAATTTTCATTCTACCTGACCTCATACAAGGTGGGTGGATAATAGATTACAGAGCATTTAACACATGAAATTGTACCCAGTCATTTGGGAACTTTATACATTACTTAAATATAAACTTAAAGCATAAAAGGCAGCCATGTGTTGACTTCTCATAACTTTGTTGCCCACGGTTAATTCAATTCAAATACCAAAATTCATGAAATGGACAGAACATTTCACAATAAAGTATATTGCT
Organism: Lithobates clamitans; assembly: GCA_037952925.1. Classification (NCBI taxonomy): domain Eukaryota; kingdom Metazoa; phylum Chordata; class Amphibia; order Anura; family Ranidae; genus Lithobates; species Lithobates clamitans. Next base: position 6,002,357 of record JBBGZY010000044.1, read on the forward strand.
AAATTTCAAATGCTTTCTTAATGTATTACTTTTGACTTTTAATTCACTGTGCTGTCCTCAGTATTTCCAGGTCTATGCAAACTAGTGCAGAATGACATGGCAGGTTCATGTCAGCTAAGCTGGGTGTGGCCCTGATGCTGTATTCAAAAGTGGTTGGCACAAATTTAAACATGCTGAATGTGCTGGTCTGCACATTAGCTTGAACTGCCTATCCAAGGGTGAGCCTGCTAAGACTCACACTAAAGTCCGGTATACACATACCTAAATTCAGCCGGTTAAGCAGGAACTGGCTGAATTTCAGTCTATGTGTAAGGTTGTCTGTTCAAAAGAAGCCGGTCTAATGACCAGTTAATGTTATATGTCAAATGGTCATGCTGGGAAACCAGCATTAAAGGTAAATTTGATCACCCAATCGAAGGCCTGAAACATTTGAAAAGTCCTCTGGAGGTTTTCATATAGTTCAAAGGGAGAAGTCTGTATGCTATGAGGAAGGCTTCGGGTGAAGCGTGTTAGCATTTTATTGGATACTGTTATCGCTGTTAAAAATAAAGTCCTTTGAATGAAGAAGCTATTGGGTTGCCCTACAAAGGGGGAAGAGTCCTTCAGAAGAATGTGGTCTAGTTATCCCGCTACCTGAAAGCCTTAAGTTCCTAACAGCGCAACAAGAGTTGTGAATTCCCTTGTGAATGGGTGCAGATAATAGGCTTATATAGGTCTATTTTTTAATGAATGGGAAAGGTCTTTTTTTGTATTTCAATATCTTTATCGAAAAAGTTCAGGCAGTAACAAAACAGGCCATTTAAACAATAACCTGTGCACGGGTTGTCAATATGGCAAAGTTATAAGACCATACTGCAATAGTAAACAGAAATAATGTAAATCATCGGCAGGAGAACAGACATAAGCAATAGGACTTTCTCAGGTAAACATATTGGTATGAGATAGAGGTAATGATCATCATCAACAAATGGAGAAAAAAGTGTGGGAAGAACTGCACCACACAAGGGAATAGGGAGGGGAGGGTAAAAGGGGGCTAATGATTAGGAAGTGATGGGAAAACCTCTATAATTATACCGGAGAATGTTAATGTATCCAGAACCATGTAGGGCCCTTAAGATAACCTGACAAAGACAAGATTATGCGACAGGAAAAAGGGAGAAAGAGCAAATCAGAATGAAGGAAAGAGAAAAAAAAAGAAACTAAGAAAGAAATGGGTCAACCCGGGACTTGTTAGGGAATCAATATATGTCAGATCCACGGATCCCATATTTTATCAAATTTCTTGATGTTATTATGGAGTGTATGGGTGAGTTTATCATTGATTATAATCCAATTAAACTTGCTCTTTACATAGTCAAGCCGAATTACCGACTGTTTCCAATGCTTAGCAATAGTAATTCACGCTGCCAACAATATATACGTGATCAATCTCACTGACTTCCTGGGAACCTCATCAGGTAACATATAAAAGAGCAGTCTCTGGGATCTATGAATATTTACCCCGTCACTGAATTTATTGAATTAAATATCCAAAATCTAAAAAGGATTTTTTTTTTTTACTTAGCAGGTCTCTTAGTACCCAAGGGAGCATAGCAAGTTTAGGGAAAATCCACAGAGACAATGACGAGGCTTTTACATACAGCAGTAGTGAGCATATCTACATTGTCAAGCATGTTGTGTGAAGCCATTACATCAGATGTATGAGAGGCTGGGGGTGAGAAATTTTCTGTGGCCTCCTGTAACACCCTGGGTTTTTTTCATTCCCTTCAAGGTCTGTGTCCTTTAGAGGAAGCATTTCACTTTCCAACTCCACTAGAGATTGTGAGGGTAGAGAAGAAACTTGGCGCCTTTGTGTTCTGGACAGTGATGGCTGTATTAAAGCCGTTAGAAAGTCTAACATGTTTGCAGAGAAATCTGCCTTGTTCAGGTAGGCCACTTGTGTTACTAAAACAGAGTTAGAAAAATGCAGAGACCAGTGTAAAAATTGGGTCCTGCTAAGATACAAGGTAAGCATTGTAATTTTGAGTGGCTTGCGGGCTCTTCAGGACTTCGGCAGAGCGAACTTTCACCGGAATTTCTGCTGCGGTTCCCTTGCACTTGGTTTTCACCACTGCCATCCATGAAATATTCACCACTGGGGTAATCACTGAGCAGGGAGGTACTTGTGCTTGTGAAGGAGTATGTAGCAAACTGGGTGTAGACTAGAGATGCACTGAAATTTCGGCTGCCGAAACAGTTCGGCCGAAAATGGTGTTATTGGCATTAGGCCAATAAGAGAAAAAAAAGTGCAGATAATGGCACCGAAAATACACGCGATTATGCTGCAGATTCACTGCGATTTCGACGCTATTTTGCCATGATTTTACTAGGCTTATGGTGTGTTTTTTTTAATAGGTCATGTGACTCAAAAACCATATCAAAAACGTAACACGTGTGCATCAATGTGTTCTTGCTGCGTTTTCAATGCATTTGAACTGGAAGGTGCGTTTTTTTAACTGACCAAAAATGCCCAACGGACCAGTGTGCAGACATAGAATTTAAAGGGACACATTTTTCTTGAGCTTTTCTTATGCTAAAGGTGACATAATTCATATTCATTTAAATTGATGATATTAATTAAAAAGTTGAATATAATAAAAAATTTAAAAAAATTTATATTTTTATATACAAACTATCATTTTCGGTTTCTGCACACCTCTAATGTAGACTATCCTGTAGTGAAGTCCTTATGGCAAAAGAACTGTATAAGTCCCTAAATAGCTTTTTAAAGGGTGGAAGTGGTGGTATTAGTATGACCCGTGGTGTGATGTAAAATGATGGTGGAGTTTGACTGCTAAGTTTGAAAAGTTTACACTATATAAGTAAATAAAATGTAAAACACAATTTCTGAATTTCTTAAAGTTTTATTGTAAAACAAATACTATTTTTGAAACCTAAAAATAGTAAGGCTACAGTATCAGTCCAGAACAGGGCTAACTTACCTCTCCATGTCACTGTCCCTAATCAGGGTCCAGGCTTTGTCCATCACTCACATACCACCCGAGGGGTCTCCAGGATGTTGATTCCATAGGGATGGACCACAGCCCTGGACCTGTATAGCACCCTGTGGCTAACCACATGGGTTGCATACAGAGGTGAGCGCACAAGCAGGATCCACTGCCCTAAGCAACATTACAGGCAGTCTATACTGCAGGCTAGTACCAATGTTGGCTGCGGTAGGAAATGGTTCCTTGTTACTGCTTAATTGTTCTCTTTTAACTTTATTTGAAGTGTCACATAGTGACACTTCATTCATGTCACTACACAGGAGCGTTGTTAAGAAAATTGCAAAATGCAAAGTAATTTTTATTTTTATTGAATTTATATTTGACATAACAAACAAGGTGACAAACCACCATGAAAACAGCCACGCAGGGCCATAAACATTCTAGAAAAACAAGAACCTGGTAATCGAACAGAACTAAAAGAAAAACCTTCTTCCCCCCTCCCCTCACACCCTCTATACTCGTCTTCTTCCAACTTTGAAGCCCCTAAGTGCTGCTGCAAAGAAGTAATACATCCACCTTCCAAAACCAGTGATTAATAGATGAATGAGCCCGTAGGCCATCCTACTCTAAAAGTACCTTGGATAGTAAGTTCAACCATACAAAACAGTTCTAAAACCGTAGAAGTAGAGGACTTAAAAGGCTATTAGTTACCAACATGCCACTCACTTCCAAGTATCTGGGCTATCTTATATAGGAGTGCAAGCATTGCTCGAGAATTCTCAATCCACACCTGAGAGGTCAACCTGTGGTAGAAGAATCCATATAGGCTCGCCAGATCTTTTGAAATTTCTTTTTGCAACCTCTGGAGATATATGTGGCCTTATAAAAACTGATCATAGAGTTGACCAGACTTTTCCAGGAGGACACAGTTGGTGGGGGCTGGCTTCTTCCAATGGAGAAGAATAGCCTTCTGTGCGCAAAATAGTATGACATTGAGTAAGGTTCTAAGGGCATTAGACAGGACCACAGCATCCACTAAACCCAGGAGGCACACTGAGATGGACTGGGTATAGGTACAGTAAGTATTTAGGTTATAAACTCAAGTACCTTCGACCAAAAGTCTTGGATTGCCAGACAACTCCAAAAAAAGTGTTTAAAATTGGCAGGGACATACCTAAATATCCAGCACGTGGCGGAGCACAAGGAGTAAATCCCTGCCAATTGGGCCGGGGTATAGTAGATTTGATGCAAAAAGTTAAACTGTATCAGTCTATCCCTAGCTGACACCAGATGTCTAAATGGCCTCTCCCACAAGTCATCTCAATCCTGCCTATCAATGTTTGGGACCTCTATCCGCCAAACGCAAAGTCATTTTTGCATGTCCTTATTTTAAAGGATGAGGGGGTAGAAACACTTGCATGGAGGTTTGTGCATATGAGGGGGTAGAAACACTTGCATGGAGGTTTTTGCATACCAATATCTTGGTCACCGAGACATATTGTAACAAGAATTTTGTTCCTTTCACAAAAAGTTTAACTGCACTAGACATTTCCAAAGATTTCTAATTTAGACCCTGTTCACACTGTTGTGCCAGAAAAGATGGGGGTCACCTTTACCTGAAAGCTGTGGTAAGTTTTATTATCTACCCCCCACAGGCATGAAGGCAGGCCAAGAAAGAAGAAAGGTGGATGTTGCATTTTTTGGTGCAAGCTCCCATTTAAAGGTACTTTGGTGGTGTTGAATAAACCTCAACCCCGGCTAATGTACATACTGAGTGCAAATTCTCTAAACAAGGGGTCTCAAACTGGCAGCCCTCCAGCTGTTGCGGAACTACAAGTCCCATGAGGCATTGCAAGGCTGACAGTTACAAGCATGACTCCCTCAGGCAGAGGCATGATGGGACTTGTAGTTCTGCAACAGCTGGAGGGCCACCAGTTTGAGACTCCTGCTCTAAAAATACTTTTATCTGAAAATTCAGACAGAGGTGCAATATTTCAATATACACAGTTATGACAAAAATGTGGCCATTAAAAAGACTACGCAAACTGAAAAGTCCATGCAGTAGAAAAAAAGAGAATCATATTTACTGACACTTTCCTGATGCGCTATATACACACATACAGTACATGCAAAAGAGAAAAAGGCTTAATTTCCTTTTTCTCTATGGTAGAATGCTCTTTGGCTCTTGGGTTGCTATATTTGTCTTAAGCCAGAGGAAGGAAAGCCACCATGAAAAATGGTATATAGTGCAATCATTGCCAGTTTATGGGTGGGATTACCACAAAAAAATAGAACAAAAAATGGATTTTCTGCCATGTGCCCCTGTTTTTAAACCAAGTAATTAAGAGAAAAGAAATAAAAAAACACCATTCTAGAATTTGTTGCAACACACGAGAATGAAATACATGGAAAAATGCATTCAATTTGGGAAACAAAATCTTGCGTTATTTATCCAAACTGTCATTGCTGACCCAATTTCTGGCTTCAGCAACAGCGAATGTCAACATAAATTATAACTTAGCTTGTGATTGTTGTATACTAAGAATATACATACCATTGGACTTGTATGATAATTTTAAATGCTCAAAATCTAAACTGGAATAATCCAGTGCCAAATGAAAGTATCAGAATCTACTGTCTCTTAGAAGAAATGCATGAAAAAGAGGAAATACACCAGTCTTAGAATATTTCTATATTTTTGATAGGAGGGCATTGTGTTGCTGAATTAGAACTGGGGCAACTTTTCTCATCAAAGCAAGTGATGCACAGTTTAGTGGTGTACTAAAACGATAGCTTGCTTTTTTTTTCATCCAAATTAGTGAAAATTATAAAAACGATAAGCACTGATCCTTTGAGAAAATCCCAACAGGCTGGTTGTACACAAGTCGATAAAGAGAATGACTTGTCTACAACCAGCTAGCCCATACATAAATAGAAATTCGGCTTTAGTCTTCTTACAGTTTATGCAAGTTTAATATGGGTGACCACATCTGAGAAGTCACAAAACATAAATAATTCTCAAATAATTTGTGTGTGAAGGTGAACCTCAGGGTAGGAATTTTTTTTACCACTTGGCAGTGGTTAGTTGGAGTTAGAGACCACCCCAGACTTGTTAAGTCATTCCTATTTGGTATTAGGTGGTTCCGCGAGTAAGTATTGCTGTTTAACTCCTTTTGGATGTATGAGCTGTTACCTTACTACTAAGACTATGATGTCTCTTCAGTGGCAAAGATATTTGAATGAGAAGAGAGGATCTCCCGGTGTCCAGAGTAATATCACATTCGATGGGAACGTAGCAATCATTTATTGAAAGTAAAGAATGTACAAGTCGAGCCATTTTGGGAAAATGCTTCCCCTTTCTTCAGGGTTTTTGGTCTGTGGGTGGCTCTGCGGAGGTACCCAAATCTCCGTACGTCTGCTCTCCAGGCAGGTCACATGTGCTGGATAATAAAAAAAAAAAAAAAAAAAAAAAAGGAGGACCTCTTTATCCAGCACACATGACCTGCCCAGAGAGAAGCCAACATATGGAGATTCAGGTATCTCTGCGGACCCACCTCCATTCACACAGACCAAAAGCCCTCAAGAAGGGGAAGGCATCTCTCCTGAAATGTGTTAGTTCAACTTGTACATTCTTTACTTTCAATAAATGATTGCTTCCCTCCTATTACATGTGATATTACTCTGGACACTGGGTGCTCCTTTCTCCTCATTCAAATATTTTTAAAAGCAGTTTGTTTAAGCACCTGAATTTCACCTGGTATCATCCCCCTGCAAAGCCAGCTCAGGCTAGAAAAGGGAACTGCAACACAAAGTCATAAGTCCTGCAGTTCTCATATGCAAACAAAGAGCATACTGACAAGGAAGCAAGAGCAACATGATAGAGATGAGTACATCAGTCTGTTGATTCAGTATTTTTTTTTTTTTTTGCCATATCGGAGTTCCTTAAAAGCTTCACAGCTTTTTGGCACTATATGTTGCAAGGTGTTGTGCCACAGGTGGCTAATGGGGCCTGAGCCTATCCTTCAGGCACGACCTTCCCTAATATTGTATTCTTCAATGGCTGGCCATGAGATGGAAGTGAACACGTCAGGATATAGGTAAAACTGATGCATGCTGACATTGGCACTTCAGCTAAGGAACAAAAAGAAATACAACAAATTATAGTGGCAAAAATAATTTGATCCCCTACAGATTTTGTAAGTTTGCCCACTGACAAAGAAATGAAGGTTCTACAATTGTTATCATAGGTGTATTTTAAATGATAGAGACAGAATATCAACCCAAAATCTAGAAAAAACACATGATATAGATATTATAAATTGAGTTGCAGTTCCGTGAGTAAAACAAGTATTTCATCCCTACCAACCAACAATAATTCTGGCTCCCAAAGACTGGCTACAGTATGTACTTATGTGGTACACAGATTAGTCCTGTCAAATTAAGAAGGTGTTTCCAACGACAACTCGTTATGTGTATAAGACACCTGTCGACAGAATCTTTCTTTCATTCAGACCTCACCATCATGGACAAGACCAAAGAGCTGTCAAAGGACGTCAGAGACAAGATTGTAGACCTGCACAAGGCTGGAATGGGCTACAAGACCATCAGCAAGAAGCTTGGTGAGAAGGAGACAACTGAAGCAATTATTTGCACATGGAATAAATAATCATCAATCGCCCTTGGTCTCGAGCTCCATACAAGATTTTGCCTCATGGGGTAAGGGTGATCATGAGAAAAGTGAGGGATCGGCCCAGAACTACACAGGAGGAGCTTGTGAATGATCTCAAGGCAGTTGGGATCACAGTCACAAAACAAACCATTGGTAACACAATACACTGCCATGAATTGAAATCTTGCAGTGCTGGCAAGGTCCCCCTCCTCAAGAAGGCTCATGTACAGGCCCGTCTGAAGTTTGCCAATGAACGTCTAAATGATTCAGAGAAGGTCTAATGAGACCAATATTAAACACTTTGGCAATAACTTAACTTGTCTTGTTTGTAGGAAGAAATATGCTGACTATGACCCCAAGAACATCACCCCTACAAGTCAAACGCAGAGGTGGAAACATTATGCTTTGGGGCTGTTTCTCTGCTAAAGTTACCGGCTGACTTTGCTGCATTGAGGAGCCAATGGAAGGGGCCATGTATTGTAAAATTTTGAATGAGAACCTTCTTCCCTCAGCCAAAACACTGAAGATGAGTCATGCATGGATCTTCCAGCATGACAATGACTCAAAACATACTGCCAAGGCAACAAAAGGAGTGGCTCAAGGAGAAGCACATTAAGGTAATGGAGTAGCCTAGCCTGTCTGCAGACCTTAATACTATAGAAAATGTATGAAGGGAGCTAAAACTTCAAGTTGTTAAGTGACAGCCAAGAAACCTTGAAGGCTGAGTTCACCTTTATTTTTTTCTGGATTCCAGCTCCCCTATGTACCAATATAGCATTATTGTACTTATTTTGCAAGAATAAAACTTTCCATTAATTCTACACAGGCTTACCTCACTCTCTTCATAGCTGTTTAACCAGTAGCCTACCGCCCACTGTCATATGACGGCCGGGCGGTAAGCCTATTGTTCTGAGTGGGCGTCATATGACGTCCACCGTTTAAACAGGGCATGCGCGCGATCGTGAGCGCGCAGCCCTGTACTGTCGGTGGCGGCGTGTCACCGAGACACCGCTCGTCACCGACAGGGGTGAACAGCCACTGGGCATGGCTGTTTACCACGTGATCGGCCGTGATGAAGTCACGGCTGATCACTAATGGTACATCCCGCACTGCACGGCGCATGCGCGCGATCGTGAGCGCGCTGCGCGTGCACGTCGGTGGCGGCGTGTTCCCCGGGAACACTGCTCGTCACCGACGACAGTTTACAGCCATTGGCCAGTACTGTGTACCATGTGATCGGCTGTGATCCATTCACAGCCGATCACTAAGTGTAAACAAAGAGCTGTCACTAGCTGTTACTAGCCCTTCTCTCCTCACACACCGTTTCCAGTGTGAGGAGAGAAGAGCCAGGAGCAGTGAGTTACAGATCTTTGTATTTGTAGTGTCTGCACCAACACCACTTCTGTCCCATCGCCCCCCCCAATTGTCATCTGTCACCCAACAGTCACCCCATAAAAAAGTGCACCTGTCACATAGAGACTGCCATTAGTGACCATCAGCGGTGCCCTGTCACCCACCAGTGACCGTGCCCTGTCACCCGTCACCCATCAGTGACCTGCCCTGTCACCCGTCACCCATCAGTGACCTGCCCTGTCACCCGTCACCCATCAGTGACCTGCCCTGTCACCCGTCACCCACCAGTGACCGTGCCCTGTCACCCGTCACCCACCAGTGACCATTAGCGGTGCACCCGTCACCCATCAGTGACCGTCGCCTGTCAACAATCTGTGACTATCACCTGTCACCGTCCGTGGCCTGTCACCCATTAGTGACCGGGCCCTCTCACCCGTCACCCATCAGTGACTGTGCCCTGTTACCCATCAGTGACTGTCGCCTGTCAACTATCTGTGACCATCGCCCATCACACCATCACCTCTCAGTGAACGTCACCTGCCACCCATCGCACAGCCCATCAGTGACCGTCACCTGCCACCCATCTGTCACCCATCTGTCACCCGTCGCACAGCTACCCGCCACACAGCCATGTCCAAAAGAGGATATACAAGTGAGGAGGCATTCCAGATCCTCTCTATGACTGATGAGAGCACCGGGGAGCTCTCATCAGAGTCCCATTCTGATTCCGAAACAAGTTCGGCATTTGAGCCGATCGAGAGTAGCAATGGTTCGGATGAAGAATGGGTCCCTTCTAAAAGGGCACGACACTCTGGAACCCAGGAAGCCGCCAGCAACCGGGATTATATTCCCAGTACCAGCTCTGCCGCCAGAAATAGGCCCCAGGAAGAAATGCCCAGTACCAGTGCTGCCGCCAGCAATAGGCCCCAGGAACAAAGGCCCAGTACTAGTGCTGCCACCAGAGATGGGCCCCGCGCACAAATGCCCAGTACCAGTGCTGCCACATCACACCCGAGTTCCAGCACAGGAAATTCAACTCCCCCAACTACTGGAGTGTCACGTCCCCCAAGAGCCAGGGCCGCTACCTATATGCCAGATGGTCTTGCCAACCCAACATGGCTGCCTTCCAACTCGGGATCACCAAATATTCCCCCTTTCACAGCACAGCCAGGTGTGCAGGCCAACACCCAAAATTTTACAGAGATCAATTTTTTTCACCTGTTTTTGCCCGACACTTTGCTGCAGTTCATTGTGGACCAGACAAATTTGTATGCCCAGCAGTATATTGCCAGCAACCCCCAATCATCTTATGCCCGTCCGTTTGAGTGGAGAGATTTGAATATTGTGGAGTTCAAATTGTTTTTGGGCCTCACCCTAAATATGGGGCTTACAAAAAAAAATGAAGGACATACCTATTGGTCCACCCACCGCATCCACCATATGGCCATGTATTCTGCCGCTATGTCCAGGTCCCCATATGAGATGATTATGAGATTCTTTCATTTTAACGACAACACCCAGTGCCCTCCCAACAATCATCCAAATTCAGATAAGCTATACAAGATTCGCCCACTAATAAATTCATTTTCCCAACGATTTGCAGAACTTTATGTCCCCGAGAAGAATATATGTGTGGATGAGTCCCTGGTACCATTTTCAGGCCGGCTAGGAATAAAACAGTATATTCCTAGCAAAAAGGCCAAATATGGAGTCAAATTTTACAAGCTGTGTGAGAGAGCCACGGGATATCTATATGCATTCCGCATATATGAGGGAAGAGATTCCCAGCTCCAGCCCCCTGAGTGCCCAGCCTACATGGGCACAAATGGAAAAATCGTATGGGATCTGGCTTACCCACTTCTAAAAAAAGGCTATCATATATACCTGGACAACTTTTATACCAGCCTGCCCCTTTTCAGACACCTATATATTGAAAAAACCCTGGCCTGCGGAACTTCAAGAAAAAATAGGAAGGGCTTCCCACAATCCATTGTGAACAAAAGGCTGAAAAAGGGGGAAAGAGCAACACTGAGATGTAATGAAGTGCTGGCCTTGAGGTGGAAGGATAAGAGGGATGTGCACATGATGTCCACCATTCATGATGACACTGCAGTTGTAGTTCAGCGAAGACGAGGTCCCATTGAAAAACCGACATGTGTCCAAGACTATAATCTCTACATGGGGGGGGTGGATTTCAATGACCAAATGATTCAGCCCTATTTGTCAATAAGGAGGTCCCGATTCTGGTATAAGAAGGTAGCAATGTATCTAATTCATTTGGCCATTTACAATTCCTACATAATCTACACAAAATCCACAGAAAGCCCCGCCTCCTTCCTAAAATTCATAGAAGAAGTAGTCACGTCCCTCATCTATCCACAAAGACCCCTCCCAGAATTACCTCGTTCTGATGCTGTTAGCCGACTTCATGAATGGCACTTCCCGTACAACATTCCACCATCGGAAGCAGGCCGAAGACGGCAAAAAAAATGTCGTGTGTGCAGCAGAAGAGGTTTTCGAAAAGATACCAGCTTCCATTGTCCCCGGTGTCCCTCCCAACCTGGCCTTTGCATTGGTGAATGCTTCGAACTGTATCATACATCCCCAAGTTATTAGCCCATATTTTCCCCATTTTCGCTGATCATTTTCCATGCTTCCCCAAATAACCATGCCACTGCCTTCAATGTGAACTGACCCTGGCCTGCTTTTTGACTATGCCTCTGCCTACCGTTTGGACTGCTTCCACATGAACTGACCCTGGCCTGTTTTGACTATGCCTCTGCCCACCGTTTGGACTGCTTGCTCGTGAACTGACCCTGGCCTGTTTTGTGACTACTCTTCTGCCTACCGCTTGGACTGCTTGCACGTTAACTGACCCTGGCTTGTTTTATGGACTATGCTTTTGCCTACCGCTTGGACTGATCTGTTGCCCTGCTACTATAGTACACAGGGGTCTCACATATGTGAGGGGCTCCAGAATAGTTTTTCCGGATGGAGATAACAATTTTTTTTGTTTTCTCCCGGTTTTGTAATTTCCGGATTAGGGTCTGGAGTCCGGAGGCTTCATAGAGATTTGGGTGGGTCGAAGCCTCTACCCCTGTGCCCCTGTGCACAGGTCTTACCCAATTGCGGCCCTCAGCCTTCTGCTGACTTACTGCCATCATGCCTTTGCCTGCCGCATGAACGGACCACACATCTGCCTGCTACCTGGACTATGAAAATAATTCGCTGTAGCAAAAGGCAGTATGTTTATGAAGGGCTGGAGAGCGGTACAATAATGTGTGTCTGCAGGTAACAGTGTACCAGGACCAATATTATGGCTGTGCTGGCTGTCTCTGCCTGGACAATTCCTATGGACTGTGCTGTGCCGACTATAGACAATATTCCTGCCTGCTGCCTGGATAGTTATTGCTGTCGCTAAGCACATCCCTGACTGCTGCCTGGACCAGTGCTCTCTTCTGTGGACACTACTAAAAGCACAGGTAATACTTTTTTTTTATCCTTTCCGCAATAGAATTTATTTTGGATTGTAATTCTTGGTATGTACATGCTATGTGTTAGAAATATGAAGGGCCTTCAAAAATGATAGGTTGCCAGGAAATTATCTATGTAATGTATTCTCCTAGAACGCCTGATGGTGCTACTTGGATGTTGGGCCACTGTATGTGGCCAAGCTGTGTAAAAGTCTCACACATGTGGTATCCCCATACTCAGGGGGAGTAGCAGAATGTATTTTGGGGTGTCATTTTTGCTATGTATTTGCTATGTGTTGGAAATATCTTATAAATGGACAACTTTGTGTAAAAAAAATGCGTTTTTATTTTTTTTCCACATTTTCCAAAAACTTCTGGAAAAAAAATAACCGTTCAAAAGACTCATTATGCCTCATAGATTATACGTTGGGGTGTTTGCTTTCCAAAATGGGGTCATTTTGTGGGCAATTCCTTTGTCCTGGTGCTCCAGGGCCTTCAAAAGTGTAATAGGTGGTTGAGAAATGGGATGTTCAATTTATGCTCGTAGATCGCCTGATGGTGCTACTTCAATGTTGGGCCTTTGTATGTGGCCAGGCTGTGTAAAAGTCCCACACATGTGGTATCGCCATACTCAGGAGGAGTAGCAGAATGTATTTTGGGGTGTCATTTTTGCTATGTATTTGCTATGTGTTGGAAATATCTTATAAATGGACAACTTTGTGTAAAAAAAATGCGTTTTTATTTTTTTTCCACATTTTCCAAAAACTTCTGGAAAAAAAATAACCGTTCAAAAGACTCATTATGCCTCATAGATTATACGTTGGGGTGTTTGCTTTCCAAAATGGGGTCATTTTGTGGGCAATTCCTTTGTCCTGGTGCTCCAGGGCCTTCAAAAGTGTAATAGGTGGTTGAGAAATGAGATGTTCAATTTATGCTCGTAGATCGCCTGATGGTGCTACTTCAATGTTGGGCCTTTGTATGTGGCCAGGCTGTGTAAAAGTCCCACACATGTGGTATCGCCATACTCAGGAGGAGTAGCAGAATGTATTTTGGGGTGTCATTTTTGCTATGTATTTGCTATGTGTTGGAAATATCTTATAAATGGACAACTTTGTGTAAAAAAAATGCGTTTTTATTTTTTTTCCACATTTTCCAAAAACTTCTGGAAAAAAAATAACCGTTCAAAAGACTCATTATGCCTCATAGATTATACGTTGGGGTGTTTGCTTTCCAAAATGGGGTCATTTTGTGGGCAATTCCTTTGTCCTGGTGCTCCAGGGCCTTCAAAAGTGTAATAGGTGGTTGAGAAATGAGATGTGCAATTTATGCTCGTAGATCGCCTGATGGTGCGACTTCAATGTTGGGCCTTTGTATGTGGCCAGGCTGTGTAAAAGTCCCACACATGTGGTATCCCCATACTCGGTAAGAGTAGCAGAATGTATTTTGGGGTGTAATTTGTTGTATGCATATGCTCTGTGAGAGAAATAACCAGTTAATATGAAAATTTTGAAAAAAAAAAAAAAAAAATCTTCCTTTTGCAAAGAATTGTGGGAAAAAATTACACCTTAAAAAAACTAACCATGCTACTTACTTAATACCTTGGAATGTCTACTTTCTAAAAAGGGGTAATTTGGGGGGTATTTGTACTTTTCTGACTTGTTAGTACCTCAAGAAATGAGATTCACCTGATGTACTGAAGGCCTGATCAGATGTTTTCAATTTTCAGTGATTGGCACCATAGTTTGTAGACTCTATAACTTTCACAAAGACCAAATAATATACACTAATTTGGGTTATTTTTACCAAAGATATATAGCAGTATAAATTGTGGCCAAAATTTATGAAGAAAAATTACTAATTTGCTAAATTTTATGACAAAAACAAAGAAAAAGGCAATTTTCACAAAATTTACGGTCTTTTTTTATTTATAGCACAAAAAATAAAAAACCCATTAGTGATTAAATACCACCAAAAGAAAGCTCTATTTGTGTGAGAAAAAGGACACAAATTTCATTTGGGTACAGTGTTGCATGACTGAGTAATAGTCATTCAAAGTGTAAGAGCACCGAAAGCTGAAAATTGGTCTGGGCAGGAAGGGGGTTTAAGTGCCCTGTATTGAGGTGGTTAAACACACTGCTCGATTGCTTTACTTCCTGGTCAGACTTTAGGTCATGACACAGGAAGGAGTTGACCAGCTGAGGGTAGATGATACAGGGTGTGTGCTAATGAGATTAGCTGTGACCTAAAGTCTGATCGGGAAGTAAGGCAGAAGTAATCAAGCAGTGTGTTTAAACAGCTATGAAGAGAGTGAGGTAATGGAAAGCCGTTTTATTTTTACAAAATAAGTACAATAATGCTATATTGGTTCATAGGTTGAGCTAGAATTTAGAACAAAAGAAAAAAAAAGGTGAACAAAAAGGTGAACTTAGCCTTTAAGGATTTAGAGAAGATCTGTAAAGAGTGGTTCAAAGTCCCTCCTCAGATGTGTGCAAACCTGGTAACCAACTACAAGAAATATCTTACCTCTGTGCTTGCCAACAAGAGTTTCTCCACCAAATACTAAGTCATGTTTTGCTTGGGGATCAAATACTTATTTTACTCACTGAACTGAAACTCAATTTATAACATTTGTATCGTGTGTTTTTTTCTAGATTTTTGGTTAGTATTCTGTCTCTATAATTTGAAAAACAGTGGGCAAACTCTGCAGGGGATCAAATAATTATTTTCCCCCACTGTATTTACAAAAATTATTGCATGCAATAACTAAAAAGGCAATCCAATAAAAGAAAAAAATATTGGATGTGAAATAAATATTGACAAAGCTTCAATAATGTCAATTTACTAAAAAAAAAAAAAATATTGGTTAATAATCCCAAAGTACAGCACTCAATATTTTGAGACTAGAAATAATATTCAAGGGAATTTTGCACTGGCCAGTAAGTAAAAAGAAAACCATGTGAGCATCCAAAATTACCTGTAGGTAAAAGTGGTTGTACAGGATGTACAACCACTTTAAGTCCTTGCTGATGAAGCGCATAAGAAGGCGGAGCTGTATGAGGCACAGTTTTCCTGGTTACACAGGAAATTCTGATGCCATTACACTGGTTACAAGTCATGATAGTGGCTTTTTTCAAGGATTTTTGCTATTGCCATTTTGACATCATCACATGCGAGTGAATTTTTTTTTTTTTTACATTGACATTTTTTTTAGCTATTAAATCTCTGGTAAATCTCTAGATATACCTGTCTGTGATGGCAGTGTGTGTACATGCTTTATTTAGATTTTTAATCATCATTGTGGTTATTGTCTTGATAAGCCCAAACTATCCGTGGCAGTTTGGGGTTAAAGGGTAATTACTTAGTTAACCTAACCCAGTGACAATCGCTCTCAGTCTGTTGGCAGTTAGATTGTGGTCCCGCAAGCTGGAAAATATTTGTGCAGGATGAGGCCAACAGTGACATTTTTGCGTATCAGTGACAGCACGGTGTGAGGTTGACCAGTCATTTGTCACATGTTGGTGAAAAGGGCAGTGGTCTGAACCGTGTTTGTCACAGCGGATACACTTTACAGCAGAGAATTGTTGTTATCTTTATATTACCACACGTGATGTTAAGGCTATATAGTATTCAATACTAGGACTTTTGTTTATATTATTTAGACACATTTAACACTTCTACAGCGTTTTATTTTTATTAAAGTGGATGTAAACCCTCACATATACCCAGTGAAGTGAACAGCCTCAGATGATACACAGAGATAAAACAAATCTCCCTACATAAGTTTTACACGTATATCTGCTGTCTTCAGCCTTATATACAGTTTAGAAAGTTCAGATCGTGTTAGGAGATTTTCTCTTCCTGTTCAACACTGCAGTGAAGCCTGAGCATACAGCCAAGACAGCTGATTGGAGGAAAGGCACACACCCCCTTTCCTCATAGGGAGAGACTTTCAGAGCTAATTTTTGAATAGTTCAGCACGCTGCTAATCTATTTATAGCTCCCTCCCCAACACAAAACTCGGGCTGCTTTTGTCTCATATGTCTGAGATTTTGTCAGGAGTTATTAGGCTGATAACAGAGCAATGGAGCAGGAGACAGCTACGAAACATAGTGCTTTGAAGAGAGATAACAAACGGGGTGTCCCCTCATTGTAAGGAGCACTTGCTTGTAAGGTTGGAAAGATTGGGAGTTTAAAGTTTGTGATTGAAGTCCCAAACTTGGACTTTGATTTAAAGGTCTGGGAGAAACAAAAGGAACTCTTCTTAGCTTCAGAAGTATGAGGTCTTCTAGACAGAAACCTAGATTGCTTTTACTGGGCGCAAAATGGTACTCATTCTTCCAGCAAAATTCTTGATAAAGCTGTCCAGGGAGGCACCAGAGATTTAAATTGGCCATTCACTAATGGATTTTCTAACAAACTTCAGTATAAAAACTCAGTACATTTGATGACTTGACAAATTCTTTTTGAGAGTACTTCAAAATGTAATTTGTTTTTAAAGTTTGATTTTAGAATTAATGGACTTTCCCAAACAAAAACCACATACACTCATTCTTTCAAGAAAAATTTT
Source organism: Lithobates clamitans (assembly GCA_037952925.1). Taxonomy (NCBI): domain Eukaryota; kingdom Metazoa; phylum Chordata; class Amphibia; order Anura; family Ranidae; genus Lithobates; species Lithobates clamitans. The sequence goes on from JBBGZY010000044.1 coordinate 6,019,406, forward strand.
CCAACCTACCCCTTTGTACGTTCTTGTCATTGAAGTTGACAACGAGCAGCGATTTGACCCCACAAACAATTGGAAAATAGAATGAACATCTTAAAACAAAAAGTTTAAACTATTACTAACATATGAACAGCCTTACACACAACACACATGTGATTATGTAGTAAAAGAGGATACTAATCTTTGGACAGAGCATAATCAGTTACTGTGAACAGTCATTGCTTTATTACTATGCATGGAATGCCAGAGTAGTAACTTAAAACATTTTGTGGCCACAGGTGAACACTAGCCAAGAGTCGCTGGAAGATCCATTGGAAGCAGTACAAGGAAAACAAATACTTGAAGAGATGAGCGAGTTGTGGTCATGCTGCACGCACATCCATTATATTACTTATAGTGTACCAATACAGAAACTGGCTACCTTTCACAACTTACTCCCTTTAATGGACATACAGTGGGGACGGAAAGTATTCAGACCCCCTTAAATTTTCACTCTATTATATTGCAGCCATTTGCTAAAATCATTTAAGTTCATATTTTTTCCTGATTAATGTACACACAGCACCCCATATTGACAGAAAAACACAGAATTGTTGACATTTTTGCAGATTTATAAAAAAAGAAAAACTTTAATATTACATGGTTCTAAGTATTCAGACCCTTTGCTGTGACACTCATATATTTAACTCAGGTGCTGTCCATTTCTTCTGATCATCCTTGAGATGGTTCTACATCTTCATTTGAGTCCAGCTGTGTTTGATTATACTAATTGGACTTGATTAGGAAAGCCACACACCTGTCTATATAAGACCTTATGGCCCGTACACACGATCCGAATAAAATGGTTGTCCGAGGAAGGATCAGACGATATTTAGATCGTGTGTACACTACTTTCGACAGCCGATCACGACCGTTCATCCGATATTATTCGATCGGACATACCCGGAAATCTTTCTTGTACGATTCCAAATCGTACGATTTTTGTTTAGTCGGTATAGTTGTCATCCGAAAATACAATACAAATAAATTGCAACAGGTGACATCACTTCCGATTTTTTTTGTCTGTCGTACGAGACATTTCGTGACTTTATTTTAGCTATTCAATTTCTACTTGCGACTATTAGCGAGAACGGTCGTACGATCGGTCGTACGATATTCAGATCGTGTGTACGGGGCATTACAGCCCACAGTGCATGTCAGAGCAAATGAGAATCATGAGGTCAAAGGAACTGCCCGAAGAGCTCAGAGACAGAATTGTGGCAAGGCACAGATCTGGCCAAGGTTACAAAAAAAATTCTGCTGCACTTAAGGTTCCTAAGAGCACAGTGACCTCCATAATCCTTAAATGGAAGACGTTTGGGATGACCAGAACCATTCCTAGAGCTATTGGAGGAGAAGAGCCTTGGTGAGAGAGGTAAAGAAGAACCCAAAGATCACTGTGGCTGAGCTCCAGAGATGAGACCAAGACAGAACTTTTTGGCCTTAATTCTAAGCGGTATGTGTGGAGAAAACCAGGCACTGCTCATCACCTGTCCAATACATTCCCAACAGTGAAGCATGGTGGTGGCAGCATCATGCTGTGGGGGTGTTTTTCAGCTGCAGGGACAGGACGACTGGTTGCAATCGAGGGAAAGATGAATGCGGCCAAGTACAGGGAAATCCTGGACGAAAACCTTCTCCGGAGTGCTCAGGACCTCAGACTGGGCTGAAGGTTTACCTTCCAACAAGACAGTGACCCTAAGCACACAGCTAAAATAACAAAGGAGTGGCTTCACAACTCCGTGGCTGTTCTTGAATGGCCCAGCCAGAGCCCTGACTTAAACCCAATCGAGTATCTCTGGAGAGACCTAAAAATGGCTGTCCACCAACTTTTACCATCCAACCTGACAGAACTGAAGAGGATCTGCAAGGAGGAATGGCAGAGGATCCCCAAATCCAGGTGTGAAAAACTTGTTGCATCTTTCCCAAAAAGACTCATGGCTGTATTAGATCAAAAGGGTGCTTCTACTAAGTACTGAGCAAAGGGTCTGAATACTTCTTTTTTAATAAATCTGCAAAATTGTCAACAATTCTGTGTTTTTCTGTCAATATGGGGTGCTGTGTGTACATTAATGAGGAAAAAAATTAACTTAAATGATTTTAGCAAATGGCTGCAATATAACAAAGAGTGAAAAATATAAGGGGGTCTGAATACTTTCCGTCCCCACTGTATGACAGAAGGGAGATTACCTACATATTCTAGAGGGACTGCTTCTTTGGGCTTCCTCTAATGCTGGTCTAGTGAAGATCTGTCACAGCATTGGTAATCTGATGTCCAGGGCCGCCGATAGGGTGGGACCACCGGTCCTCCTGTAGGGTGTCCGGGCACTCAGAGGGGCCTAGACAGGGAGGCAGATTGGTGCAGTGTGGCAATTACAGGAACAATGCCTTCGGTGTCTCTCGCTCCAGCAGCTGAAAGCCAGCGGGAGAGAAACCAACCTTCAGCTGCTGGAGGGAGAGACACACAGGGCATTGTTCCTGTAATTGCCACACTGCACCAATTTGCCTCCCTGTCTGGGCCACATATGATTCCCCCCTGTGTGTTCCTGGGTGCCCTTCAGGTGGATCTGTCTGGACTTCCTAGGGCTATCTTAATGCACAGGCACCTCTGGGAACTGCCCAGGGGTCCTAGGTGCATTGAGGAGACTTGAAGTTTCCTCCCCGCAGCTTCCTGCCAACAGTTTCCCCCGCTTTGGCCGGCTCTTTTGCAATTTCTACAGGTCAGTTCCGTTAACTGTTTCTCACATCTCCAGCAGTCTTTATGGCTTCTCCCCACCTCAGCCACTATCCCATGCTGCTTCTCTCTCAAATCTTTGTTAACCTTTGCTCCTTTCTCCCAGCCAGCCGGTTTTCCAACATCTAGCAGCCCTGCTAATTTACAGCCTCTTCCCCGGCTGGCTGGAATTCCCTTTCTGACACTTTCCCAACAATAGTCCCTCCAGTTCACTTTACCTCACCCCCCCCCCCCTCTTCTCTAGAGGCACTTCACCCTAACACAGATGTGTATCCCTGCATACACAAACACTGAAAATGGCCGGAATCCCCCACCCTGCACACCCCCATGAATCTTTACTAGTCAGTCAATGGAGATCACTTCCTCTCCCCCTCCCTGCCAGCTAGCCTATTTGCTTCAATTATATTATGGCTATTCCTCACCAGCCAACAGTATTCCCTATGCCCATCCCTCTCTAGTCCCCTTGACCCTCATCTATTTGCCTTTGCTCCAACTTCCCTCATGTCAGCACAAGTTCACCTCCTTTTTTTTCCCCCCAATACAAACCAGGATCCCCCAGTGTCACTCCAGTTCTTGTCAACCCTCATCTCCTACCCACTTTCCCCGCTCCCCTACCCCATGGTTCTCATCCCCACCCCCCATTTTTTTCCAGGGCTAAGGAAGAATCCCAAGGCAGAGCATCTTACTATTGCTGCTGCTTGTGTGGGCGGGATGTGTACTGCGCCAATACCTGCTGACCCTCCTATTCATCTCATGTGATTGGTGCAGTACACATCCTGCCAACACAAGCAGCAGCAATAGTAAGTTGCTCCACCTCGGGGGTTGTACGGGGCCCCGTGATTTCTAACAGCAGCCCTGCTGATATTCACTGAGAGGGCTTAAGGCAGTGGTGGTCAACTTACTTTATATATAGGGGGGCGTTAAGTATGTTCCCCGACATCACCAAAGGGATGCACATAAAATTCAGTGAATATTCAGTGCCTGGGATACCAATACAAAAAAGAATATAGTCAAAGACTATGAGCATGATAGAAAAGATGGTCAGAGACTGGACATAATAAAGAAGGTGGTCAGAAACTGCGAACATGACAATATATGATTAGAGACTGTGGTTGTAATACAAGTTTTGGTCAGAGGCTGCAGACATGATACAAGAGACTGTGGACAACATTGTGGACACACTACAGAAGACTGTCAGATTGTAAACATACTACAAGCACTGCTGGAAACTGGGGACATGTCTCCAGTCCTAGTCTGGATTCATTATACATCAGATTGCTAGAAATCACTGCTCTAACAGGGCAATAGGGATACTCAAATTAGTGTTTGCAGGGGCTCCCCAAAAAATTCCAAAGGGCCGCATTTGGAGCAGAAAAAAAGCCTTTAAAGTAACAATGCATTTAAGTGATAGGGACAAGGTATGGAAACAAAATTTGTTAATGTACATCCCTATTGAGTAGGGAAATGTTTCTACCTTCTTGTGTATAATACATTTTGATAAAATAAAGAATAAAAAAAAGTGACAATTATGGAATGAGTCAGTTGAGGGTTAATTTCAGTGTTCAGTTTATATTATGAAATGGGGTCTTTACTTGCAACAATTGTCACATCATGAATAGAGTCATTGTATTTTCTAGCTGGAGGTTGTCAATAACAAAAAATCACTACATACTATCCAACGCCCCTGTAAAACGTAGGCTTTTTATTCTTATAAGAGGCTACCACTTCTGCTCTACATATTTAGGTGAAAATATCTGAGGCATTGAAAAGAATTTCCTATTGTGAAGTGGGAATGTACTGGCTCTGCTCCTTCAATAAAATTGAAGGTATGTGGAAACGTTACAAAAGACAAAGTTGTATATTTGGGACACCTAGCATCAAAGTAAGATTGCTATTTTTCAGTGCTTTTACAAGAACATTACATGATGTGCAATTGCCTGCCATTGTAATCAGAGTTAGAATGAAATGTGGGGCATTTATGATGAACAGCTAGTGATAACCAGAGCTCATGACTCCTTTAAATCAAAATGCTTCAAGTATGCCTGGTCTATAAATCGGTTATAGACAGCTTTAATGATTATAGGCCGATATCTTCCACTTCGATGAAAATAAAGTGCTTTGAGAAATCATTCTTAAGGTACATTAAAGGAAGTCCACCTAGCAATTTTGACCCCCGTCAAATGGTGTCTAGAGAGAACAAGAGCACAGAGGAGGCTACTGCCTTGCCAGTGCATGTTGCATTGAGCCATCTAGAGAGTCTGGAAAACTATGTAAGAATGCCATTAATAGATTACAGCTTGCCCTTTAATGCCATTCCAGATGTAGTGTTCAAAAAAAAAGTAAAACTGGATTAGCTACTTTCAATCTGTTCCTGGATGAGGATTTTTTTTCTGGTTAATTGTAAGTAGCTAAAATGGGCCTTTATTTTTCTTCAAAACATTTAAGCACAGGCTCTCCTCAGTGATGTGTATTGAGCTCCCTTCTTTATCCTCTTTAGAACGATGATTATTCTCCCCGCTATCGCACAAATACCATCATTAAATTTGCTGATACTAAAAGTAGTGGCTTGTATTTAAGTGGGGGATGAGCAACCCTATAGAGAAGATGCAAATACAAAAGTCTTGTGGTGTTATGAAAACAATTCGATCTTCAATACTGATAAGACAAAAAAAGTTTTTTGCTGCTGTGACCCAACTTCCTGTTAAATGGTGGCTACTTTCATTCTCCATAATCCCACAATAAATAGGAGTGTAGCCACCACCTCATGCTTGCTTCTGAGATAGACTAGAGACTATGGTAATTGTAGTGTACATAGAGCAGTGCACATGACCATAACTAATGTACACTGCATGCTCTGCTCAAATGGAAGTAAGAGGGAAAAGGAGAGGTTTAAGAGGACATTACAAGAAGGCAAAAACACTAAGAAACCATTTCATGAAAAAAAGAATTGCATTGCCATTACAGTATGTGTATGAATTATTCCCTGGAACAGGAAGCGCCAAACTTTTAAACAAAGAGCCAGTTTACTGTTCGTCAGATTTTACAGGGGCTGGACTGTGGCCAGTGGGAGTAGAAAATGCCCCAACGACAGTAGGAGTAAAAAAAAATTCATAGAACCTGTGGTCAGTAGGAGAAATAGTTTCCCATTGTTGGTGTCAGTGGGAGGACTAGTACTCCATTGTTGGTGTCAGTGGAAAGAAATAATGGCTCATCCTTGGTGTCAGTGGGAGGAATATGCCCAATGGTTGGTGTCACTTGAAGATATTACGCCCCACTGTTGGTGTCAGTGGAAGGAATGGTGCCTTAGCCTTAGTCAAAGAAACAGTGCCTTGTATCAGTGGGAGGAAAAGTGCCGAAGGCCCAGAAAAATGCAAAGTGCTGCATCTGGCCTACAGGCCACAGTTTGGAGACCACTGCTCTGGAGAATAATATTTAGTTTCACTTTTCAAAGAAAAATTATGACAGCAGCCTCCAGTGTTGTAAGGATTTTATTTAGTGCCACTTTAAAGCTTTGTTAACTAAATAGAGAAAAGTGAGTACTGTCCATGATACTTTTTTTATTTGCACTAACATAATATAATTTTTCGGGATGAGCTTTCGGGGTATGTCCCCTTCTTCAAGGTCCAAGCACTACTGATTCACAAAGGTTTTAGCAGATTGTTAAAATAAAAAAAAACAAAAAACTTCTTTTTGACACAAAAAATAATGGCTTAAAAATTTAGATATTGGTTTCCTCCCCCATTATACTACAGTTTATGACCCCCTCTGTGAATATCATCCTTACCCCCCCCCCCCACCCTCCAGTCTATAGCTCTTCCTCTGTCTTATCTCACTTCCTGCTAGCTTTATTACCATTGCCATACACATTGATTTGTATGTGTTGGGTTTTTCTTTTTTTCCCCTTTCCCTCAGAGATTGTTTTTTTTTTTTGTTTTTTGTTTAACATTTTAACATTCTGCTAAAACTTTTGTGAATCAGTACTGCTTGGACCAAAATTATACGTTAGTGCAAATAAAAAAAGTATCATGGACAGTACTCAATTTTCTCTGTCACAATTGCACTAGTACGGCTACAATGTGCATGAGCCAATTTGCAATTTATAGGGGAGGTGTGATGTGTTGTAACAATGCTTTGCAGCACTTTTATTTAAAGCGGAGCTCCACCCAGAAGCGGAAGCGCCGCTTGTTCGCATCTTCCCCCCTCCACTGCCACATCTGGCACTTTTTTTTTGGGGAGGAAGGGGTAAGATCACCAAATCGATGATCTATGACATTTCCAGCCCATCCTCCTCCTCCCCCCCCCCACCCGCTGCCTTCTGGGACACACACAGGTCCCAGAAGATGGAGGGACAATTTAGAAAACGCAGCGTGACTTGTGAATGCACAGTAGGAAATCACACCCAAAGCTGAATCGACTCGGGGTGCCCACATCGTGGGATCCCTGGACAGGCAAGTGTCCTTATATTAAAAGTCAGAAGCTACAGTATTCTTTTAATTTACACATTTATTAAGTTAATAGCCTGTTAACACTGTACCCAAATAAAATTGTTATAATTTTTTTTCTACAAATAATTAATTTTTCTCCCTCATTGATGTACACTGAGGCTGCACTGATATGCACAGATAAGGCGGCACTGGTGGACACTGATGAGGCGACACTGGTGGACAATAATGGGTGGATTTGGGTGGTATTGATGATGTGGCTGTGCCTCTTCCTCTACGGGACCAATGTTTCTTTCACAGAAGGTGGTGATCGGCTTTTTTCTCCTCATGCTGTTCATGTGCGGAGAAAAAAAACGATTACCAATCTTCTGTTTACATCATGTGCTCAGCTGTCATTGGCTGACACCTGATCACGTGGTAAGGGGCCGGGATCGACCCCTTACTCCGATCTGTGATCAGCCAAGTATCATTGACTCTGTGATCACAGAGCGTGCCATAGGGGGCATGCAAAGGGGCGGACATCATATGACAGCGTCCTGGCAAAGTAGGGCCGCGCTGTAGCCGTCATTCGTCTATAGCGCAGACGCGAAGGAGTTAAAGTGGTCGTAAAGTCCGCTTTGTGGTTCTTACCTACAGGTAAGCATATAAATGAGGCTTACCTGTAGATAGAATGAATATCTCCTAAACGTGTACTGTTTAGGAGATATCCAACCTGCATGCCGCCAGTGACATAACCGGCACATTTGCTCTTAAGGTTCGGCATACCATGTGCAGGAGTGATGTTGTCGCGGCTCCGGTCAATCACACAGTCGGAGCACCTGAACCCCGAAAGAAAGACCGGGGGAAGAGGTTAGCCCTCTCAGCTGTGACAGCGCGCTGCGGGAAGGCTTCGTTCTAAGGCAAGTATTCCATAACGTGCTAGTATGCGATGCATACTAGCACATTATACAATTGCCTTACAGGTGTTTTTTTTTTTTTTCCAGCCATGGTTTACAACCACTTTAAAGTTTCTGAAAAGCCTACCCGATGGCATTAGTTCAAATAGATGGTGTCCAGGAGGAGAAAAATCATTTAATTTTCTGTCTGCTCCACCGAGGCAACAAAACTGATAAAATTCAGCTAAAGAAGCCAGTTTGCAGACCACAATCATCTTGCGGTACAGACAGCCCTTTCAGCCATTGAGCAGCTTGAGTACCACACTTAAAGACAATGGGGGTTATTTACGGAAGGCAAATCTACTTTGCACTACAAGTGCACTTGCAATACAGTCGCTGTAGATCTGAGGGGGACATGCAAGGAAAAGAAAAAACAGCATTTTAGCTTACACATGATTGGATGATAAAATCAGGAGAGATTCCCCTCATATCTACAGCGAGTGCACTTGTAGTGCAAAGTGGATTTGCCTTTCATAAATAACCCCCAATAATCTAATTAACTCTCAATGGTTGACTAGTAGAAGATCTCCAGCAATTTCTTCTCTAGGCCACTTGAACAAGTTAAGAAAATATAGGCATTGATGACATTTTTTTAATAACTGTCTTTTTACATTTGATGACTAAGAAAAATTTTCCAAAATATAAATGCAGAGGAACTTGAAGGCAAAAACCCCATCATATATTCATTGTTTATTCCTAAAATCTATGATAACGAATTTGTGGTGATTTGGAGAAGGCAGAAAGCAAAGGAAGGTAATTTAAGAATACATACTTCGTAATACATTTTTTTTCTCAAACCAGAGTTTGATGTCACTTTAACGGCATTATGAAACTTCCCGCCTGCACCTACTGTTTTTAACCTGCATAAGATGTGCATTGATCATGTAGTTTTATGGTATCATTTGTTCCTGAGAGTTAAACAGTAATTACATCTGACAGTCATGCAGGCAAAACAATTAAGAGAGCAAGCTCAAGTGATAAGTTTTCACCTCCCTAGCATTCCTACATTTGTGGTGCAATACAAAGGAAATGGCAAGGTATTAACACTGTGTGACCCAGAACAAGAAGTTTTCTGTCACTAGGGACAACCTAGGTTAATGAATATATTACCATAGAGAAATCGATCAACCATGGCATTACAAACTGCAGCAGCAACATGTGAGCCCATCATCAAGGTAAGGCAAACAAACACAGGGGAAGTAATTAATACCTAGCAAAAAAAACAAAAACACACATTTGAATGTGTACAATATCTTTTAGTCTTTAGTTTTTAATTATCTTTAGTATCTTTGAGTAAAAAAAGTATAGGTCCATCATTATTTCTACAAAAGTCTCTTCCTCCACCACTTGTAGTAAAATGTTATACCCGTTTTGCAGGGCAGCCAGAATGACACAAAAGGTATGTATATTACTCAATATAGCTAGAACGAAGTTCCATAATTCATAAGCGTAGAACTGCCACTGGAACATCCTCATTCCCCATTTTGAAAAATCCACCACGTGGCCATTGAAAATATTTGTATATTGCTTCATAGACTTTTAAATGGAAGAGCATTTTTAAACTCAATGCTGGCAGACCAAACCAAAGGTCATAAGGCTATAGCTCAATAACACTAAATGGCAACGGTTATTAAAAATGTAGACCTGTTCATTTTAGTGAATTTTAGACATAGGATTTTTACAGTATAAACACAGAATATGGCATTAAACAAGATCCCACAAAACATCAAGCTGCTAAACCATACTCAAGGTCACAAAGCATCTTTTTACTCAGTCTACCATTTCACTTATGTTTTTTCCCTTTTAATGTACTTTAAAAAAAAGTGAAAAGCTTAGTCAAAATAAAAAATGTCAGCTGCATATAATGTGTCAGCCTTGACAGCCCTGCTTTCCACCTCAGTAAATCCCTCTTCAGCTGTCTATGTGCCAGTAGTCAGTTGAAGAGTCTTTTTTACAAATGCAGACCTTTACAAGAACAGGCACAGGACCCCAATCCCCGATGTAACCAGTTGTATAGGATATACAAGGGTTTCTCATTATTTAAAATATTTCTAAAGCAGCATTAATAAATAACTGAAGGAATTAAGTCACTATTTAAAATATGCTAGTTTATAATGGGTTAAACAGGGTGTATGCAAATTCACTTTTTTATTGAGCGTTGAAAGTACAGTTTTGCTATAATTTTGGTTATTTGACACTTAGGCTCAGTTCCTGAAGCTGCAGAATCAATTGCAGCAGCTCTGCTCACCTTTCCTCTCCACTTGCCCAGTCATGGAAGACTTTGTAATACGTGAACACAGAATACAAAGCCTTCTGTGAATAGACAGGGGAGACACGGTGAGTCACATCACAGCACGATAGCTGTACTCCTGGTGCTCAGCAAAAATGTAAATTGTTATTAAAAGCAATAAATCCATGACAAGGTTTTAAACATTCCCTACTGTATCCCAAAGTTCACAAATAATTGCAACTGAGCTTGCACCCAACCTTAGAGATTTTGGTCAATACAAAGACAGAACAAGGTTCACTTTGCTGAAGTACTCAGAACAATTGTACCTACAGCATTATTCAAGCATTAATGCTTGGTACCTGTTCTCAGCAGCTCCTCAGAGCAGCAGAAGTACTTAAAGTAATGACAGCTTACCCAGTGTGACATTTTTAAAACAGAAGTGCATACTTTTATAAGTAGAGAAAGTTTTTCCAGCAATACTCTGATAAACTCACATTATAATTATAGTTCTAATGTTAACGTGATTGTCAAGGCTATTTTTTTAAAATAACACACAACATACTTACCTGCTCTGTGAAATTGAATTGCGCAGTGTGGCTCTGAACCTCCTCTGCTCGGGTCCTCCGCCGGGCATTCCTGTGGCTCAATCCCAAGTCGCACTGCCTGCATCCATAAACACAGAATACACAGCTTGGCCCTGCCCCCTCATCAGCAAAGCCTGTGGGACCAGGAAGAGAGCGTAGCACACCGCTACAGATGGGCACAATACAGCTCTGTCCACGTCCGCTCTGCAGAAACTGGCAGATATGGATGTGTCATCCACCCACTTTGCTTCGATCAGCAGAGGATCTGTGAACTGATCCCCTGCTGAGTGGAACGGATTCAGCACAGAATTCGCCCCATGTCAAAGGTGTCAGAGGCTCGATTCACATCTATACATGTTACTTTTGAGAGTTTCTGCAGGACTTTTTGGTGTGCTTTCCGCAATTTTACCGAGTTTTTATTTTTTTATTTTACACTGTATATAGCGCGTTGCTAAGGATGGGGTCGGGAAGCTCGCCGCAGCGTTGTTAACAACCGATGAGCCATCAGCTGTCAGCGGGCTTCCCTGCTGACAGCTGAATATAAAAAAAAACAAGACTTGCCGGCTAAAAAATTTTTTTAAAAGTCTTATTAAAAATATCTTCTTCCTGCATCTTCTCCCACATCTTCCTCCTCCTGCTGCTTCTTCCGCTCTTCTTCTTTCTACTGACTTTTTTGTCCGGTGTGCTTCTTCCTCTGCCACCTCCGACGACCCTCCTCCAATGCTGCGTCCCGCTGATCTGTCCGCGCCGATGTCAAGCATGTCTTATAAGGGTCTGGTATGGATTTTGGGGGGACCCCACACCATTTCTTTTCACAATTTTTTTTTGCCGGCAATTCTTTTTTTACATTTAACTGTCAGCGGGGAAGCCCACCGAGAGCTGATGAATAATCAGTTGTTAAGGACACGGCGGCTGGCTTCCCGGCCCCCTCCTTAGCAACCAGTTATATACAGCGAATGTACAGCTTAAAAAAAAAAAAAAAAACACAAATTGCGGCACTTATGTTTTGGATGCGAGTCCATTGAAGTCTATTACATGCAAAACTCTGCATTTTGCAGGGATAAAAGTCCCCCACCCTTTCCAAAAACAGAGGTACAAAAATGCATTCATGTGCTAACTAAAAAGAGCGAGTTACGGCCATATTGGTCCACTGACCCAATTCACCATATGCCCGTGTTCTCTGCCTCCATGACCAGGACACGATACGAGCAGATCTTGCGGTTCATGCACTTCAATGATAACTAACTCTGTCGTCCTCGGGGTGACCCTGGATACAATCGGCGCTACAAAATTTGGCCCCTCGTAAACCACTTCAACCAACAGTTTGCAGCCTTGTTTACTCCCGATCAAGTGGTCTGCGTTGATGAGTCCCTGATTAAGTTTTCTGGCCGCTTGTCTATCAAAAAGTATCTTCCCGGCAAGCGTGCCAGATATGGTGTTAAGATGTATAAGCTCTGTGACAGGGCAACAGGCTATACATATAGTTTTATGGTTTACGAGGGAAAAGATAGTCACGTAGAGCCGGAGCACTGCCCAGACTACATAGGGAGAGCTTGTGAGATTGTGTAGGACTTGGTGTCACCCTTATTTGGAAAGGGGTGCCACTTGTACGTGAGCAATTATTACATGAGCGTGCCACTTTTTAGTCACCTTTTTGATTATGAAATTGGTGCATGTGGCACCGTGTGAGCTAATCACTGGGGCTTCCCCCAACGGCTTGTAGAATCCCAACTTAGACGGGGGAGAGAGCCTGCTTGAAGTGCAATAACTTGTTAGCAGTGAAGTGGAGGGATTTACAGAATGTTTTCAATCTGTCCTCCCTTCACACAGATATGACAGTCTGGTGTTGTGGAGAATCCCCCCTGTGTCCATGAATACAACCTTAATATGGGAGGGGTGGACCTCAACGACCAGTTGTTGGCGCCATACCTAATTGCCCATAAGGCCAGGCGCTGGTACAAAAAAAGTGTCTGTATACTTATTTTAACTGGCTCTGCTGAACGCTTTTGTGCTATACAAAGCTTCAGGATGGACTGAATCCTTCCTCAAATTCCAGGAAGAGATCGTCACAGCCCTTCTGTTTCCAGGCGGTGCTACGGCCCACCTTCCCAACGCAAATGCAGTGAGTCGGCTGCATGAGAGGCATTTTCTTTATGTCCTCCCTGGTACCCCTACCCAAAGAACCCCCCAAAAAAGATGTTGTGTCTGCAGAAAACGCAGATTTAGGTGTCACACCCGCTTTTATTGTCCCTCCTGTCCTGACTAACCTGGTCTCTGCATCGGTGATTGTTTCAAATGCTACCACACACTAGTGGAGTATTAGCATAGGGTAGAGCACTACACAGTCCTATGGCACACTTACACAGGGTCTCGAAAGATGTGTCACATTTTTGAGAGACCCTAATCTGCAACATTCAGTTTACAGTTTTTAAAAAAGTGAAAAAAGTGGGGAAAAAAAACACACAAAAAAAATAAAATAAAAGCAAAAACAGTTGTGGTTTTATTTTTCTTCTCTCTCTATTGTTCCCTCTCTTATGTTCGCTCTCTACTGTCCGCTCACTATTGTTCTATTGTATTTGCTTTGCAGGTATGGTATATGTTATACTGTAATGTTTTATTGTTAACCATCATTTGCTTAGCAGGTACGCCATTCAGCTGCAGCACGGGTTTATTTATTATCACAGCAACAGCGTTTGCTCCCACGATATATAAAGCCGTGACTTCTGCGCCGTCGGAGGTGATTTCACCAAGAAAAATGCATATATGCCGAAGCATGGGGGCAGGGGTGGAGGAGCGATATGCTCCTAACATTAGGGGTGGATTGCCCTCATGCTTCAGCATATATTTTTTAGGCACAGATTGCAATGTTTTATTATTACTATGTTTTATTGTATTTGCTTTGCAGGTATGGCAAGTCTTACTGTTATACTGTAATGTTACTTTGTTTTATAGTTAACGGGTACTTTATGGTTAGCAGGTACACCATTCAGCTGCAGCACTGATTTATTTATCTTGACAGCAACAGTGTTTGCACCCACAATACGTAAATCAGCGATTCCAGCGCTGTAGGAAGTGATTTCACCACCACAGTTCAAAAAAAAATAGTGCATGTATGCCCATCATTAGAAATGGGTGGATGAAGGGCAGTATTCTAATGGTGGGCATACCCACCGATCAATCTCACAGGCTGCATGAAAAAAAGAACATTACAATGTATGCACAAGGACCAGAGATGTACTGGTATGTTGCTGGACTTTGAGTGGTTATACCAGAATGATGCCTGCAGGTTTAGGTATCATTCCTTTCAGCCAGCGGTCAGCTTTCATGTAAAAGCAATCCAAGTGGTGAATTAGCCTTTAGACTGCTTTTACAACGCCCCCCCCAACCGTCTTCCTTGGTTTTCTTGGGCTCTCCTGTCCCAACAGGAAACCCTAGAATGCAGCCTGTGGTTCCACTGGCTGACCGTAGAGCTGATTAGAGACTAGAACAGCTCGAATCACCTCTATGGCCTAGGAAAACCAGAAGCTACAAGCATTTCATGACTTAGGTTTCGCCAGATATAAGCAGCGCCATTGGGAAATTGGCAAAGCATTTTATCACACCGATCTTTGTGTGGTCAGATGCTTTGAGGGCAGAGGAGAGACACCAATTTAAAAAAAAAAAAAAAAAAAAAAAAGAGTACCTGTCACCAGAGGCGGCTCTTTAATTAGGCAAATTAGGTGGCCGTCTTAGGCTTCGCACTCACTGGGGCCCAGCGGCCACCTAGCTTGCCTAACGTATGGTAATGGAATGTCCCCAGTTGGCGGCAGGGCCATCTTTAAAAAGCAGCTGCTGGCGGTTAGTATGGAGGGGGACCGACAGCGGGACGATCAGCAGCAGGTATCCACCACTGCACACAGTGCCCAGCTGAGTAGGAAGTGGAGTGGGTTGTTTGACACTGTGGGGCTGCAACAGTGACGATTGCTCCGCCCCCCCACCTCTCAGCCAATCAGCATTCGGCACTATTCTGTAACCCGCCCCCCCTTCCTCAGACATCCACTTGTGACTCAGAAGAGGCAGCTGGAGTGGGCTAGATCGGAACGGGCGGGGAATAAGACTGTTCCCTGTGCTTTATTGTTTACCTAGCAGTAAGTACTGCACCTGAAGAACATTTGAGTTTGCTTTTTAGAAGCTGTACATTGCAGAAAGGTAGAATTTAAAAAAATGGCTACTTAGTTGTTCCTGGGAGTTGTTGCTGAGCTGATTGTATTTGCCAAAATGGTTTCCATATAAGGGACAGTTTAATTATATGTGCCTCCAGATTGCTGACATTATTGACATAGTATATATTTGATAATCTCCTGTATAATATGTGCAGTCTCTGGTCATCTCCTGTACTATGTCTCTAGTCTCTGATCATCTCCTGTGCTATGTCTCCAGTCTCTGACTGTCCCCTGTACTATGTCTGCAGCCTCTGATCGTCTCCTGTACTATGTCTGCAGTACCTGACCATCTCCTGTACTACGTCTGAAGTCTCTGATCATCTCCTGTATACTATGTGCAGACTCTGGTCATCTCCTGTATACTATGTGCAGTCTCTGATCATCTCCTGCATACTATGTGCAGTCTCTGATCATCTCCTGCATACTATGTGCAGTCTCTGATCATCTCCCGTACTATGTCTGCAGTCTCTGACCGTCTCCCGTACTATGTCTGCAGTCTCTGACCGTCTCCCGTACTATGTCTGCAGTCTCTGACCGTCTCCCGTACTATGTCTGCAGTCTCTGACCGTCTCCCGTACTATGTCTGCAGTCTCTGACCGTCTCCCGTACTATGTCTGCAGTCTCTGACCGTCTCCCGTACTATGTCTGCAGTCTCTGACCGTCTCCCGTACTATGTCTGCAGTCTCTGATCATCTCCTGTAGTATGTCTGCAGTACCTGACCATCTCCTGTACTACGTCTGAAGTCTCTGATCATCTCCTGTGGTACGTCTAGCACTAAATAATATGCACAACCCTTTTGTGTGTCAGGGGCTGCAGCTGAGGCCCCCAAAATCTCAGCAGTTGGACATTCTGGAATGCAGTCTCCAAAACATGCTATACTGTATGTTTGCAAAATAGTCAGATCAAGAAAATATTTTCCCAAGGTCCAATCAATATTAAAGACAGCCCAGTTCCCTGGAAAAGGCCGCATTGCTTCCTCCGCAAACATGCCCAGGGCTGGCATCAGCATAAGGCAGCCACCTTAGGGTGCCAGGATAGTGGAGGTGGTAAAATCCAAAACCCCAGCTCTTCCTCTGTGTCTCCTCTGCACTCTCCAGCACTCCCTTCTTGTAACCCCTGGCACTCCAGCACTGCTGCCATCTCCCCGAGCACTTTCCAAAATTCCTTCCCTCTCCTCTATGGTTCTCCAGTGCTGGCTGAATAAAAAATAAAAAGAAACTGAGGTAGAGGGGGAGCATCTATACTGCCAGGCCGGCTGCTGTTTGCAAGAGCTGGGAGAGAACTACCCAGCCTCAGAGATCCTGTTGGAAGGGATGCAGGCTACAGGAGGGGAGATAAGTCGGCAGGTTTGTCATGAGGGTTTGTGTTCAGGGACTCAAGAAAGGGTAATAGAGTGGTAGGAAAGTTCAAGGGTGGGAGGAGGGGGGGGGGGGGGGGCTTGTGGTCGGAGCCAGCATAGTATGCAGCCCGTTTCAGTTTTTTTATGCATGCCACTACCCAGTGTCCTCTGCAGTGACAGAGCAATCTCTTTCAGACAGCTGGCAATTTTTTTTTGACATGTTGGTGTTATATCTTTCAATTAGAGGTTATAAGTTGCACCAGTAAATACAGCTGGATAAAACAAAAACAGTGTCTGTTTTTATTATAGGCTGCAAAGCAACAAAATTATTTTAAAAGGAGGATTCTTTTCTATACCCAATGTATGTAATTTATATTGTTAATTTTAATTGCTTCAATTATTTTTCTCATTACGGGCGTAAGTGGGGCCTCACGTCTAAGTTTTGCCTAAGGTCTCACCAAGCCTAGAGCCACCTCTGCCTGTCACTAACTATTGGTATCACAGGGGATATATACATTCCCTGAGATAACAATAAAAATGATAAAAAAAAGGATTAAAAAAAAATGAAAGGAACAGTTTAAATATAAAATAAAAAAGCAAAATAAATAATTAAAAAATAAATAAATAAAAAAGCACCCCCTGTCACAAAGGCGAACGCAAGCATCAGCCTGGTGTCATATGTAAACAGCAATTATACCATCCATGTGAGGTATCACCGTGAAGGTCAGATCAAGGGCAGTAATTCTAGCAGTAGACCTCCTCTGTAAAACGAAAGTGGTAATCTGTAAAGCCTTTTAAAATGTATGTGGTTTGTCGCTGCTACACGTTTGTGCGCAATTTTAAAGCATGTCGGGTTTGGTATACATGTGCTCAGCACCCACCATTTTAATCTGTAGGGCCTTTGATTTAAAAAAAATATATATAATGTTTGGGGGTTCAAAATAAATTTTCTTGCTAAAAAAATATATTTTTAATTTAAACAAAAAGTGTCAGAAAGGGCTTTGTCTTCTTAGTGGTTAGAAGAGTGGGTGATGTGTGACATAAGCTTCTAAATGTTGTGCATAAAATTCCAGGACAGTTCCAACCCCCCCAAATAACCCCTTTTTGGAAAGTAGACACTCCAAGCTATTTGTTGATAGGCATGTTAAGTCCATGGAATACTTTATATTTTGCCACAAGTTGCGGGAAAATTACATTTTTTTGTAACCAATCACCGCTTTCATGCGTGTCTATGGGTGTAAATTTTTTATTTCACTCCTCACTGCCTATCACAGTTTTGGAGGCCAGATAGCACAACCCCCCCCCCCTCCAAATGACCCCATTTTGGAAAGTAGACACCCCAAGCTATTTGCTGAAAGTCATGTTGAATATTCTGCAGATCTCGCTTTTTGTCACAAAGTTTTGAAAATTGAAAAAATAAAAAAATACATTTTTCTTTTCTTTCTTCATTTTCAAAAACAAATTAGAGATGCAGAATACTACCCATGATTCTTAGCAAATGGGGTGTCTACTTTCCAAAATTGGGTCATTTGGGGGTGGGGGTTGTGCTATCTGGGCATTTCATGGCCTTCAAAACTGATAGGCAGTGAGGAGTGAAATCAAAAATTTACACCCTTAGAACGCCTGAAGGCGGTGATTGGTTTTCAGGGTCCTTTACACGGCTAGGCTCCCACAAAGTCTCACACATGTGGTATCCCAGTACTCAGTAGAAGCAACAGAATGTATTTTGGGGTGCAATTTCACATATGCCCATGGCATGTTTGAGCAATATATCATTTAGTGACAACTTTGTGCAAAAGAAAAAAAAAATTGTCATTTTTCCCGCAACTTGTGGCAAAATATAAAATATTCCATGGACTCAACATGCCTCTCAGCAAATAGCTTGGGGTGTCTACTTTCCAAAATTGGGTCATTTGGGGGGTTTTGTGCTATCTTGCCATTTTATGGCCCTCAAAACTACGATAGGTAGTGAGGAATGAAATCAAAAATTTACGCCCTTAGAAAGCCTGAAGGCGGTGATTGGTTTTCGAGGCCCCGTACACGGCTAGGCTCCCAAAAGGTCTCACACATGTGGTATTCCCATACTCAGGAGAAGCAGCAGAATGTATTTTGGGGTGTAATTTCACATTTAACCATGGCATGTGTGAGCAATATATCATTTAGTGACAACTTTGTGTAATTTTGTTTGTTATTTTTCAATCACTTGTGACAAAAAATAAAATATTCAATGAGGTCAACAAGCTTCTCAGCAATTTGCTTGGGGTGTCTACTTTCCAAAATGGGGTGATTGGGGGGGATGGGTTTGTACTGCCCTGCCATTTTAGCACCTCAAGAAATGAGATAGGCAGTCAAACTAAAAGCTGCGTAATTCCAGAACATGTACCATAGTTTGTAGACGCTATAACTTTTGCGCAAACCAATAAATATACACTTAGACATTTTTTTTACCAAAGACATTTGGCTGAATACATTTTGGCCTAAATGTACAGCTAAAATTGAGTTTATTGGATTTTTCTTCGAACAAAAAGTAGAAAATATCATTTTTTTCCCCAAATTTTCGGTCTTTTTCCGTTTATATCGCAAAAAATAAAAATCGCAGAGGCAATCAAATACCTTTAAAAGAAAGCTCTATTTGTGGGGGAAAAAAAAGGACACAAATTTTGTTTGGGTACAAAATTGCATGACGGCACAATTACCAGTTAAAACAGCGCAGTGCCAAATTGTAAAAAAGTGCTCTGGCTATTGAGCAGCCTAATCTTCCGGAGCTGAAGTGGTTAACAGTTGGAAAAAAAACTTTGTTGTATATGTTAATAATGATCAACCGATATTTTATTTTCCAAGAAGTCTAAAAAAACATAAATTAAGAAATACAGTCAAAGCACACTGTTAAATTTCATTTCACGCTCACTGAGCAAATATTACAAAACTATAACTACTGTCAACTTCTATTTTTTTAGCTAGATATCTTGTGGCCAACTCAGCTGTGACCTTGAAATATTTCACAGATGGGTGCATTACTTTATTTTGATAGTCATCGCCTTCCAGGATTTGTCAGCCATAAATACATGGTAATCTTCAGTATTGGGGGTCTTCTAAATCATTTCATTGCTCAGTACCCTGAAATTTCTTGAAAACAAAGAAACTATGTGGAATGTCTGTGAAAGTTTATGTAAATAGTATTACGCTCTATTAATAATCTTATGTATGTCCTTTTATCTTTTATAGATTAACTTGAATAAAAACAGTAACTAATTGCTATCAGAAAATGGGGAATAATACAAAAAGCAAGTAATCTTAATAGATGTCCCAAGCTATTACTATTATTACATGAATAAAAAAAAAATATAAACGATCACTGACTTTTATACATGAATAGAAAAACGTAAATCTCTAATAATAAATATCTTTAAGGTGCCATTCTACCTGAACCAATTGATTGATCTAATGAAATCAGTGGAAATACATCAAAATGTGCCTTAGCCTTAGATTTAAAGCACTTTGCGTTATAAAATCAACTTACATCATAATGCATGTGCATTGAAAACCACATCTGCCTAAAACAGACCAAAGCAAATGGGCCCTGAACAATATGCATAAAAAAAATAAATAAATGACCTAATACTAGAACTGTTTTACTGATTTAAAAAATGATTACACAAAAATAAAATGTAAAGGAATGATAGTAACAATAGTAAAAGAACAACCAAGTTCTAATTCGGTCTTATTAGATTAACATTTCAGAACTTGTACAAAATATTTTGTGGTTATGAAGGTTATTGTAGAATCTGTGCATATTTTTAGAATCTTCTCAAAATAAAGATTCAAAGCTAGTCAACACTCTCTAAAGAAAAAAAAAAACAGGTTTGCTTACCCTCTTAAGGGTACGTTGACACTGGGGCGGGGCGCTTTTTGGCCGGTAGCGGGGCGCTTTTAACAAAGCAATTTGCAGGCGCTTGGTCAACGCTGCCCATTCATTTCAATGGGCAGGGCGTTTTGTATACACTGCTCCTAACCCGCCCCAAAGATGCTGCTTGCAGGACTTTTTTTCCTGTTCCGCAAGTGCACTGCCCCAGTGTTAAAGCACTCGGGCTTTCACACTGGGGAGGCATGAGAAGCACTTTACAGGCTCTATTTTTAGCGCTAAAATGCCTGAAAAGCGCCTCAGTGTGAAAGGGGTCTTAGTAACACTACAGACATTCAAATAAATAAACATGAATAGATCAACGTGAATTTTTTGCAATACACTCTTTTTACTTGCATTTTTCTCCCAAGTATGGTCATTGCACATTCTGTCCACATGCAAGGCAGTGGAATTAATCAAGCAGAAAATAGCACAAATTTGTAAAAAGGACAGAAACAACTTTAGGGCATATTTGGAATAAAATGTCACTGAATTTAGAGATTACAGTATTTTGTATTGATCAGGAGTAAAACTATTTGCCAAGAATAAATCTAATATGACTATTTGTAGAAAATGTTTCCGTAACTGTCTGTAGCAAATTAGAATAAATTAAGTATTTACGCAGTACTTACAAAAGGGGCTTTTTTTACTTGCCAAAGGATATGTTTTGTTCAGCCAACTTAGTATAGGAATGTTTACTTTATATTTTTATATGACTTTCACATTAACAAACCTGGTCTTCCTTAATTTTTTTTTTTCGTATCAAATATAGAGACTTGCATATTGGCAACACGACGGAGGACACAGTGGCCCAGTGTAATGACTCTCAACAACTGTTAAGACAAAATATCAACCACACACTGAGGCACGGTTTTTGCACAACCATGCGCAAAGCAGTATTTACATATGTAATGAACAAATATAGGATTCTCCCATATACATACATAATTATACATAGAGGTTTTTAAAATTTACTTATTTAGGTTAGGCTTCTTTAGACAGTTATCTGTCATAAATATATATATATATATATATATAATATATATATATATATATATATATATATATATATATATATATATATATATATATATATATACACATACACACACACATATACACATACACACATTTTTAGATTGTAAGACCCCTTTCACACTGAGGCACTTTACAGGCGTTTTGCGCTAAAAATAGTTCCTGTAAAGCGCTTGTAAACTGCCTCTTCTGCAGCCCCAGTGTGAAAGCCTGAGTGCTTTCACACTGGGGCGGTGCGCTTGCAGGACAGGACAGTTCTGCAAGAAGCATCTTTGAGGCAGCGGGGGAACGCTGTATACGCCCTCTCCTCCCCTACCCATTGAAATGAATGGGCGCTGCTTTCAAAGCGCCATAAAAGCGATTTTAAAGCAGCGCTAAGCAGGCGCTTTTAACCCCTACTGGGAGGTTAAAAGCGTCCCGCTAGCGGTGCTTTAACACTAACGCCCGCACCGCCCCAGTGTGAAAGGTGCTAAACGAGCAGGGCCCTCTGATTTCTCCTGTATTGTAATACATTGTAATTGTGTTGTAACTGTACTGTCTGTCCTCATGTTTTTGACCCCTTGGAATTAACAGTTTTTTTGTAGTAATTTGCTATAAATTGTCATTTGATCCTCACGTAATTCACAATAGACAGACACACTGTGCTTCAGCTGATAACACATAAAACAATTTATTGAACAAACCCATTAAACAATCACAGTGCTAGAGGCAAAAAAGTGAACCCTTGAAGGTCATAGCTGGTTGAACCTCCTTTGGAAACAATGACTTCAAGCAAGCAATTTGGTAGCTCTGCACAACGTTCAGGAGGAATTTTTGATCATTCATCTTTACATAACTGCTTTAGCTCAGACACATTTGTAGCATGTCCAGTGTGAATGAGTATTGTTGTCATTTCGCAGCATATCTATGGGGTTAGGGTCTGGGCTCTCCAAAAAGGTGCATTTTCTTTTTCTAAAGCCAGTTTGTGGTTCACTTAATTAGATGCTTAGACTCTGTCCTGCTGCATTACCCAACTTCTACTAAAATGAATTATCCTGTAGAATATTTTGGTAAACCTGGGAATTAATTTTCCCCTTGATGATGGCAAGTAGTCCAGGCCCTGAGGCAGTGAAGCAAGACCAAATCATGATATTCCCCTCCACCATACTTCACCGTTGGGATGATATTTTTGTAAGCTCTGCCCTTTTTCACCATACATAGTGCTGAGTATTCTTCCCAAACAAGTCAACTTTTGTTTCATCAGTCCACAACTATTTTCCAGTAGCATTTCAGCTCTTATTTTTTGGAGAGCAGCAGCTTTCTCCCTGATGTTCTACCATGGGCACCCTGTCTGTTCAAAGACTTACATATGGTAGATTCATGAACAGGGTTGCTTACCAGTTAAAATTATGTGTTCAAGCCTTTAGTGGTTACCGTGGGTCCTTCACCTCATTGAGGATTCTGTGTTGTGCCTAGGAAGCCATCTTGGCTGGGTGATCATTTCTAGAAGAGCAGCTACAGTACTAAATTCCATTTATAGGCAATTTAACTGTCAACTGATGGATGCCTAAACCCTTTGAGATGGCTGTATATTGCTTTCCAGCCTTATGCAGATCAGTTACTCTGTAACTTATGTCTTCAGAGAGCTCCTTTTGCAAGGCAAGTTTCACATCAGCTGCTGCTTCTTATGAACAGCAATCCTAAAATGTTTGCGTGTCTTACCATAGTAGCTCAAAACCACACCTCCAAGCTCATTTCATTAATTGGACTGTAGTTGTGCAGACTACTAGAGAAAAAAAAGGGGGGGTTTTCCGGCGCTCCGCAACATGTGATGTCTAAGGTAAATAGTACAATGGTAGCTATAATAGCACATTAAAATAAGGCAGGTAAATTCTAGAATGAGGAGGCAGCCATCCTCAGAGGGTGTCCATTACCTCTGTTGATAATCAATGTTGAAAAAAGGAGGGGTGTGGAGGCGCCAACTGTGGTAGCTTGTTTATGCAAAAGTAAAAGTTAGTGTAACAATTACACTTACTAGTTCGCAGGGTGGAGGTATTTCTTTGAGATGGAAAAGTGTCCTGGGATGTGCTGTTATCTTGTTTCCGGCTCAGATTTCATTCCTTCAGGCGCCTGGGTGTGGAGTCTGTACACAGGCTGAACTGCTGCATCCAGTGCATGGAAAGCTCCACGCTGACCACTCTGGAGTGCAGAAGAGCAAATGACGTCACTGATGCACGGCAAACGTCCAGGCTGGTGTTGGGGATAATGCAGGGATAGTACAGGCTATGCGCTCGGGGCTCACAGCTCCTTCTACTGGCCTTTTTGCTCCCTGGAGGAGAGCAGCTTGAATATATAGTGGAGGCAATTAGGTTAATTAGGTTAAGGTGTATGGGCTGGAGGTCTGTGGCTGTGGAACCACAACAGCCAGCAGACCAACAATCTTCCAAAAAGCACAAAAAAGTTGAAAGTAAAGTATGAAGAATTAAAAATATGATGAATTGGGGGTAAGTTTAATAAATATAAGGATAATAATAGTAAGTGGAATTAGAGTTAAAACATTTATTTAGAAGATGAAAAAAATGTAGGAAAAAAAAATGAAATAAAAAATAAATATAAACTAAAAAATAAAATGAAAAATAAAAATAAAAATGGGAAAAAAAAACATTGAAAAAAAATAAAAATAAATAAAAATAAAAAATAAATAAATAAAATAAATAAAAAAATAATAAAAAAAAATAAAAATAAAAATAAGTATAAAAAATAAATAAAAATAAATGTAAAATTAAAATAAAAAATAGGATTAAAAAGCACTGGGACACACATTATGAGGATGAGCTCAGGGGGACATGAGGGAAGGGGGGGCGGGGGGGCGGGGGGTGAAGTTCTTATATAGAACGATGGAGTTGCTCTAGAACACAACTACTTTGAGTTTGACCACACCTTCTATCTACAAACTCAAGGCACTGCCATGGGTGCCAATTTTGCCCCAAGCTACGCCAACCTGACTATGGGCTACTGGGAACTACATTACGTCTCACATAACAACCCTTTTGCCGCCCATATCATATAGTATGGGCGCTACATCGATGATATCATTCTGATCTGGGAGGGCACATCAGAAAGTATAGAGTCCTTTGTCAAGCATTGCAACTGCAACTCCCTAGGGCTATCCTTCACCCATGTCATAGACCCTGAAAAACTAATCTTCTTGGACTTAGAACTTTTTCATAGTGAATCTGAAATACATGCTACAAACTTTGTCAAACCCACCGCTGGAAATTCCTATATTCACTACCAGAGCTGTCACCATCCAACATGGATCAACAACATACCGAAGAGCCAATTCCATAGAATTCGGCGGAATTGCACCAAGGACGAAGATTACCACATACAGGGTAAACTCCTTTCCAATAAATTTCAAGAGAAAGGATACCCACCACATCTGGTACAAAAGGCCTTCCTCCAACAGGCAAAGAAACCTCCACCCAAACCCAAAACTTCAGATAATCCACAACCAACACGTTTCACTACCCAGTTTCATGATTGTCACAAGAAGATGGAGAACATCTTAGCCAAACATTGGCGCATCTTGCTTGGAGACCCCTTTCTAGGTTCTTCCCTCACCCAACTACCCAAGGTTTCATATCGTAGAGCAAAAAATATTAAAAGTAGGATAGCACCCAGTAAAATCCGTAAAGTCCTACTCACTCCAGCCTCACACATCCCCCTAATTCCATTAGTGGGAATGTACCAATGCCGGAAAAAATTATGCCTAACGTGCAAATTTGTTGACCATGGACAAAAAAACTTCACTGTTAAAGACAAAACATACACCATAAAAGACTTTTATAATTGCTCCAGTGAATACGTGGTGTACTGCCTGACCTGCCCATGTGGTCTCTTTTATGTGGGCAGGACCATACACCCCCTACGCCAACGTTTTGGCGAACACAGGCGTTTCATAGAAAAGGGCTGGGACAAACACAGTGTCCCTCTTCATTTTTTGAAGGAACACCAAAAATCTACCATGGGCCTCAGAGTCTGGGTCATCGAGGCCATGCCCAGAGGTCTTCCTGCTGCGGAACGTTTTAAACGCCTGTGTCAGCAGGAGGCCTACTGGATATATTCATTGGGTACTCTCTCGCCAGGGGGACTCAATGAAGAATTAGAAACACATTCTTTGTTGTAGTTTACATCCCCCCCCTTCCCCTCTCCAATCATACATTCATTCTTCACTTTCTTATTAGTATGTGTGTAGTATATATATATATATATATATATATATATATGTGTATATATATATATGTATATATATATATATATATATATATATATGTATATATATATGTATATATATATATGTATATATATATATATATATATATATGTATATATATATGTATATATATATATATATATATATATATATATATATATATATATATATATATATATATATATGTACACCTTGCCCATCACTATAGAAACCATGTAGAAGTTTCTTACAACATAAAAATACCCCCATGGTCCTTTGCTGTCATATCATCCAGTCACCTGAGGGACCGCTGTCCCCTCATGGACCCAGATAGCAACTCCATCGTTCTATATAAGAACTTCACCCCCCTTCCCCCCCGCCCCCCCCTTCCCTCATGTCCCCCTGAGCTCATCCTCATAATGTGTGTCCCAGTGTTTTTTAATCCTATTTTTTATTTTAATTTTACATTTATTTTTATTTATTTTTTTATACTTATTTTTATTTTTATTTTTTTTATTATTATTTTTTTATTTATTTTATTTTTTTATTTATTTTTTATTTTTATTTATTTATTTTTTTTCAATGTTTTTTTTTTCCCATTTTTATTTTTATTTTTCATTTTATTTTTTAGTTTATATTTATTTCTATTTCATTTTTTTTTTCCCCACATTTTTTTCATCTTCTAAATAAATGTTTTAACTCTAATTCCACTTACTATTATTATCCTTATATTTATTAAACTTACCCCCAATTCATCATATTTTTAATTCTTCATACTTTACTTTCAAGTTTTTTGTGCTTTTTGGAAGATTGTTGGTCTGCTGGCTGTTGTGGTTCCACAGCCACAGACCTCCAGCCCATACACCTTAACCTAATTAACCTAATTGCCTCCACTATATATTCAAGCTGCTCTCCTCCAGGGAGCAAAAAGGCCAGTAGAAGGAGCTGTGAGCCCCGAGCGCGTAGCCTGTACTATCCCTGCATTATCCCCAACACCAGCCTGGACGTTTGCCGTGCATCAGTGACATCATTTGCTCTTCTGCACTCCAGAGTGGTCAGCGTGGAGCTTTCCATGCACTGGATGCAGCAGTTCAGCCTGTGTACAGACTCCACACGAAGACGCCTGAAGGAATGAAATCTGAGCCGGAAACAAGATAACAGCACATCCCAGGACACTTTTCCATCTCAAAGAAATACCTCCACCCTGCGAACCAGTAAGTGTAATTGTTACACTAACTTTTACTTTTGCATAAACAAGCTACCACAGTTGGTGCCTCCACACCCCTCCTTTTTTCAACGTTGTGCAAACTACTGACTACAATCGTCCAGACTTCACCTCTGAAACATCTCCAAAATACGCCCCTTTCTAAGGGTCGAGACCACCAAGCAACTTATTCACTCCCTTGTTATCTCTCGCCTTGACTATTGTAACTCCATCCTCATTGGCCTACCTCTCCCCAAGCTATCCCCTCTTTAGTCCATCATGAATGCCGCTGCCAGACTCATCTACCTTACCAACCGTTCAGTTTCCACCACTCCTCTCTGCCAATCCCTCCACAGGCATCCCATTGCCCAACAAATAAAATTCAAAACACTGATAACATACAAAGCCATTTACAATTCTGCCCCGAGCTACATCACCAAACTTATCTCCAAATATCACCCAAACCGTCCTCTCCGCTCCTCCCAACACCTTCTGCTCTCTAGCTCCCTTGTCTCCTCCTTCCATGCTCGTCTCCAGGAACTCCTCCAGAGCCTCTCCCATCCTCTGGAACTCACTTCCCCAATCTGTCCAGCCATCTCTTATTCTGTCCACTTTTAGGCGATCCCTGAAAACTCATCTCTTCAGGGTGGCCTATCCTGCCTCCAGCTAACAACCAAATCTTCTACTCCCCCCATGTGTTCATCCCTCACAGTCCCTACCTTTTGTTTCATAATCCCCTCCCTTTTAGATTGTAAGCTCGCAGGAGTAGGGCTCCTCTAACCCTCTTGTTTTGAATTGCACTGTTAGTGTAGTGTCTACCTACATAGTAAAGCACTGTGCAAACTGTTAGCACTATATAAATCCTGTATAACAATAAGAATAATTACCTTTTGTTGAGGAAATTAATCTAGGAGTTCACTTACTTTTTCCTAGAGGCACTGTGACTGCTTAATGAGTATGTTCAATAAAGACAAAAGAAATTAGAATTTTATGTTTTATCAGTTAACGCACATTGTGTTTGTCTATTGTGATTTAAATGAGGATCAGATTTTATGGCGAAAAACTGCAGAAAAACAGTTGATTCCAAGGGTTTCACATACTTTTTCTTGCCACTATACATATATAAATAAAAGCAAAGTATTTTCAGTGTTAAATGTTTTTGTTGTAATGGACATGTTTCCATTTCTTCACCTCCATATATACATACATAGCAAGTTATATTACAAAGTTTTATTACATAGGATCTAAATTATCTTTGCAGTTACTGATCCTCTCCCTAAGTTCTCTTGAACTGCAGACACAGTTTAAATAACAGTACCTTACTTTTATTATAATCCAAGAGTATCAGCCCCAGTGGTGTCATATTTCACTAGGAAACAAGTGCTTGCTCCTGGTGCTGGGAGGAGGACTTTCTCTCATGCTGTACATCACATCAGAGCAGGGAAATAGCACTACATTTCCCATGATGCAAAAGGAAAATGCAGGCGATGAGTCAGCATATGCAGTGAACGAAAGAAGGAGTAAAGGTAGAGGTTGGTACTGAGAGCTGCATCTGTGCAGAGAACTGGAGGGGAAGCAGAAGGTGGAGTTGGAGCGGAGGGCTGTATCTACTATCCACAGTGGGTGGCTCAGACCAGGAGTTTCAGACTCCCGAGTCCACCCACTACAATGAGCAGGGACGTAACTATGTTTGTGCTCACTGTAAAGAACTACAGCAGGTGTCCACAGGGATACAGAGCATAGTGGTCACCGGTCAGCCACTGTGATTACACACTGGGGAGAGAAACAAGCAGCGCCATCGCACTAAGGTAAAGCAGCACCAATACTGCCAGCTAATAAATGTTCTGCCCAGGGTTCCACTTTTTTTTTTGTAAAAAAAAAAGTTAAACAACACACAACAGAAACCTGCATAACAACTTTTCATCTAGCCTATTGGTCTTGTTCACACAAGCTTCAGCTGGTACAAGAGCAGCGTGTATACAAAGCATTTACAAAGAATTTGCAGACGTGGGTTAGCCTATATTCAATAACAACGAATGTGAAGGTAGAAATTCTTTTATTTTTTATTGTGAAACAATAATTAGGACAAAAAATAAAATCTCAAAGTGGTAGGAATATTGTGTGCCTCACATGGTACAAAGCAACAAAACGGAAAAACACCAAAAGGTTGAATACTTATGCAAGGCACTGTAAGTGAAGGCTTTTTTTTCTAAAACCCAGCTCCCCTATGTACCAATATAACATTAACATACCCAGGTTGCAGAAAAATACAAGCGTTCTTTGATATTGAGAACAAGGCCTTACCTTAGCCCTTGCTGTATTTCTTAGAAAGCTTCAGAGCTCCCTGGTATAGATTTGAGACAAAGAAACCAGTAAGACACAGGAAGGAGTTTACCAGCTGACCTCATTAGCACACCCATCAACAAAGTTTTCACAGCATTCAAGGCATCTCTCTATGCCTGCATTTGCCGGGCTTCCACATAGTCACTTTAGACAGGCTCAGGCTGCATGCTAAACTCCCTGGGGCCACATGCAGCCCATAGGACACCCCTGATGTAGTGAAGGAGCCTGCCTGATTGAATAGATGATGTATCCTCCTATTATATAGTTTTGATACATTTAAAGGAAATTGTACAGAGATTGTACAATCAGATTGTATAGTGAATGACCAAATTAATACGCCTAAAACTACCTAGTCTCGCTTTCAGTGTCATTAATTGCAAATGGCACACCAAACACAGAAGCAAACACACATTTTGCCACATGAAAAAACAGGTGACAAATGCAGTAGAAAGACACGCAACTCGCACCACACCAAAATGTCCCATGAGCTACTTTGCCACATGTAACGCAGACCAGTGAGGCTCCATTCACATCTGTGTATTTCCAAATACATGGCTATTTATTATGAAAAGTGAAATTCTGCCCAAAAAAGGGAACTTGTCCTTTAATGTGCATTACTCTGGGCACAAGTTTACTCTAAAGTGAAACTATATGTTGCCTGCTCAGGAAAAAAATATAAAACAGGTTGCAGTTATAGCCTGGCCTCTGTGAATACCTACAGTGCATTCTGTGCATTCCGCACATGTGTCCTGTGTTTATACAGTGTACTTTTAGGTATGGAAGAGCATGTGTAACAGCATCACAGTCCCGTGTAACTAATGTAGCTGCTGCTCTGCATCCTCATTACATTGCTAGGCTGGCATGGACTTTCACGGAAAAGACACAGCTTGTCAGCTCTGTAGGAGTGGTTTGCTCCCTCCCTTTTTTTCTCTTTCTCGCTGAGAGGTGTCAGACATGCTCTCAGGCTGCAGCGACAAAGATCTCTGGGAGATGGAGTTCCCAGCACAAGCTGCCTGATTGAAAGCAACACACAGGGAACTACACATTCCAAGAAGCACTGCTGCATAGGAGAATGTTTACCCCAGATACTTCCTGGGAAACGAGGCAAAGCTACCACGAGGCAGAAAAGAGTCTGGACGTGGGGACCGAGAGCAGCAGCTGGAGACCTGGAGAATCGCACCTGTTACAGCCGGGAGGTCGGTGGCAGGCATCTAGAGTTAAAGAAGGACCCCGAGTGCATCTCCAGGCATTCCCATTCAGTGTGTGATGTTCCTGTGAGGAGATGTCAATCGGGCACTCGTAAGGACCGGTACCACAGTATCTTCCCCTACGGCCTTTCCTCTCAATCCTCCCTAAGCCAGAACTCTGAATTATCTTTGTTGTTCTGGCTTTCTTAGTGTAGCACTCTTGTCCCAAAGCAGGGCTACAGGTAAATTTAGTTGTGCTGGGTGGTAGCCAACCTTGCTAATTTGTAGTGTTTAGTGGTCAAATGGCTTTCTCCCTAATCCTGTTTAGCTGGGGTTTCTCCCTTTTGTCAGTAGGTGGCGCTGTTGCCTTTGACAGTAGAGTGATGAGCTACAGTGAGTTAAGGTTATGAACATACCTTTCTCAGCCAATCAGATTTGCTGCTATGAATGCTGGGAGAAGCTATTTATTTGGAAAAAGTCAGGTGATCTAGGTATTTCCCGTCCAGGCTGTGGCCTGGGTGGATGTGTGTTCAAACAGCTTCTGCTGGGTAGGAATAAAGAATGAGGCCTATCCGGGTGTTTAAGATTCTGCTGATAAAAGCCTGCTCAATATCCAGAAACAATGTGGAGAGGGATGGAGTTCTAAGGAAGCACCAGAGGTGACTCTTCATGAGCTGGGGACTATGAAGTGGCTGGGAGTACTTCAATAGAGAGCTCAATCAAAAGGTAACTGCATATGGTTTTGGGAGCTAAGTTCAGTTACTATAGGAGACAGCCTATCCTACAATGTACAGATGTGCTGGTTCAGCTTAAAGGCTCTTTTCCTGTGCCTCTGTCTGCCTATCTCATCTATTTTTGTCTAAGGAGTCTGTCTGTCTGCTGATCGTTACGTTTTTTTTTTGTAATTCCTTTATTTTTCATAGTAAGTGCATTTTACAGCCAAAGTAAGTAACAGAGATACAAAATAAAATCAGGTAGCAGAAAGGTTCACACAATGAGATCAACATATCAATTGGTCCAGGAATACACAGTGTGGGTGTCACAAAGGAAAATATTTGTCAGTGCATAGAGCCTGGGAAAGCATAAAAGCAACTATACGAGAGACCCAAATATTCATAGATTCAAAACTATGCAACAAAGTAAAACTCTTACAGTATATCGGAAGGCAAGTCATCTCAATGGCCGGCTTAGCCCAGAGATGAGACACTAAGGTAGGGATAATGTAAGCGAGGATATTTACAGTATCAGAATACAGCCCATAACTGAGCTAGGTATATGAATAAGGGGGGACAGTCAGAAGGGGAGAGAGTAGGGGGTCAGGTATCTCTAGTGCAAGAGAAAAACAAGATCAAGAGCAGAGAGACGAGAGGAGTAGACAGATGCCTCCCGCCCAGGGAGTAAAATTAATCCAGGAGGTCAACCAGACTGCAAAACCTCCCGAAGGTAGGCGTCAGTGTACACAAAATGGTGCCAGGGTCTCTAGGTCTCACAAAAGGTCACCTCCCTGTTGTGCAAGGTAGCAGCGAGATCCTCCATAGCTCTCAGTTCGTTCACTTTAGAAAACCACAGCGATTTTGACAGCGGTTTCTCTGATCTCCAACAGAGGGGGATGCATGTCTTGGCCGCATTCAATAGTTGGATTGTTAGAGAGGCCTTGTATTTTTTAATGGCTCTGAAAAATGAAGTAAGCAACCCGCGGGGGCAGATGTTTGATTGTGCAGGTCACCTCGCGCCAGAAAGGCCAGGGTTTGGTGCAGTCCCAGATGATGTGTAGCATCGTTCCCTCTGCATTGCCACACCGCCAACACAGACTAGGGACTTGCGGAAAGAAACGGTGTACAGTAGTGGGAACCCTGTACCATCGGTTCAAGATCTTGTAACACGTCTCTTGAACTCTGGTAGCTATGGAGGACTTCTGAGCAAAATAAAGGATCTTCTCCTTCTGAGAGTCAGTGAATTGGGTGCCAAGATCTGATTCCCACTTGGAGAGGAACGGAGGAACAAACCCTTACACCGGTCAAGTCAGAGAAGCGTAGATTATCTAGAGACTATGACGGACCAGCTCCCCCCCGTGACAAATGTGTTCCAGTTCTGTTTCCTGCAAAGCAAATTACGCAGCTGAAGACCACTCCAGAAGTCCAAAGGGGAGTCTGTAGCAGACACCCCGGCATCGCAAGAAAGTTAGCCGTCGGGTCCCACAAAGTCACATAGATAGAGCCGCCTGCCCACAGCCAATCGCTGAAAATGAGGGTACTGAAGGCCAGGTGCAAATTCTGGATTGCCCAGGACCGGCACCATAGGGGAGGGCAGTGGTAACACTGAGGAACGTTGGAAGGTGTCTTTGGCCACCAATAGTGTGCTTCCCAGGGTAGGGTGATCAGTGAGGTTTTTGGCAGAGGTGAGGTGATCCAGATCATTACTATTTTTGACTAAGAGTGTCCTGTGCCCTATCCCCCCTCTCCCACATTTTCCTGTTTGTGAGAAATAAACTTCTCTTTGTTCAAGCATAAAAGTGACTGGCGCACAATTTCTATCTTCTTCATCACCCACCATGCCTAGTAACCTGCACTCTGAGGATGTATGTCAGCCCTCCCCGCCTCTGGGGGTCATCACCAGGCTCCCGGAAAGTTGGGGTAGGCGCTACAATCTGTTAACATGAACTAAAAACACACACAAAAAAAAAAAAAAAAATGAAATGTGAATATTTGTTATAGATAACCTAAATTCTCTCTGGTTTTTGCATTTTAGAGTCATTGTTGCATTTGTGGCCGGAGGCATTAAAGTTTTAACAATGATCACGCATCCTCCCAACAAATTCCGGGCTACAGGTTTTGATGCAAATAACATTTTGTTAATTACTTCAGAACTGTAATTCAAAATCACATCTGTGCTTCTCTGCCAGCATTTCTATTCTTTATAATACACACCAGGGAGGAAGTATCAGTATCACAATTAGAAGCATGTTTCTCAGCAGTGATTTACTGTTCCATCTGTTTCAAACGGAGCTGAAACAAACTATGGCCTTGCTAGTTTTAAGCGGGGCAAGTTGTAACATTAAATGCAGCTGTTAACATGGTAGGTTATGGGGATCCATTGCAGTTATATAAACTAAAGGTGACACAGAAGTCCCTTGCATGCAGGTAATGTTCATCTATTCTGCCTATATTAAAACAGAAAGTGTATTATATCTTGGCTGTCAATCATTGTGGATGAAACTATATAAGCAGAACGTGTTGTTACTGTGCATATGTAATCCTGTCATGTATAGCAGTGGTCATCAACCCTGTCCTCAGGGCCCACTAACAGGCTAGGTTTTATGTATTACCTTGGGGAGATGCAGACTAGAATACTGCAATCACTGAGTAACAAATGATATCACCTGTGATGTATTTCAGTTATCTTGGAAACCTGGCCTGTTAGTGGGCCCTGACAGGGTTGATGACCACTTATGTATAGCTTCTACACATTTCATGTATAGCCCCTACATAAAGTTGCCACATCATCCCTTTAAACCTGAACACCTTTGAATTACACAGGTTCTGAGGCTAATTAAAGGCAGATAAGGCACCAAGTGAGTTTAATTACCCCCTTAATCAGCCACAGAACCTGTGTAATTAATATGTGTTCGGGTTGAGAGCCCATTCACACAGGGGCAACACGACTTCCAGCGCGACTTTGGGAGGCAACTTGGACACGACTTGAGTATGAATCACAGCACGACTTGGGGCAACTTACAACACAACTTGAAGTCGCCTCCAGGACAGGGAACTTTACAAGTGGCCAATCAGAGCTTATCAGCTGTGTGAAAGAAGGAGGGGGCTGGCTGTTTAGTGGAGGAAATTACTTTCTGTTTCCTTTCTGCTTCCTGTAAAGTTGCCTCAGTATGAACGGTGATCAGACTTGGAGGCAACTTCCACTGAAATCAATGGGTACAAGTTGCCTTCAAGTCGGATTGAAGTAGTACAGGAACCTTTTCTGAAGTCGGAGCGACTGCAGTAGTGTGCATTAAGACGGATCCATTCATTTACATTGATTTTTTCATGTAGAGCGACTTGAGGCGACTAGGGGCGACTTGGGGCGACTTGAAGTCGGATCCAAAGTTGCCCCTGTGTGAATGGGCTCTTAAAGGAATGAGGTGGCAACTCTACCCCTACATCAACTGTTGTTTGCACAAAAGTGGAGATGTCAGAACAACAAATAATTGTAGGAGTTGTGTGAAACACAAACAGTCCTAAATAAATTTAAAGTGGATCGAAGGGCTTGCATTAAAAGGAGGTTTTTCACCTTAATGCATTCTATGCATTAAGGTGAAAAACCTTCTGTGCTGCAGCTGCCCCCCAGAGCCCCCTTTTACTTACCTGAACCCCATCTTTCCAGCAAGGAGAACGAGCACAGCAGCTCCAGCTGCTGTCTCGGGTCCTCATTGGATAGATTGATAGCAGCAGGAGCCATTGGCTCCCGCTGCGATCAAATCCATTGACATGGGACCCGGGTGGCGGGGGCAAGTCCTGCTGTCTGTGTCAATGGACACAGCAGCAGGACTTGGGAGCACGCCCGCATAAGTGCCCCCATGGAATGCGGCTCTCCATGGGGGCACTCAATGAGGAGGGGGAGCCAGGAGCGCAGCCATGGGACCCCAGAACAAGAGGATCATGGGTGCTCTGTGCAAAACCCTTGCATAGAGGAGGGAAGTATAACAGGTTTGTTATTTAAAAAACAAAAAAACTGAACCTTTACAATCAGTTTAAGGTAGAAAAACACCCACTAATTCCTACCCCACCTCTCTAAACACTTATCTGAGCACCAGCAGTGATCCGGCACTGCCCCAGGTGCAGTCTTTTCTCTCCTCTCTTCTCACAGGGACTCTAGCAGTAGCAGGAGTCAAGCACTGGCGGGGGATCCCAGAAAAGAAGTTTTGGGGCCGCTCTGTGCAAAACCCTTGCACTGAACAGGCAAGTGTAACTTGTTTGCTATTTTAACCACTTGCCAACCTGCTAACGCAGATATAGTGCGGCAGGTCGATTCTTCTGCGCAAAACGCCAACCCTGCAAGCAGCTTGCGCAGTTGTGGGCGGTGCGCTCTCGCTGCGGGAGTGTGCCCGCGGGTCGGGCGGACTCGATATCTGCCGGCGACCCGCGATCGCCTATTACAGAGGCAGAACAGGGAAATGCCTTTGTAAACAAGGCGTTTCCCCGTTCTGATAGGGGACATGTCAGATCTACTGTTCCCAGTGATCGGGAACATGGATCTGTCATGTCCCTGGTAGCCCATCCCCCTTACAGTTAGAACATGCTGAGGGAACGCAGTTAACCCCTTCCCTGCCAGTGTCATTTTTACATTGATCAATGCATTTTTATAGCACTGAGCAATGTAATAATGTCACTGGTCCCCAAAAAGTGTAATTTGGGGTCAGATTTGTCCGCCGCAATGTCGCGGTCCCACTAAAAAACGCAGATCGCTGCCATTACTAGTAAAAACAATAAACAATAAAAATCCCTAAATCTATCCTGTAGTTTGTAGACACGATAACTTTTGTGCAAACCAATAAATATATGCCTATTGCAATTTTTTTTACCAAAAATATGTAGAAGAATATATAGCGGCCTAAATTGATGAATACATTTGTTTTTTTATATAGTTTTTCGGGATATGTATTATAGCAAAAAGTAAAAAAAAAAGTTGTTTTTGTTTTTTCCAAATTTTCTGGCTTTGTTAAAGGAGCAAAAAATACAAACCGCAGAGCTGATCAAATACCACCAAAACAAAGCTCTATTTGTGGGGGGGAAAAAAGGACAATTTTGTTTGGGTACAGCGTCGCACGACCGCTCAGATAAAGCGATGCAGTGACGTATTGCAAAAAATGGCCTGGTCATTAAGGGGGCAAATACTTCTGGGGCTGAAGTGGTTAATTACAAAATGTACTTTAATAACTCAGATCTTCACTGCATCTGAGCACCACAAGCCAAAAACACAATTTAATTCATTTTTAATATTCAAAGCAAACTCCCCTATCCCTCAATGTCTCTTTGCTTTATTTGATTGAGAAATCACTTTGAAAAAAAAAATTCCTAGCCCTTCTGGTTGTGGCCATCTTGAGTAAAGGCAAATGATTCATGTAGCATTTACTTTCTGGAATCCATCTGCCCTTAGCTCAGACATGCATGTAGGAGAGTGCTTCCCTGAGAATTAGAGGTGCACCGAAATTTCGGCCGCCGAAAATTATCGTCCGAAAACTGAGTTTTCGGTATCAGGCGATAGCAAAAATCAGCTGATACCGAAGGGGGGCGGGGTCCGCCCATCGCGGGAATCTCCTTGTCACAGCGGGAGACCGCTGTGTCACAGAGTTCAGTGTGAAATGTTATGCCGTGCTGTGACAAAAGTCCCGCCCTCCTCCAAGACCAGCTTGTGTGATAGATGCAGTGTTCTGTCTATCACACGAGCTGGTCTAGGAGAAAGGCGGGACTTTTGTCATAGCGTGGCCGAACGTTTCACACTTGGCTCCGTGACACAGCGGGAGATGCTGCAACGATGAGGCTGCAATGAGGGCACAATAAGGCTGCAATTCCAATGAGGGCACAGTAAGGCGGCAATGAGGGCACAGTAAGGCGGCAATGAGGGCACAGTAAGGCGGCAATGAGGGCACAGTAAGGCTGCAATGAGGGCACAATAAGGCTGCAATGCGGGCACAATAAGGCTGCAATGCGGGCACAATAAGGCGGCAATGATGGGCACAGTAAGATGGCAATGATGGGCACAGTGAGGCAGCAATGATGGGCACAGTGAGGCAGCAATGATGGGCACAGTGAGGCAGCAATGATGGGCACGGTAAGGCTGCAATGATGGGCGCGGTAAAGCAGCAATGATGGGCGTGGTGACGCTGCATGGATGGGCACGGTGAGGCTGCATGGATGGGCATGGTGAGGCTGCATGGATGGGCACGGTGAGGCTGCATGGATGGGCACGGTGAGGCTGCATGGATGGGCACGGTGAGGCTGCATGGATGGGCACGGTGAGGCTGCATGGATGGGCACGGTGAGGCTGCATGGACTGGCACAGAGGCTGCATTGATCTCTTGTATCATGTCTGCAGTCTCTGACCATCTCCTGCATCATATCTGCTAGAGGTGCACTGCATGGAAGTTTTGCTAATACTATTAGCAATGTGTTATATAAATGTATACATTTTATTTAAAATATACAAAAATAAAAATATTTTTTAAAAACAGTCATTTTCGGTATCTGTTTTGGTTTTCGGCCTAGTGTATTTTTCATTTTCGGTATCGGTTTCGGCACCAAAAACCCATTCGGTGCACCCCTACTGAGAATACCCCTCCTCTCCTAAAAAATCCTGGGATGTATAAAATAATTTCCTGGACAAGAAACCAGGAAGTAACTGAAGAAATGTAAACAAAAAAAGTTTAAAACAAGTAAATATGATATACTTTCCCATCTATTTATTGCTAGTAGCATGAGAATTAAAAACAATCAATGTTGATTGGGAAAGTGAAGTTCTACTTTAAGTTCAGCCACCCAATTTGACTGGCAAAATTTTTTTTATTACAATTCCACAAAACCACCGATGGTAGCTTAAATTCATTGTGCATCCTAAACTGTATACAGTAGTTCTATCTTGTAAGCTGTTGGAATTTCAGTTAATTCTGATAGAATTACCATTTCTGTCACAACACAGCACTGAGGCAAGAAGGAATTATTACGTTGTATTCTGCATACCAACATGAATTATACTCAGCTGTATATTAAAATGCAAGGGGGAAAAAAGAAAAAAATTGTCTTGTATTGTCTGCATAAAAGAATGATTAGGAAATAAAAAAAATCACTACAAATTATCATTCCATTCAACATTTTATGCCAAATACGTTGACAAGATGATGCACAAGAGATTTTGGTATGACAGCTCTTGATTGATGGCTGCTCGCAATAGTTGAACAGGAACATCCTAAACAATTGCAGCAAATATATCCTGTAGCACACACTTTGCCTGCACTCAGTCTCTATAAATTATGAGCACAATCCATTTGGATTCTCACTCTACTGCTGTTGCTGCTGCCGCCTCCTCCTCAAACGCCTTTGGGCTCTGATCTCTACAAACTAAACAAGACATACAAACCAAGCAACTGAAGTGGAAAACGGGTCCTGATGATGCAGTTAAAAGCACTTCCATTTCATGTAATCCCTCACTATCAGACTAAGCTAGAGAGGCTGGAAGTTATTATAACTTGTTCTAACTTCGTGGTTTTGTTTCAAATGATTTGAATGGGGTGCCTAAAAAGACCGATATACCTGTTTCACCAATCCTATACATTTTTGTCAATTATTTTTTAAAGGATTTATATATTGCCAACAAGTTGCACAGAGATTTACAAACTAAAGGGAGGCTGTGCAGTTAAAATACCTTGCGAGATACTCTAAAAGGGAATGTCAAGTGACACAAAAAAGTAATACCTGAAGCATGAGCAGATGTAGACTATAAAAGTATGGTTTAACCAAGCAATAAAAAGTGTGCCATCCATCTCAACTATCAACCCATCTCCCCACGCCAGGGTCCTAGGTGTAATCCTGGACTCTGAACTAACCTTTCAACCCCACATTCTATCACTATCCAAAGCTTGCCGCCTCAATCTCCGCAACATCTCCAAGATACGCCCCTTCCTAACCAATGTCACCACAAAGCTTCTAATCCACTCCCTGGTCATCTCCCGCCTCGACTACTGCAACTCCCTCCTCATTG
Source organism: Lithobates clamitans (assembly GCA_037952925.1). Taxonomy (NCBI): domain Eukaryota; kingdom Metazoa; phylum Chordata; class Amphibia; order Anura; family Ranidae; genus Lithobates; species Lithobates clamitans. The sequence continues at coordinate 6,058,561 of JBBGZY010000044.1, forward strand.
GTTTACCTCTAAATAGGCAATCCCCACTTCAGTCCATCATGAACGCTGCTGCCAGGCTCATCCACCACACAAACCGCTCAGCGTCTGCTACACCCCTCTGCCAATCTCTCCATTGGCTACCACTCAGTCAACGAATTAAATTCAAGATACTAACTATAACTTACAAAGCCATCCACAACCTATCCCCCAGCTACATCTCTAACCTAGTCACAAAATACCAGCCTAATCGTTCTCTTCGCTCCTCCCAAGACCTCCTGCTCTCAAACTCCCTTGTCACCTCATCCCACGCTCGACTTCAGGACTTCTCCAGAGCCTCCCCCATCCTCTGGAATGCTCTACCCCAATCCGTCCGATTTTCTCCTACTTTATCCACTTTCAGACGATCCCTGAAAACTCATCTCTTCAGAGAAGCCTATCTGGCCCCCACCTAACAACTGTACACTTATCTTCTCAATCAGCACATCACCCACAGTTATTACCTCTTGTATCTCTTGACCTTCCCTCTTAGATTGTAAGCTCTAAGGAGCAGGGCCCTCTAATTCCTACTGTATCAAAGTGTATTGTATTTGTACTGTCTACCCTCAAGTTGTAAAGCGCTACGTAAACTGTTGGCGCTATATAAATCCTGTATAATAATAATAATAATGTGCTAGGTCTAAGTTAATATATCACATGATAAGACATAATAAAAGTGCACGAAACATATGAACACATCTTAAATTGACATATCTGTGCAAATAAAGTCCATATAAAATGTGCAAAAAAAAAAAAAATTATAAAATGATAGAATATATATATATATATATATATATATATATATATATAGATAGATAGATAGATAGATAGATAGATAGATAGATAGATAGATAGATAGATAGATAGATAGAGAGATTATATATATATATATATATATATATATATATATACACACACACACACATTATATATACATACATATATATATATATATATATATATATATATATATATATATATATATATATATATATACATACACACATATATACACACACACACACACACACACACACACACACACACACAGGTGAAACTGGAAAAATTAGAATATCGTGCAAAAGTTTTTATTTCACTAATGCAACTTACATGCGAAGCAAGATAGTTAAAGCCGTGATTTGTCATAATTGTGACGATATGGCTTACAGCTCATGAAAACCCCAAATCCACAATCTCAGAAAATTAGAATATTGTGAAAAGGTGCAATATTCTAGGCTCAAAGGGGTTGATTTACTAAAGGGAAAAAGACTGTGCACTTTGCAAAGTGCAGTTGCCCTCTGAAAGAGCAGTTGCTCCAGATCTTAGTAAATGAGCAGAAGCTCTGCTGACTTCCATCATCCAATCATGTGCAAGCAAAAATGCTGTTTTTTTTAATTTTCCTTGCACAGGATTGGGTACTCTTTGCTAAATCAAGCCTTACCTCATTTACTAAGCTCTGGAGCAATTACACTTGCAGAGGGCAACTGCAAGTGCACAGTCTATTTGCCTTTAGTAAATCAATCCCAAAGTGTCCAGCTCTAATCAGCTAATTAAGCCATAACACCTCAAAAGGTCCCTGAACCTTTAAATGGTCTCTCAGTCTGGTTCAGTAGGAATCACAATCATGGGAAAGACTGCTGACCTGACAGTTGTGTAGAAAACCATTATTGACACCCTCCGTAAGGAGGGAAAGCCTCAAAAGGTAATTGCAAAACAAGTTGGATGTTCCCAAAGTGCTGTATCAAAGCCAGGGCTTTTTTTCTCAAACAATAGGTGCTGGAACTTAACCATGGCCCCACAAAACCCCTCCCCCTACACACACCCTCCAAATCACATCAAATAGTGGGTGTGTTCAGTCAAATTTAACGAAAACAGTAGGAGGGTCTTAAAGGGGCATTAAATACCAGGATTGCATTACATACAGAGTGCAGAGCTGTCACTTGTAAACAAGACTTCTCTGTTTACAAGTGATTGTGGTGAGCAGGCACCAAAGGGTCTGAGCCAGAGGTGGTGGAACTGAGTTCCACCAAGTTCCCCCTGAAAAAAAGCCCTGATCAAAGCACATTAATAGAAAGTTATGTGGAAGGGAAAAGTGTGGAAGAAAAAGGTGCACAAGCGGCAGGGATGACCTCAGCCTGAGAAGGATTGTCGGGAAAAGGCCATTCAAAAGTGTTGGGGATTTTCACAAGGAGTGGGCTGAGGCTGGAGTCAGTGCATCAAGAGCCACCACACACAGACGGATCCTGGACATGGGCTTCAAATGTCGTATTCCTCTTGTCAAGCCACTCCTGAACTACAAACAACGTCAGAAGCTCAGTGGTCCAAAGTCCTCTTTTCTGATGAGAGCAAATTTTGCATCTCATTTGGAAACCAAGGACCCAGAGTATGGAGGAAGAATGGAGAGGCACACACTGCAAGATGCTTGAAGTCCAGTGTGAAGTTTCCACAGTCTGTGTTGATTTGGGGAGCCATGTCATCTGCTGGTGTTGGTCCACTGTGCTTCATTAAGTCCAGGGTCAAAGCAGCTGTCTACCAGGAGATTTTGGAGCACTTCATGCTTCCTTCCGCAGACGAGCTCTATGGGGATGCGGACTTCATTTTCCAGCAGGACTTGGCACCTGCCCACACTGCCAAAAGCACCAAAACCTGGTTCAATGACCGTGGGATTACTGTGCTTGATTGGCCAGCAAACCCGCCTGACCTGAACACCATAGAGAATCTATGGGGCATTGCCAAGAGAAAGATGAGAGACATGAGACTGAACAATGCAGAAGACCTGAAGGCCGCTATTGAAGCATCCTGATCTTCCATAACACCTCAGCAGTGCCTCAGGCTGATAGCTTCCATGCCACGCCGCATTGTGGCAAAAATTGGGGGCCCAAACCAAGTACCGAGTACATATGCATGCTTATACTTTTCAGAGGTTCGATATTTTTCTATGTACAATCCTTGATTTATTGATTGCATGTAATATACTAAATTTTCTGAGATTGTGGATTTAGGGTTTTCATGAGCTGTAAGCCATAATCATGACAATTATGCAAATCATGGCTTGAACTATCTTGCTTTGCATGTAATGAGTCTATCTCATATATAGTTTCACTTGTGTATATATATATATATATATATATATATATATATATATATATAGCACAGACTTTCTAAACTTCAATAGTCCCTTTTTCTATGCTGTGAAGGAAAGATGATAAGGTGTACTACTGAAGAAATAGTGCTCCCAAAAGAAATCACCGCAAGAAATGAAATTAGCTCCTTACCAGCTGCTCTGATCCCACAAGGAAACCATCAGATGCCTTGCTGCATAGCAGCCATATACAAGGCAAAATGTACATACATTATACCAAAATGTATTAAATTCATTATTTTCCTCAAAATTCTGAAAACAATACCGCATAATGACAACGTGAAAGAAGTTTGTTTGAAACCTTTGCAAAATTTATTAAAAATAAGAAATGAAAACAAAAATCACATACAGAGCCTTGAAAAAGAAATCATACCCCTTGACATTTTCCACATTGTCAGGTTACAACCAAAAACGTAAATGTATTTTATTGGGATTTTTTTTTGCTAGACCAATACAAAGTGGCACATAATTGTGAAGTGGAAGGAAAATTAAATTGTTTTCCAAAATTTTTACAAAATATGTGACAAGTAGGGGTGCAAAGGATCAAAAAACTCACGGTTCGGATCGTTCCTCGGATCAGGAGTCACGGTTCGGATCATTTTCGCATCAACAAAAAAAAAATCTCCCCCACTGTAATAATATATTAGCAGGGTATTGCAGGGTATTGGCAGAGTATTGCAGGGTATTGGCAGAGTATTGCAGAGTATTGGCAGGGTATTGGCAGAGTATTGGCGAGTATTGGCAGAGTATTGCAGGGTATTGCTAGAATATTGGCAGAGTATTGGCAGAGTATTGCAGAGTATTGGCAGGGTATGGTAGAGTATTGTCAGGGTATTGCAGAGTATTGTCAGGGTATTGCAGAGTATTGGCAGGGCATTGCAGAGTATTGGCAGGGCATTGCAGAGTATTAGCAGGGTATGGCAGAGTATTAGCAGGGTATGGCAGAGTATTAGCAGGGTATGGCAGAGTATTGGGACTGCTGCCATATGATATCTCCCCTCCACTGTACAGATCAGTACACAGAGGGGAGAGAGGAACCGGTGTCATGACATAACGCCGGTTTGTTTACAAGTGATCGCTCCGTCATTTGATGGAGCGATCACGTGGTAAACGGGCGCCGGGTGTACTAAGATGGCCGCCGCTCCGTAGCTAGGCTGAAGCCGCGGCCTTTCCTAAGGCCGAGGTGGCTGCACGCTCCGCGGAGCGCATGTGTGCCGATCCGAACAGGCTGAACCGTTCGGATCACGGATCGGTGACGATCCCTTGCACCTCTAGTGACAAGTGTGGCCCCCCTCAGTCAATACTTGGTAGAACCACTTTTTCACTGCAATTACAGCTGCAAGTCTTTTTGGTGATGTCTCTACCAGTTTTGCACATCTAGAGAGTGACATTTTTGCCCACTGTTCTTTGCAAAATAGCTCATGTTCTGTCAGATTGGATGGAGAGCTTTTGTGAACAGCAATTTTCAAGTCTTGCCACAGATTCTCAATTGGATTTAGGTCTGGACTTTGACTGGGCTATTCTAACACATGGATATGCTTTGATCTAAACCATTCCATTGTAGCTCTGGCTGTATGTTTAGGGTCATTGTCCTGCTGAAAGGTGAACCTTCGTTATAGTCTCATGTCTTTTGCAGACTCTAACAGGTTTTCTTCTAAGCTTGCCCTGTATTCTGCTCCATCCATCTTCCCATCAACTCTGACCAGCTTCTCTGTCCCTGCTGAAGAAAAGCATCCCCACAACATGATGCTGCCACCACCATGTTTCACGGTGGGGATGGTGTGTTCAGGGTGATGTGCAGTGTTAGTTTAACTCCACACATAGCGCTTTGATTTTAGGCCAAAAAGTTCAAATTTTGGTCTTATCTGACCAGAGCACCTTCCTCCACATGTTTGCTGCGTCCCCCACATGGCTTCTCGCAAAAACTGCAAATGGGACTTCTTATGGCTTTCTTCTTGCCACTCTTCCATAAAGGCCAGATTTGTGGCGTGCACGACTAATAGTTGTCTTGTGGACAGGTTCTCCCACCTGAGCTGTGGAGCTCTGCAGCTCCTCCAGAGTTACCATGTGCCTCTTAGCTGCTTCTTTGAATAATGCTCTCCTTGCCCAGCCTGTCAGTTTAGGTGGATGGCCATGACATGAGGTTTGCAGTTGTGCCATACTCATTCCATTTTCGGATGATCAATTGAACAGTGATCCGTGAGATGTTCAAAGCTTGGGATATATTTTTTTTATAACCTAACCCTCCTTGAAACTTCTCCACATCTTTATCCCTGACCTGTCTGGTGTGTTCCTTGGCCTTCATGATGCTGTTTGTTCACCAAGGTTCTCTAACAAACCTCTGAGGGCTTCACAGAACAGCTATACTTCTACTGAGATTAAATTACACACAGGTGGACTCTATTTACTAATTAGGGGCCTTCTGAAGGCAATTGGTTCCACTAGATTTTAGTTAGGGGTTTCAGAGTAAAGGTATGTATGTGCCACTTTGTGTTGGTCTATCACATAAAACCCCAATAAAATACATTTACGTTTTTGGTTGTAACATGACAAAATGTGGAACATTTCAAGGGGTGTGAATACTTTTTCAAGGCACTGTACATAAGTATTCACAGCCTTTGCTCAATACTTTTTTGAAACACCCTTGGCACCAATTACAGTCTCATGTATTTTTTAGTATGATGCTACAAGCTTGGCACACCTATTTTTGGGCAGTTTCTCCCATTTTTCGTTGTAGGACCTCTCAAGCTCCATCAGGTTGGATGGGGAGCGTTGGTGCACAGCCATTTTCAGATCTCTCCAGAGATGTTCAATCGGATTTAACCCTTGTATGCCTAAGTCTATTGCTGACATTTGTTGCTTACAAGTTAAAATCCGTATTTATTGCTAGAAAAGTACTTAGAACCCCCAACCATTATATATATTTTTTTAGCAGAGATCCTAAAAAATAAAATGGCGATCGTTGCAAATTTTTTATGTCACACAGTATTTGCACAGCGGTCTTCCAAGTGCAATTTTTTGGGAAAGATGACACTTTTAATTAAAAAAACAGTAAAGTTATCCCAATTTTTTTGTATGTGAAAGATGATGTTACGCTGAGTAAATAGATAACATGACATGCTTTGAAATTGCGCACACTCATGGAATAACGACAAACTACGGTACTTAAAAATCTCCATAGGTGATGCTTTAAAAATTTCTACTGGTTACCAGTTTAGAGTTACAAAGGAGGTCCTGTGCTAGAATTATTGCTCTCGATCCAAGGATGGCGGCAATACCTCACATGTGTGGTTTGAACACCGTTTACACTTGCGGGCACAACTTACGTATACGTTCGCTTCTGCACGCAAGCACAGAAGAACGGAGCGATTGAAATTTTTTTAAGTGATTTCTTTTTTTTACACTTTTTAAAAAAAATTTAAATTCTGATATTTTTTTTTGCTGTCACAAGGAAAGTAAACATCCCTTGTGACAGTAATAGTCAGCAACAGGTACTTTTTATGGAGGGATCTGGGGTCTATAAGACTCCAAATCCCTCCTTTGCACTTAAAAGTATTCAAAACGCCCAAATCAGCATTTTGGAATACTAATACTTAAAAATCGGGGCCATTGGCAGCAAAGGACACCGGAAGTGATGTCATGACATCGCTTCTGGGTTACTAGATAGGAGAACCGATTCCGGCTTCCCTCACGCTCCTTAGGATAACAGCCGAGCGGCTTTTAGACGCATCGGTTGTTATCACTAAAAATCCAACCACTGGCTCTAAAAAAAACGGTACCGGGGTAATGCATGTATAATCCCTTCAAGCCGAGAATGCATATTTGCGTACGGTCAGCGTTAAGGGGTTAAGTATGGGCTCTGGCTGGGCCACTCAAGGACATTCACAAAGTTGTCCTGTAGCCTCTCCTTTGTTATCTTGGCTGTGTGCTTAGGGTCTTTGTCCTGTAGATCAGGTCTGGGGCCTGTTCTGGTGACCCGCTTCAGCTGTGATTGGACACAGCGGGAGCCAATCAGCGAGTCCGGTGGACCCGATGTCCACCGGGACCCGCTGATCGTTCCTGAGGCAGATCACTGTTCTGTCAGAGGGGAAGATGGAGATCTTGTGTTTCTGCTAAGCAGGAACACGGATCTCTGTCTTCCCCCAGTCAAAGCATTCCCCACACTTTAGCACTAATCACTGTATTGGTGTCACTGGTCCCCAAAAGTGTCACTGTGTCAGATGTGTCCGCCGCAATGTCACAGTCCCGTTAAAATTCGCTGATCTCTGCCATTACTAGTAAAAAAAAGAAAAGAAATTCCATAAATATGTCCCATAGTTTATAGATGCTCTAACTTGAGCAAACCAATCAATATACGCTTATTAGAATTTTTTTTTTTTTTACCAAAAACATAGCAGAATACATATTGGCCTAAATTGATGAAGAAATTTACATTCTTTTTTTTTTTTATTGGATAGGTTTTAAAGCAGAAAGTAAAAAAATACTGTTTTCTTTTTCAAAATTGTCAGTCTTTTTTTGTTTATAGCGCAAAAAACAAAAAAAAACAAAACAAACACAGGAGGTGATCAAATACCACAGGTACAGCGTCCCACGACCGCGCAATTGTCAAGTATCACAAATAATGGCCTGGTCAGGAAGTTGGGTGAACCTTCAGGCGTTGAAGTGGTTAACTGGGAGTCAGACATGAAGATAATGAAGATTTATGAAAGGTGGAGGGGGGAGGAATATAAACCTTTTATAATAAAGTAGTACAGAAGACTTTTTTCATGGATATGAACGACAACTTTGAAAAAAAACAAAAAAAAAAAACAATATTTTTTACTTTCTGTTATAAAACATATCCGAAAAAAAAATTCTTCATCAATTTAGGCCAATATGTATTCTGCTACATATTTTTGGTAAAAAAAATCCTAATAAGCGTATTAGTTTGCGCAAACGTTATAGCGTCTACAAGATAGGGGATATATTTATGGTATTTTAAAAAAATTATTTATTTTTTTACTTGTAATGGCGGTGATCAGTGATTTTTAGCGGGACTGCGACATTGCAGTGCACGAATCGGACACCTAGCTGACACTTTTGACACTTTTTTGGGAACCAGTGACATTATTACAGTGATCAGTGCTAAAAATATGCACTAACACTATAAATGACTGGCAGGGAAGAGGTTAACATCAGGGGCGATCAAAGGGTTAAGCGTATTCCCTAATTGTGCTCTCTTACTGTGGGGGTGGGTTCACTGCATGGACACTGATCCATGTTCCTGATTAGCAGAAACACTAGATCAGTGTCCATGTCTGACAGCACGGCGATCCACCTGTTTCTGTGGTGAGCAATCGCGGGTGGCCGGCAGACATTACATCCGCCAATCAGCGTGTGACTGCCGCTCCAATGGTGCTTGCACGCGCCCCCCAGTGGCTATTTCACAAAATCACATACCTGTACGTGACCTTTGCCAATAGAGCTGTCCTTCCACAGTATATGTTTGGCAGGCAGTCAGGAAGTGGTTAAATGTAATTGTAATGCCTTATATTACCTCCAGCCTGTCAGCCTCCAGCTTCTCTGGGTTCAGAAGCTGATCTACTCTGCACAGTCCTTAAAGTGATTGTAAACATTGGGTTTTTTATTTTTAAACAAATGTGTTACACTTACCTGCTCTGTGTAATGGTTTTGTACAGAGCAGCCCTGATCCTCCTCTTCTGAGGTCCCCCACAGGTGCTTCTGGCTCTTCCTGCCTTCAGAGTGCCCTATAGCAAGTAGCAAAGTATAGTATAGAGTGCCCCTATAGTAAGGTAAAAAAAACTTCAGCCTTTAGATCATTCATTTCCTTCTCCTGTCCAGGACTACATGTCCCTAGAAGCATTGCTCATCACACATTCACAGTTCAGGCACTTACTGACATGTATGGATGGTGTACTGAGCTGTATGTGTGCTGCACTGTATTTTCTGACATGTAAAAAAACAATGCATTCTGTATGCAGGACAACTAATCAGCTAACCAACTAATCATTTATTAAAGTAGTTGACAACTATTTTCATAACCGATCATGCCGATTAGTTGTTTCTGCCCTAGTGAATACATATGTACTGTACGTGTTTTATTTTTCATTTTTAATAAATTTGCAAAAATTTCCAACAAACTTCTTCTTTCACATTGTCATTATGGGGTATTTTTTGTAGAGTTTTGAGGAAAATATCGAATTTAGTCCATTTTGGAATAAGGCTGTAACATAACAAAATGAGGAAAAAGTGAAGCGCTGTGAATACTTTTGGATGCACTGTATACCACAATCTTGCATGCAAAGGTTCCACGACCCCCTAAGTCAAGATAGACTCCATGGAAGAAGTTAAAGCACAGAGGAAAATCCACATAGAAAATCTCACCAAAATTTTAATAAAACGATAAAAATCACACTTTTGAAGGAATTACACAGCACGTGCTACAAACAACCAGCAGGTCCAAGCAGTCAGGCCGACTTGCGGAATAGCATCAGGTGTGAGGCCCCTCCCAACGTGTGCATTTCTCTGTAACCAGCGTTGTTTGGGAATGTGGTTACCTTTGAATGCAAGTTTGTGGTATATATGGCTGCTATGCAGCAAGGCATCTGATGGTCTCCTTGTGGGATCAGAGCAGCTGGTATAGAGCTCATTTAAAAACGCTTGTAGCGATTCCTTTTGGGAGCACTGTCTTCAGTCGTGCACGTCATCATTCCTTCATGGCAAAGAAAGAGGGACTATTAAAGTTTAAAAAATCTGAGCACCTTTTTGTAACATAAATATATTTTTTTAGAACATATATTTTTTGCAGGGTTTGCACATTTTATATGGACTTTATTTGCACAGATGTCAATTTAGGATGAGTTCATCATATGTTTAATGCACTTTTATTGTGTCTCTTACGTGATTTATTAACTTATACCTAGCACCAGGATAGCACACTTTTTATTGTTTGATCGGAGCTTGTTACACATCCTACTAGGATTGGTGATTTAGATGCTGCTGTCCGTTCGATCAAATTGAGTTTTTATTGTATTTGTTTTATTTAGTTTTTGGCACTAAGGTTTACAGTTTTTTTTGCAAGCGCACAAATATTATCTTGGGTTTAAAAAGTATGATTCAATAGATGGGGTTGGGTTAGGCTTCCTCCGTTAAGAGATGAGTTTTTAGGGATCGCCTAAAGGCAAACAGAGTAGGAGATAGTCCAAAAGATTAGGGTAAGGAGTTCAAGGGGATGGGAGAGCCTAGGGTAAAATCCTGGAGGCAGGCATGGGAGCTGGAGAGCAGGATATGCAGAAGCAAAGAGCAATTTGGTTGCTCTTTTGAGATGAGATTGGCGATGAAGCTCAAGGCAGAGTTGTGGATGGTTTTGTATATTGCTGTTAGTATTTTAAATAATATTTGTTGGGTGAGCGGAAGCCAGTGGAAATATTGGCAGACACTGAGGGGTTTGTAAGGTGGAGTCTGGCAGCAGCATTCATGATGGGAAGGGGGGATAATGTATGTAAAGTTAGGCTGACAATGATGGAATTGTAATAGTCAAGGTGAGAGATAACTAGGGAACAAGTAAGTAGCTTTGTGGTGTAGTTGGGCATACTTTGGAGAAGTTATGGCAGCAAGATCTGGGCACTGATTGGAAGTGGGTTTGAAAGGAGAGGTCGGAGACCAGGATTAAGCCAGTCATAGATGGTGAGAGTTCTTCGGTTCCCCCATCAACACAGTCACTGTTGATGGGGGAATCCCTCCCATGGAGCTATTGTGTTCTCCTGGTTGGGGAGTTGTCCCTGCCGGGAAAACACACAGTTTATTGCTAGTGGCTGGCACCAATCGCATGAATAATTCGACAGGCTAGTTGTACCCAAGTTGATTGATCCATGGATTGCTGGAGGTACATCAGCCACAAGCACTGACTGTTTTGGTGCGCCGGCTGTCAGATTACTAAAGGATACTGTATCTACCTTTATCAGTTCCTCCCAATATCTGCTGCTTCCCTTTTAAATATACCATAAAATGTGAAAGTGGCTATTAATAGTTAAATCTTCTAATATTTCAGGTTCAATCACATGTTTATTGAAGCAGGTTGCTATATATAGCATTTCAGTTATCTTTGGAATAAGTCATGCAAGTGCTTTACAATTGATTTACATTTATTAGACATTTAGGAAAGGTCTTATGAAAACACATTCATCACACTGGCCGTTATGAGTAGGCAGCATCAACTAATATTCAATAAATAATAAAGGTTTATTAACATGGGGTAAAAGAAATAATATGATAAACATTAAAAATGAATGAAATGGTCCAGGAGCTAATTAACGGAATACACAAAAATATAAACATCACATTAAAAATTAATTGCTACATCGTTAACCATTTTTGCAGCTGTTTTACAAATCTGTGCTATAAATGAAAAGCTTTGTAACACATGCTCTAATGTTGCATACAAAGCGCTACATCAACTCAAGGTCTAATTTGTGTTACAAAGAGGTTTATAAAAAAAAAAAAAAAAAAAAAGAAGAAGTATGACCGTGCCAGACAATTTGTCCTGGCAGGACTTACACTTTCTGTCAGGTCACATAACCTATTCCTTACTTTTCTACATCTTACAGGGTCAGGCAGTTGATAGCAGGGGTACACCAGGATATAGGATAGTGGTTGCATGAATGCAAGGCAGGTTTGTGCTTTTGTAATAGATCATAGGTCAACAGGATTCTGTGTAACAAGTAATTATGACAAGTAATGTCAAAACGCTGAAATTCGCGCTGTGTGATTTGTTATTTTAGCAGAGAGTTTTGAAATCGCGTGCAGAATGGCAGCGATTCTGCCCGCTATTCAGAGCGCCCAGGTGTGAATGCAGCCTGTTAGATTTTACAGTCTAAAGACATAAAACTAAACACTAAAAAACTGTGAGCAAAGAACTAACTGGTAAGATAAATGCAATTCCTAAGCAATGTATTGAGTAAGTTACAAGACAGATATGGCTACAAATTTAATTATCAGAAAACATTTGATTTAATTTTCTCATGATAAAAATGCAAAGCACGAATGTCTTCCATTTATTAAAAAAAAAAAAAAAAAAAAAAAAGAAGTGCTCCTGTTTTATGCATTATGTATGCAAAACAACACTCAGTAATATAGCTGGTGTGATAAAAAAAAGGGTCATTTTTGAAGATCTGCGATTTGACTGACCTATTTATGAATGCACTTTCATGGCTTTCTTTATAAAAATCCATGTCAGGGATCCCTGAAAGAGTGCGACACATCTGGGCCAAGATTCTGCATGCAAGCACAGCTGCGTTACTACGGTTCAGCACATCACTTATCACAGGAGCAAAATGGCATGTTTAATGTTGGACCATATTTAATCCTAGGGGCATGAGACGCTGTATGCAAGAGAGATTAGTCTTGCAAATGGAGCTTCATTGCAGGACCTTTAAGCAGTCAACATAAAGCAAATGTATAGTTGTGCTCCTAAAGTGCTATTCTTAGGTGCTTGCAGGTACCTTTATTATTGTCATTGAAATCCCAAGAAAGCTACATTATACAAATGTTTAATATAAGTCAGTACTTGGCTTCTTACCCTCCTGAGCTACTATTTTCCCATCTCAGTGACGAGCTGTCTCACTGACCAAAAAGTAAGGCATGGGTGGCACTGTCAATTATACATTATGATCCACTACTATCCAATACCCCCTTAGATTATTTAACTTTTTGTACTAGGAAATTTTAAACATTTTATGTCTTTTTTTTGTGTAAATTCTTTATTTAGCAAGGTAGAACTTGCGGAAATACAGAAATACAATACAATGACCATACAAGCTGTACATCTCTATATCTATTTTTTACACAACCATAAAAGCACATTACGTGAAGCCTCCTAGTGGAATAGGGAATAGAGGCAGGATGTATGTCTAATGAGTAGGAGTCCTCCACCCCCCCCCCCCCCGCACGATCCCTTTAATTTTTCCGGCATGTACCGTATTTTAAGGGAGTAGTTGAGGGAATTAAGCCGGTTCACACCCGACCTCTAAATGTCGATATTCGATGTGCTAACATCGGATAGGACCAGAAACAGGTGCAAAAGGAGTTGAAAAGAGAGTGGGGGGAAGAGGAGGGTTGGGGAAGAAAATAGGGGAATAGGGAGGTGGAGGAGAGAAGTAAAAAAAACAGGGGGGAGGGGGAAAGGGGTTAATACCCCTGTCCAGTCACATCCAATCCACCTAGGGAGTTTTTGCAGTTATTCCCCTTCAAGGTGCTCTGTTCACTAGCTGTCCGTATTCCTCGATTCCTCAATAGATAAATTCGTGCCAGAAATACAATTTTTTGGAGAATTTCTCATTTAAGCCTTTTTCTATGGCCCCCCATTGCATGTATGTCTGCTACTCTTTTCAACCATGCAGCCACCGTCGGAGGCTGGGTCTGTTTCCAATACAGTGGGATGCAGCCTTTTGCTGCCATGAGAAAGAATAGCAATATAGATTTCCTGTAGCTCTTGGTTGGGATCTTGTGATGATGCAGACAGAAGAACTCGGGGAGTCTGGCAACACCCGATCACATTTTATGTCTTAAGCAAATGCTAAAATAGAATGGAAAAAACAGATATAAAAGCTGCGCTCAAAAGGATGATGAAATAATACTATGAAGAATATTATTAATATCTAATATTCTTGTATCTCAGAGGCGCTTCCGGATGAAATAGCATTGATAGCAAAACTGACTTAAAACAAAGTGTGAGTTTATTGTCACACAATTGGCATCATAAATACAATGTAAAAAATATAATAGTTCAGTTCAATGTAGGTAAAAATATATGAAATAGGAAAAAGAGTTATAAAGCTGTAATAGCTTATGAAAGCATGTATGCTTCATGGCTGCTGTCTTTCTCCATGCTGTGTGTGTCCTTCAAGAAGAAACAGGAAATGACGTTCTTAGTCTTCTGGCAGAATTGACAGCTGTCCCAACTTATCAAAGTGTCTTGTTAACATGTCAGTATCTATCCTAGTAGCTGTGTGTGTGTCTGTGTGTGTGTGTCTGTGTGCCCTTCAATATGGAAGCATTGGCTTTATATGTTACATGTGAACGTGTGAACGTCATAACCTCACACCAACTTAGAACCTTGTATGGCACATATTCATCTCTGCTAGCTTCAGTATGCACTCATAGTCATATATGGCATACGATTGACAAGCCCACATGTAACACTCCATATTTGAAATAATATGCTGATCATGTAATGTCATATAACCAAACATCTATATAATATGAACACATATTATCAACTTTACATTAAGTAACTATATACTAGTACTTATTAATATGACTGGAACTACAAACTAACTTAACTTAACAGTATATAATCCACAATGTATATTCCTTTAGCTATGTGGACACGTGTCTATTTTCGTCTTCTCATGACATTCTACACCAAAGAACTTTAAATGTCATACTCAAATTGGCTACACCAGAAAAATCCAGCAATGCTCAGCTTTAGAAGAAGAATCATGTCAAATCTATTGATCAAGGTCATTCACACATACTCTATTTATCATGATTAATCATAAAACCAAATATGTTTTGCAAGCTTGCCATGAATATAATATAACACCTATAAGTGCCGAATTATGAATTTGGAATAATATTCTAACATACTATAAGTTGTGAAAACAAAGCAGCCAGAACCAAGATCTAGTCTCCAAACCTCACAATAGAAAATAATATAAAAAAGATGCGGCGCTAAAAAATGATTTAAGTGATAACACAAATGAGTATTTCCACAATATTAAACAATTGAACATAGGAATGAACACTAATATCCAAAAAAATATAGATAACAAAATGTGAAGGATAATAAGTATATAAAAGGTGAAATCACCCCAAAAAATAAAGTCCACAAACTGAGGAAAAAATCCGTGATTGAAAAGAAAAGTGCCAAAAAAAAGGGAAGATAAAGATGCAGGTGGGGAAATCTTCTATATTTCTTCACACCCAGAGTGAAATATCATATGCGCTTACCGGATCCTGGTGACTGCTATTACGGCAGTCAGAATCAGCACAGGGAATTGGGTCTCCCCACAACCTTGACGTAAGGTAACCGTAAGCAGCAGATAGTTCTCAGGGATGCAAGACAAAAAACAATCCATAGCGTAATATGTCCGAACAGTCAATTTATTTAAAAAAGAATTGCACTTACAGAAACTCGGTTGAAAAACAGCATATTTCCATGATACAAACGAACATCGGCATCTCAGTCTGTTGCCTCCGCTTCCTAGGTTCATGTAAAGCCCAACACGAGAACGGACGTGGTGACGTCGTAGGCTCCTCCCTACGTGTTTCATCACGATAGGACGTCGTCTGGGGATTGGCCAAGTTCGAGCGTCACCATGTGTGGGCATTAAATACACTACGGACGCCATCTTAACTAATGGCAAATAGGATATGACATTGAAAACCGGCCCAGTTATCTTAAATAGCGGCCGTCAATGCACATAAGCTGAGCGGGGGAGAATCTAGAGTGGAGGAAGGAGAAACGCCATCTTGTGGTAAAAAAGAATAACAATCAAATTATTTCTCGGATGGTAACAACAAACCAACCCCCCTGGCCGCCCGATCATTAGTGGCATAGATTCGGTCACGGCCAGGATTGGGAGATATGTCGATAATTTCTTGCAACCCTTAGTGACAGCCACTCCAGCATATTTGAGAGATACCACTCAGGTCATTAACCTCTTGGAAAGTTGTGAGTGGAAGGAGAGCTACATCCTTGCTACAGCGGATGTAGCCTCTCTATACACCAACATTTCCCATCAACATGGGTTTGAGGCAGTGGGCCACTACCTGGATCATGATTTTTCCTTACCCCGGCCCCAAAAAGAATTTATTTTATCACTTTTGAGATTTGCAACAGGCCGTAACTATTTTTGGTTTGGGGGTAATTTTTTTTGCAAATTTGTGGTGTAGCCATGGGCGCCAAATTTGCGCCCAGTCTGGCCAATTTATTTATGGCCAGATGGGAGATGGAGGTCATTGATAATAATCCCCCCAATGAGTTACGTCTATGGAAAAAGTACATAGACGATGTCCTGGTTGTGTGGGATGGGGACCAAGCCTCTCTGGAAATTTTTTTTACATCACTGAACCAAAATGATAGGGGTATATCCCTTCAGTTTGAAAATAGTGGTACTGAAATCCACTTCCTTGACCTTAACACCTTGGTCAGGAATGGTCGCCTTATTACTAACACACATTTTAAAGCGACCGATAGAAACGCTTACATCCCACTCTCCAGTTGTCACCACCCGGCCTGGCTAAGGGCTGTCCCTCAGGGCCAATTTCAACGGATCAGGCGTAACTGTACAGAGGTTTTAGAGTATTACCAACAAGCACAGGTACTTAAGCAACGTTTCCTGGATAAAGGTTACTCTGAAAGTGAGATAGATGTCACTATTTCTCGGGTTGCTAATATGGATAGGGCACTTATGTTACACAGGGAAGTGGATCCCAGTCCTGCACCTGACAACAAGTTTAGTTGGTCTATGATCACGGGTTACTCCAATTAGCATTTTTCTGTCAAGAAAATCTTTCAAAAGCATTGGAATATACTCAGGAATGACAAGGTTCTTGGAGCAATCATCCCTGATAGACCCTTGGTGATATATAGGGGTGCACCCTCTTTACGACATAGTGTTGCTAGGAATGTGATAGATCCCACTAAAACTATCTCTTTCTTTCACACTATGAAAGGCTTTTACCCCTGCCGTAAATGTAGCATTTGCCAAGTAAATAGCTTTACGGGCAGAAAATGTGAGACCTTCCAATCTTCGGTCACGAGTAAGATATACGACATTCAATCCTTCATCACATGTTCCACCAAATATGTCGTCTATCTTATCCAGTGCCCATGTTCCAAACAGTATATTGGTCAAACCAAATGTGAATTACATGTGCGGTTATCAGAACATGTAGCTAATATAAAGCGGGGTTTCACCAAGCACAATCTATCTAGGCATTATGCCAAGTACGACAATAAGAAACTGAAGGGTACCCTTTTTTAAGCTTTTGACAAGATAAACCCTCATTGGAGAGGGACAAATAAGGTCAGGTCCATCTCTAGGCTTGAGACTAGGTGGATCTTCCATATGAAATATTTTGTCCCTTTTGGATTAAACGTTGATTGGGACATTAATTGTTTTATAAACATTTCCTGATAATTGGAGTTCCCCTTTATTTTGATAAAATTCCTCCTTCTCTTAAACGTTTTTTCTGATCGGTTTTTATTAAAGATTTAAATTTTTTACATCATTTAATTATTGAGGAATTTTTTATTTTGTTATTGCCGATTTAATAGATGTTTGATATTTTAATTTTTTGCCTTTACATTCTATTGCACTTTTAAAGTATATTTCCAATGCTGTGTATTGTCTGCCGCCTGTTGAATCCCTTCGTGGTTTGTTGTTACCATCCGAGAAATAATTTGATTGTTATTCTTTTTTATCACAAGATGGCGTTTCTCCTTCCTCCACTCTAGATTCTCCCCCGCTCAGCTTATGTGCATTGACGGCCGCTATTTAAGATAACTGGGCCGGTTTTCAATGTCATATCCTATTTGCCATTAGTTAAGATGGCGTCCGTAGTGTATTTAATGCCAACACGTGGTGACGCTCGAGCTTGGCCAATCCCCAGACGACGTCCTATCGTGACGAAACACATAGGGAGGTTCCTACGACGTCACCACGTCCCTTCTCGTGTTGGGCTTTACACGAACCTAGGAAGCATTTTGTTATCTATATTTTTTTGGATATTAGTGTTCATTCCTATGTTCAATTGTTTAATATTGTGGAAATACTCATTTGTGTTATCACCTAAATCATTTTTTAGCGCCGCATCTTTTTTATATTAAATGCTAAAATAGAACAACTGAACAGCTGCTACATGCAACTGACCTAAGGCATCAATAAAACTTGCTCTTCAAGAATTCATACTGAATCCGGATCAAATGCCAAGACTTATTTACTGAAATGTCCCTAGTCTCCAATAGCATGTGCACAATCTGACAGTCTCCTGCAGCATGTCCAATGTCTTTGACCATCTCTTGTATGATGTCTGCAATTTTTTAAACATCTGCTGTACTATTTCATCTACAGTCTCTGACAATCTCTTGCATCATGCCCTTTTGACTATATCCTGTTGTATGCCTGCTGTCTCTGATGATGAACATTCACTCAATTTTATGCGTTGCCCTTTGGTGATGTTGGGGTGATGCTGCACTTTAGGTCCCTCATATAAAGAAGATCATGCAAAGTCCAATAACTGCACAAAACAAATTTGGTCACTAGGGTTTTGTAAAACAAATGAATAAAGAAAAGGAGATGATATTGCACTTGTAGTAGGTAAACAAAGTGTGTCAGTCATAAGCAGCAGCACAAGTATCAAGTCATCCAATAAGTTTTTAGGAAAATTACTGACAGTGCTGCTCGATACCTTGTCAGGAAAATCAAGGGTGACATTTAAAAAATACTGATGCAAACCCTGCGACAATCCACTATTCAGTTCATGTCAGGCGAATTCCATACTATGGTCTATGATGCAGTGAGGAAATCCAGACTAACAGCCACATTAATGAAAGAATCAAATGGTTCTAAATTAACAATATGAATTACAGGAAATCAGTAGTGCCCGTCTTTGTGTTTTAATGGTTTGATTAAGAGTGTTGTAATACAGAGGATGATTCTACAACACAACCAAAGAGCTAAGAAGACGATTTAATTAGTTATACAATGTAGAACTAAAATTGTAAAGGATATATCAAATAAATAAAATAAAATGTTATACTTATCTGCCTCAAACCTCATCTTTTAGGGTCCCCTGTCAGCACTCCTGGCTCCTCCTCTTCCTGGAGTGCCACCATAGAAAGCTACTTCCTATTGTTGTATACCTGTGGGCTCGATCCCAAGCCGCACTGCCTGTGTCCATAGACACAGACAGCACAGTCCCTCGTCACAGGATTTGATCGACAGCAGAAGGAGCCAATGGATATCAATTTGCCCTGTGAGGAAGGGGAAGAGGAGAGCCACTGCTTTTGGACACAGCACTGAAACAAGATTAGGCCCAGGCAAGTATTTGGGGGGGGGGGGGGGGGGGAGACTGGCAGGGGGAGCTGCACACAAGGTTTTTTTACCCTAATGTATTGAATACATTAAAGAGAAACTTCAGGCAAACATTATACATTTTTGAAATTACACCTTCGGCATAGAATGACAGTAATTATCCTATTTAGCAACTTCATTGCAAAGAAGCTGGAGTATTTATATTGAAAAATTAGACTGTTTTATTACTCACCCCTTCTCTGCTTATGCCAATTTTAACTGTGGGTAGGTGAAACTAGTGCCTCTGTTTTCTGGGTATTGTAACTCTTTCTCCAGCCTTCGTTAAATGTGAAACCTCGCGCTTGCATGCTAACCACACATCACGAGCCTAGCTGTGCAATAAAGCACAGCGCTTCCAGCCCTTTGCTTACATGATGCTGTAGCAGCGGCAGCAGAATTCCACTGCTGTTGCTATAATATCTGCCCATTTCCTGCTTCCTTCACCTTCCTCTAGCCCTCATCCACTCTCCTCTGCCCTCCTTCCCTCACTGCTAATCTCATGAGAGAAAAAAAAATATATTGAAGACTCCTGGGATTAATGACGGCAATATCCCAGGAGTCAATGGAACTATAGTTTCACCTGGCCGATTGGCGTAGGAAGAAGGCTGGAACTACTGAAAAAATGTTTAGAGGCTGAAAATTTTCATTTTTTAATGCATTTATATTAAAGTAGAGGTAGACTATTCAAATTGAAGAAACTTGACAAACTGACTGAAGATCCACTTTAACACATACAAATTCCCCCTTTTTTGGGGACTTTTAAGGCACTTGAATTACAAAAATATAAATGAGAAGTGAAATACGTAACAACGGAATTTATTGGAACATCAACATAAAAAGGGAGACATGGCTAACTAGGCTACTATTACACCATCTGTGAAATATATGAAAGTATGATGAGTCTTCCTCTACCCAACGCATTTTGGAGAGTTCACGTCTCTATCAGGGGTATGAGGAGTATCATATAGTCAATCAAGTGGTGTTGTATTTAGACATGCCATGTTTCAGTTAAAAACAATGTTTGAAAGAATCGGTCCTCTTGCCCATCATATTATATTGTGCAATATCATTATGTTTCAGAGGCATAGAAGAGGAGAGAACACCACCTATATGGAGGGAGCAGGTAGCATTGAGGTCTTAGAGAGCCAACCCCTGGCCTTAATACAGGTCTGGAACATGTAGTCCCCCAACATGGATGATATAGCAGGGCTTCTAGTTAGAGAGTGTAATATTTATATTATACACACACACACACCCCTTGTACTGAGGAGGGTGAGGTCCAACACGGTGAAGACACAAGTTCACGCAATCAGGCCTTCCCACAGGCCATATATGAAGAAAAAAAAGAGAGGGATTGCTGCACAAGTAAAGTGTTTATTCAAAAATAGTAAAAAATTACATCATTTCCATATTATGTAAGGTAACAGTTTCGTGCTAAAACGATAACGCCCTTACATAGTAGGTGAGGTTGAAAAAAGACACAAGTCCATCAAGTCCAACCTATGTGTGTGATTATATGTCAGTATTACATTGTATATCCCTGTATGTTGTGGTCGTTCAGGTGCTCATTTAATAGTTTTTTGAAACTTTCGATGCTCCCTGCTGAGACCACCGCCTGTGGAAGGGAATTCCACATCCTTGCCACTCTTACAGTAAAGAACCCTCTACGTAGTTTAAGGTTAAACCTCTTTTCTTCTAATTTTAATGAGTGGCCACGTGTCAAAATTCCCTTCCACTAAAAAGTTTTATCCCTATTGTGGGGTAACCAGTACGGTATTTATAAATTGAAATCATATCCCCTCTCAAGTGTCTCTTCTCCAGAGAGAATAAGTTTAGTGCGCGCAACCTTTCCTCATAACCAATATCCTCCAGACCCTTTATTAGCTTTATTGCCCTTCTATGTACTCGCTCCATTTCCAGTACATCCTTCCTGAGGACTAGTGCCCAGAACTGGACAGCATACTCTAGGTGCGGCCAGACCGGAGTCTTGTAGAGTGGGAGAATTATTTTGATCTCTGGTGTTGATCCCCTTTTTAATGAATGCCAATATTCTGTTTGCTGTTAGCAGCAGCTTGGCATTGCATGCCATTGCTGAGCCTATCATCTACTAGGACCCCCAGATCCTTTTCTATCCTAGATTCCCCCAGAGGTTCTCCCCCCAGTGTATAGATTGCATTCATATTTTTGCCACCCAAATGCATTATATTACAGTTTTCTACATTAAACCTCATTTTCATGTAGTTGCCGACCCCATTAATTTGTTCAGATCTTTTTGCAAGTTTTCACATCCCGCATAGAAGTTATTGCCCTGCTTAGCTTAGTATTGTCCACAAATACAGAGATTGAGCTGTTTACCCCATCCTCCAGGTCAATTATGAACAAAACAAAAATAGGATTGGTCCCAGCACAGAACCCTGGGGGACCCTACAACCCACCCCGGACCAGATTACTCCCCATTTATCACCACCCTCTAAACTCACCCTTGTAGCCAGTTTTCAATCCATGTACTCACCCTATGGTGCATGCCAACGGACCTTATTTTGTACAGAAATGTTTATGGGGAACTGTCAAATGCTTTTGCAAAATCCAGATACACCACGTCTACGGGCCTTCCTTTATCTAGAGGGCAACTCACCTCCTCATAGAAGGTTAATAGATTGGTTTGGCAAGAACAATTCTTCATGAATCTGTGCTGATTACTGCTAATAAAACCGTTCTCATTACTAAAATATTGTATACAGTCCCTTATCCTCCCCTCCAAGAGCTTGCATACTATTGATGTTATCATACTATTGATGTTAGTCTAACTGGTCTGTGTTTCCCAGAGATGTATTTTGGACCCTTCTTCAAACCACTATATTATATATATACACACACACACACACACACACACATTCATACACACACACATATACATACATACATACAACTTGCCGGAATGGAGTTCTGCCACCTCTGGCAGCCCTGTCCTCTCTCTCGTCAGTAACACAGAAAAATAAAGGAATCACTTCCTCCACCAGCTTCTGTGTAGTAGTGTCGACACTGCATCCAGGGCACATGATGCTGGATGTTTACAGATAGATGTCCCTGGTCTCAACCTGTAATCGCCCACATTATTTGTAAATATGGGGCAAGCAAAGGCAGCTTCTTTCTCCACCTGCAGCCTGTTACAACTGTGTATAGCACAGAGAGGAGCGAAGTGCTGTGAGACTCCTCCTCTGCTCCATGCTACATTCCTAATAGGCAGAGCTGCAGGAACGTCACTGTTGAAAAAAAAGCCCGGGCACAACTATCAGAGCCGTGATGGCTGCATTCTGCAAGAGGTGACAGAGAGCTGTGGGGGAGGAGGACAATCTGTGAACAGGTGAGAGAGCTTTTTGTGTGGGGGTGGGGAGGATTTGTGAGAAAGCTGGAAGGAGGGATCTGTGAAAAATTGAGAGAGCTTGGGGGTAGGGGATCTGTAAAAAGGTGGGAGATTTGTGCAAAGGGGAGAGCTGGAAAAGGGGGATTTGTGCAGAGGTTATAGCAGGGAAGGGGGTTTGCAGATTGTACAGAGGTGAAAGCTGTGAGGATAAGCTGTAGATGGGGGTGCTGAGGTGAGTTGTAGACTAGGGGTGTAATCTGTGGGGGGAGGGGTGCAGAGGTGAGATGGTAAACTAGGGGTGTAAACTGTGGAAAAAGTGCAGAGTTGAACTGTGGATGGGGCAGAAGAGGTGTGTTGTGGATGGGGAGGTGTGTAGGTGGGCTGTGGATGTTGGACACAGAGCTGAGCTGGGGATGGGCACAGAGGAAAGTAAA
The DNA here is from genome assembly GCA_037952925.1 of Lithobates clamitans. Lineage (NCBI taxonomy): Eukaryota > Metazoa > Chordata > Amphibia > Anura > Ranidae > Lithobates > Lithobates clamitans. The sequence goes on from JBBGZY010000044.1 coordinate 6,081,655, forward strand.
GAGGTGTGCAGAGGCGAGTAATTGATGGTTACTTTGAGGGGTGGAGGATTTTTGCTTGGAGAGGACAAGGGAACTTTGCTGGGGGGCAGCAAAGTATACAGCGTTCAGTAACCAAGAGTATGTCATGTATGGTAGGGTATGCAGGGTGCAACAGTGAGGATTTAGTAAAATACCTTGTACATTACCTAGTCATAACGGTATGCTGTGCTATACATTACATACCTCTTACAGTCATATGTTACATTAATGGCCCCTGGACAATACTAATGAATTCTGCACAATGGGTTTTAAGTTACGTACTCCTGACCCCTGCACTCTGTATGCTGGACTGCACATTACACTCTATATTACGTATTCCTGACCACTGCACTCTGTACATAGGGATATATGTTGAATACAGAGTTCAGCAGTCAGGAGTATGTAAGGTACAACACAACTGACAAAGTGCAGTGGTCAGAAATATGTAACAGCCTAGTATAAAGAGAACAGGGGTCATCATTACATGATCATAGTCTATGCTGTGCAGTACATACTGTACCTTTTTCATGTTGTGTACTGTACGTGTTTATGACTACTGCACCCTGTATGATATGCACTTCTCTGCACTGCACAATACATACTCCTGAGTCCTGTACTCTGTGTTTCACTTTTCTGAACCATGTGTCTTCAGTGATACACAGTTCTGAGCCTCGATCACACCCGCTATTTGGCAACCGCGTAATTTTCACCTCTAAAGGAAAGTGTGGCTGGGGGGTGGGGTTGTGGGTGTGGTAAGGTTGGGGTTGTGGGTGTGGTTGGGGTGGGGCATTGGCTGGGGAGGGTGAGTTCCAGCACCTATTTCCTGAGAAAAAAAGCCCTGCATACATTCACGTATAACACGCACCCCAAGTTTAGGAGAGAATTTTAAGGAAAGAAAAACTTTTAGGAGGGAAGTTTAAGGAAAAGAAACTTACATTAAAATGCCCATCAATGCAGCCTCATCAGTGTTCATCTGCAGCCTTGTTAGTGTCATTGCAGCCTTTTCAGTGTCAGTGCAGCCTTGTCAGTGCAGCTTTGCCCCAGTGCAGCCTTGTCAGTGCAGCTTTGCCCCAGTGCAGCCTTGTCAGTGCAGGTTTGCCCCAGTGCAGCCTCGTCAGTGCAGCTTTGCCCCAGTGCAGTCTTGTCAGTGCAGCCTTGCCCCAGTGCAGCCTTGTCAGTGCAGCTTTGCCCCAGTGCAGCCTTGCCCCAGTGCAGCCTTGTCCCCAGTGCAGCCTTGTCCCCAGTGCAGCCTTGTCCCCAGTGTCCATGCCTACCGCCGACATACACATGCATGTAGTTTTAAATATGGCGCCGCGGAGTTCGGAGGGACTCGGCGACGGCGGAACTGAACGAACGCCGCCGAGATACACATAGTCGAGTGTATTTGGCTCTTTCCGGTGCCGCTCACAGTCCCGCCCAATGATGGACATAACACAGGTCCAATGGCGGGACTGGGCGTGACTGTGAGCGGCGCCGGAAAGAGCCGAATACACTCGACTATGTGTATCTCGGCTCTGTGATTTCGGCGGCGCTCGTTCAGCTCCGCCGAGTCCCTCCGAACTCCGCGGCGCCATATTTAAAACTACTCGCTATGTGAATGTCGGCGGCGATCGCCGCCGATAGCTCACAGCGGGGATCGGCGTATAACACACACCCACGACTTTCCCCTGATTTTAAGCGGAAAAAAGTGCGTGTTATACGCCGATAAATACGGTATATATATATATATACATATATATACACACATACACATATATATATATATATATATATATATATACACACACACACATATATATATATATATATATATATATATATATATATATACACATATATACATATATACACATATACACATATACACACACACTACGACAAGGGTAAGAACCTTTTTTCCGTGGACCTAAAAATGTGGTTGTGGCCGATATTGGTCAGACTTCACCAATTTATCATGTATGGTTCTTCTTCAACGATAAGAAGGTAAAAGGTGGAGAATAAAATTCTGGAACCAACGAATAATTTTCAGATAATATAGACCAGTGTTTGTTTAACTATATTGAATACACAATTTGAGAAGGGGTGAAATTGGGAAATAATGGGCATTATGTGACCCACAGACTTTATTTTTCTTACAATGCAGTTCATGTTGTGCTTTTTTACCTACCTCTCTGGGATAACCCCGCTGTCGGAGTCTGCACTCCATTTTATCCAATCGCATCTCACAAGTCTTGGTGTCACCTACACACTTTGTTTTTAACTAAAACATGGCATGTCTACATAAAAACACCACTTGATTGACTATATGATACACCTCATATAGTGCTGAAGATTGAGACAGAGGGTGGGAGCTGCCCAACTTAAGATAGCAAGCTTGCTAACTTGAAGACTCCAGCTCTCTGCCGCATTTGGGACACCTGCTCTCTGTGCAGATCTGAAGCACCTCCCACTCCGCCCACTGTGTGGATGAGAGCGGCAGCCGGGTGGGAGACTCAGAAGATGACACACAGCTGCTAAGAGGCAGCCACGGCCTGGACAGGACTGCCACTTGGTCTGGGTGTAGACCGCAGTCCACCATTTAGTGATCCCTGCCCTAGAACAATCTGAATGGGATCAGATCTGGCCCACCACAAAATCGTGCTCCAGAAATGCAGTTGCAGTGGAAACCAAATTATAGTATCACACCGGTGGTACATCACTTTAAGAAGACTAGCACATGCCTCTGCATATTGCTTTCGAGGTTGCCCTGAACCTTTTTTCACATCTGGTAGTCCTACCCAACAACCCAAAATCCTTGGTACCCTCTTTCATCCAACCCCTACATTTGACCTCTCTGAGGTCCTCTAAATTCGCAAACCTGACTCTCCAATCCCCAAATTTCTCCTTATGACTCATTCTTACAACCACTATTCAAGTTCTGGCACAAGCTTAGCTATCACCACGTATGCCTGTCTACGAGGTAAAACCTAAAGTGCACTGGATATTAGTCAATAAGAAACTGACGGCTCGACTACAAAACACAATGCCTAAACTCCAGCGTATCTGAGACCCCTGGATTTCGGCATTCTTTGAGAGTTTATGATCAGAGACTACTGGATCCATGAAAATGCACTTTCACCTGTCATTCAATTGAAAACTTGTGCACCTCTCCAGCCTTCTCCACCTCCACCCCCGTCTCATCTTTCTCTTTTTTACTGCCTCTTTTACTTCCTCTAACATCTTAACCACTTGCTGACCAGCCGCCGTCATACTGCGCAGGTTGGCACAGCTGCGCGAATCACTGCAGGTTTACGTCGGTCGCTTTACGAGCTCTAGGGGGCATACGTGATCCGCCAGAGCCGATGGGCATGTCTGGCGGCCACAATGTCTGCCAGCAACCCACGATCGCTCCTCAGAGCCAGAACGGGGATTTGTTAATGTAAACAGACAGATCCCCGCTCTGTCAGGGAAGTAGAGAGAGATCTGCTGTTCCTAGTGATCAGGAACAGCGATCTCTCTCTACCCCGTCAATACACTCCCCCCAGTTAAAAACACCTAAGGAACACTAAATCCCTTGATCACCCCCTAGGATTTTTATCCCCCACACCTATCTTGTAGGCAGGGTTTGTGGCGCCTGATTGCTATTTAATAGCAATCTAGGTAGAGCAGCACTAGTGCTGTGACTGCGGATGGGGTAACACACACCAGTCATACAGGACTTCAGGTAAAGTATATTTTTGGTATTTTTTTCGTTCCTTGCTCTCAGATGAGAGTTCAAAAATTTGGCCTGTTATGCTGACACTTCTCTCGGCTCAATTTGTTTGATGCTGTGTATGTTTCGTTTGCTGCTTATAGACCGGCTCCCTGGAGAAAATATATATATGTATGGGTCGCCATAAATCTGTGTAACCAGCTAACTGTGCTTGCAATATGGACCCTTGATGCACTTATCCCTGCTATCTTTCATCTTTTGCCATTGGGGATTTTACCCGCCTGTTCCCTGAAGTCCGCAGTGTTATTTCAGTTTGCCCCCATCCGTATACACACACACAGCACCTTTTGAAAGTATACAGTTTTATTTTAATTTTATATTTTCTTTTAGTATCATTACCTTTCCGATAGTATGACATATGGTCATGTAAAAAAACTATTTAGGAAGTTCTCCACTAGTATCAATATGGACTAAGGTCTTGTTCAACCCCTAGGCCTACCTTTGTATGTGAGGTCTTTGGCCCCATTGGAATAATTGCAATGACTCTAATATAATTGCAGACCTGTGCAGCCACTCTGAATTGTTTTCATTACATCCCCTAGCCTCCGGCTGTTGCGTTCCTGGTTGCTGCGGGAGTGGATTTAGCGGACACCCAAGATGCAGCCCGGGAAGCCCTTCCTTCTTGTTTTTACCTACCTGCATCTTTTTGGCCATCTGGCCACCCCCGTGTGATCCGTTGTCTGCGACTGTGTTTGGTGTTTAAGAATCAAGTAGTGCACATATATCTTTTATCGATTTTTATCTTTGTCTGGATCCATCTACCGCCATTGGATAGATGGAGAAACACTGCTGAAGTATGTCTTTTTTGTTGCTGAAAATATGTTCTTCTTTTATATTCTATATTGCTACATTTAGAATCAAATGCATATCAGAATATCCCTGAGGAAGGAGGTTTTTTTTCTCCGTAACGCGTAGGAAAATACGGTATGCATTTTCTATTGTTATATGTTTATACCGTGTGTGCATACCTATCTGTGACTCTCCTGTAACGCTATGCACCTTTGAACTTGTCTGCACAGATTTTTCTTATTTATGTCTATATATTTTGTTTCTTTTTTGATAAAGTATGTAATAAATCAACTTTTTGTATTTTTTATGATACTCTGTGTCTCTCAGTCCATGCCTTTAAAGTCCTGACCTTGAGGTGAAACCATTTGCAAACTGTCAGTGACATTTATAAAGTAATTAGCACTGTATAAATGTCAATGGTCCCAAAAAGTGTCAAAAGTGTCCGTTCTGTCGATCGCAATGTCGCAGTCCTGCTAAAAATCGCTGACCACCGCCATTACTAGTATTAAAAAATCTAATAAAAATGCCATAAATATGTCTATTTTGTAGACGCTATCACTTAACCAATTAAGCCAACCAATATATGCTTATTGTGATTTTTTTTTTTTTACCAAAAATGCATAGAAGAATACATATTGGCTTAAACCGATGAAGAAATTAGTTTATTTTTTTGGAATATTATAGCAAAAAGTAAAAAATAGTTTTTTTTTTGTTTATAGCGCAAAAAATAAAAACCACAGAGATTATCAAATACCACCAAAAGAAAGCTCTATTTGTGGGAAAAAAGGACATAGATTGTTTGTGTACAAAGTCGCATGACAAAATGGCCTGGTCATTAAGGGGGTAAATTCTTCCGGTCTTCAAGATATCTCTTATTCTACTTAATCATCCCAATTACAAATGTCATATGTTTTCAGAAAGTCCATATTTTGGTACCACACCACACTGATGTCAGCTTTATAGCTTAATCTGATGATCTCCTCATCATCATGTGCATTTTCTATCACAGACGTACCTTGTTACACCTTTTTGTACACTCCTGCTTAAGATTTACTTAATGCCAGTGGTTACCTATGCCTTTTGTATACTCTACTCCTCAATGTATTACTGTGGTTGTAGGTTTTGAAAATGCAATAAAAAAAACTATTGAACAAAGAAGACAGTGGAGAGTTGATTAACAGTCCGAAGATAATATAATAAACTAGTTAAGCTAAGAGTGATTTCTCTGTACGAGTGAAAAGGTCCATCACCTGTCTCTAGTGACAGTGGACATTAGACATTTATTAAAAGTCATAATTGTTATTGTGAACATGGATACTTATGATAAAAACTTATGATAAATATCTGATAGAGTAAAGAGCTAAATGCATAGTTGATGTGATGATCGTTCTCAGTCTGATGGCACTTGCTGTGGTCCTGCAAGCTGGGAAATTTTTGTGTAGAGTGAGGCTAAGAATGTCATTGTTGCATATCAGTGTCAGTGTGGGTTCGACCAGCCATTTGTCAAGCCAGTGAAGGTGGCTGGGGTCTGACACCACATCTGTCACAATCCCCTTCATGCATTACATTCAGGAACAATGAGAAAAGCAGGACTGACTTGACAGCTACAGAAGAACCTTGCTTACTATTGGGCTAGCCCAACTTGCCATTCAACTAATAGCTATTAATCTTCTCTATGGCTTGAGAAATCCATAGGTCATAAATCACAGAAAGAAAGCAGAACAACATTAACAGGAAACTGAAAGCAGTCCAATAACACTCCTGGATCTTAAAGGCTAAGGCAATGTTTTTAGCAGTTTAAATTAGGGATAATTTAATAAACATCTTTGTTATAGTATTTTTATGACAGATACATAATAGATATATACACACATACACTGTATGTAAAATAAATACAATAAATTACACACACATATATATATATATATATATATATTTTATCTTATTTTTAAATTTTCATTTTCATTATAAGTGTTGTAAACCTGTTTTCTTGTTTTAAATTTGTAGCTAAGCTTAGAAATATAAGGGGTGAGTTGGGGCTCCCACTTACAGGGGACTGTATGCAGCTGGAAGGGAAAATATTCCCAAGTATAAGTATTGCTTTGTCATTGTAATACAAATTGTCCAACATTTTTAGGTCGGCCACACGTGCAGTGGCCAGGAGAAGAAAACATAACGTAATCTCCATAAATGGACACCTAATGCCCCGTACACATGTTAGGATTTTCCGAGCTTGTTGTTGGAAATTCCGACCGTGTGTAGGCTCCATCCGACATTTTCCATCGGAATTTCCGACACACAAAATTTGAGATCTGATCTCAAATTTTCCCACAACAAAATCCGTTCTCGTAAATTCCGATCGTGTGTACACAATTCCGACGCACAAAGTTCCACACATGCTCGGAATCAAGCAGAAGAGCCGCACTGGGTATTGAATTTCATTTTTCTCAGCTCATTGTACATCAATGCGTTCTTGACGCTCGGAATTTCTGACAAGATTTGTGTGGCCGTGTGTATGCAAGACAAGTTTGAGCCAACAGCCGTCGGAAAAAAAACATGGATTTTGTTGTCGGAAAATCCTATCGTGTGTACAGGGCATTAGTGGGTAGACCTGTCCAACTGCAAGTGGACCAGAAGCTTCACTGTTTTCCAGGGAAAAAATACAATATACTAAACAAAGATGAAGTGTCTTTGTGGCGATTATGTAGAGATACCATTACTAGTCAAACAAATAAAGGGAACTAAAACAATTTTGCTCAAATGGTCATCCAAGCACTTGCCTTACCACTTACCACTTAAGTAGTAACAGTTCTAAATAGCAATAAATATCTTTATATTTCTTCTGGGTGCGCTTCCTACAGAGGCTTCTTTGTATGCATTTCTGGGTGCGATCATGTACATTGCCATATCCAAACTACACCTCCCATCAAGCACTGCCCCAGCATTCATACTGGGTATACATTGGCTAGTGAATATGTTTATGCTGGTACTGATCTAAAGTATGTGCTGCTGAGGACCAAAATGAAATGTGTACTGTACAGTGGGTGGTGCTGTGCCATGGTTGGTCTATTCCGATTTTTGGAGCAATGCTTGCTGTTTGGGAATGTATAATTGTTGTCCAAGTTAGGAATAAGCCTAGAAGGGTTGTTACATTCCCATATACTATGGGACCATGATGTTTGAATGTAGCCAGCCTTAGAAAGGAAATTGCAAGATAGGCGATTTAAAAAGCTTTTTGGAGTGGATATATGCCAGTGCCCAGCGCTGGCATTAGAAGGGGCAAATAGGAATTGATATGAAGGTGGGTATACACAAATATACATACAACCACAATTCCAAAAAAGTTGACCTACTGTTTACAATCTACATGAAAACAGAATACAACTAATTGCAAATCTCATAAACCCATATTTTACTCACAATAGAAAACAGAAAATATATCAAATGTTTAAACTAAGAAAACGCACCATTTAACAATAAAATGATTTTAAAATGGATGGCAGCAACATGTCTCAAAGTTGGGACATGGTCATGTTTACCTTGGTGTAGCACCCCCTCTTCTTTTAACAATACTCTATAAAGGTCTGGGAACTGAGGAGACCAGTTGCAGACATTGGGGGGGGGGGGGGGGAGACACGACATTGTCCCATTTTTGCCCGATATACCTGCTTAATAGTCCTAGGTCTTCTTTGTTTCTTTCTTTTCTTTGACACTCTTTCACAGGAGCTATCCCTAGCAGCCAAGGTCTTCAGGATTGTCATCATTTCAGCCTTTCCTCCAATGCTGTCCTTCATAGCAGGCGCCTGATCATCTTTGTTGCTTATTCTTGTTCTTCAATGGGAATGTTTGACTATTCTTCCATAAGCGCATTTGTGAGGTCAGGCACTGATGTTGGATGAGAAGGCCTGGCTCGCAGTCGCCGCTATAATTCACCCCACAGGTGTTCTATCAGGTTGAGGCCAGGACTCAGGCCATCCAAGTTCCTCCACCCCAAACTCGCTCATCCATGTCCTTATGGACCTTGCTTTGTGCACTGGTGCGCAGTCATGTTGGAACAAGAAGGGAACATCCCCAAACTGGTCCCAGAAAGTTGAAATTGTACAAAATGTATTGGTATGCTGAGTTTCCTTCACTGGAACTAAGAGGCCAAGCCCAACCTCTGAAAAAACAACCCCACACCATAATCCTCGCTTCACCAAATGATTTGGTCCAGTGCACAAAACAAGGTCCATAAAAAGGCATGGATGAGTGAGTTTGGGGTGTAGGAACTTAACTGGCCTGCACAGAGTTCTGACCTCAACCCGACAGAACACCTTTGGGATGCATTGGAGCGGAAACTGTGAACCAGGCCTTCCTATCCAACATCAGTGCCTGACCTCACAAATGCGCTTCTGGAAGAATGGTCAAACATTCCCAGTGGACAGCCTTGCCAGAAGAGTTGAAGTGGTTATGGCTGAAAATGGTGGGCCAACTCAAAATTGAACCCTACAGACTAAGACTGGGATTCCCTTTAAGTTTGTGTGTAAAGACAGGTGTCCCAATACTTTTGACAGTATAGTGTAGATGCAGTATGCGGTTTAGCATTGTCCTGCTGAAATATGCAAGGCCTTCCCTGAAAAAGACATCTGGATGGGAGCATATGCAGCTCTAAAACCTGGATATATCTTTCAGCATTAATGGTGGCTTTCCAGATGTGCAAGCAGCCCATTCCATAGGCACAAATGCACCCCCATACCAACAGGGATTAAGGCTTTTGAACTGAGCACCGATAAACTGGAAGGTCCCTCTATTTAGATCAGAGGACTCTGCAATGGTTGCCAAAAATCATGTAAAATTTTGATTCTTCTTCCGTTTTCCACTTTGCAACAGACCATTTTAAATGAGGTTTGGTCCAGAGAAGATGGCAGTGTTTCTGGATCAAGTTTCGATATGGCTTCTTCTTTGCATGATAGAGCTTTTCCTTGTTTGGATGGCACGGTGAACTGTGTTCACAGCCAGTGATTTTTGGAAGTATTCCTTAGCCCATGCAGTATGCAGAATCATGCCAGTTTTTAATGCAGTGCCGTTTGAGAGCTTGAAAATCATTCGCATCCAATATTGTATTTCAGTCTTGTCCCTTGTGCACAGAGATTTCTTCAGACGCTTTTGATATTATGTACTGTAGATGATGATTTATTTAGGGTCTTTGACATTTTACATTGAGGAATATTATTCTGAAATTGTTTGACAATTTTTGGACGTAGTTTTTAAAAGAATGGTGAACCTCTGCCCATCTATATTTTGTAGACACTCAGACTCTGCAAGATGCTCCTTTTATACCTAATCGTGTTACTGACCTGTTGCCAATTAACATAATTAGTTGCAATAGGTTTTTTCACCTCTTCCTTGTTAGTACCACTTAGTTTGCCAGCTTTTTGTTGCCCTTTTCCAACTTTTGTTTTTGATGAAAGTGCTGCCATCAAATTTCAAGATTACCTTCATTTTTTTTTTTTAATTGTACATTTTCTCAGTTTAAATATTTGATATATGTTTCTTTTTTCCTATTGTGAATAAAGTATGGGTTTATGAGATTTGCAAATTACCGCATTCTATTTTTATTTTTTTATGTAGATTTTACACAGCATCCCAACTTTTTCAATCTTGTTCAATCTGAGTTTATTAAAGTTTTTTTGCAAAGGGTACAGGGGAAAATGTATATAAACAGGACACCAACAAAAAATCAACAGCAAAATAAGCACAATCGAGGGGAAAAGAAAAGGCAAATCCAACTTTTTGGGAATTGGGGTTGCGCGCACACACACACACAGTAACTAAGCTAAAGTTTTAGGAAGGTGTGAAGAAATGCTGTCAAGCAAGAATATTACAAACATTTTGATTTAATCGTTTATTTTTATAAATTTACATTATTGCAAAGGGAGGGAACAGAAGGAAAATCTAAATCAAATCCATATTTGATGTAATGAAATTTGCACAAAATCAAGGAATTTTTATGATTTGAGTCAGGTGTATGATTAATCAGTTATACCAAGCAGGTGCTAATGATCATCAATTTCATATGTAGCGTGACAGGAAGCTAGGAAAAACTATGGGTTACGTCAAGTATGGGAGATATGTTTGTCCCATATTCATGCTGTATACAAAACAGTTTTCCTTTTTGTGCTATGTAGTGAGCCTGTCTGGCTCACTGAGGGGTTAACCAGCTCAGCTGTAGCCGTTTGAGCACTCTGGGTTCTATAAAACTCCCAGTCTGTTTAGAGAGGATGCTCCACCCTGGAACCAGATATCTGTGTAGGACAGACTGGGGAGCAGAAACTTCTGTGTGGGGAGACTAAGAGGGTTATTTACTAAAACTGGGGAGTGCACAATCTGGTGCAACTCTGTATAGAAACTAATGAGCTTTCAGGTTTTATTGCCAAAGCCCAATTGAACAAGCTGAAGTTAGAAGTTGATTGGCTACCATGCACAACTGCACCAGATTCTGAGTGCACCAGTTTTAGTAAATCTTCCCATAAGTCTGTATGAATAAAAACTGATTCATTATGTGCGACAGTCGGGTGCCTAGGCTGCTGTAGGCTGGTCCAGGGCAAGTGGTTGGGTTCTTTTGTTTGTAGTTAGAAGCCCAAGATAGAAAGGAGGGGTTTATTATCAGTTTTGTTTTATTTTTTTACCATTTTGATACCTGCACTTTGTAAACACAGAAGGTAAAAATAAACCACATTCGTGTTTCACCAAGATCCTGCTGTCTTGCTGTGCCTTTTTCACTGTGCTGCGACTCATCCAGGGGGGGTCACTCACACCCTGCTACTGAGCTAATTCCTCACAGTAAGTTGAAACACTGTCATTAACTGAAACAGATGTGTAGGAAGCTTAAAACTGGGTGGGCAACAGCCAAACTCTGCTACTAAGGTGAGGTTGAGGAATTCACTTTGACACAGATCACTATGGCAAGATTGAGCAAAGCAACAAGACACAGGGTAGTTATACTGCATCAGCAGGGTCTCTCCCTGGCATAGATTTCACAGCAGACTGGAGTTTCAAGATGTGTTCAAAAGAAGCACAAAGATATGGGCAACGTTGAGGACTGTAGACGCAGTGGTCAACCAAGCAAACAATGCAGCAGATGAGACACATTACGCTTCCCTTCAAGATCGGAAGATGTCTAGCAGTGCCATTAGCACACAACTGGCAGAAACCATTGGGACTCAGGTCCATCCATCTACTGTTCGATAAGGTTTATCCAGAAGTGGTCTTCATGGAAGAATTTCGGCCAAAAAGCCATACCTCCTACGTGTAAACAAGGTTAAGTGACTCAACTATGCACTAAAACACAGAAATTGGGGTGCAGAAAAATGGCAGCAAGTGCTCTGGACTGAGGAAACAAAATGATAAATATTTGGATGTAGCAGGAGGCAGTTTGTTCGCCAAAGGGCTGGAGAGTGAAACTATGGGGGTTATTTACGAAAGGCAAATCCATTTCCATTGAAGTGCAGTTGCTCTAAATCTAAGGGGTAGATCTGAAATGAGTGGAAGCTCTGCTGATTTTATCATCCAATCATGTGGAAGCTAAAATGCTGTTTTTTATTTTCCTTGCATGTCCCCCTCGGATCTACAGCGACTTTACTGCAAAGTGGATTTTCCTTTAGTAAATAACCCCCAATGAGTCTCTGCAGGCAAAAGTGAAGTATGGTGGAGGCTGTTTGCAAGTTGGGGGGCTGCATTTCTGCAAATGGAGTTGGAGATTTGGTCAGGATCAAATGGTGTCCTCAATACTGAGAAATACAGGCAGATACGTATCCATCATGCCATACAATCAGGGAGATTTGCGATTGCCCCATATTTATATTTATTTACACACACACACTTTATTTTTAGAAACACTTTCAGCAGCAAAATCAAAGCTGGGGGGGATATCCCTGTTGCAAAGGGTTTGCAGTCTTCTGACACTCATCTGCAGCATGGAACGAGTTCATTAAGTATGGAAGAAAGCCATCATTGCACAAATCCTAAAGAAAGGCAATAGCTGGGAATTTAAGAATTGCTGTGGCATCAGTCTTCTTTCAATCATTGGCAAGGTAATTATGAAGATCATACAATCGAGACTGCAGAAACAAGGGTGGAAATGTTTTGTAACCAACACACAAAATTCAGCAGCACCTACAGCAGCGTATGGCACAGGACCCTTTTGCAGTGCACTATGTAGCGGCCCCGGAGATGTGTGAATCGGGTCCATTAAGAGCCGGTCACACTCTCCTGTCATGCAAATTGGATGCAGGGAAACTTCACCTCAAATATTGGCAGGGGAAGCAGTCCCTGCTGGGAGAACACAGTGATCGCAAGTAAAATCTGACAGGCTGGTTGTACCCAAGCATTGTTGAACATTCAGCCTGCCCATGCATACATGGTTCGAACTGTCTATGGCCGGCTTAAGGCTAGGTTCATACCTATGTGTCCTGGTCCTATGTTGCTACCTCTCTCTGATAGAAGCAAAGGAAGCACTCACCGAACAGTCAATTTCCTGGATATGTATGGAAGAGCACCTGGTGCAAATGTTCTTCTCACTTAGACCTCATACACACTATTACATTTTCTCTTAAAATCAAACCTTAGAGTTTGTATGCAATCAGGCAGGCCCTTGCACTACATGGTTTTGGTAAATCTGAAGACAAAAATCTGCAGAAAATCTAATAGTGTGTATGGGGTCTAAGTGAGAAGAACTTTTGTATCAGGTGCTCTTCCATACATATCCGGGAAATTGACTGTTTGGTGAGTGCTTCCTTTGCTTCTATCAGAGAGAGGTAGCAGCATAGGACCAGAACAGGGTCCATTCACACTATATTTTAATCACAAATATGCTTCTTTGAAGGAAAAAGCACTTTACAGGATATTCAGAGCCAATCTTTACTTCTATTGGGCCAGCGCTATAATACGCATATCAGGCATCTCAGCTTCAGACATAACATTTAAAATTGACTGTCTTTGTTACAGACTGCTAGGGAAAATGAGTACGACAGTGTGACATATGAGCCCCCCCCCCACGGAGTTTAGGGTCTGTCAGAATTCACATACTGTATTTTATCAGTTTTACTTATCAGTTAATGGGAAACGTCAGCACTACACATCAGAGCATTTTACCCAAAGACAGAAACACATGCAAGTGCAATGCTGGCACAAATTCAAGATTTTATCCTAAAATTATCTGTTTTGGATCAAGCCTATTTTGAACAAAGGGCAGGCATAGCTGATACATTGTGGTATTAGCTTTTTTTCCCCAGGTATATTAGGCAATTTAGAAAGAACACGAATTCTGGAAGCTGTGCCCAGAAAAGGCAAAGAACTAGTTTCTTGTGGTCTTCCCTGCAGATAATCTTTTCCCCAATAAAGAATTACCATACTACACTGTAAGGCCCCTTTCACAGTGGAGTGTCTGCAGTAAAGTGCCGCTATTTTTAGTAGTGATTCACTGTCGTTGTTGCAGCGGCGCTTTGCCGGCGGTTTGGTAGAGGTGCCCATTCATTTTAAAGGGCAGGAGCAGTGAAGGAGCGGTGTATACAACGCTCCTTCGCCGCTCCAAAGATGCTGCTTGCAGGAGGTTTTTTTTTAATGTCCTGCCAGCGCATCACCTTAGTGTGAAAGCCCACTGGCTTTCACACTGAGACTGCAGGGGAGTCGCTTTACAGGCGCTATTTTTAGCCAAAAAGTGTCTGAAAAACGTCTCAGTGCGGAAGGGGTCCAACTTGTATCTCCCTATGGAGGCAGCCTTCTTGGTAGAATCACAGGACTTTCTGCGTCGTGTCAGATCAAGGGGCGGATCCAGGGGGGGGGGCAATGGGGCAATCCCCCCCCTCCATGAGAAATTAGTTGCGGGCAGGCGGCTGGGCAGGTGAGGGAGCGGGCGGCCCCGCGGGTGGCTCTGCAAGGTGTGGCAGGTGGCGTAGCAAGTGACAAACCGCAACATGTGGCAGGTGACGTGGCAAAAGACAATCCCAACATGTGGCAAGTGACAATCTGCATCTGGTGGCAGGCAAGTGACAATTTGCATCTGGTGGCAGGCAAGTGACAATCCGCAAACTGGCAGGTGACGTGGCAAGTGACAATCTGCAACTTGTGGCAGGTGACGTGGCAAGTGACAATCCGCAACATGTGGCAAGTGACATGGCAAATGACAATCCGCAACATGTGGCAAGTGACAATCTGCATCTGGTGGCAGACAAGTGACAATCCGCAACATGTGGCAGGTGACGTGGCAAGTGACAATCCGCAACATGTGGCAGGTGACATTGCAAGTGACAATCTGCAGCTGGTGGCAGGCAAGTGACAATCCGCAAAGTGTGGCAGGTGATGTGGCAAGTGACAATCCGCATCTGGTGGCAGGCGACAGTGGCAAGTGACACACTCAGGCTCCCACTGATTCTCCATTATGGTGAGTTGAACCATTTCATTTTATATTACAATGTAATAATAGAAATAATGCGCTTCAATCATCCCGACACCATAACAACCATGGTGCCAGGATGAGTGAAGCGCCAACACCAGACATTTCCCCAATAAATTGCCCGCAAAAAAAAAAAAAAAAAAAAAGGATTTTCTGGCAGTGCCCCTCCCGAGACTAGACTCTGGATCTGCCTCTGGTCAGATCAGCCCCACTCAATGAACAGTACTCTGCAGAGAAATTATTGCACTGCAACTTCAAACCTCATAATACTAGCTGTATGGGGCACAATGCCTTAGATGATCTCACACTGCAGATATACAGCTATTAGGCTGAAGGTACAGGAAGAGCAATGCTATTTTTTACAGAGATAAACACAGAGTTTATATTGCAGAGCACTTTTTAGGCACAATAAACATATCTAGATGTTTCATACAGGGAATTCTTCACATTTTAACTGCTTCCTGTCCAGCGATGTACCTGTACGTCGCATGATAGGAAGGATGAAATCTGGGTCATCGCTGCAATTATGACGGACATATTCTGTAAGGCCAGCAATTCTGCACAAAATATTTATCCGAGTGGTTAGAGAGCCACTGGATTACTTTTACAGGCTGCAGTAGGGCGTCCCAC
This sequence comes from Lithobates clamitans, assembly GCA_037952925.1. Lineage (NCBI taxonomy): Eukaryota > Metazoa > Chordata > Amphibia > Anura > Ranidae > Lithobates > Lithobates clamitans. Next base: position 6,097,275 of record JBBGZY010000044.1, read on the forward strand.
CCCCTTCCCGCCACCGCCTTTACCAGGCTCTCTCATGCGGGGGGGGGGGGGGGGGCAGGTAAGGATGTGGTCGGCAGCTTACTCAGACACAGTGGGAGGAATGGATGTCGTTCCACTGTGTGAATTCAGAAACAAAAAGCAACAAGGATTTTGTCACTTACAGTTTGTCCGTTGTTTACCAGCCATTGCTTGCTTAGGAAAGCTTTGTATTGAACCGATCCGAGTTTAATCCAAACCTTTAGGAGCAGAGGAAACATCTAGAGTCTAATAGACCCCAGATGTCTCATTAAAAAAAAGGACCTGTCACTGCTTATCGGTACTGTAAGAGATGTTTACATTTCTTGTGATAGCAATAAAAGTAATCAAAAAAAAAAAAAAACACATTAAAAATAAAAAAATTTGAATAAATTAAATTTTTTCAAATGCCCCGCCCACCTGTGCTTGCGTACAAAACACACTCCAGTCCCGCACACATGTAAACTTTAAGGCTTTTAAAATGTCATCTAGGCGCCATAGTTTACCGTCGTTCCACGGGCGGCTGCAATTATAAAACGTGACATGTTTGGTATCTATTTACTCAGCGTAACATCAGCTTTTATGGTTTAACAAATTGGGTATTATATTGTGTTTTTGTGCATAAAAGTGTTTTTTTTTTTTTTTTTCAAAAAATTTGCGTTTTGTGCACAAATACCATATGACAGAAAAATATGCAACCAATTTATTCTCTAGGGCAGCCGTCATTAATGAAAGAAAATTACAATTTTTGGATTATAAAACAGGAACAGAAGGGGAAATCTTCCACGGGGACACGTGTTCTGCTTACCCTGATGACAACCAGGGTTTTCCTCACTTTAGAGGGATTTCTCTCCAATATGACACAGATGGCAAAATAAAGCAATGGCGATTAAAACTCTCCCTCCTTACCCTATCCAAAATGAAACCTACTTTAATGGAATTCTAATCTTGCAATTGTCACAGACCATGGGGATTTTCCCTCACCTCTTGCTCTGACAATTTAAAATATCTGAATTTCCTCTCAAGGGGTGGAATATAGGGGTGCAACGTTCCATAAGGGACACAGACAGCAACAAAAACCTAACAAAGAAGCTAACCTCCTTAGCCAAAAATAAAAAATTAAAGACTTTACATACAGTTGTGCTCATAAGTTTACACACCCTGGCAGTATTTATGATTTCTTGGCCATTTTTCAGAGAATATGAATGATAACACAAACTTTAAATTCACTCATGGTTAGTGTTTGGCTGAAGCCATTTATTATCAACTGTGTTTACTCTTTTAAATCAGGGTCATTTGGGTAGTTTCTGTTGTCATTATGATTTAAAGTTTACATACCCTGGTGATTTTGGCCTGATAACATGCACACAAGTTGACACAAAGGGGTTTGAATGGCTATTAAAAAGGTTAACATTCTCACCTGTGATCTGTTTGTTTGTAATTAGTGTGTGTATAAAAAGGTCAATGAGTTTCCAGACTCCTCACAAATTCTTGCATCTTTCATCCAGTGCTGCACTGACGTTTCTGGATTCTGAGTCACGGGGAAAGCAAAAGAATTGTCAAAGGATCTGCGGGAAAAGGTAGTTGAACTGTATAAAACAGGAAAGGGATGTAAAAAGATATCCAAGGAATTGAGAATGCCAATCAGCAGTGTTCATCAAACTCTAATCAAGAAGTGGAAAATGAGGGGTTCTGTTGAAACCAAACCACGATCAGGTAGACCAACTAAAATTTCAGCCACAACTGCCAGGAAAATTGTTTGGGATGCAAAGAAACACCCACAAGTACCTTAAGGTGACATACATGACTCTGAAAATGTGTGGTGTGGCTGTTTCAATATGCACAATAAGGAGGCACTTGAAGAAAGATGGGCTGCATGGTCGAGTCCCCAGAAGAAAGCCATCACTACGCAAATTCCACTTATAATACGCCAAACAGCACAAAGTAATTTGGAGTGATGAGACCAAAATTGAGCTTTTTGGCCACAACCATAAACGCTTCATTTGGAGAGGAGTCAAGAAGGCCTATGATTAAAGTTACACACCATTCCTACTGTGTAACATGCTGATATTTTGGGCATGTGTGAGCTACAAAGGCATAGTAAATTTGGTCAAAATTGACGGCAAGATGACTGCACTAGGTTATCAAAAATTACTGGAGTAACATTTGCATTCATCAGCCAGGAAGCTGTGCATGAGACGTACTTTGACATTCCAACATGACAATGATTCAAAACAGAAGGCCAAGTTGAGCTGTCTTTGGCAGAATAAAGTCAAGGTTCTGGAGTGGCCACCTCAGTCTCCTGACCACAATATCATTGAGCCACTCAGGGGAGATCTCAAATGTGCAGTTCATGTAAGACAGCCCAAGAATTTACATGAACTGGAGGCTTTTTGCCAAGAGGAATGGGCAGCTTTACCATCTAAGATAAAGAGCCTCATCCACAAATATCACAAAAGACTTCAAGCTGTCATTGATGTTAAAGGGGGCAAAAGACGGTATTAAGAACTGGGGTATGTAAACTTTTGATCAGGGTAATTTGAGTAGTTTCTGTTGGCATTATGATTTTAAAAAAAAGCAAACACAGTTGATTGATAATAAATGGCTTCAGCCAAACACGAACCATGCGTGAAAGAAAAGTTTGTGTTATTATTCATATTCTCTAAAAAAAAATGGCCAAGAAATCAAAGTCTGCCAGGGTATGTAAACTTATGAGCACAACTGAACATACTTGAAAGCAATGTTTAAAACGGCATTAACATGGTAAGCATAAGGTCTTAGGGACTGGGTTAACCTATAATTTCAACAGTATTTAAAGACTGGATTTTCTCCCTTCCATAGAGACCTGCACCAAGAGAATATGAAATGTTTAATATACTAATTGCCATGGTGATCCACTGGAGCAATACTATCCAAGTCTCTGACCTGGAATGGGTGGATCTGGAATTCTAACTTCACTGACTGGTCATAGGTGACTAGCAGTGCAGCCAGGCAGTAGGTATTTCTGAGAAGCAATGACTGCCTCCCTACACCCATCTTTTTCTAGACAAACCACAAAAAAACAAACACACACACACACACAAGACACACAGGCAACACATTTTCCTTTGCCAAAAATACCCAATTTAAGTGTCCTTATCATTACTTTTATCAAGCAAATAAATACTAAGTACTTTAGAAAAATGTGTTTTTCATTTTAAATCGCTCCAAGGCAACCATCGATGCTAATGCATCATTACAAAGGCTGTTCAAACTCGGAAAGGGTTAAGAGAACAAGTAAAGCTTGGGGCATTCTAGCTTTGTAAATGTCAATCTGAAATGATCAATTATGATCAGACACAGAAGCAAGACCCCATGAATGCAGACGATGGAAACATAAAATATTTATATCTGGCATCATTTGAGTTTTTGAACATCAGCAAGCATATTATTAAGTTAGATAACACTGCCCTCTATTGACCATAAAGCTCTCAACCACCTACAACCACCTGTATTTTGGGCAGGCTGCACATAGGGGGAGGAAAAAAAAAAAAACAACAAACATGATATTTAAAGCTACACTGAGCACAGCTGAAAACGTTATCAATAGCTACTACTAAATTAAAAATCATAATACTTGCAGTAAAAAAAAATGTTGGTTAGTGTTCCATATCTTAAATCAAAAAGTAGATAAAACAAAGATTAAAGAACACAAATCAGAATTAACCCACTTCATTATCAGCGTGCTTAACCTCCTTCATAACGAGGACTTTTTTTTTTTTTAGTTTTCAGAGCTTTGATACTATGACTGACAATTAATTACTCTGTCATGCAACACTGTACCCAAATGAATACTCTGGTGCCCTGAAAATAAAAAACAATGCTTAAACTAGCTAGCTAGTGTTTTTGAAACCTGGAATTAAGGGTGAAAGTGTTATTTGCAAAAATTCACAGCAATCACAGTTGTAAATAAAGGCTGCATGAGTGTTAAATGAAAAAAACACTGATCACCTCTTCCTGAGCAGTGGTGTCACTAAGGTGACATTGAACTGCTCTGTTGTATGATTAGAGACACCGACTGCTACACTGATGACACAGTATACCAGTGCAGCAGTCCATTCGGTGCCTCTGATCAATAGCCACTGCACTGTTCTGGTGACAGCATGTTAAAAATAAATTAAATTATATACTGTCACCAGAGCAAGTGCGGTGCCACTATGACATTGTCTCTGTTCACTGCCACAGCAGTACAATATTACCAAGCCAATACAGCCACAGTGTCCCCAATCACCACCACACCAGCCACAGTGTTCCTAATTACTAATCACCAGTAAGAGTGTCACTATAACGCTTTGTTCACATGTGCCGTGCTCTCTGAAGAGCCATGTGTGTTGGATCGTACAAAGAGCATTTGACAGGCAGTCAAAAACACAAATTGCCCTTGGGACTGAAAGGAGTTGCACTCAAAAACAGCAAACCATTTTTAAAAGTCAAATTTTATTTAAATACATGATTCAAATCAAATTAAATGAAGTATATAAAAAAAAATAATGAATAGTTGTATGATACCATATATGCATATAGAAATAACCAATTGATATCCTAACACTCAATGCGTTTTGTGAAGCAACATTCACTTCTTCACGAGAATATTTAACAGGGCATCTGTAGAAAAACATAGAAAAACATGTCAATATGCCGTAAAAAAAAAAAAAAAAAAAAAAAAAAAAAGTAGGCCATATAACAAAAAAAAAAAAAAAAAAAGTATCTGCCATAAGAGAAAATGTCCTCAAAAAGGCAGTTGCCAAACAAAACAAGCCATAACTTACCCACCAACCATACAACAGACAAAAATTTTAATTATTTCGCCAGAAAATAGGAGGAGTCTTGTCCAGTCTGTAGAGAGGGCAGAAGACCACCAAACAGGAACCACACAGTGGATGTCACCAGCCAAGATGTCAAACATATGATAGGTAGCTAAAATAGAATTTTGTATATATATATATATATATATATATATATATATATATATATATATATATATACACACATATACACACATATATACATACATATACATATACACACACACATACACAGTATATATTTTTGTGCATAGTTGAGTCGCTTAGTTTTGTTTCCACATCAGGATGTTATGACTTTCTGGCTACAATTCTCTCATGAAGACTACTTCAGGCCAGACATCTCCAGACTGTAGATGGGTGTACCCGAGTCCCACTGGTTTTCACCAGCTCTGTGCTGATGGCACTGCTGGACATCTTCCGATGTTGAAGTATGCATGTGGTGTCTTTCATCTGCTGCATTACGTATTCTAGGCCGACCACTGTGTCTGCGGACCTCAATGTTGCCCCTTTCTTTGTGCTTTTAACCACATCAATACTGGGCACTTTCACCCCCTTCTTTCCCAGACCAATTTTCAGCATTCAGCGCTCTCGCACTTTCAATGACAATTGTGCGGTCATGCTATGCTGTACCCAAATTAAATTTTTATCATTTTGTTCGCACAAATAGAGCTTTCTTTTGGTGGTATTTATTCACTACTCAAGTTTTTAATTTTTTGCGATATAAGCGAAAAAAGAGCGGAAATTTGGAAAAAAAACAATATTTTCTAATTTCTATTTTAAAAGAAATCCAATAAAATCGAATTTCGTCATAAATGTAAGCCAAAATGTATTCTGCTACATGTCTTTGGTAAAAAAAAAATCCTGTTAAGTGTATAATAATTGGTTTGTGTGATCACGGACATATGTACGCAGATGATCATGTATGTGCGCAGGTGATCACGGACATGTGCGTTTTACATTGTGTACGCGTTTTACTTGTGTGTTTTACACTGGTGATCAGTGTGTAAAAAGCTCTAAAAAACAGCTCATACTCACTGATCACCAGCCGGCTGCAGTGATCCGCTCTCCTCTCCTCACTGACCACTTCTGTGTGAGGAGAGCCAATCACCTAGCAACTGGCTCTCTGTTTACATCACATGACTGCTGTGATTTGATACGGCTGTCATGTGATCAGGAGGGCCAATCACAGAGCCCTTCTGCCGATCAGAGATGCACCGTGTCTGGGTTACACAAGTGCATCGGGGCTGTGCGGGCACGCTAGCGCGATCTGCCTCCTTAGGGACGTTCCTGAACGTCCACTCAGAAGGAGAGAGCGCCCACACGGCCGTACATATGCAGTGGCTGGGTGGGAAGTGTGGGTAAAAAGAGCTTGAACAGCACGTCTTGTGTAAGTATGCTTTGAAATCTTTGCCTGAGAGAGACCTTGCTGATGCAGTATAAATACCTTGTTGCGTTGCTCAGTTTTGCCATGGTGTGTAACCTGTGACACAAAACTATCTTCCTACACCCTTAGTAGCAGAGTTTGGCTGTTCCTTACCCAGTTTAAAGCCTCCTACACATCTGTTTCTGTTTAAGTTAATGTGTTTCAACCTATATATTTAACTGATGATTATTAGCACATGCAATAGGAGGAAATCTGGACAGCCGCACCCCAATGTCTTTAATTAAATCAGTCCATACAGCAAACAGAGACAATGGATGGTTCTGACGCGTTTCACACCCCTTACTGGTGCTTGGTCATAGCATGATGCATAGCATAAGGATCATTAGCACCTGCGTGGTATAACAGGTTAATCATACACCTGACTCTAATCCTACAAAATACCTGACTTTGAGCAAGTGTACAAAGTGTAAAAATTGATACAGGTTTGCCAAAGGGTAGTCACACCAAATACTGATTTGATTTAGATTCTGTTCATTAGTTGCCATTTTGTAAATTGATAAAAATAAACAAAATATTTTTGAAAGCATTCCTACTTTATAACATTCTGCGATCATCATGCCGTGATTTAAATAAAATTCAAGAACAGATAAAAAAAACAAGGTAATTGACATGTATCAGTCTGGAAAGGGTTACAAAGCCATCTCTATGGCTTTGGGAGTCCAGCGAACTAAGGTGAGAGTCATTATTCACAAATGGAGAAAACTTAGAACAGTGGTTCTAGCCGGCCTACGAAAATCACTCTAGGAGCACGACGACGACTCATCCAGGAGGCCATAAAAGAAGGCAAAAATGGTATCCATGCAGAGTTCCAAGGCCAAAGCCACTGCTGACCAAAAACAAAGGCTTGATTATCCCCAAGACTTTTGGGCAAATATTCTGTTGACTGATGAAACAGAAGTTGAACTTTTTGAAAGGTGCGTGTCCTGTTAGAACTGGCGTAAATCTAACAAAGCATTTCATAAAAAGAACATCATGCTAACAGTCAAACATGGTGGTGGGAGTGTAATGGTCTAGGGCTGCTTTGCAGCTTCAGGATCTGGACGACTTGCCATAATTGATGGAACCATGAATTCTGAGCTCTACCAGAAAATCCTAAAGAACGTTTGGCCACCAGTTCCTGACCTCAAGCTCACTTGGGTAATCAAAGAGGACAATGATCCAAAACACACCAGCAAGTCCACCTCTGAATGTCTCAAAAAATAAAACATAATGAAGATTTTGGAGTGGCCTAGACAAAGTCCGGACCTAAATCCAATTGAGATGCTGTGGCATGACGTTAAACAGGCCATTGATGCTCGAAAACCCTCCAATGTGGCTGAATTACAATTCTGCAAAGAAAAGTGGGTCAAAATTTCTCCACAGCGATGTCAAAGACTCATTGCCAGTTATTGCAAATGCTTGATTGCAGTTGTTGCCACCAAGGATGGCACAACCAGTTAATAGGTTTAGGAGGCAATTACTTTTTCAAACAGGGAGGGCCAGACAGGCTTGGACAGCTTTTTCCCTTAATGAAATCATTTAAAAACTGCATTCTGTATTTACTTGGGTTATCTTTGTGTAATATAAAAAATGATTTGATGATCTGAATAATGTCACAAATATGCAAAAAAACAAAACAAAAAAAAATCAGGAAGGGCATACTTTTTAACACCACCTTACATAAAAGATTTTCCATTGTATTGTACATAGTCTTATAAAGTATCAAAACACAAACATTCAAATTGAGCAATACAGTTGTATCAGGCAATACTGGTATTTTATGCCCCAACACGTTTCATGGACATCATACACTTCTCAAGTAGCCAGCAATGTACAGTACTATTCGCAGAGTCCTCTAGACAAAAAAAATAATATAACACAATCATACAGCATCCCAGTGTTACTCTGGGCAAAGGAAGGGTGGGGGAGAAGTCATGGACAGCAACCAATGGGGGGCCCAAACCACCAATGAACCCCCCATCATATAAATATAATATATTTAACAAAATTTAAAAAAAAAAAAGAACACGTTTAGTTACAGGAAATAGCTTAGGGGTGTCTATACAAGCCTAGTATGCTTTCGACCAGGTTCATAAGGGCTTACCAGAGGCAGATATCTCAAAAAAGAAAAGGCTTTACGGGAAAAAAAAAAGCAATTGAAATACTAGTAGTAGTAGTAAACAGTCTTCTATAAAAACATCAAAATCCCCAACATTAGAAAAATCTATTTCTTAATAAACTCCTATATCTACCTTAAACATATACTATATTGTCAAAAGCATTGGGACACCTGCCTTAACATGCACATGAATTTGAATGGCATCCCACTCTAATGCCGCGTACACACGGTCAGACTTTCCGACGTAAACTGTGCAAACGGAGCTTGTTATCGGATATAGGCTCCATTGGACAGTTTCCATCGGAATTTCCATCGCACAAAATTTGAGATCTGGTTCTCAAATTTTCCGACAACAAAATCTGTTCGCACAAATTCCGATCAGGTGTACACAATTCCGACATACAAAGTGCCACGCATGCTCGGAATCAAGCAGAAGAGCCGCACTGGCTATTGAACTACATTTTTCCCGGCTCGTCGTACGTGTTGTTCGTCACCGCGTTCTTGACGTTTGGAAATTGTGACAACTTTGTGTGACCGTGTGTATGCAAGACAAGTTTGAGCCAACATCCGTCAGAAAAAATCCATGGATTTTTTTGTCGGAATGTTCGATCAATGTCCGATCGTGTGTACGGGGCATTAGTCCGCAGGGCTTAATATGGAGTTGGCCCACCCTTTGCAGCCATAGCAGCGTCAACTCTTCTGGGAAGGCTGTCCACAAGGTTTAGGAGTGTGTCTATGGGAATGTTTGACCATTTTTCCAGAGAAAATTGAGTACTGTCCGTAATACTTTTATTTGCATTTACATACAATTTTTCAGGACAAGCTTTCGGGGTAGAGTAGGTGACCGCGATATTGTGTCAATCTCGCCGCATTTCTTGGCGAGATTTGACACCTGCGAGCCCCGTCGCAGGAGCCAGCGCCGCGATGGCTCACTCATCGGGAAAGGAAAACTTTGAGCCGGAGCATTCGAGCCGGAGAGAGCGTCATGTCAACATCGGGGAAGAAGAGAAGAAGCGACGAGACAGCGGCAGCAGACCGGGCCCCTCGCTGGCAATAGAGCTGGAAGAAGATAGCGGCAGGGCCCGGGAGAAGAGGTCGAACACCGGGAGAAGTCGGGAGGAGACCCCCCGAAGTCGGAAGAAGATCCTGGAGCTGACTAATTACTCTTAAAACCTGTGTACTGTGTTTTTTTTTATTGACACTTTTTCCCTAGGTGAATGGATAGGGGTACCATGTACCCCATACTCATTCACACAGGGTGGGGGGCCGGGATCTGGGGGCCCCCTTATTAAAGGGGGCTCCCGGATTCCGATAAGCCCCCCGCCCGCAGACCCCGACAACCAACGGCCAGGGTTGTCGGGAAGAGGCCCTTGTCCTCATCAACATGGGGACAAGGTGCTTTGGGGTGGGGGGGGCCTGCAGGGTGCCTCCCTCCCCCAAGGCACCCACCCCCCCATGTTGAGGGCATGCGGCCTGGTACGGCTCAGGAGGGGGGGGGCGCTCGCTCGTCCCCACCCCCTTTCCTGGCCGGCCGGGCTGCATGCTCGGATAAGGGTCTGGTATGGATTTTGGGGGGACCCCCACGCCGATTTTTCAGCGTAGGGGGTTCCCCTTACAATCCATGCCAGACCTAAGGGCCTGGTATGCCCCTGGGGGGGGAACCCACGCTGGTTTTTTCCATTTAAAATTTGGCGCGGTGTTCCCGCCTCAGGATTCATACCAGACAGCTGTCAGCACTGCCTGTCACTCATCACGGAAGGAAAACAAAGATTTCCTTTCCCGATGAGTGAGCCAGCGCGACATGCACAGTACGCTGTTGCCGAGAACCAGCGCGATAGTATCGCGCTGGAAACACAATCTCGCGGTCAGGTACTGTATGTCCCCTTCTTCAAGGTCTAAGCAGTACTGATTCATATTTGCACTAACATACAATTTTTCAGGACAAGCTTTTGGGGTATGTCCCCTTCTTCAAGGTCTAAGCCAGGGGTCTCAAAGTACCGGCCCGCGGACTGGTTAAAAATAACCCGCAGGCAGGTCCAATCCAGGACTAGAGGTCAACCGATATTTGGCCATTAGGCCGATATATAGCACTGGCCGCCATTCCTCCTCCCTTCTCCACACTCCGCGCTTGATGCTTGTGTGAAACTGACACGTAACAGGAGGAGAGAGACAGAGGGATCTGTCAGATTTGAGGTTGATGTCGGGGGTGGGCGGGACCCGGCCGGGGTGGGCGGGACCCGGCCAATATCAAACACCAGCCAATGGGATCTGGGCGGGCCGCTAGGTGTATGTGGCCCGCCCATTTTCTTAAGCAGCCCAATCATTGGCTGGTGTTTGATAGCTGCTGGTCCCGCCCACCACGGCCGGGTCCCGCCCACCCCGACATCAACCTCAATTCTGACAGATCCCTCTGTCTCTCTCCTCTGTGCTACGTGTCAGCTTCACACAAGCATCAAGCGCTGAGTGTGGACAGCTCCTTGTCAGTTTCACACACGGTTACACTCCGCTCAGTGTGAGACCTGCCAGTGCCATCTGTCAGTGCCAGCTGCCAGAACCACCGCCAATCAGTGCCACCTGCCAGTGCCAGTCTGCCAGTGCCACCTCTAATCACTACCACCTGCCAGTGCCACCGCCAACCAGTGCCACCGCCAACCAGTGCCCCTGCCAATCAATGCCACCTGCCAGTGCCAACCAGTGCCACCTTCCGCCAGTGCCATGCCAATCAGTTCCACCTGCCAGTACCACACCAATCAGTACCACCTGCCAGTGCCAATAGTGCCACCTGCCAGTTCCAAACCAGTGCCACCTGCCAGTTCCAAACCAGTGCCACTTGCCAATGCCTGCCAGAGCAACCAGTGCCACTGCCAATAAGTGCCACCTGCTAGTGCCATTGCCAATCAGTGCCACCTGCCAGAGCCATCTGTCAGTGCCAATCAGTGCCACCTGCCAATCAGTGCCACCTGCCAGTGACAGACAGTGCCACCTGCCAAAGCCAACCAGTGCCACCTGCCACAGCCAACCAGTGTCATCTGTACTGAGGACATCAAGTGTGTGGTAGAGTGACAGGAGCAAGCAGGGAGGAGTGGAGTGGGCGAGTTTTTTTTTTTAAATCGGCCTAAAATATTGGCTACAAAAATCGGCATCATATATCGGCCATCGGCCGCCCTGATTTCTAAATATCGGTATCGGCCAAAGAAAAACTCATATCGGTCAACCTCTATCCAGGACATCTTTTTGAACTGCACCCAGGCACCGCAGAGGGGGAGGCGCCAAAGAGCTTTACCTCTCCATCTCCTCTGTCCTCTCCGCTGCACCCCAGAGAGAGAACAGAGCAGAGGAAGGATCCGCTCATCGATCCGCCCACCTAGGCATTGGCGATCGACCAGAGCCCCAAACCAGGGTCCTGCTGCCACCTCAGGGTGGGAGATTGTGTTCTCTGGGTCCCCTGTCACTAGGCCTGTAAGGAAGCCAGGAGGAGAGGACTCGGGAGGCACATGATCCTGACTGCCAGGAGAGGTGAGTGAGCCATCACACTGAGGCAAAGTCCTTAGTGGGGTGACTGGGGTAGAAATGTGTGCAGTGTGGGGGGTATTTTATGCAGTGTGGAGGGTGATTGTGCAGTGTGGGGGTAATTGTGTAGTGTGGGGGTAATTATGGGGTGTGGGGAGTATTTTATGGAGTGTGGGGGGCATTTTATGGAGTATGGGGCTATTTGTGCAGTGTGGGGGGGGGTAATGCTGGGGGTTAATAATGCGTTTGCTGACACCAGTGCTGGGTATAGTATAGTATATTATTGCTGGTATAGTTTATTGCTTTTGAAGTTTTATAAGTTTGCATGCGGCCCCCATGGGATATGAAAAACTTGTCATGTGGCCCTCAGGCAATTTGAGTTTGAGACCCCTGGTCTAAGCAGTACTAATTCACAAATTTGTGAATCAATACTGCTTAGACCTTGAAGAAGGGGCCTTCCCCCGAAAGCTTGTCCTGAACAATTGTATGTTAGTGCAAATATAGCATGCGCAGTCATACGTGGTTCGGAATGAACATACTCAAAACGAACAATCCTTCCCAGGTTACTCTACCTTCTGTAGGCTCTCCCAATTGATTTTCCCAGATCCTTTCTACAATCAGTCAAAGCGGTGTTTCTTTTTATGATCTTATGGCTCGAGAAACATCTCTCATTGCCTTCTGGCTTTACCAAAAACTCAGGGCAGCTTTGGGCTTCCCAGACCCTTTTAAGTACCATCAGGAGGTCCACCTTTGCAGGGTTTTTGATTGGATTAAAACACGCTCTATTAAAACGCATCCGGTGGCATTACATCCAGGCTTCCTGTTTGAAAATCACTGTACCGATTTCTTGCCACTACAGCATGGTTTTTCAGCAACACAAGTTGATCTGGAGTCCAGGTGAGGGTTTTGTCCCTCCCTTTCTGCACAAACAGGAATCTGACCTCAGTCTCCTTCTGACAGAGGGGCACAGGAACCACATATGTTAACTATCTAGAGCAGTCTTCAGGAGGACGGGTATAAACTACTAACAAGATGGTACAGGGTACCCCTCTACACAAAATGTCCCCCGGCCACTTCAGTGGGAATATGGAAGCCTCCTTCACATTTTCTAGGAAAAAGTCCAGAGAGTCACATTTGAGCTGACTAATGTTCAACTCTGGGTTCCACCTGAGGAGCTTCTGCTACACCCAGCTCCTATACCAAAGAAGCACTAAAAGAAAATCTCTCAGATAGAGTTTGCATATCTCACCTGTGAAAGTGTGATCCCCCCCCCCCCCCCCTCGCTAAAGTCATCAGGGCCAAAATACAACTGGCAGTACAGGCAGCATGGGAGTTTTGGACCCTCTTTGTCCCCCCCCCCTTTTTTTTTCTTCCATTTTTCTTTCCCTTTTTTCCTCTGGCTTGTTTATTTTTTCTAGAACATGGCCCACCTTAGTCAATCGTGTAGACAAGCTGGCCTGTATATCTGTAGTATAGAAGACCTGTTTCTTCCACTCAGCTGAGCCCTAAGAGATCTGAACCTAGTTGTTTAGGTACTTTATTTTAAACATGGAAATTGGTTGATACAAATTGTGAAGGCATATTGACTGACTGATGCCGTATCTACTATCTTTATGTATAATGTTCCACTTTGTGGAAGAACTTAAAAAAAAAATTGAACATTGCATTAACCACTTCAGCCCCGGAAGATTTGGCTGCTCAATGACCAGGCCATTTTTTGTGATACGGCACTGCGTCGATTTAACTGACAATTGCGCAGTCGTGCGAAGTTGTACCCAAACAAGATGGAGGTCATTTTTTCCCACAAATAGAGCTTTCTTTTGGTGGTATTTCATCATCTCTGTGTTATTTTTTGCGCTACAAACAAAAAAAAGACCGCCAATTTTGAAAAAAAAAAACAAAAAACAAAAAACAGTATTTTGTACTTTTTGCTATAATACATACCCACTTTTTTTTTTTTTTTAAAGCAATTTTTTTCCTCAGTTTAGGCTGATATGTATTCTACATATTTTTGGAAATAAAAATCTCAATAAGCATATATTGATTGGTTTGCGCAAAAGTTATAGAATCTACAAAATAGGGGAAAGATTTATGGCATTTTTATTTATTTTTTTTACTAGTAATGGTGGTGATCACAGATTTTTAATCAGGACTGTGAAATTATGGCGGACAGATTGGACACATTTTTGGGACCATTGGCATTTATACAGCGATCACTGCTATAAAAATACACGGATTAGTGTGTAAATGTCACTGGCAGGGAAGGGGTTAACACTAGGGGGCGAGCAAGGGGTTAACTGTGTTCCCTAGGGAGTGATTCTAACTGTGGGGGGAGGGGACTGTATGGGTGAGATCTCCATACTTAGTATGAACAACAGATCGCTCTCCCCACCCGACAGAATGGAGATCTGTGTTTACATCGACAGATCTCAGTTCTGTCTCTGTGTGGAGCGATCGCGGCCGCCGGCTACGCGCATCGGCTCCGGCGGCGAGCACGCGCCCCCTTAGTGGTCCAAGGGCGAACCAATGTACAGTTACGTCGGTTTGCCCAGGGGGGTCAAGCTGCCGCAGGCTGCTTGGGAAGGGGTTAAGACCCCTTTCACACTGAAGAACGCACCTCGCTGGCAGTAAAGAGCCGCTCGTTTTAGCAGCATTTACCAGCGCTCTGCGGGCGGAGTGTTTTTACCCCCCGAACCGCTGCCCATTGATTTTAATGGCAGGGGCGGTTTAGGAGCAGTGTATACACTGCTCCCGCACCGCCCCAAAGATGCTGCTTGAAGGATTTTTTTCTCCATCCTGCAAGCGCACCGCTCCAGTGTGAAAGCACTGGGGGGGCAGTTTACAGGCGCTATTCTTAGCGCTAAAACGCCTTCAGTGTGAAAAGGGTTTAACTTGGTAAAGCTTGTATGGGCTCTAGCAAAGGAGCGGTAGGTCTTGTAGCTCTCGACCTACAGCAGGCAGGAGTCGCAAAGGTGTAGTGTGGACTTGTGCTGTTGAGATGTGCCCATTTTCACGGTCACCAGAACATGCCTACACAGTGTGCAGGAGAAGAAACTTGTCTGACAATTCCCAATATTCATGGCTGTTATTCTCAGAATCTTAACCCAAGCAATCTTAACCTTTGTCCCATTCATTTGGCTGCTGAACTCTCCCCCGTCACGCTTCTGTTACTTACAACAGCACCTGGATGAACACACCTTCTCACGTCACAGGGTACACGCTCATCAGGGTACCATTCTTCTATCAACACACCAACATTCCCTATCAATCTCTGCTGCAACTTTTAGTCCCCCTCATCCACTAGCTCTGCTTTCCATGTGCCTATGCACCATATCAATCTCAGCTGCTTGGCCAGGTTCTTCCTCTGCACTATTAATCCTGAACCAGCGGGCTTTGATGCCCACCCGACCATTAGGAACATGTTGGCACCTTGCTGTCTTTACAGTGCAGGTAAACACTTCTGTCTGATCGGATAGTAAAACAAAGCAGTGTCCAAGAATGGCTATGCTATAAAATAATTAATGGACATGAATCAGAGAAGTGATGTGTGTTACTCTTGTATGGAAAAGCAAACCCTACATCCACACACAAGTTACTGGAAATTATGCAGAGTGGAAATCTTCCAGGATCTTTCTGAATGATCAGGACAGAACTGTAATAGGAATAGTGGGCCCAATGTTAGAATGTTACACACATGTGAAAATGTATATTTCCTTGAATAAAGCTCACTTCGATCTAAGCAGCCGTGACAGCTAATCATGGGGCAAAGGGGACACCCTCCAGAGGAAATGGAGTCCAATACCCTCTACCCCACAGTGTGACGTGCACTTCTGCACTGTGGTCAACATTGTACCCATCATACACTTCTGCACTGGCTGCCACAACACTGACATATACAGTGCCTTGAAAAAAAGTATTTACACCCCTTGAAATTTTCCACATTTTGTCATGTTACAACCAACAACGTAAATGTATTTTATTGAGATTTTATGTAATAGACCAACACAAAGTGGCACATAATTGTGAAATGGAAGGAAAATGATAAATGGTTTCTCAAATTTACAAAATAAAGATCTGAAAAGTGTGGCTTGCATTTGTAATTCAGCCCCTTTAACTAAAATCTAGTGGAACCAATTGTCTTCAGAAGTCACCTAATTAGTTAATAGAGTCCACCTGTGTGCAATGTAATCTCAGTATTAATACAGCTGTTCTGTGAAGCCCTCAGAGGTTTGTTAGAGAACCTTAGGGAACAAACAGCGTCTTGAAGGCCAAGGAACACACCAGACAGGTCAGGGAAAAAGTTGTGAAGTTTAAAGCAGAGTTAGGTTATACAAAAAATATCCCAAGCTTTGAACATCTCACAAAGCACTGTTCAATCCATCATCTGAAAATGGAAAGAGTATCCCACAACTGCAAACCTACCAAGACATGGTCATCCACCTAAACTGACAGGCTGGGCAAGGAGAGCATTAATCAGAGAAGCAGCCAAGAGGCCCACGGTAACTCTGAAGGAGCTGCAGAGATCCACAGTTCAGGTGGGAGAATCTGTCCACAGGGCAACTATTAGTCGTGCACTCCACAAATCTGGCCTTTATGGAAGAGTGGCAAAAAGAAAGCCATTGCTGAAAGAAAGCCATAAGAAGCCCCATTTGCAGTTTGCGAGAAGCCATGTGGGGGACACAGCATACATGTGAAAGAAGGCGTTCTGGTCAGATGAGACCAAAATTGAGCTTTTTATCATAAAAGCAAAACACTGTGGCGAAACCCAAAATTTCAAGGGGTACGAATACTTTTTCAAGGCACTGTACTTTTGCATTGGCAATCGCCAGGTCATTGCACACCATGTTCCACAAACTACTGTACTATGAATTTCCTCAAATGCATGCATCTCTGGAAAGAGATGGAGAATGCCCCTACCATAAGTGCAAATATAGGAAGAAAGTTTACAATGATGTCTTCAAATATTTTCAAAAGCGAATCATTCAAAAAAGTCAGTTGGAGGACCCAAGAACAAACTGTACGCTTACACTTGGGTATGCATAACAAATGCCATCAGTTCTGACTAAAAATATGAATTTTGCGTAAAAAGAAATGTTCAAAGTCTAACAACTTAAACCGTTTTAACTGTTTTGATCCATGACAGTTTGCAATCTCATCACTCTCACAGGATGGGGCAATGTATCCTACAGGGATATTTTGGTATGAGTAAAATGGAGATATAAGCATCAAGAAGAGTGAGTCGAGAGTTATCATCCATAATATGTAAATCATATGTGTAACCCATTTCAGGGTAAATTGTAAACTAATGTGCCATTAGAATTAGAAAATATGTGAAGTTAAAGTGACACTAAACACTGGTTGAAAAAATGATATTCAAGTATATATTCAAAAAAAGTACCTTCTATTGTTCTCAGTCTTTCGCATTCCTTTTTTTTTATGTTGCAATCTGACTTCCTGTTACAGGGTGGCTACATTTGTTATCTATGGTCCCAATGTATTTAGAAACATAGCCACCTTTTTCTTGCTTGCTCTCGAGATAAGCTATGGAATTTGAAGTACATTTTGACTTTATAAAGATCCTGACAAAACAAAGTGAGGATCTCAGACCTTTTACAATAATGCTTCCTTCTCATTTTCCTCAACTGCAGCAAAAATCCTGCAACCTAAACAGCTTCAAAATGACTGAGAAACAACAGAACTCAGAATATGTCAGAATTGTCCATTATGAAGGTAATCACTGCTATTTTATCCTGTAGTGCTGAAGTTACTCTCCATCTTTTAGAACCTACAAAGGAAATGCACTTAAAGCGGACAAACTGAAAAGCAGATCACTTTAATGGATTAGCGAAGCTAGAGGAAAGCAGAGGACAGCAAACTTTGGGCAGTAAAATTATCCATCACTTTCTTCAGCTGTAAAAAAGGAGTCTAGCTGTGTTACGGGTTCTGCACCAGGTGTCCTGAAGCTAAAGCAACTTCCTATAGACAACTGACATCTATTCAGCTGATGTCTGTGCCCATAATGCACAACTGTTACAGGTCATATAACCTAAAATGCTGACCTCCAGGCCTAAAAATCTGGAATAGAGTGCCACAGAACTTTGAGATAGGCATTTGGCTTACTGCCCAAAGTCTGCTTGCCTTACTAATCTGTTAAACCACAATTTAGGTCCACTAAAGATTCTGTTAAAATTTTATTCCACCAAAAATCAAAATGTAGTTTGTGTAGTTCTTAAATAGGCTTTTAAACAAACAATGAACCCCCCTCTGTACTGTAGCCATCAACTGAATACACAGAATTGCTATAAAGGTAACATCTGTAATGCAATGTTAGGAGAGCTTTATAGAGGCCATTGCTGACCTCTGCTCATGAGGAGGTTGTGCCTGGCTGACATGCAGATAAAGTGGCTTCACATAATTTCGACAATACATTTGTGCTGTGGTGGTTCTTTTCAACCTAATACAAAAGCAATGTTTATTGGTTATGGTTACTTAAGGTTAACATAGAACTGTGACCATGGACATTCAAATATTAACAGTATATTCTCATAAAAAGGGAACCCCCGCCTCCCCAGCATTTTTTTTTTTAAACCCCACTTACCTGTTACTCCATTCATAAAAGCTGTACTATAGCTTCCATGAGTAAATAGCAATCTATGAATGGAAGATGGGCAGATAATTGAAAGGTCTGTCTCATCCATTCATAGCTCGGTATTCATTCATTGAAGCTATACAACAGCTTCCATGAATGGGAGCTGGGGTGGGGGTGAAAAGGGTGTGCATCATCGGCACTCTTGAGTGCCTGTGACAGATCTCTTGGCGGCTCTATTAACGCCTGCGCCAAAAGTTTATGGATGCAGGGGTAGGGGGAATCAAAGAACGGCCAATTTCAACTAAAGCCGCAGTCAGCAGCACAAGGAACACTTCGCATCTATTGTAAGTACTGTTGCTTATGCCGATTTTTTTTTTTTATGTTTTGACTAAAAGTAGTCTTTAAGAAGATGGGAAAGAGGGGGTTAGAGTTAGTTCAACTTTAAGGAGGTCATGTGACATGTCGATCCTCTTCCATCTTCTACAGAGGTGGCTGTTCCTCGAAGATGCAGAAAGCCGTGCTGACATGACAACATCAGTGTTGCTCTTTGCATCAACACACTATAAAGGAAGGGAGTTGTAGTTAAGCGATCAGTGATACCCTGCATTCACAGTGTGTCCCCAGTCCTCCAGGCTAACCAATACTAGGATTGGGCAACTGCCATCATATATTAACCACTTACAGACTGGAAGATTGGGCTACTTAATGACCAGGTAATTTTTTGCGATACTGCTCTGCGTCGCTTTAACTGACAATTGCGCGGGTGTGCAATGCTGCACCCAAACAAATTTAACGTCTTTTTTTTCCCACAAATAGAGCTTTCTTTTGGTGGTATTTGATCACCTCTGCGGTTTTTATTTTTTGCGCTATAAACAAAAAAAAAAAAAAAAGCGACAATTTTGAAAAAAAAATTTAAAAATTACTTTTTGCTATAATAAATATCCCCAAAATGTTTAACAAATTTCTTCTTCAGTTTAGGCCAATATATATTGAAACATATTTTTGAGAAGAAAAAAAAAAAAAAAAAAGCAATAAGCGTATATTGATTGGTTTGCGAAAAAGTTATAGCATCTACAAAACTATGGGAAAGATTTATAGCATTTTTTTTTTTTTTTTTTTTTTACTAGTAATGGCAGTGACCTGCGATTTTTAGTAGTACTACGACATTGCGATGGACAGATTGGACACTTCCGACACATTTTTGGGACCACTGACATTTATAAAACGATCAGTGCTACAAAAATGCACTAATTATTGTGTAAATGTCACTGGCAGGGAAGGGGTTAACACTAGGGGGTGATCAAGGGGTTAAATCTGTTCCCTAGTTAGAAACACTAACTGTATGAGGATGTGACTGACTGAGGGATGAGACATATCATTGTTACTACTTAGTAGGAACAAATGTCTACTCTCCCCTGACAGAACAGGAATTTGTGCATTTACACACACAAATTACTGTTCTTGCTCTTGTACACGCGATCACGGGTGGCTAGCAGAGGGTGATCGCGTCCACCTGCCACATGCATCAGGTTTCTCTCCTGGCCTTTAAAAAAGGTACAGTATTAGCCATACGGCGATTCATGGGAAGGAACCACTTTGCCGCCGTTAAATTGGCGTGAGCCGGTCAGCAAGTGGGTAAACTATAGACATGAGGTGGCACCTGCCTGGTCCAGTATTTTAATGACTACTTGTGCCGTTACACTTGTATGTAGATATAATATAAAGCATAGTTATGGTATGTTTATATATTTGGTTACTATATTGTCATCTTGTAGTTATTTTGGTTATAGCACCATCCTTTTCTGTTTTATTATCTGTGTCCCCCTTCCATATTATGATGTACATCCTGTACCTGTTAGAGTACACTGTCTTGATGGGATAACAGATGGCCACTTGTATAGGCCTTTCATGCAATCTGCTCGCATCTGGGAACACATTACCATGTTTTAACCTTCAAATATCATCTTTTAATCATCTGCCACATTTGGTAAACTTATATACCTCCTGCTTGCAATAAAACCTACACTGATGGAAAGGATGCGTTTGGCGAGTTCAACCATCTGATAAAAACTGTCCGCAGTGATTATATCGGCTTATACAGGCCAGGCATAAAGGTCTCAGCAAGGGATAGGTCACTATTACAACAGTTGGAGTCGGAATAGTCAAAGCATGTGGTAGAATTCCTACAGCCTACTGCGTAGATGTGTATGTTTAAGCTGCAATCAAGCTCAGTGCCATCCGCCATCTTGTGAAAGCACATGGTCGCACAAGCTTACTGCACTTCATCTGTGTATGTTGAAAACTGTTTGTCTGCATTGGACTGTTATCCCACCTGTCTAAGCTGCGGTTCTTCTTAAAGAGACAGTAACCATTTTTTGCACAACTTGAAAAAATGTCTAGACTTGTGTCAGAAACCATGAACCAGACCAAGACAGAAGTACAGTAAAATCAAACTTGTTTATTAATAAAAATAAAAAGGTAAATAGAGCAAGCGTAGTCAAAGCATAGCCAGAGTCCAATAACCAGATTGGGTAATCAGCCAGGCCAGAAGTCAGGGATCCAAGTAGAGGAACAGCAAGCAGGATAAGGAGCCAGAAGGGAGTTCAGCAAAGCCAGTCTTTAAACAGGAATGCAGGAGATGGTTTCTTGTGATGTGACCAAGGCGAAGGCAGGAATGAAGTGAGCTGAAGATCTTTAAAGTAGGTGGGACTGACGAGCAGATCCACAACAGCTGGTTAACTGTGGAGAGAGATGAGAGCTGGCAATTAGCCAACAGCTGAGCGGCCAGCTCAGAGAAGGAAGGGCTGAGCCAGCCCTGACATTACCCCCCTCCTCAATGACCCCTCCCCCTCGGAGAACCACCGGGCTTGAGGGGAAAAAGTCTATGGAAATCACGGAGGAGGGCGGGAGCATGTACGTCCGAGGATGAGACCCAGGAGCGTTCCTCCGGACCGTACTCCTTCTAATGCACCAGGTACTGTATGCGCCCATGGAACCTACGGGAGTCAACAATGGATTGTACCTCATACTCCTCATGGTTCTCAACCTGTATAGGGTGAGGACGTGGCACCGAGGTGTTAAAGTGGTTGCAGACCAATGGTTCCAATAAGGAGACATGAAACACATTTGAGATGCGCATACTAGGAGGAAGGTCCAACTCGTAAGCCACTGAGTTAATCTTGTGAAGGATACGGAAAGGCCCAATAAACTGAAGTGCGCACTTCAGTGAGGGAACACGAAGTTGGAGGTTGCGAGATGATAGCCAGACCCTGTCCCCAACCTGGTAGGAAGGCGCAGGCAGGTGTCTGAGGTCAGCATGGAGTCTGTACCCATCATTAGCATGAAGCAAAGCCTCCTGGACTTGTGCCCATGTGGAACGAAGATCACGGAGATGCTCCTCTAGCGCAGGAATACTCTGTGGAACAAACGAGTCAGGCAACATGGAAGGTTGGAAACCATAATTTGCCATAAACAGAGACAATCGGGAAGCAGAATTCAAGGCACTGTTGTGAGCAAACTCTGCCCATGGTAATAGGTCTGACCAGTTGTTGTGATGGTCAGAAATATAGCAACGTAGGAATTGCTCCAAGGACTGATTGGCTTGTTCTGCGGCCCCATTAGACTGCGGGTGATACGCAGAGAAGAAAGCAAGCTGAATTCCCAGCTGTGCACAAAAGGCTAGCCAGAACCGGGGCACAAACTGACTACCCTTGTCCGAGATCACTTTGGGTAGCCCATGTAAGCAAAAGATCTCCTGAGCTAAAATGGAAGCCAGTTCCTTAGAAGAAGTGGGCAACTTCTTAAGTGGAATACAATGACACATCTTTGAGAACCGGTCAACCACCATAAGGATAACTGTGTTGCCTTGGGAGTTGGGCAACTCCACAATGAAATCCATAGACAGGTGGGTCCAGAGCCTCTCTCTATTGGGTATGGGTTGTAGGAGGCCCACTGGAAGGTGTTGTGAAGTCTTACTCTGAGCACACACGGAACAGGCAGCCACGAAGGCAGTTCCATCAGCACGTAGACTAGGCCACCAGGATTGTTGGGAAATGGCCCAAACAAGTTGATTCTTACCAGGGTGGCCAGCTGCCTTGGGAGAATGGTAAGTCTGGAGCACGGCCGTACAGAGACACTCTGGGACAAAGCAGCGGTCAGAAGGTTTCGCAGGAGGAGCATCGACCTGAGCAGCAAGAATTTTGTCACCCAAAGGAGAAGTAAGACTGGTGCGAACCGTAGCCAGAATACGATCAGGAGGAATCATAGGAACCGGAACCGAATCCAACTTGGAAGTGGAAGAAAATTGTCGTGACAAGGCGTCAGCCCTTACATTCTTAGTACCGGGTAAGAATGAGACAATGTAATTAAAACTTGACAAGAAAAGAGCCCATCACGCCCTTCTGGGATAGAGGCGTTTAGCCTCAGACAAGAATGTGAGATTCTTATGGTCAGTAAGAATGAGAACCGGCACAGTGGTACCTTCGAGGAGATGTCTCCATTCTTTCAGGGCTAAAATGATTTCCAACAGCTCTCTCAGTCACCAATCTTGTAATTGCACTCGGCAGGTGACAATTTCTTGGAAAAGTAGCCACAAGGATGCATAGCACTCTCAGAGGTAGGACGTTGAGACAGAAGGGTGCCAACACCAGTCTCAGAAGCATCAACCTCAAGGATAAAAGGTAATGTAGGATCAGGATGTGCCAACACAGGAGCAGAAACAAAGGCAGCCTTAATACTTTCAAAGGCCTTAATAGACTCCGTAGACCAACTCTGTGGGTTCCTGTTCTTTCTGGTTATATCAGTCAGAGGCTTGACCAGAGATGAGAAGTTACAAATAAACTTCGGATAATAGTTGAAACAAGAAGTTTAGGTTGGGACTTTATATGAGACCATGACCATCCAGTACACAGGTCTCCCTATGTATATGAGGAAAATAAGGGAAAATTGGGGGAAGGGGACAATTGGGACTTTATATGAAACACAACACTAGGGCAGGCTGAATCATCAGGTGTAAAAAAAATATTGGATTTATTGATACCACATGAGAAACAGAGTGCAATAGATGATAATCACATAATATAATCAATAGATATGGTACAGAGTAAGTAAAACACGACGGCAAGACATATTATAGTAACATAGTAGCATGTTAAACACTGTAGCATAAGGTAAGTTACACTATCATCAACATTACACCCAACATGTGTATACGTAATCAATATTGTATTAAAATCAAACTGATGACTAAAACACAGTTTGATTTTAATACAATATTGATTACGTATACACATGTTGGGTGTAATGTTGATGATACTGTAACTTACCTTATGCTACAGTGTTTAACATGCTATTATGTTACTATAATATGTCTTACTGTCATGTTTCTTACTCTGTACCATATCTATTGATTATATTATGAGATTATCATCTATTGCACTGTTTCTCATGTGGTATCAATAAATCCAATATTTTTTTTACACCTGATGACTCAGCCTGCCCTAGTGTTGTGTTTAATATAAAGTCCCAATTGTCCCCTTCCCCCAATTTTCCCTTATTTTTTTCTAATAGTTGGCAAAACCCAGGAAACAATGCAGAGGACGTAACCCCACGGGTCGAGGCCACTGTAGGACTACCAAAAGTTTCTCTGGGTTCATCGAAAAACCAGCAGTGGAAATTACATTCCGGCCCAGGAATTTAACCTGTTCCTGATGGAACTCACACTTCTCCAGTTTACAATAGAAATTGTTATCTCTTAATTTCTGAAGCACACGACAGACATCTGTGTGGTGGCTCTCCAGGGACTTGGAAAATATGAGGATATCAAATCGAGATAAACCACCACACAACTGCAACAAATCTCGGAGGACATTGTTAATAAATTCTTGGAAAACTGCCGGGGCGTTACAAAGGCATTACGAAATACTCATAATGGCCTGTACTGGTATTAAACGCAGTTTTCCACTCGTCGCCCTCCTTAATCCTCATGAGATTTTAAGCCCCTCTCAGTTCAAGCTTAGTGAAAACCGTTGCTCCCTTGAGGCGGTCAAATAACTCTAATCAACGGGATCGGGTTGAGACCGATTGAAACGATTGAGACCCCTATAATCAATACAAGGTCTCAGTTCACCGCTCCTCTTTCACAAAGAAGAGACCAGCACCAGCAGGAGACGAGGATTTGCAGATGAAACCGAGAAAGTGCGTCTGCAACATACTCCTCCATGGCTTTATCCTCCAAGACTGACAAATGGTAAACACGGCCACGAGAGGGAATGGCACCAGGTTTAAGGTCAATTGAGCAAACATACGGCCGGTGTGGAGGCAAACTACCAGCTTGACCTTTGTCAAAGACATCGCTAACATCACGGTACTCCTCTGGCAGGGAGGAGAGTGAAGAGGTACACAGGACCTTGGCTACCATTGTGGTGACCAGGAGAGAACGTCAGCACGGAGCCAATCAAAAGAGGGGTTGTGCCTCTGTAACCAAGGATAACCAATAACCAGCAGACACTTAGGAGAGGAAAAACACTTGGAATTGGATTATCTCATGGTGAAGAGCCCCTACGGCCATGGACAAAGGAACCGTCTCATGAGTCACATGAGCTGGCTGTAGAGGTCTCCTGTCAAGAGCCTCAATGGCAAGTGGAGTGTCAGGCAGGTGCAGTGGGATAGAGTGCTTTGATACAAAGGCAGCATCAATGAACAGGCCTGCAACCCCAGAGTCGATTAGAGCCTGGATCTCGATAGACGACTTAGCCCAAGAAAGGGTGTATGAAACCAGGAGCTTATCCTTCTGGATAACTGGGGACGACACAACACCACCTAAGGTCTGTCCATGACAGGACCTCAAGGTTCGGGTGTTCCCAGGACGGGTAGGACAAGACTTCAAAAAGTGACCTGCCTGGCCACAATCTCTCCCTCCTCCTAAAGGCTCTCTCAGCCGCAGAGGCGCGTGAAATCCAAGTGCATGGGTTTATCTTCACTGACCGACTCGGTACTAGGAGGCATGGGAGGTGAGGGAGGCACGGGTGGGACTGCAAAGTTCGGAGGCAAACGTACAGGAGGCTTCCGCAAGCGCTCCTTAAAAGAAAATCTTTCTGAGTCTGGAGTCAATGAGGATGGCAAACGAGATCAAACTCTCCAGCTCAGTGGGTATATCTTGGGCTGCTATCTCATCCTTGATGGAATCCAGGTGACCATGAGAAAATGCAGCCACGAGGGCCTCATTGTTCCAAGCAAACTCTGCTGCCAGAGTACGGAACTCAATGGCGTAGTCAGCAACAGTTCTCTTACTCTGATGGACATGAGGCACTTGGCAGCAGAAGCGGAGCGTGCGGGAACGTCAAATACCCTTTTAAAGGAGACCACAAACACTCAAGACAACAGGTTTTTGCATCTCCCATAGAGGGTTTGCCCAGGCCAAGGCTCTCTCGGAAAGCAAAGACATCACAAACCCCACTTTGCTTCTGTCCATGGGAAATGCCTGGGGCAGCATCTCAAAGTATATCTCAACTTGGTTGAGAAACCCTCTGCATTGAACTGGATCACCCCCAAATCGCTGGGGAAGCGGGGCAGAACCATACATACCTCTTATAGAGGTAATACTCAAGGCGGGTGCCTGCACAGAGACTGGCGCAGCAGCAGGGACGGCCTGCAACTCAGGTTGTACCGGAGCAGCCACAGTGGGGGATTCCAGGTGAGCCGTGCAACTCAGAAGCGTTTGTAACACCATGGCAAACTGATCCATGCGGGGATCTTGCTCATCCAATCTGGAAAAAATATTACCAACAAGTGGATTGACTATCTTCTGAATTCATGGCCTTCGCCTGTCAGAAACCATGAACCAGACCAAGACAGAAGTACAGTAAAATCACACTTGTTTATTAATAAAAATAAAAAGGTAAATAGCTTAAGCGTAGTCAAAGCATAGCCAGAGTCCAGTAACCGGATCGGGTAGTCAGCCAAGCTAGAGTTCAGTAACCAGATCGGGTAATCAGCCAGGCCAAAAGTCAGGGATCCAAGTAGAGGAACAGCAAGCAGGATAAGGAGCCAGAAGGGGTGTCAGCAAAGCCAGTCTTTAAACAGGAACGCAGGAGATGGTTTCTTGTGATGTGACCAAGGCAAAGGCAGGAATGAAGTGAGCTGGAGATCTTTAAGTAGGCGGGACTGACGAGCAGATCCACAACAGCTGGTTAACTGTGGAGAGAGATGAGAGCTGGCAATTAGCCGACAGCTGAGCGGCCAGTTCAGAGAAGGGGGGGCTGAGCCAGCCCTGACAAGGCTTCGAGCACCCTTAACACTGAATCAACACAGACACATCATGCCTCTGACCACACAGATGTACAGAGAGCAGTTTCTGCAGCTATCGCAGAGCAGAGTGCAAGACCCAAAACGCACAATAATACCAACACAGAAACTTGAGAAAACTGCAAAACCACTGGAGGAAAGTTCAACAATCTGCAGATATTTGGGACAAAACTACATACTGTAGGTCAGTCTTGCCACTCATCACTCAACCTGCTGAATTAAGAAACTCTACAGATTACCTAACTGCGGTGTATGAACAATACCAGCGGCTGTCTGCTAAATAGAACGCTTTTCTAAAGAACTCTAAAATAGAGGGCTTTTTAGCAGAACTGACTAGGACAGATGAACTAAACCAACAAAGATCTCTTAGTGTAAGATGCTAAGGATAAGGTAGAACTTCGCATCGGTAAACTGCAGGAGACCAGATCTCATAAATCCACATTTACTAAGTTCACAGCACATTCTTCTAGATCCTCTCACTCCAGAAGCTCAACTTTAGGTGACAGGCTAATAGAGGCCCGCACAATTCTGGAAGCAAAGTGTGAAGCTTCTTTTCCAGAAAGGAAGCCGAATTGGATGCTCGCCAAGCAGAGATGGCAGCTCACCAAGCAAAGCCGGAATCCCAAATAAAGATTCTGCAAATTGAAAGGGAGGCAGCAGCTGCCCTGGCAAGGCTAAGGGTCCTTGAACAAGCAATGGGAGATAGTACTAATTAAGACTGTTCTTTCCAGCAGAAATGGAAGATCCAATTGAATGCACCAGTTAATGTGCGCTAATGCATAGTGTTTGCAATGAGGTCTGCAGAAGTCTTAGAGTCTAAGCTAAATGCTCTTGCAACCTAATTTTATCCTGGTAAACCTCACACTTATTCAAAGAACTTTCACCCCCAAGGGGTCCCACAAGTTACTTTGGCACCTAAGAGGGAGAGTTAGAGATCAGACCTGTCTGACTTCGCCAGATATATGATTTGCCACAAGCTCATTAACATTAGCCTCTCAAGGTTTGACGACTGTCCAGAGAACTAAAGGGCTTGGAGATGAACCTTCAAAGCTGCTATTGTTGATTTAAACCTTAATGCCAAGGAGGAACTTTATTTGCTCATAAAGTGGCTGGGGCTAGAATCTGCAGATCATGTTAAAAGACTGAGAGCAGTACATGTTGACTGCCCAGATACAGGTCTTGCTGCTGCATGGGCAAGACTTGAGCAAATCTATGGTAGTTCTGAAGCCATAGAAAGCACTCTATTCAAGAGACTGCAAATCTTTCCAAAAAATAGGTAGCAAAGATCAATTGCAAGCTTCAAGAACTAAGCGACCTCCTCGCGGAGCTAGAGTTGGCAAAGGCAGACCCTAGTCTACCTGGGCTGAACTACCTGGACACCACCCAAGGTGTGAATCCAATAGTGTCTAAACTGCCATATCACCTACAAGTGAAATGGGCATGAACAGGACTCAAGATGTAAAAGACTAATTTATCATTCTCTCCAATTCTCATATTTTTGCAGGTTCATCAGTGAACAAGCCTGGATGAGAAATGATCCCAGCTTTAGCTTCATTGAGTCTAGCTTGCCTGCCTCATCATCAAGGTATGATAAAGCAGCTAAACAGACTTAAAATAGAGCTGTATCTGCTAAAAAGACAGACATCTCACCTCACGTATCCTCCTCCTGCTCACCAGATTGATTCGGGTGATAGAGATAATGATCCTAATCATCATTGCTCTATTCACAGAACCCCCCCCCCTTCCTTAAGAAATGTTGTGGGCGTAAAGCAAAGATTGTCCAAGAATGGGAGATTCTCCAGAAACTTTGAATATGCTATAGTTGCTGTGCTTCCTATAACCATTTTGCTAAAAAATTGTAAGGTTGTCACCAAGTGCACAGAATGCAGTAGTGACAAACACGTTACAGCTATGCATCCTGCTCCACTTCCAAACAATCCACAGCAGCCATCTACATTAAACTCTGCATCAAATCATGGCGAGGAGCAACAAAGCTATGTTCCAGCCATTACAATTGTTTCTTCTTCATGTACTGAAGTTTGTGGCGAGGGATTAAGCCACAAATGCTGTGCCAAGGTAGGTCTAGTCAAAATATATCCAAAAGGGATCAACATGAGAAAGCTACCAGGATGTATGCCATAATAAATGAGCAGAGCAACAGATCCCTGGTTAAACCCAAATTCTTTGAGATCTTTGGCAAGTGATATGCAACACCATATACTCTCCACACCTGTTCTGGTTGTGTAGAAACCTCTGGCAGAAGGGCTAATGGGTTCATGGTCTACCATATCAAGGCAAAAAATGGCATACCCTTGCAAACATTAGTTGAGTGTGACCAAATAACAAACAGGGAAGAAATACCTACTCCAGAAGCTGCGTATCACTATCCCCACTTAAGGCACTTGGTTACTGATATACGTCCAATGGACACGGATGCTAAAATCTTAGTCTTGCTGGGAAGGGTCCTTTTCAGAGTACATAGAGTACACCAGCAGTGCAATGGATCTGACAACACCCCATATGCACAAAGACTTGATCTAGGCTGGGTAATCATTAGTGAGAGATGTATGCTGGAATAGAATGCATACACCATCTGAGATCAACTACTTCAAAACTCACGTGTTAAGGAATGGGCATGCATCTCCCTTCAGACAATGCCCTGCATCATTATGAAGTAAAGGAAAAGCCTATTGACATCATCCAGGTATCTGAGGTTACTCCCATCCCCTGTGATGACAACTTAGGTAACACAGTGTTTTGTACTACACGTGATGACAACAGAATAGCTTTGCCAGTTGAGGATAGAGAGTTCATCGCAATAATGGACAGTGAATTCTTCAAACATGAACCTAACAACTGTGTTGCACCATTACCTCTTTGTGCTACAAGAGTCAGACAATTTTGAACAAGCTTCATCTAGATTAAACTCACGTCAGCGAACTCTAAAGAACAGGCCTGAAATGAAGAAACATTTCATTGCCTTTACAAAAAGGATCTTTGACAATGATAATGCTGAGCCAGCTCCAACTCTTCTAGAACATGACTAGTGCTGGTATCTGCCTTTCTTCGGAATGTATCGCCCACATAAGCCAAAGAAAATAAGGGTAGTGTTTGACTCCAGTGCCAAGCATCAAGGTGTATCCCTGAATGATGTTCTTCTCTCCACCTTGCTCATACGGCACTACCATGAAAAGGGTTAGGCACCAAGGTAGACATTTCACAGAGGGTGTCATAAGAGCCGCAGGGCTTTGGATTGTTTGAGAAAAAAAAAAGAAAAGACAGTTTTCAACTATACTGCACAACTGTGTCCAATGCCACAAACTAAGAGGGAAACACCAGCAACAGCAAATGTCAGATTTGCCATCTGACAGGTTAAGTACTGACCCACCTTTCACTTACATCGGTCTAGATGTTTTTGGGCAATGGATGGTAATAGCACGCAGAACCCAAGGTGGCCAAGCAAATAGCAAACAATGGGTAGTGCGATTCACCTGCATAAGTGTGCATGCAGTACACATCAAAGTTATAGAATCCATGGATGCTTTGAGATTTATCAATGCTCTAAGGCGATTCCTTACTATCAGAGGGCCAGTGAAGTCATTAAAATCTGACTGTGGAACCAACTTTACTGGAGCCTGCCGAGAGTTACAGTTTGAAGCCAATCCAGGACTTTTTAGCTGAAAAGAGCTGTACTTGGATTTTCAATCCTCCTCCTTCCCACATGGGTGGCTCATGGGAGAGAATGATAGGCATTACACATAGGATACTGGACTCTATGTTAATGGACTTGAAATCCACAAGGCTTACTCATGAGAGTTTAACTACCTTTCTGGCAGAAGTGTCCGCCATAATCAATTCAAGACCACTTGTTGCAGTATCTACAGATCCAGAGTCCCCAATCATTATTACTCCAGCTACTCTTACCCAGATGCTTGTGTCTGTTCCTTTTCCACCTGGAGACTTTAAAGCAGGAAACTTTTACCCTGGGCAATGGAAGCGAGTACAACACCTAACCAACTGCTTCTGGAGTCGTTAGATGATGGAGTATCTTTCGCTTTTGAAAGGATGCAGAAAATGGCAACATCTGAACCCTAACCTCCTTGGAAACCTTGCTCTGCTCAAAAAAAAAAAAAATAAATCACTGGCCCATGGGACTCATTGTAAAGACTATTTCTAGCGATGATGGTATGGTAGGCAAGGTGGAGGTGAAAGTTGCCAGACAAGGAACTGTAAAGGCTTTCCTCAGACCCATCACAGAACTTGTTTTGCTCTTGCCTTTTGGAGACTGGAGACTGAACTTGCTTACCTGGGTTTGTTGGATCCAGTTTATACCACAGGAAGTATGTGTCTTGAGCTTTAAGTGACACTTCTTGGTGCCTTATTGCAGTTATTGTTGTTGCATATATGCATGTTCTTTCCTTTGTCTTTCAGGTCTTCAAGACAACTGCAAATTGCACCATTGTTTATTTGCAGAACTAAAATTACGTTGTAATATAATGGTATCTTACAATACCTTAAAATATCTTAAAAACCCCCATTATAACATTTCCCATCCTTGCTGCTAATCCAACTTGCGATAGGAGATCCGTCTCCCCCTCCTCCCTCAGGTTAGGGGACCTATAGCATTCAACTGAGTTGTACAGTTTATAAGTCACATTAAAAATTTTATCTTTGTCTATTTTTTTACATCACAAAAATCTGACATTTTAACAGTCTTTATATCCACTCTATACATACATTATGTGCACATGATAGAGGTTATTATGATTAATGGGGAGATATTGTAAGCTCATGCCTCATTCTGCCCATAGGGTCACCTATATGTAGAATGTAAACAAATCACTGTTTAGAGGCATTAAACATTTACTGTAATTTCAAATGTAATGTTTTCATTACCAGTTTTAATGGTGTGCATCTAGGAATACGGTACATCTTGGAATGTGCTGCAAAGTAACAGGTGATCTCAGTACACACACTGGATGTGGCCTGCTCCAATAACTTGTCCAGCCAGTACTCACAATTTAAATTAACACACATATGCTACTTTCAGATAACAACACTCACTGTGCTCACTGAGAATAAAGAGCACAGATGGCCAATGTTCGGCTAGCATTCAACAAATTTCTCTGTTCCAAAGAAAAACAAAGATTATCTAGATGACAAAAGGCCAACTTTGAACTGACAGACAGACTGCTAAAGCTATATTTTTACCATTTTGCCTAAAATACTTGCCTCAAAAGAACAAAAAAACATGTAAATCTCTTTACATCACTCTAAAAACTTCCAAGACAAAGCCATACAATTGGAAATGTATTTGGAAAAAGCTTTAAAAAATTGCAATACAACGTTGTATTTGTCACCTAAACCCAAAACACTGGGGGTAGATCCACAGGGTGCTAGTATTATTCATGTCCAGAGAATATTTACCACACTAATCCTTAAAAAATGAGAAACAAAAAAACAGTTGTGAACAAGCCTTCAAAAAACTGGGCAATCTCTAAAAGTCTTGTTGAGAAACAGTTGCAGGTATGAAGTATTGTGAGGCTCACCATTTCAACAAAGGACGGATGTTTTGTCCAGCATAGACTGCAAGCCTTGGAGGTTTCCCATTAATCGGAGACGTGTTGTGGGGTTAAATGCATTGGCAGGAGATTTGGATTCATGCTGGTTAAAACTGTAGGGGTGGATACAGCACCAAATGCATTTGTTATGTGTAATGCCCTGTATCCTATTAAGTGTAGGTGGTTACTTACTGGCAGCTATGTAAAAAAGAAAAAAATTTACCAGAAGCAGCTGCCTGCAGGTAATGGGATAAACGTTAATACACATAGACAATACTGTATCTCAAAAAAGTTCTGCACAAATCCTCAACCTAACCTAACTCCCACCCGCTAACTGGTCGCTGGCTTGAAAAAAAAATAATACCTAAAAGCCAACCTCACTTACCTAAACCCAGAGTCAATTTTTCCTATGGCAGAGAAGGAGGGTCTTCTTTGTGTGTCCACATTGCTGGCTGGGTATTGTGGAGGCTTCCTATTGGCAGCACAGAGGTAGGCTCTTCTCAGGCTTAAAAGCTACGGTATCGCTAAACTGGACCCCAACTTCTGGAAGCAAGTTCAGGTAGCTGGAGAACATTAAGAGGACTGCTTTTTTGATGGGGGAATGGGAAGGAAGGGGTGCATGGGGAGGCATGAGGGGTTATGTATACCTCAACATGGGCTTTAAGCATTATTCTTAATAGATTGAAAGGTCTTTTGTTACTTTATTTTTTTTTTTTTAAGTACAGTAGCAAGCTTTGTGTTGAATTGTTGAATGCAGTTGATCTTGGAAGGTAAACCATTTTAAATTACAGTACTTACAAGCCATTTTTCACTAATGTTTTACAAACATATACAAAATTAGCCTGAAACCAGATAATCCACTGTAGGCAAGAAGACCCTGAGAGAATAGTTTGGCTGTAAATGAACAGTGTTAACAAAACCAACTAGTTTGAAGCCCATAACAAAAAAAAAACAAAAAAAAAAATCCACGTCCAGCAACAGAGCCCTGAAATTAAGCTGTCAGAACTAGATATTTTCATGCTGACACAGACATAAGCTCATTCTTATTAAATGAAGGCACATTTCAATTGTCAAACTAGACAACTGTCACTACAATTAAAAGGAAGTCATTTCCCTCTCAAATTATGTAATCACCGATAGCAATTTTAAACTAAAACTAACTCCAACATATGGGGGTTACACACAAGGTGTCAGAAGGTGGCAGTAGCGGCTCCCAAACTGGAGAATAAAATAGTTGTTGCAATTTTTTTATGTTGCATGATATTTGCAAAGGGGTTTATTAAGCACACATTTTCAGGCAAAATACACTTTTATGAGTCTTCGTGAACACAAACACAATATAATATTAATTTTTTTGTTAAAACATAAGAGATGAGGTTACACCGAGTAGCTACCCAACATGCCACATTTTAAAATTACGTACGCCCATGTAACAGCGCCAAATGGTGCCTAAAAATCTTAATAGGCGATGCTTTAAAAGCCTTTACAGTTTGAGCTACTCTGCATAGAGCAAGAACCAATGCGCCACACCATCTCGTTAACATACCTACTCCTGCTCTCACCTCCCAAGGGGTATAGACTTCCTTATATAGCCAAATGGGAACGAGATCTGGGAATACAGCTAACCGAGAGACAAGTAGAGAGAATAATTCTCTTCACATATAAAACATCGATTTGTGCTAACCAGCAAGAGGCAGGGTTCAAAGTGTTGTCCCAATGGTATTATACTCTAGTGAGATTGCACCGGATGTTTCCTCAGAGCTCGGATCTTTGTTGGAGGTGTGGAGAGGAGGTGGGAACCCTTCTCCATATCTTCTGGTCCTGTAAGCTCCTGACATCCTTTTGGTCCGAGGTCCATCGAATCACACAAAAGTTCACGGATCGGGAGCTGCCCAAGAGTCCTGAATTCTTTCTAATACACCACCATGACATACCGTGCAAGGCATATAGGAAGTCAAATCTGTCCTTGTTGGTCACAGCAGCGAAAAGCTGTATCCCCCTACTTTGGAAGCGTACGGAGCCCCCGGTGGTGGCGTTGTGGCTAAAGAAGGTAGCTGACATACATAAAATGGAGGACCTGATAGCGACAGAAAAGGGAACTAGAGAACAATTTCTCAAGAAGTGGTACTATTGGCTTGAATTTTTCTACTCGGAGGAGTATGCAAGGCTGTTGATATAAATATTTGGTAAATATTGAGTGAATTAAAAAATTTGTAATGGACAACGTAAAGTCGCTGGAGGGCTTGGAGGAAGGATATCTCATCTCTCCCCTAATTCCCCCCGTTCCCTCCTCCATCTTTGCCCCCCTCCCCCCCTCCCTTTTTTTTTTTTATCTCCTTATCCTTCTTTCTTATTTTCTTTAACTTTCTTATTCACATTAGACCTAATAGGTTCTAATGACCTATAAATAAGACGGACGACCTTCAGGTCGTACTTTTCACTTTATTAGTTACCTACAAAAAGAAATTTTATCATACACGGGACACAGGGAGCTACCTAACCTTGGGATTAGCTACTCAAACAAAGTTGGTTTGGGTCCATACACACAGATATCTCTTAAGGTTTGATTGGGATAATATGACAAATCAAGCTGTATAATCAGCACAAACAAAATGATGTGTCCAATGTCTTATTGCATCTGTACTATTGTATGTGTAGCGTTATTATCCTATCATTTCACAAATAAAGAATTTAAAAAAAAAAAGCCTTTACAGGTTACCAGTTTTTAGTTACGAAGGAGATATGGTGATAGAATTATTGTTCTTGCTCTGACATTTGCAGCGATAGCTCACATGTGTGGAGCAATTACCTTTTACATATGCACATGGGACCTACGTGAGGGGCACGTACATTTTTTTTTTTTAAATGTATTTTATTTTTTTGACATTGTACAGACTCTCCTTGTTTAACGACGTGCTTGTTTAATGACCACTCGGGCTTATAACCAGCTCTTACTTTTAAGGCACTGTACAGCATTGTATTGTACAGCACAGGATTTTTGCCGTTTATATTGGTGTTCTGTACTTATGCAAATTAAAACATAGTTATCGAGTTGGAGTTGTGTTTAGACTTTTTTTTCAGAATACAGTACAGTATTTAAGAATGCTTAAAATATTGATTACTTGTAGCTCCTCGTTTAATGACCAATTCGTTTAACGATCTGGTCGCTGGAACGGAACCTGGTTGTGAAGTGAGGAGAGCCTGTACATTTAATCTTATTTTTTAAATCAACTTTATTGCTATTACAAGATATGAACAACTTTGCGATAGCATGAGTGATGACAGGTCCTCTTTAAGATATCTGAGGTTTATTAGACCCCAAATATCTCCTCTGGTAAAGCGAGACAGGCTTGATCAGATGCTTTCACAAGCTGGCAACGGCTCGTTTCACAGCGCTACTAGCGATTTGAGCACTAGATAGGCCTATTACTTTATTATATTAATACAAACCTATAACTTGAGCTCAAATGTGAATTGAGCCTGGGTGCAAATGGAAAATTAGCTGCATATACATTACTGTGCAAAAGTTTTAGGCTGGTGTAAGAAAAGCTAAAGAATGCTTTCAAAAATGTATATTTTAATTGTTTATTTTTATCAAATTTACAAAACGTAAATGAGTGAACAGAAGGAAAAAAATTTAACCAAAACAATATTTGGTGTAAGGGATTTTGTAGGATTTGAGACAGGCGTATGATTACTCAATTATACCAAGCAGGTGCGAAAGATCATAAATGTCATAGGTTGGTTGAAACATGAGCATTAACTGAAACAGAAACAGCTGTGTAGGAGGCTTAAAACTGTGAGGAACAGCCAAACTCTGCTACTAAAGGTGAGGTTGAGGGTGGAATTTTTTACGACAAATGCTCAGACATTGGGAGCTCATGTCGCACGATGTGTGATAATCAAGGTTTCCCTATGGGAGCTGTCTAAACCGGTCTGACAAGTCGGTCCGACATTGAAAATGCTCCCTGCACTACTTTGGTCCGACTTTGATCCTACTTCAGCCTACTGAATATCACTAAAGTCGGATCGCCGTCTTGACTGATCCGACTTTGGCATGCAACTTGTGCTCTGATGATCTTGAAGGGGAACTCCACGCAAAAAAAAATAAAATAAAAAAAAAACATGTCGTGGGGTTCCCCCGAAAATCTATACCAGACCCTTATCCGAGCACGCAGCCCGGCAGGTCAGGAAATGGTGTGGGGACGAGTGCCCCCTCCTGAACTGTACTAGGTCGCATGCCCTCAACATGGGGGATGGGTGCTTTGGGGCAGGGTGGCCTTGCGCTCCCCACCCCAAAGCACCTTGCCTCCATGTTAATGAGGACAAGGGCATCTTCCCGACAACCCTGGCTGTTGGCTGTCGGGTTATGCGGGCGGGGGGCTTACCTGAATCTGGAAGCCCCATTAACAAGGGTGCCCCTAGATCCCGGACCCCCACCCTATGTGAATGAGTATGGGGTGCATTGTACCCCGACCCATTCACCTAAAAAAAAAAAAAAGTGTCAAAAATATAACGCAGTACACAGGTTTTTTAAGTAATTTGTTAAGACAGCTCCGACGTCTCTTCTGACTTCCTCACCACTCTCCGGCTCTTCTGGCGATGTCTTCTGCCTCTGCCGGGTCTTCTATCCCCCTTTGGTTTTTCTCCCTCTGTTCGCGGTCTTCTGCCTCTGCCGGGTCTTTTCCCTCCGTTCTTCTTCCGATGTTGACTCGATGCCCTCTCCCGCTCAAATGCTAGCTGCGCGGTGTGCCACTACTTGTATTAACATAGGGCAGGGTCACCGGATGACATACAGAGGCCCCGGCCCTTATGACATCACCGCCCAGTGCATGATGGGGCAGGTGACGTCAAAAGGGGGCAGGGCATCCATATGACATCACCCGGTGACCCCGCCCCATAAGTAGTAGCACAAGGCGCACCTAGCATTAGATCGTGAAAGAGCGTTGAATCAACAACGGAAGAGTAGAGGGAGAAGACCCGGAGAGGGCTAGAAGACCCGGCAGAAGTAGAAGATGTCACCAGAAGAGGGAGAAGAGCCGGAGAGGAAGTCGGAAGAGATGCTGGAGCGGTCTTAATAAATTACTTTAAAAACCTGTGTACTGCTTTTTATTTTTGACACTTTTTTTACGTGAATGGGTAGGGGTACGATGTACCCCATACTCATTCGCATAGGGTGGAGGGGCGGGATCTGGGGCCCCCGCTTGTCAAAGGGGGCTTCCAGATTCCAATAAGCTCCCCGTTCGCAGACCCCAACAACCAATGGCCAGGGTTGTGGGGAAGAGGCCCTTGTCCCCATCAACATGTGGACAAGGTGCTTTGGGGTGGGGGGGGCCGAGGACCCCCCCTGCCCCAAAGCACCCCCCATGTTAGGGGCATGAGGCCTGGTACGGTTCAGGAGGGGGGGCCACTCGCACGTTCCCACCCCCTTTCCTGACCTGCCAGGCTGCGTGCTCAGATAAAGGTCTGGTGTGGATTTTGGCTTAACCCGTAAGCTATTTTTTTGGCGTGGGGTTCCCCTTAACCACTTACCAACCGGCCCATAGCCGAATGACGGCTGCAGGGCGGTTGGATAACTCTGGGAGGGCGTACTATGACGTCCTCCCAGAATTCCCCTCTCGCGCGCCCCCTGGGGCGCGCACCCGAACACATCCGTGACCGCCGGGTCCGGAGGACCCGGCGCATTACGGATCCCGGTAAATGGCCGCTGATCGCGGCCGTTTACCATGTGATCGCGCCGTCAAATGACGGCGCGATCACATGTAAACAGACCGGCGTCGTCTCATGACGCCGGTTCCTCTCCTCCCCCTCTCCTCCCCGCCTGTGTACCGATCGGTACACAGTGACCGGAGAGGCGGATGGATGGATGTCTGCAGCGCTGTGGGCTGTATGTGTAGTGCCCATAGCGCTGCACAGAGACATCCAGGCATCCATCCATCCCTGCTCAGCCATCCCTAACGCTCTGCAATGCTGTGCAATACTCTGCAACACCCCCACAATACTCTGCAATACTCTGCAACACCCCCACAATACTCTGCAATGCTGTGCAATACTCTGCAACACCCCCACAATACTCTGCAACACCCCCACAATACTCTGCAACACCCCCACAATACTCTGCAATGCTGTGCAATACTCTGTAATACCCCCACAATACTCTGCAATGCTGTGCAGTACTCTGCAATACCCCCACAATACTCTGCAATACCCCCGCAATACTCTGCAATGCCCCCGCCATACTCTGCAATGCCCCCGCCATACTCTGCAATGCCCCCGCCATACTCTGCAATGCCCCCGCCATACTCTGCAATGCCCCCGCCATACTCTGCAATGCCCCCGCCATACTCTGCAATGCCCCCGCCATACTCTGCAATGCCCCCGCCATACTCTGCAATGCCCCCGCCATACTCTGCAATGCCCCCGCCATACTCTGCAATGCCCCCGCCATACTCTGCAATGCCCCCGCCATACTCTGCAATGCCCCCGCCATACTCTGCAATGCCCCCGCCATACTCTGCAATGCCCCCGCCATACTCTGCAATGCCCCCGCCATACTCTGCAATGCCCCCGCCATACTCTGCAATGCCCCCGCCATACTCTGCAATGCCCCCGCCATACTCTGCAATGCCCCCGCCATACTCTGCAATGCCCCCGCCATACTCTGCAATGCCCCCGCCATACTCTGCAATGCCCCCGCCATACTCTGCAATGCCCCCGCCATACTCTGCAATGCCCCCGCCATACCCTGCCATGCCCCCGCCATACTCTGCCATGCCCCGCAATACCCCGCCATACCCCGCCATACTCCGCCATACTCCGCCATACTCCGCCATACTCCGCCATACTCCGCCATACTCCGCCATACTCCGCCATACTCCGCCATACTCCGCCATACCCCGCCATACCCCGCCATGCTGAGCCATGCTCAGCTGTACTCGCCCTCTGTATGTGGCCAGGCTGTGGAAGTCTCACACATGTGGTATCGCCGTACTCAGGAGGAGCAGGGGAATCTATTTTGGGGTGTCATTTTTGGTATGTACATGTTATGTGGTAGAAATATTGTATAAATGGACAACTTTGTGTTAAAAAAAAAAATGCGTTTTAACCATTTCCCGCCCACCGGCCGTCATACAATGTCCTTGACTTTGTGCGGAGATATCTGAATGATGGTTGCAGCTACAGGCATCATTCAGATATCAGCTTTTTCAGCCGGCGATTCCCTACACCATGAGAACGATCATAGCAGCTGTTCCACTGCTTGATCGTTCTTACGGGAGGCGAGAGGGGATGTCCCCCCCTCCCGCGCTTCTACCGACTCACCGCTACGATCAAAGCCAGGATCGTTTTTTTTTTTTTTTATTTCAGGCTTCCCAGCCTAGAGGTGAGATGTGGGGTCTTATTGACCCCATATCTCACTGTAAAGAGGACCTGTCATGCCATATTCCTATTACAAGGATGTTTATATTCCTTGTAATAGGAATAAAAGTGGTCAAAATTTTTTTTTTTTTGGAAAAAAGCATCAAACTAAAATAAAGTAAAATGAACAATAAAAAAAAAAAAAAAAAAAAAATTTAAAGCGCCCCTGTCCCTGCGTGCTCGCATGCAGAAGCGAACGCATACGTAAGTCCCGCCCACATATGAAAACCGTGTTCAAACCACACATGTGAGGTATCGCTGCGATCGGTAGAGCGAGAGTAATAATTTTGGCCCTAGACCTCCTCTGTAACTCAAAACATGTAACCAGTAAAAAATTTTAAAGCGTCGCCTATGGGGATTTTTGAGTAGCAAAGTTTGGCGCCATTCCACAAGCGCGTGCAATTTTGAAAGGTGACATGTTGGGTATCTATTTACTCAGTATAACTTCATCTTTCACATTATGCAAAAACATTAGGCTAACTTTACTGTTTTGGTTTTTGTAAAGCACAAAACAGTTTTTTTCCCCAAAAAAACGCGTTAAAAAAATTGCTGCGCAAATACCGTGCGAGATAAAAAGTTGCAACGACCGCCATTGTATTCTCTAGGGTCTTTGCTAAAAAAACATATATAATGTTTTGGGGTTCTATGTAATTTTCTAGCTAATAAATGATGATTTTTACATGTAGGAGAGAAATGTCAGAATTGGCCTGGAAGCTACAGAACGCCTGAAGGTGCTCCCCTGCATGTTGGGCCTCTGTATGTGGCCACGCTGTGTAAAAGTCTCACACATGTGGTATCGCCGTACTCGGGAGTAA
Source organism: Lithobates clamitans (assembly GCA_037952925.1). NCBI lineage: Eukaryota > Metazoa > Chordata > Amphibia > Anura > Ranidae > Lithobates > Lithobates clamitans. The sequence continues at coordinate 6,137,871 of JBBGZY010000044.1, forward strand.
TAGCAGAATGTGTTTTGGGGTGTAATTTGTGGTATGCATATGTGGTGTGTGAGAAATAACCTGCTAATATGACAATTTTGTGGGAAAAAAAAAAAGTAAAAAAAAAACCTTGATTTTGCAAAGAATTGTGGGAAAAAATGACAACTTCAAAAATCTCACCATGCATCTTTCTAAATACCTTGGAATGTCTTCTTTCCAAAAAGGTATCATTTGGGGGGTATTTGTACTTTTCTGGCATGTTAGGGTCTCAAGAAATTAGATAGGCCGTCAGTACTTCAGGTGTGATCAATTTTCAGATATTCGCACCATAGCTTTTGGACTCTATAACTTTCACAAAGACCAAATAATATCCACCGATTTGGGTTAATTTTACCAAAGATATGTAGCGGTATAAATTTTGGCCAAAATATATGAAGAAAAATTACTAATTTGCAAAATATTATAACAGAAATGAAGAAAAATGCATTTTTTTTACAGATTTTTCGGTCTTTTTTCTTTTACGGCGCAAAAAATAAAGAACCCAGCGGTGATTAAATACCACCAAAAGAAAGCTCCATTTGTGTGAAAAAAAGGACAAAAATTTCATATAGATACAGTGTTGCATGGCTGAGTAATTGTCATTCAAAATGTGAGAGCACCAAAAGCTGAAAATTGGTCTGGTTATTAAGGGGGTTTAAGTGCCCAGTTGTCAAGTGGTTAAAATCCATACTAGGCTGAAGGGCCAGGTATGCTCCTGGAGGGGGGACCCATGCCGTTTTGTTTTTTTTTACATTTTGCATGGAGTTCCCCCTAAAGATTCATACCAGATAACTGGTATTGTCGGGGATCAAAGTCGGATCCCTGTTCATTGAAGTCCGACGCATGTTGGACTTCAAGTCGCAGGGCAAAATCAGATACACAGTCATACGACTGTCGTGACGTACCAGTGTGAACCCGGCCGAAGACAGCTTCCGGTTACAGGTCATACACCATGGCTAGACTGAGCACAGCAACAAGAGACAAAAAAGGTAGTTACACTTTGTCTCTCCCAGGCAAAGATTTCAAACTCAGACTGGAGTTTCAAAATATGCTGTTCAAGCTCTATTGAAGAATCACAAAGAAATGGGCAACGTTGAAGACCGTAGACACAGTGGTTGACCAAGGAAACTTAATGTAGCAGATGAAAGACGTCATGCTTACTTCCTTTGACATCAGAACATGTCCAGCAGTGCCATCAGCACAGAACTGGCAAAAATCAGTGGAACCCAGGTACACTCATCTACTGTCCGGAGAAATCTAGCCAGAAGTGGTCTTCAAGTAAGAATTGCAAGGAAAAGCCATACCTGTGATGTGTAAACAAGGCTATGCGACCCATAAACATGAAAACATAGGAACTGGTTTGCAGAAAATTGGAAGCAGGTGCTCTGGACTGTCTGGACCGAAAAATTGGAAATATTTGGCTATAGCAGAGGCAGTTTGTCCACCAAAGGGCTAGCGAGTGGTACAATAATGAGTGTCTGCAGGCAGCAGTGAAGCATGGTGAAGGTTCCTTGCAAGTTTGGGGCTGCATTTCTGCAAATGGAGTTGGAGATTTGGTCAGGACAATGGTGTCATCAATACTGAGCATTACAGGCAGATACTTAATCATGCCAAACCATCAGAGAGGCGCGTGATTGGCCAAAATTTATTTTGCAGCAGGACAACGGCCCCAAACATACAGCCAATGTCATTAAGAACCATCTTCAGCGTAAAGAACAAGGAGTGATCATTTGATCCCCACAGAGCTCTGATGTTGACATCATTGAGTCTGTCTGGGATTACATGAAGATACCGAAGGATTTGAGGCAGCCTACATCCACAGAAGATCTTTGGTTAGTTCTCCAAGATGTTTGGAACAACCTACAGTGGATATTAAAAGCCTACACAGCCGTTAAAATGTCAGGTTTCTGTGACAAAAAAAAAAAAAAAATGAGAAACATAAAACCATTTCAGAACTTTTTCCACTTTTAATGTGACCTATAAAACTGTATAACTGAAATCTTTTTTTTTTTTGGGGGGGGGGGGGGTTAAAACTAAAATAAAAGTGTGCACACCCACTTATAACTGGGGATGTAGCTGTGTTCAGAATTAAGCAATCACATTCAAACTCATGTTAAATAGGAGTCAGTACACCCCTGCCACCATTTAAAGTGCCTCCGATTAACCCCAAATAAAGTTCAAATGTTCTAGTAGGTCTTTCCTGACATTTTCTTAGTCGCATCCTACTGCAAAAGCCATGGTCTGCAGAAAGCTTCCAAAGCATCAGAGAGATCTCACTGTTAAAAGGTATCAGTCAGGAGAAGGTTACAAAAGAATTTCCAAGGCATTAGATATACCGTGTAACACAGCGAAGACAGTCATCATCAAGTGGAGAAAATATGGCACAAGAGTGAAATTACCAAGAACTGGACGTCCCCCCAAATTGATGAAATGATGAGAAGAAAACTGGTCAGGGAGGCTGCCAAGAGGCCTACAGCAACATTAAAAGAAGCTGCAGGAATATCTGGCAAGTACTGGTTATGTGGTACACGTGAAAACAGTCTAGTCTTCATATGTCTGGGCTATAGGGTAGAGTGGCAACATGGAAGCCTTTTCTTTCAAAGAAAAACATCCAAGCCAAGCCAAATTTTGCAAAAACACATCTGAAGTCTCCCAAAAGCAAATGTGGGAAAAATGTGTTATGGTCTGATCAAGGTCGAACTTTTTGGCCATAATTCAAAGATATGTTTGGCACAATAACACTGCACATCACCAAATGAACACCATACCCACAGTGAAGCATGGTGGTGGCGGCAGCATCATGCTTTGGGGCAGTTTTTCTTCAGCTGGAACAGGAGCCTTAGACAAGGTAGAGGAAATTATGAACAGTTCCAAATACCAGTCAATATTGGCATAAAACCTTCAGCCTTCTGCTAGAAAGCTGAACATGAAGAGGAATTTCATCTTTCAGCATGACAACGACCCAAAGCATACATCCAAATCAACAAAGGAATGGCTTCACCATTAAAAGAATAAAGTTTTGGAATGGCCCAGCCAGAGCCTAGACCTGAATGCAATTGAAAGTTTGTTGGGTGATCTGAAGAGGGCTGTGCACAGGAGATGCCCATGCAATCTTACAGATTTGGAGTGTTTTTGCAAAAAAGATTGGGCAAATATTGCCAAGTCAAGATGTGCCATGCTGATAGACTCCTACCCAAAAACTTAGTGCTGTAATAAAATCAAAAGGTGCTTCAATAAAAGTATTCGTTTAACCACTTCCCTACCCAGCCATAGACATATGACATCCACAGATGGGATCTCCCATCCTGGGTGGACGTCTTTTGACGGCCTGGGATTCCGGCCGTCTAGGGGGCGCGCGCCACGTTGCTCGGGACCCGGTGCGTGTGCCCGGCGGCCGCGATGTCCGACGGGCACCCGCGATTGCCCGTTAACCGGGTCGGACCGTGGATCTGTGTGTGTAAACACACAGATCCACGTCCTGTCAGTTGTGAGGAGAGCGATCTGTGTTCCTAGTACAGCGGAACACTGATTGGTCTCCTCCCCTTGTACGTCCCCGCCCCCTACAGTTATAAACACTCCCTTGGGAAACATATTAACCCCTAGTTAATCCCCCTAGTGGTTAACCACTTCACTGCCTGTCACATTTACACAGTAATCAATGCAATTTTATAGCATTGATCACTGTATAAATGTAAATGGTCCCAAAAATGTGTCAAAAGTGTCCAATGTGCCCGCCATAAAGTCGCAGTCACGAAAAAAAAACGCGATCGCCGCTAAAAATAAGTCAATTTTTTTGGGTACAACGTCGCACGACCGCGCAATTGTCGTTTAAAGTGGGACAGCGCTGAAAACTAAAAATTGGCCTGGGAAGGAAGGGGGTGAAAATGCCCTGTATTGAACCGGTTAAGAGTGTGCACACTTATGCAAACATATTATTTTATTTTTACTTCCCTCCACCTAAAAGATTTGTTTGTTGTTCAACTGAGTTGCACAGTTTATAGGTCACATTGAGGCCGGGTTTATACTGAGGAACAGAGCGGTTCACAGAAGGGGATTCGGTGAGTCTCCAGTCAACGTTTCAGTCCAAATTTTTGGCTGATTTTGGACCTGAAAACTCACAGGACTCCTGTGCAATTTGCACCAGAGCCACTCCAGAGATGTGTGAACTGGCTCCAAAGAGAGTCGGTCACAATCTCCTGACGTGCGAATTGGATGCGGGGAAACCTTCAAAAACTGTTCAAGTGTACCCGGAAGAACTGATGCAGTTTTGAAGGCAAAGGTTGGTCACACCAAACATTGATTTGATTGGATTTCTCCTCTATTCATTGACTTTTTTTTAATTGATATAACAAACTATTAACACTTCCATTTCTGAAAGCATTCTCAATTTACAGCATTTTTTTCACAGTAGTGTATACCAGACATATTTTTCATTAAACTGGATTGCCGATTTTCTCTGATCTCCTGGGTAAGAGTATGCTGCATCAAGCTTAAGCAAAGAATTCACACTCCAACTGTCTGACAAAAACAAGAAAATTACATAATGCATGCATTTATCTGTAGTTTAAGATGTTAATCTAGGTTAGACCTGTAGGCAGTGTGTTTAAAATTGTACAGCTGAAAATCTTCTAAAACAAGCTAAAATATCATTAAAAAGAAATTAAATCTACATTTGCATCCTGTCAGCTTCTAAACATAGCGCATTAAGCAAATGAGGCATTTTGGCCACAACAACACAACACACAATTGTCAGGAACAGTAAATTGACAATTTAACCACTTGCCAACCAGCCGCCGCAGTTTAACTGCAGCAGAATAGCACGGCTGGGCAAAACGTCGTTATGTAACGTCGCTTCGCCCTGTGGCCACTAGGGGGGCGCGCGCCTGGAGCCAATGCGGGTGCCAGGCAGTTGCGATCGCTGGTTCCACACCGAGAACCGGGATCTGTGTGTGTGTAAACACACAGTTTCCGGTTCTCTGAGGGGAGAAGAGACAGATCATCTGTTCATACAAAGTATGAACAGCAATCTGTCATCTCCCCTAGACAGTCCCCTCCCCCTTCAGTTAAAACACAGAGAGGGAACACAATTAACCCCTTGATCGCCCCCTAGTGTTAAACCCTTCCCTGCCAGTGACATTTTTACAGTAATCAGTGCATTTTTATAGCACTGATCACTGTATAAATGCAAATGGTTCCAAAAATGTGTCAAAAGTGTCCGATGTGTCCGCCATAATGTCGCAGTCCCGATAAAAATTGCAGATCACCGCCATTACTAGTAAAAAAAAAAATAATAATAAAAATGCCATAAAACTATCCCCTATTTTGTAGATGCTATAACTTTTGTGCAAACTAATCAATATACACTTATTGCGATTTTTTTTAACCAAAAATATGTAGAGGAATACATATTGGCCTAAACTGAGGGAAAAAAAAATGTTTTTTTATATGTTTTCGGGGGATATTTATTATAGCAAAAAGTAAAGCAATTTTGTTTTTTAAAAATTGTTACTTCTTTTGTTTATAGCGCAAAAAATAAAAACCGCAGAGGTGATCAAATACCACCAAAAGAAAGCTCTATTTGTGGGGGAAAAAAAAAAAAGGACGTCAATTTTGTTTGAATGTAACATCGCACGACAGCGCAATTGTCAGTTAAAGTGATGCAGTGTCGAATCACAAAAGGTGCTCTGGTCAGGATGGGGGTAAAATCTTCCGGGGCTGAAGCGGTTAAAGCTAAAATAACTGGTTTGAAGAAAATGTAAAATGCACACAATCTGCACTCAAACCATGATTATTAAATATATGTAATACAAGAAATAAAGGATAAAAGTGTTTCAAACAAATGTAAAAGTATGTCTGCAAGGGGGAAAAAAAAAAATCAAGTCAGATTTTGGTGAGCTCCAAAAGAACGAAAATGTGGTAGCACTGATACAGTGCTGGTTCTAGTACTATGGTCTGAACAGCTCCAATGACTTGAGCCTGAAGGTCAGATTAAGATAGCACAGATGTGAGTTTTCAGTTATTACTATAACAGAAAAGAGACCAGACAACATGTCGGGAAGACAGTAGCAGACAGGAGTACAAGGCAGGAACTCTAATAAAATCTGGAGGGTAAAGTAAATGGAAGCTCGTGTCTGCTTTTATCTGCTCATGGGTACAAGTGCTATAAAGAAGTACCTGGTACCTATCACCAGCCTCCTACTGCAGGCGGACTATAGCTAAAGCATTTCTCACTCTCTGGAGTTCATTTTTCATATATTCCTTTGTATAAAACACTAGGGTACAAGCTTTACCCCGGATGAAGTCTTACTGGGTGAAACGTTGGGACGTATTGTGCTGGCTCCATGTTATTACGCTTCCTATTATCCTCATTTGTGATCACATATATACAGTCCATCCGCATTGATGCAAGTGCAATTCTTAATCAAATTCATTTAGTAAGGATTTTATGCTATGTTATCCTCCTCCATTTATATATACCTGGTTGAGCCTTGGATTATTTTGGACGCTGACTTGGAGTAGTCGCATTTCTTCTGGGTTGGTGCCATGTGTGGTGGTTCCGTGTATGCTGGTTCCTGTATATGCCCATTCCCGTGGAATCCAATTCGCCCTGGTCTCTCTGCGCATTTGGCTGCTCATTAGTAGCCCATTTGATCTGGTAAGAGTATCCGATCATTGCGTTTGGTGGTGGCTACACTTCTGATGTTCAATTTCCACGCTCGGTGGAATTCTTCACAAAAGCACATCTAACTTCTTTCCAGAAGCAGACGTTTGAATGTACGTACATTGATCTGTTTTTTCACTTCAGTCACTCACCATTGTCCTCAGGAATTCTTGTGTTTTTTCAGGTTTATTTCCACATGGACATTATGATTTATAAATATGTTGTTATCAGTATCATGTTTGTATGATTCATATATACACACACCTTTGATTGATTTTATTCAATTAATTTCACTTTCTTGCATTTTCATTTTATTTGCACATCTTAGCGCTGCACTTTTATCACATTTACTTTTGCAATCAGTTTTATTGCAGTGCCAGCAGCTGTATTTTATTTTTTTGAGTGCTGGCGCAGTATAACCTGTTATTTACTATGCATAGACCATGGGAGCTGCTGCCCTGATGCATTTTGAACACAGGCAATAGGCGCTGTGCACGGGCCCCATTCACAGAATGCCTTGCATTTGGTCAATGACTGCAAAGCATTTTCTGAATGGATTAGGTGGAAAGAGTGGCACCCCTGCCCTTTGCCTTGACCCTTGCCCTTTGCCTGAGTCTTTGCTTTGACCAAGTTTAAGAATGCTTTGCATACACTGACAAAATGAAAAGCATTCTCTAATTGTCCTCGTATGTTCAGAATGCAGCAGGGCAGCTGCTCTACACAGGAATTGGAAGCTAGTGAAGATCTTTGGAGAGGTCGTGTCTACTACAGTGATTTCCAGCTTCTAGAGGGAACCCACAAGTATGGTATATTCAAAGTTACTTTGGCTCAACTGTAATGACCAATGTAACTATGTGCAAAATGCCATATTCATATAACGCTAACGCAAGTGGAACAATCTTTTTCAGCCACATGATGGTCATTTTAAAATCTCAATTAAACAACCCCAAAAATTGACTTTTACTGGTGCATAAAAGACAAAAGTAAAAATAATTTTCTCAACTTTTATTCACATGACAATAATAAAAAACAAATGAATAAAGTCTGTGCAATTTCAAAATAAATCTGCAAAAGATCTATGCTGTTGGGCCTATAATCACATGACAAATCTGCAATAGTGAATACAGATATAGATCTCAAAACTCAAAACAATATAGTGATAAATAAATCATTTTGACGTGGTTGAATGACAGCTACTCCAACTGTGCAAACGTCTTTTTTCATTAATGGTACATCCCTTCACCATTGACTGTATGTGTACATGAAGACGTACTATCTTCCCTTTTCACCATGGTGTCACCTCTGTGCTTTCTAGCCTCTCACCTTAATACAGCTTTAGAAAAGTTTTTTTTTTCATATTTGCTCTTCTCAGGGGATCCACAGTCTGTCCTTCCCAGCCGGCTGATCTCGCCAATCTTTTGGTCCCGCACTAGAGTTAGTGCTCCTCCGTGGCAAGGGTGCCAGACAGGCCACAAGGTTTCAGCAACCAGTGCCTTAGCTTATCCAAAAGCTCACGCTTACTCAGATTGTGAGCCTCTCTCTCCACTTTACTTCCTTGACACTGACTTGCACACTTTGCATTACTCATTTTAAGTTGCATAAGATTTTATTTATTATGTTGGTTTGCAGGATATACATAGCACATTTATTCTGGCAGCACAGCACTATTTACTCTATATGCACACTTACCATAATAGGGTAGGATAAGCTACCGCGTGATTGCAGCAGCTGAATCACCTTTTTACCTCACTTCACATACAGGGATAGTGCGAGAGTAACACCATACACTAATCACACTTTAAACTGAACCTCTGCTTTTCCCCAGCAGGGTAAATCAACAGATTTACTTAAGACCTCGTTCACAGGGGGGTGTATCAATGCATACTCCTCTGTAAGGCCATGTTTACCCACACAGGGATGCACAGGTGTTCCAGTCCCACTGATGTCAACTGGGAAACAGTGTTTACTCCCAATGTAACATCTGTGCTAAGTTCAAGGACACGCATCCACTCCCACATGGATGTCAAATTGGCAGAAGTGCCAGTGTCTGTGCAGCTGCTGTGTCCCATTTGACATCAATGGGACTGCCTGCACAGGGATGCAAGTAACACCCTTGTGGGTAAACACGGCCCTCCATGGGCGTACGCTTTAGTGTAAACGAGGCCTTCTCAGTTGCATATACTTACCTTCCTTCCGCTTGTTTCCCTTTCTGGTCAACTGCATAAAGCGAGAAGAAGCCCCCAGCCTCCCCGTACTGTTATGTGGGAGCAAGTCACATGTTTCTGGAAGTACTGAGTATTCCTCTTCACTTTGAGTAAACTTCAGTAAACTGTACGAATAAAAGCGTTGGTTTGTACCAACCCATGTAACTGACTTTTGTTGTGTAGCTTCGTCTGCAGAGAAAAATATAAAACAAAAAAAGTATGTATGTTGGGCAAAAAGAAAATCATATACGGGATACTTTAATGGCAGGTATTAACCCCAAACAGTAAGCAGAATGCAATATTCTTTACTTTTAAAATAAGAGGTTATACTTGCCTACTCTGAAATTGTAGTAACACAGCGGTCCTCTACCTCCTCTTCTGGAGCCCCTTGCCGGTGCTGTCTGCTCCTCCTTCCTGCGGGTACCCCCATGGCAAGCCTTGTGCTATGGGGGCACTCATGAGGATGCGCTACGGAGCTGAGCTGTGGGCATCCATAGAGGCAAACAGCGCAGCTCGACCACATTCCCGCTCCCTCTCTTTACAAGAATCGACAAACAGCAGCAGTCAATGTTTCCCACTGCTGCTTGAACTTCCTGTGAGACCAGGAAGTGAAGGGATCAGAGCTGCAGCCGTGTCAGCGCTGGACCGCTGACAGGACTCAGAGTTTTTACCTCAATTCATTAACTGTTGAATTTAGAACCACTAAATAGCACCTAATTTTACCACAAAAAAAACTGGAAAAACATATAGACTCGAGTATAAGCCTAGGGTGGGAAAATGCAGCAGCTACTTGGTAAACACTGCCCATTTGTAGTCTCACTGTGCCCATCTGCAGCCGTACCTTTCATTACTAAAGTCTCACTGTGTCCCACCTGCAGTCGTACCTTTCATTACTAAAGTCTCACTGTGTCCCACCTGCAGCCGTACCTTTCATTACTAAAACAGCGTGTGTCTCCCACTGTGTAACAAAGCCCCGCCTCCTCCTCGTCTGTGATAGACGGAACGCTGATAGTTTCCCAGCATTGTATCAGCGTTCATGGACAAGGAGGAGGCCCGCCTTTGTTACAATGGACGGCTGAACAGAATGCATAACACAGCGGGAGACGTGCTGTTTTAGTAATGAAAGGTACGGCTCACTCGAGTATAAGCCGGGGGGGGGGGGGGGTCCAGCCTAAAAAATGGGCTGAAAAACTCTGCTTATACTCGAGTATATACTGTATATGCAATTTTAAATTCTAGTTTATTTGTATACTGTATATATGGCACTCCTGAAGAAGACGGTGACTTTGAAATGTGTTGGGTGCCCTTTCTTCTGATCTAAGATAATTTACCGGTATGGAATGACATAAATAACTGTAGGTGTTAGATTTTATACTCTAGCCGCATGTTTTTTAGAATGTCTTTTAGAATTTTTGTATAAAGTAAATTGTTTTGTACCATATAGGCGCCAGCCAGAAAGAAAAGAAAATTGATAATCTCCAGCCAAACCAAAAGTAAATAAAATAGCTTGCACTATGGAATTAATAAACTCAATATGTTGCTGCATATTTGTAAGTTTGAGGATAGATCTTTCCATTTTCCTTTAAGGCTACTGTTAGAGTTCAGAGCATTTTCTAACATAGTGTGCAAGCACTTACAGTACCTGCTAGTGAATTACTGACCTGAAAACATAATGTAATAGCTTTGGCAAATGACACAGTGCATGGTAATTACTGTACCATGGCCTTGAGGAATCAGCACGAACACAAATCCCTCCAGCGAGCACTTCCAGCTTTTACCATTGACAGTATTTTAAAATTTAGTTTGCATTTGAAAAACACTGTTTAAACACCAGAAAAAAATAACTAGTGTTTTTAAAGGGATGAGTTTGAGATTTAGATGTGGCACAACACCACAGCTTTTGAAAGCTGCACAACAATCACAAGTCAGTGAAGACTATATAAAAATCATCTTTATTAACTGGGGTATCTAAACCCTAACACTGGGTATACACTGAGTTTTTTTCTGTTCAACCAATGGGCTGAACATTACCTACCTACCCCCCCCACCCCCCAATTTGGGATCCTCAGCTTTCCCAGGAGCTCACAATTAGTCACTTACTGAGTGGGGCAGAAGCAGGTATCCTATTTTTTCTTCTTGTTTTACCTAACATTTTTGTAATTCATGTTTTTTTTCATATACATATTTTTTAACACCAATTTTTTTTAATGTTCTTGTGGTGATCATTCTGTTGGGGGAGATCCGAAGTCCTGAGGAAGCGGGTTTCCTGCGAAACGCGTCAACCTACATATAATGGTCTCCAGGGACCCTATAAATTTGAGTCCCTATACTATTTACAATCCAACTGGTGTCAATATCTACATCATTTTAAAGACTTAGTATGTATAAAGATGTATCACTATTTTAATTAGGCTTTTTTCTTGTTTCTAAAACCATTAGAGATATATTTAAAAGTCCCTCTTATTATAGAAATACTTGTGTCTTATAATGGGGGAAGAAATGCAGGCTCGATCTCAAGCTGGGCTGTGTGCGCCAAATTGACACACACAGAGAAACTTGGTCCTGCTCACAGGATTTGACTGAAAGCATCAGGAGCCAATAGCAAAGCTTGTGAGAGCAGGGAGACAGGAGACAGTGCTGGATTGATACAGGACTTAGGTAAGTATTTGGGAAGGGGCACACAGCAAGAGGGAATGCAAGAAGGTAAAAACATTTTACCTTTAGAACCACCTTAAGCTAGTTTCCAGGTGATGATGGTGGCAGTTAAAACAAAGTGTATACATTTACATTTCTAAACATAATTTGTGAATGCGTGGTTAGTTTACTTTTTTCAGATTTTATGAATGAAACATTTTATGCAACATCCGCAGAGATCACACAGGAAAGGAAAGTTCTTTATGAGCTATGACTTATCATAATTGTAGCACACACAATGTTATGGACTGCCCATGTGACACTGTTGACTGGCCTAGTAAATCACACACAGGTATGGAAGAACATACAACCTAAGTACTAAGCATTTCTTCAGCTCCTGGCTGTGATTGCAGCAATATAGGTAGAGGAAAGGTAAGCATAAGCTGGGATGGACAAGGTATTAAGCTTTCAGTGCCACCGATATATGGTGTACCATTGTGCAGAAGCCAATTCATAGAGTTCAAGATTCAATTTAAATTTTACATTTGTGGAGAATTTAAATATACTGTTAATTGTCCATCTATCCCAGTTAGTAAGCTCTGACTTATGAGTACTGTTCAGCCATCATTGCTTGGATGCTTTTGCCTAATTCGGTCATTTGGACTGTGTTTTTGAAACAAAGTTTTTTTTTTCTGACCAAAGCACATTTTGCCCCATGTTACTTTATTATATCCTAACAAATATTGCTAATTTGTAGTTAGCCTAGCATGACTCATCTTGCCAGTTATGTTTAGTTACTTTAAAGCTAATCTAAATTTTTCACATTACTTCTGTTATATTGTTCATCAGGGAGTATAAATTGCTGCTAACACTTCACTCGGGCTCACAGTATGGATACATGCATTAGGCATGAAAATCAAAACTTATCAGTATCATAAAATGTACAACTGCAGCTAATCAACATAGGCATTGACCGATGCATCCAAAAATGAGAAAAAAAAAAAAAAAAGGAAAAAAAATTAAAATAAAAAAAAAAACAGCCATCGCAACCATTTCAAACTCAGTGAACCAGTGACGACCCTGCCAGCATTTGGTAAGTGATGCACATTCTCGCTCTCCAAAACATATAACTAAAAAAGTGCAGTGCTATCCCTATAATGTTTAATATGTGAAATTATTATTATTAATCGAAAACTGTATGATCCTAGATTCTCTGTGAAAGAACTCAGCATAATATAAAACACCTATATACCATCTTACAAAGAGCGTAATCTACTTAAACATGACAATCAAAAAAATACCAAAAAAAGCGTGCAAACACACACTAAAAGTAGTCCCACCATTCAATAAACACAGAAATAAAACCCACATGTAATCTACAAGGTCATGTGTGCAGTGCCACCAGTATGTTTCTCACCTGCAAGCCAAGCTGCTCACCTTGGACAAGGACCCCTTAAAAATACAGGTGGTCTAACAGCACTCAATTAAGAAAGGGTTAAACTCCTCTGCATCTGCGTTACAAAATAATGGTCGCTAATGCCACACAATGTTTACATAATCATCCCTTCTCAAAACAGGCCAAGCATGTAATAAAACTAAACACCACAAAAAAATAGTGCTCCCAGTTTTAAATTTATAATCCAAGCCACAGTACTAAAATGATACGTTTACAAAACAAGGAGTAAGCACAACAGCATTAAAGAATATAGCATCCATCCATCAGCAGTGGTATAATACTCATCCAGCCGCTATAAAGTGACAAGCTGTCCTTCAAGATGGTCAGCCAGACCCCTTTACAGGTTGCTTCCACGAGTAATTCCTCAGAAGAAACAGTTAGTTACACCATTTTGGAAAAATAATTATTACACATAGATATTAGACCTACTAATACATGACCCATATGGCACAAATGGTCTCTAAAATTAAGTCTGTGGTAAAATGCCAATTTCAACACTTCCTGATAGTGCTCAAGTGTGGCCTCCCACCTACTCAATACTGGCCCATCACTATATTGCGTACCGTTTTTTTTTTTTAATCAGAAAAAATGTTTTATTGTGTCACAAGGTCAGTTGTACAATAACACAAAAGAAAATGCCATCAGCATAACAGTAAAAACAATATAGTATACAGAGGATGGTACAAGATCCAAACTGCAGAGATTTACCATTTCCACACACTGAGAACACTTAACAAATGTACCCCTGCTTGGATCTTATAACCATAATTGCATACCTTAATATGCTCACAAGTGTTGAAACTGACATCTTGTAGCAAGCTGCCTAGAGTTTATGAAAACCACTAACGTTAGTAAAAGTATGCACTTAGTAGCCTTTTTTCAGGTGCTGCATCATGAAGCGGGTCTGTGGCATGAAGACATATAAGCTCACAGATCATGTTAAATTCAAGTATTATCAATTTATGTATATACGAATACATACAAGAGTCAGACTCAGAAACTGACGTACAGATTCAATACTTCAAGTCACCGACTGAAGATTAAACTATTTGGAGATAAGTATTATAGTGATTGTAAAGTTTTTTTTTCTCTATTAAAATAACAAACATGGTACACTTACCTGCTCTGTGCAATGGTTTTGCACAGGACAGCCCAGATCCTCCTCTTCTCTGGTCCCTGGCTGCAGCTCCTGGCCCCTCCCTCCTGTTGGGTGCCCCCACGGCAAGCAGCTTGTATCCATTCATAGGGTATAGTGGCGCTGTCACATGGTATGCATGATAAAGAAATCCATCAATTTAGTCCTTGTTATGAAGTTCTTTACATAAATGGAGAGGGGCTGGGACTGAAATTGAGAAGTTTTAGATATCAAAACCATACACTTATGCATATGTACATAAACATGTATAGTTTTGTTATCTAAAACGTCGGCCTCCATCTGGCCCTATATAGTGATAATTATTCAATCTGTAGAATTTATTCCCAATACAATATTGTCTTTTTGACAAAACGATAAAAAAGTGGTGCTGCGCTAATCCAATCTGAAGAATGATACTTAAATTATGAAAAAAATATAAAACCAAAGTGACAGTGCTGATGTCTACAGATCAAAATATCCTCAAATACTATAAAGTGACTGTGCTAATGTAAACATGATAATATATAGCACAAACTCGTGATATGACATATAAATTCACATGTGACCAACAACATGTGCAGGATAGTGGAGGTGAATCTAATTAACAAAAAACAGCCATAATTTTTAAATACAGTAAAAACCATGTAGATAATGTGCAGACCAAGTGCACAACAAGCAGACAGAAAAAATATAAATAAAGTGACTGGTGCAAACAAGCAAAAATTTGTGTCAAATGACTAAAAATGTCCAAAGATAAGGTGCCTGTAAAGTAGTCCTCTTAGGAGGAGTGAGGTGACTGGAACAAATATATCACAGTGATGTTTTCCTCTTCATGCAACACAACACACATTTGTAAGTAGTGGCCCCTTACCTGCGGGTAATGGGGTAACAGCATAGACCAATTTTAGGCATGGCAACCTTTTCCCGTGGTGCAGGTGTTAAATCCTTCTAGATGGCGGGGTGCCAGCAAAAGACCAGTAGTGGGGGCGATAACCTTTAATCCTATACGCGCTAACCTCATAACCTCATATACATCAACAAATGTATAAGTTGCTGCCCCTCGCCCTACCTTTTACTTTTTCCTCTTTTTTTCACATCAATTGTACTGTTATTCTAGAAGATGTAAGTATAAGATTTTTACTACATTCACTAGATGGCAGTAAACCGATGCACATATAAGGCCGTAAACAGCGTATGTCCCGTAAGCTTGAGAAAGGAGCGCGCCTGTCCTGCTAGTCATGCTCCGAAACATCGTCGTGACCACCAGTGAAGTCACTGCGCCCGATGTTGCGTTCCACCACCGACCACAGCTTCAACCAAGCCTCGGTCATGGCTCTCCAGTCTTCCAGAAACCCTGCATCCAATTCGCATAACATTTTAAAATCTATTAGTTTGAATGCATCTGATTCACATATGTGCGTTGCATTCGCACTCTGCATTGCCCAAAAACCGTGTGCATTTTCTAGGCAGTGTGGTGCGAATTGAAGGCACATATTCTTCTATGAGAACACATCTGATTCGCAGATGCATTCCGTTGTGAACAGGCATTCTCTCCTTCTCCTCACTACACCTCCCCCCTCTCCCTGTTCAGCTGATCCGCAGATAGAATGGAGAGGCACTGCTGAACAGCTGCTTTTTCTCTTCAGAGAAAACGGAGCTGGAATTCGCACCGGACTGGTGTGAACCCAGCCTAAAACGCTGGACGGATGCCACATCAGCATGGATAGGACATATGCCGAACTTCCATAACTCTGATGTAAGTGGATAATTGCACCTGTAATTCAATAAACGCTACTAGTTCTAACCTGGTGGCATCTGTTCTTTTTCCCCTGTATCCATTCAGACATGGAGCTGCGGTTCGGCCCACCCCCCTCTCCTCTGATTGGCTAACTGAGTTTGATTGACAGCAGCGGGAGCCGATGGCCAATTAGGATGGAGAGTCCTGGATGGCCAAGGGACTCCTGGACATCGTTGGATAAAGATCGGCCCAGGTAAGTGTTAGGGAGCTGCTACATACAGAAGGGTTTTTTTCTATCTTAATACATAGAATGTATTAAGATAAAAAAACAACAAAAAAAAAAAACAAAAAAAAAAAAACTTGTGCCTTTACAACCACTTTAAGTCTTTATCTGCATACCCCTTTTTTTTTTTTTTGGGACTTGCCAATGATGCAAGTGGATTAGCATGAGGGTCAGGTAAAGCCATGAGGTAACATTTTCAAGTACAGCCAGAAGGTTATCAGAAAACATATTGTTGAATTAGATAAGGGAAACAAAACTTCTAAAAGAGAGATGGAGAACTTCAGCTATGTGGATCAATTACACAGGTTAAATGTATTCACTCTAGAGAAGAGGCATTTAAGAGGGTCTATAAAACACAAATACTATATAAAAAGGTGACTGTGATAAACAGTTTACTCTAAGGTCCGTGAAGAGGACATGCAGTCATGATTTGGGGTTAAAAGAAAGGAGGTTTAACTTTAGATTGTGGAAAGGGTTCTTTAATAATAGAGCAGTAAAAATGTGGAACTCCCTCCCATAAGTGGCTGAGTTTTGAAAAATTCAGAAAACGTGTATGTGAAGGACTCCTGACACCCTGACTGGGTATGTCTGTGAGAGTTGCTTCCTCGCCACTGGAACACAGAAACAAAAAGGATTAGAGCTGGGAATTTTACCCAAGATCTAGAAGACACTAAGCTTACTAGCTTAGGTGAAAACTATTGAAAATTAACACAGAATTTATACCACACAAAATCAGATAAGAGCTTGATTATTCTAAACAATGCCCATCCCAAAACAGCCCAGCTCCTACATGGAACAGAGACACCCATACAGTATATCATCAGTCATTTAGGGGCAAGTGTGTTGCATTTGTTAAAAATTATTTTTTTAACTTAATCTGACATAACATTACACAATAGTGGTTGGTCATAGAGATACTGTCAGGTTCTGGCTTGAGTAGACAATGGGTACATTGTATTGTTGTATTAAATTGACAGTTTTCAACAGGCTATTGTCTCTATTGCTACAGTACACAAGAGATTTACTTGTTTGAGGTTCTTTCAACTCTCAAACTGAAAGAATGACTGTTAGATTACTGTCAGGTGTTGGCTTGAGTAGACAATGGGTACATAGATACCATTTTTGTATTCAATTGACAGTTTTCAACAGTCCATTGTTTCTACAGCTACAGTAAACAGGTATGTTTTCTGTTGTTTGGTAACTATGGTAAACAGCCTGACACAAAAGGGGTGAGTAGAGACTGGGACACACACACACACACCATCATGCTGTAAGATCAGAAGCCAACCTTGATAGAAGAATCGTGCCTGATCCTCCAGAAAAGTCGTTGCCAATGGAGATCACGAACATACAGTAACAGAAGATAAGTAAACTTTAAGTGTATTTGTACTGATATAGACCATAGGCTGTTCATTTTCTAGGCATTTTGCCTGTTATAGATAACTGTCAGTCTTGTATTGTTTTCCTAACATTGTAATAGTTTTGTATGTACAGCATCTTTGTATAGTAAAAGCACATTTACACACTGCAGAAATCTCAGCTTCCTTGCTTATACCACAGAGTAACCTTGATAGATAGACACAAGCAAAACAGCAAGCCTGAGGTAAGAGTACCATTCGATAGCTCCAAGCCCCAAGATGATACAGTCCAAAATGCAAAGTCCTCTGAGGTCTGGGGCTGGACCGACAGCTGGTAAAAAGGGCGAGAGTTCTACAGCCGTGGCTACTAAACCCCATTGATGAAAACACAACAGAAACAAAACACAAAAATTAAAAAATTAAAAATGGATATATAACAAACAGGTGGATGTCCCAAGGGGAGGGGGGTGGCTTCCTTCATCCTGGGTCCGTAGTTAGGTGGGAAGGAGGCTGGCCCCTAGGCCCCTCCAGAAGCCCAAGTCACAGCAGTTCCCGTAGCCGTTTAGAGGTCTTCCTCAGGAAACAGGATATACAGGGGTATGGGAATTGTTGGAGAACTGGACCAGTGTATTACCCTTTTACTTTATGTAATGCTCCCTGTAGAACCTCCCATTTGTCTTTCAATTTCACCAGCCCATAGAGGAAATATAGTACATGTTTATATACAAGTTGTTTTAACTATTTACTTGCAAACAGTAGATAGATAAACCAAACGTTACATCACTCTACAATACAAATGTGATTATTAATATCACCATACAAAAGAAAATTTATACTGAAGGTTTGTTCTGTAACATTTTCAAGTGGTTCTCCCAGGAAAAAGTCTGTCATGTAATCAATATTCCAATAAACAGCAAATTAAATTCATCTGCTACAGTCTGAGAACCTGAATGATATTGACCAAAGGTTCTCTGAAAAATCTGCATGTTAGTTAATGGCCTGAAGCATTCCATTAAAATGTTTCCATCTGTGTCCAACATTATAAATGCATTTCTAACCACTAATAAAGTACTAGAAAAATGCAAAAAAAAAAAAAAAAAAAAAACACACAACTTACAAATCTTCAAGCTGATGGGTCTAAAAGCTTTTATAATGGGCATGATGGTATTACAGGGGCTGCAATCACAGCTGGTGTCAAGGAACAATGCAGGTTTATAGAACCATCACAACTGTGTTCTAGCTGTTACCCAAGAATTCCTCTTCACACAGTATATGGTTCTGATTTATTAAAACCTAAAAGGTACAACTTTATTGCAAATTATTTTGTTTACAGTTTGTGCCATAATGTGGTTCATATGTGAGCAACAATTTATTTATTTTTTTAAAACTGAGGAAAGTTGGGGGGGGGGGGGGGACTGCTCTTGGATAGTTAGCTCTGAAAACTAAAATGTGCCTGGTTTGTGCCTACCCTTCTACTAACATTACAGTGTATGGGTTGCATAGCACTAAAATTTAGCATGGCATTAAAGTGTTACTCAACCCACAACAGTAAAATCAGGGTGTATATGCAGTAAAGCATGATTGTTATACTCCCTGTGGACTCTAAAGGAATGAATCCCGCACATTGTGTAAAAAGGCTGTTTGATCCTGTCTTCTCTGATCCTCCCCTTCTTCCACAGTCACCAATCCATCTGCTGATAGTACAGAGCCTTGGGGACACTCTGCACATGCTCAGTTTGGTGTGTATTGCTCTAGAGTTTTTTTTTGTTTGGGAGGGTGCGTATATGATCGGCACAGGGCCAACCAGCACTCTCCAGACAGAGGGTCAGGGGTCATGCAGCCTCATAGGACAGTCATTCAGAGAAGAATGAAAACTCCTCTTCAAGCTTTAACCAGTGCTCGGTCAGACACTGTTAGAAGCCACAAGACTGCTATACACTGCTGATGAGAAAAAGGTATTTAGCAGTCTACATTTACTAAAATAATTGTATTTTCATATTCTGTGTGCTGTGAGAGACCAGATATAGTGAATGCAGGGGCCTGGGTTTACGAACACTAAGGTTTCATGCACACAGCTGCAAGAGCACATACAACATGCATTGAGCATAAATGGAGTGACAGGTACAGTATATAGCCTCCTACTGTAGTGAATGTCTTTATGTTGCTAGACGAGTATTTACAATGGTGATTGCATAAATTCATGCATGTGCAAGGGCTTACAACCCTGGATGCATACAATCTGCATCCACGTTTTACACTGAGAATGCTAGCTCTCTGTACTTTATTTTTGGAGGAGCAACGATTTTAGTCAAAGCTGATTTTTACTGCACCTGCACCTTCTCTAGTACAACCATCACATCCAACCTGGCACGCTGCAATATATTTTTTTTCTTGGGTTTACATATGTTTACATATGTCAACCACTTGCCTACTGGGCACTTTCACCCCCTTCCTGCCCAGGCCAATTTTCAGCTTTCAGTGCAGTCACGTTTTGAATGACAATTGTGTGGTCATGCATCTGTAACTGCAACCGTACCCAAATAAAATCTTTTTTCACACACTTTTTTTACTAAAAAAAAGAGAGGGGAAAAAAAAAAAAAAAGTTTAAGTCTCGGTCAGTAAATTTTGTAAATGAATAATTTTTTTCCTTCATTGATGTGTGCCGATGAGGTGGCACTGAAGGGCACCAATAGGCTGGACTGAAGGGCACTAACTAGGTGGCACTAATAGGTGGCTACTGAAAGGCAACACTGACTGGCATCACTAATAGGCACGATTGGTGTCACTGATGGGCACTGCTGGGGCTTTGCTGTAATCAGGGCACTGATGATCAGTGCTGGGCTCCCCTGTGAGGAGATGCCGCTGATTGGCTCTCCTCATCACACACACTTCCAGTGTGAGGCGAGGAGAGCCGATAAACGGCACTTCCACATTTACATGCGACCAACTGTGATTGGACAAACCATAGGGCGAGTGCACATCCCGGGGCAATTGCTGGTGGAGGCGTCACCCGAGTTGAACTAATTTACTATTAACCACTTCCCTACCCACATATAGTCATATGACGTCCTGGGATGGGATCTCCCATCCTGGGTGGACGTCATATGACGTCCTGGGATTCCCGGCCGTCTAGGGGGCGCGCGTGCGCCCGCCGCGTTGCTCGGGACCCTGCGCGTGTGCCCGGCGGCCATGATGTCCGCCGGGCACACGCGATTGCCCGTTAACCGGGCCGGACCGTGGATCTGTGTGTGTAAACACACAGATCCACAGCCTGTCAGGTGAGAGGAGAGCGATCTGTGTTCCCAGAACGGAGGAACACTGATCGGTCTCCTCCCCTTGTACGTCCCCTCCCCCTACAGTTAGAAGCATTCCCTAGGAAACATATTAACCCCTCCTCGCCCCCTAGTGGTTAACCCCTTCACTGCCTGTCACATTTACACAGTAATCAATGCAATTTTATAGCATTGATCGCTGTATAAATGTGATTGGTCCCAAAAATGTGTCAAAAGTGTCCGATGTGTCCGCCATAATGTCGCAGTCACGAAAAAAAAAAAAATCGCAATCGCCGCTAAAAAAATAAATATATATATATATTTTAAATGCCATAAATCTATCCCGTATTTTGTAGACGCTATAACTTTTGCGCAAACCAATCAATATACGCTTATTGCGATTTTTTTTTACCAAAAATATGTATTAGAATACGTATCGGCCGAAACTGAGGAAAAAATTTGTTTTTTTTTTTTTAAAAAATGGGATATTTATTATAGCAAAAAGTAAAAAATATTGTGTTTTTTTCAAAATTGTCGCTCTTCTTTTGTTTATAGCGCAAAAAATAAAAACCGCAGGGGCGATCCAATACCACCAAAAGAAAGCTCTATTTGTGGGGAAAAAAGGACGTCAATTTTTTTGGGTACAACGTTGCACGACCGCGCAATTGTCGTTTAAAGTGGGACAGCGCTGAAAACTAAAAATCGGCCAGGGAAGGAAGGGGGTGAAAATGCCCTGTATTGAACCGGTTAAACACAGCATTTTCACTTGGTGAGCCAGACTTTTTCAACAGAACTCTGCAGCTCTCTTGGAGCTGTAGCAATGTTGATACAAAGCATTTAACATTGACTGAGTGCTTAAAGTGATCCACGTTTAATGTAAAACCTTCATCTCAAAATAATAAAAACCTGTTGCTGTAACTGCAGTGCGAGCTGGATTATGGCCTCAATGTGTTAATGTATCTAAAACTGCTAGTACATCTAATACTCCTATCTATACCACCACCCCCACCCCCCCGGCTGACAATGCTTCTGTAAAACAGTGGGGACACTCTAATACAGGAGGGGTGTTACTGGCCAGATCATCAGGTGAAAACAGGGAAAAAGCCTAAAAAAATATAAAAAAGAAAAAAAAGAAAAGAAAGAAAGAAATGCAGCCACCACATAGCTGCAATATATTACATTTTTGGTTTTGGGTTTAATCCTGCTTTGAGCCTTAAAAGATTAACCTCTAGAGTGAGGATTTGCAAGCATTTTACTCCCTTGCTCCACAACTGTTAAGATAAGGTGTCAGCCACAAAGAGTATGTCATTTTTAATGAGCTGGCCCATTTGTAGCAGTAGAGCAAACAAAAAGGATATTACCGTATATACTCGAGTATAAGTCGAATTTTTCAGCACATTTTTTTGTGCTGAAAGTGCCCCCCTCGACTTATACTCGAGTCAAGCACTTTTCTGCAGCAAAAAATTTCATTTTCCGAACTGACTTTGGGGCCCCATATCTCAGGGCCACTTGGTGCTAGGAACCCCAAATTTGGTATGCAAACACAGTGGAACTGGTTCCACAACATATCCAAAGATTAAGTTCCTAGCACTAAGTGGCCCCGAGATACGGGGCCCCAAAATCGGTTCGGAAAATGTCATTCTCTGCTGAAGAAAAGTGCTTGACATTTTCTGAACTGATTTTTGGGGCCCTGTATCTCGGGGCCACTTGGTGCTAGAAACCCCAGCTTTGGACATTTTATGGTGCTAGTTCCACTGGGTTTGCACACCAAATTTGGGGTTCCTAGCACTAAGTGGCCCCGAGATACAGGGCCCCAAATTTGGTCAACTGTGTCCATCTGCAGCAATGTCATTTCAGGACCCTTTGGGTTCAGAGAACCCAAATTATGGCTGCAGCTAGGGGGCATCTAGGAACCCTTAACTACCGAGTTTGAAGTTCAGGGGACCTATGGCTGCAAATGGGCACAGTGAGGCATGCAAATGGGCACAGTGATGCTGCAAGTGGGCATTGTTGACCCTCTTTTCCACTTACAGTAGCTGTGCATTTCTCACCCTCGTCTTATACTCGGGTCAATACGTTTTTCCCATTTTTTTTGTAGTAAATTAGGGCCTCGACTTATACTCGGAACGACTTATACTCGAGTATATACGGTAACTAATGATCTGTCACTATCGATTTCTTAGTGAAGATGCCAGTGCCTGCTCCTAAAGCAGATTGAAGAATCGGCTTGGGTGCAGACATCGGTGGTGCCCTGGACAGGTAAGTGTCCTTATATTAAAAGTCAGCAGCTACAGTATTTGTAGCTGCCGACTTAATTTTTTTGGGTAGACTAGAGCTCCTCCTTAATTTCATACACTTATTATACCTATAAAAGACTTGGTTGACTTTCATTTTGTTTATTTTATGTTGTATTTGGAAATACTGTGGGAACACTTGTAATTCTATCCAAATGTACATCAGAAAGAATGTAAGATGTCACACACAAAACCAACATGGGGTCACAAAGTTAATAAAGGCAGTGATGTCTGGCCAAATGCTACAGGCAGTCTGAAGCGTTTATGCCAGATGGGCATGCAGGAGGAGTGCAAGAATGATACATCATGGTCTATAATGGCTTTTTACATAGTTAACATTTATCAAACAAACAATATACATGCCAATACATTCTATTTTAATATTACATTCAATGTAACATTTTTATGCTGTACAAAAAGTTTTTTTTTGAAAAAATCTTTTTATTGAAAATTTTTAGAATCATACAATAAACAAAAAGGAGGGTCAAGCACATTGCCAGACCTTCCGATCACTGAGTGGTCACATTTCTACCTAACAAAGGCACCTAACTAAGTGCATAACCTTCTCTTCCCCGCCCCCCAACCACCTGTAACTCGGTTCACCCCCCCTTTTATCCCGGACATTTTCAATATATCCAAAAACAACCTCACGATATATCCAGTAGATGCAACAGATATTTGTAAAATATTCACCAGACATTGCACACATCTGTAACCCCCAGGTGCTATCCAAGCTCTATAATATTATTAGTAATCTACTGTCAATTCCTTTGATTAAGTTATAGAGTGAAGTTCATTTCAAACAAAGTTTGTGATACTGACATTACATTACTTTCAACATTACAATAATCAACTTTATCCAGCCGTGGTATCTGAGTTGAACCACGCTTGCCACACTTTATTACATTTTTTCACGCATCCTCTAGAGATATATGTTGCTTTGTAATATGGTAACATGAAATACACCAGACCATTCCAGAAAGGTATAGGATGGCTTTTTTCCTGTAGAAAAATAATATATTCAATAATGTTCTAAGAGCCATCGATGGGACCCCCTCGTCAACTAGGCCTAGTAGACATACTTTTGAGTTTGAGTTTGGAATAGGAACTTTCAGGAGGTCTGAGATACACAAGACTATCCCCTCCCAGAAAGGTTTAATGTGAGTGCAATCCCAGAAGATGTGTTCCGCACCAGCCGGTGAGAAGCCACATCTCCAACACTCCGAGGAGATTGTAGGGTATATGGTAGCTAGTCTGGCAGGGGTGAAATATATTCTATGCAGAAATTTGAACATTATTAATTTGTCTCTTGCCGAGACCAAGTGTTTGAATGGGCAACTCCAGATATCATCCCAGATATCATCCCAGTCCTCACCATCTATGTCAGGAACCTCCACCTCCCAACGCTGCCTACATTTCAGCATAGCCCCAGGACTTTTCTTAAACATTTCTTTATAAACAACTGATAGAGTTTTAGGAAGCTCTTCCTGCATAAGCATATCCTCCATGGAAGATGGGAGAGATTCCACCACTTGATCCCCGAACTGAGCCTGGAAGGCATGACGAAGTTGCAGGAATCTAAAAAAATATGAGTTGGGGAGATCATGCCTGACCTTAAGTTGATCAAAAGTCATGAGATTCCCGTCCCTGGTAATATCCTTTATGTTTTTGATGCCCTTAACCACCCATACCATGTGATCTACGAATGTATAAAAATGAGGCAACTTAGGATTCCCCCACAGTGGAGTTAGAGGGGAGAGACCCAAGAAGCTCGGACATGCCAGTTGATGTAACTCCTCCCAAGCCTTAATAGTAGCCTTCATAGCTAATGTAATTGGTAGTTCATGCTGTACAAAATGTTAGATATGTGCACCTTTTTCTTGAATTATACATTGAGCACATATCATTTGCCCTCTTTTCTTCTTTGAGCTTTGAATATATTACATAGGCTCCCTAAAAGAAAAAAAAAAAAACTACAGTATGTCATCACGCCAAGTCCATGAAAGAAAGAAAGAAAAAAAAAAAAAAGGAAGAAGGTAACTGATCTAAATGCAATAATACAGGTTATTCAAGGTCTAATCAGCAGAAGCTGTTTACACAGAGCAAAATCCAGTTCTCCTGATTCTGTAATCAGTAGAGTTATTAGTACACTACTTATGCTCGCTGTCATGCTGTCTATATCTGCAGCTGAATTATGCAATTCCTTCCTGTTAAACACAGGAGCACGTTAATTCAGACAGGGCAGCCATTAACACTTATTTCAATGTCTTCAGGTTGGACAGCGCTCAATGAGCAGCAAATTACATGAATGAAAAACAAGAAGCTTTTTATCAGCTTAAAAAGTAACCATCTAGAAAACATAGTAGTATGTTATAAAAATCAAGACTGCATTTTCCATGGCTGTATCAGATCAAGAGAATTGTCCATATAAAACATGATCAAAAATTATATATGCTGACAAGTCATTTTGACATTTTTGATTCATTCTATGGCTTACCATTAATTACAATATTTATTTGGCCCCATTTATACAATTGTATTTAAAAAAGACCACCCATGTTGCATTCAACCAGATTTATAAGATAATTGACATTCAACATGAAAACTTACATCCTCAATTGATCATTATTAATCTAACCAGTGGTCAAATTGAATTTTTTTTCAGCTGACAATGGTTTTCCGAGATAAGGTGCATGTTTGCAAAGATCCTTACAAAAAAAAAAAAAAAAAAAGTTGGCTGTCAGATTATGCTCATCAAATATCTATGTCATCAGGACAACTTAAAGTGTTTGAAAAACTAAAAAAGTTCCTGTCTCTTTAAGACTTGATAAACTGTAAAGTGAATGTGCTGTTATGAAGTCTTTTCCATGTTGTACACTACCTGGTTAATCCTGCATGTAAACTGACCACACTAATCATGACTGGCCAGAATAGCGTGGTCAGTTTATGTCCTTCCTTCGTCTGGCTCTCTGTATCCCCCTCCTTGCTATGTTCATGGTCTGGACGAAGCTGATCACACCCCCACCCCCGCTTGTATGATTCTGGGTTCCCAGGCAGCTGCTCCTCAGTCCTGTTCAGACGTATCTTCCATACACCAGTGAGTAATAACAGCCCTTGCCACTGGACTCTGATGCTCTAAATCAGGGGTCTTCAAAATGCGGCCCTCCAGGTGTTCAGGAACTACAATTCCCATCATGCCTAGTCATGTCTGTGAATGTCAGAGTTTTACAATGCCTCATGGGATGTGTAGTTCTGCAACAGCTGGAGGGCCGTAGTTTGAGGATCCCTGCTCTAAATGAACGCAAAGCAGACCATGTGACCCCACAGCAGCACTATTGAAAAAAGGTAATTAGCAATGTCATATTAAAAAATAAATACTGTTATTACTGTAGCACTAAAATAAAGGATATTAGGAGTTTCTTGAGGAGACTTTACAACTACTTTAAAAAGGAAACCCTGGCTGGGGATCTGACAGGAGCATGTGCCAAAATGTGCAATGATACAATTATGTAAATTCTGGTACCTGTGCAGTCCTTGGCTTTGTTTACAAATGTCTGACACACATCAGGCCCAAGCTGCAGCCTCCCATCTTGTGACTTGTGGAAGTCAGCTGACTGAGGCAATGATTCCTTCTGCCTGTAGCAAATTAATGGCATAATCTCAGCCCTAGGCAAAGTCACTTGAATGGAGTCCCAGGTCTGCTTTCTAATAATAAAAAAGTACGCATTTTTGAAAAACCTTATGTTGTTTTATCTTCTGATATCCAAGTGTTTTTCTGAAAGGTCCACTTGAAAGATGTCACATTAAAAACTTACTGACAGCCCCATAGCACATTTACTGCTACAGGGCGGCTCTGCTGTGCAGGATCACGTATTTATACACACACGTGATTCTGCACTTCCGCCTACAGAGGGAGGCATGCACCAGCAAAAACACTGGCTAGGCACACAGTTAACCCTTTGTTCGCCCTAGATGTTTTACCCCTTCCCAGTCAGTGTCATTAGTACAGTGGCCTTGCATATTTTTAGCACTCATCACTGTATCAGTGTCCGATTGCCTTCCACAATAATAATGGTATATAATTTTTTTTTTCAAAATTGTAGGTCTTTTGTTTATAGCACAAAAAAATTTAAACAAACACACTGCAGTGATCAAATACCACCAAAAAAAAAAAAAAAAAGGGTTCTATTTGTGGGGAAAAAAAATTAAAAAATTTATTTGCCGTATATACTCGAGTATAAGCCGACACGAATATAAGCTGAGGCACCTAATTTTACCACAAAAAACTGGGAAAACTTATTGACTCGAGTATAAGCCTAGGGTGAGAAATGCGCAGCTACTGTATGTGGAAAAGAGGGTCAGCAATGCCCATTTGCAGCCATAGGTCCCCCCAACTTCAAACTCGGTAATTAAGGGTTCCTAGATGCCCCCTAGCTGCAGCCAAAATTTGGGGTCTCTGTACCCAAAGGGTCCCGAAATGACATTGCTGCAGATGGACACAGTTGACCAACTTTGAGGCCCCTATCTTGGGGCTACTTGGTGCTAGGCACCCCAAATTTGGTGTGCAAACCCAGTGGAACTAGCACTATAACATATCCAAGCATAAAGTTACGGTGCCCCGAGATACGGGGCCCCAAAGTCGGTTTGGATAATGTCAAGCACTTTTCTGCAGCAGAGAATGACATTTTCTTAACGGACTTTGGGGCCCTGTATCTCGGGGCCACTTGGTGCTAGGAACCCCAGCTTTGGATAGTGCTAGTTCCACTGGATCTGCACACCAAATTTGGGGTTCCTAGAACCAAGTGGCCCCGATATTAGGGGCCCCAAAGTCGGTTCGGAAAACATCATTCTCTGCTGCAGAAAAGTGCTTGACTTGAGTATAAGCCGAGGGGGGCATTTTCAGCACACAAAAAATGTGCTGAAAAACTCGGCTTATACTCGAGTATATATGGTATAGGGCAAAAAAATGACCTGCTCATGAAGGAGGTAAATCTTATGCAGGTCAAGTGCTTGATAAACAAGGTTAATTGTGTCGAAGAACACAGCAAGTAAATATATAGGATCCTTATTTTAATATCGATTATCTGTCTGTAAACTTCTCAGTTTCCTACACCTTTCTTTTATCCAGTTTTGGATAAAATAAACCCCAAAATACCTCAGGTTATGAAAATATTAAGTTGCAAGTCAAATTCCAGAGAATTGGATGAAACCAGCCCAAAAATGCAATTAAAATCTATCTCTTCTGGTTGGAGTTAAAGGAGTCAAGTGGTCTCTACATGATAGTAAAGTGCTTAGGCTGACTCAATGAACAAGACAGCGTGGTTTAAGCGCTTTCCAGTTTATTCCAAGGCTTGAGGCACATTCTAATCCAGGAAAAAAATAAAATGATGTCATGAGCAAGTGAATTGTCAAAACGGATTTGTTATCATATGCCCTGTACACACGGTCGGACATTGATCGGACATTCTGACAACAAAATCCATGGATTTTTTCCGACGAATGTTGACTCAAACTTATCTTGCATACACACGGTCGCACAAAGTTGTCGGAAAATCCGATCGTTCTGAACGCTGCAACGTAAAACACATATGTCGGGACTATAAACGGGGCAGTAGCCAATAGTTTTCGTCTCTTAATTTATTCTGAGCATGCGTGGCACTTTGTGCGTCGGAATTGTCCACACGCGGTTGGAATTTACGCGAACGGATTTTGTTGTCGGAAAATTTTATAGCCTGCTCTCAAACTTTGTTTGTCGGAAATTCCGACGGAAAAAGTCCGATGGAGCCCACACGCGAAAAGAATTTCCGACAACACAATCCGATCGCACTTTTTCCGTCGGAAAATGCGACCGTGTGTACAGGGCATTAGAGATACACTCTGATATAGATCAGTAGCTATAAAAACACTACCAATAATATAAATTCGCACCAAAATGATGCCCATTTATAAAAAAAAAAAAAAAAAAAAAAAGACTGCCACTGCCAACTTAGAAAAAAAATGCAGGCTACATGCTTTTCATACTGCTCCTTGCTTCAATTCAGGCTTCAGATCAGGCTTTTCAAAACGCCTTCAAGGTTTACCTTTCCTAGAAATCAACCTATGCAGTCAGTAGGGCCCCAGTAGGTATTAAACTATGCAGCTTTGTAAAATGTATATTCATTTTATTGTCAAACTTTTAGGCCATTTGGACCAGTTCCAAGCATTCTTTTTCAATTAACTACTATTACGCTCTTAATCAAACTACTTGTTTAGTGCAATTTCATACTGAAAGACATGATATTTTTCACTAAAAAAAACTTGCCTCTGTACTACACGACTCGCAGATTTCTGAAAGTATTGTCCCCTAGGTTACACTCACCACCTAATCTGGACCCAAAAGAGAAAGTTTTGCTTTAAGTCCCCCCCCCCCCCCCCCCGCCATATTTGGCATATAATTTTAGGAAGGGAGGAGCGGTACCTAGTTTACCTCCCCACAGTAACCTGGTACATGTCATAGGTCCTAGAAGACTGCAGGACCTTTCACAAAGCACAGCTCGCGCATGCACAATGGTCAGCCAGCTGTGAAGCTGAAAGCAGCATATCCGGCTGCCCACAGTTAGGATGCCAGCACTGGGACCCGAAGGCTAGTGAAGAACTATCCTGGGTGGTAACGGCGGTGGACTCCTAGACAGGTAAATGTCCTCTTATTAAAAGTAAGCAGCTACAGGATTTTTCTTTTTTTTCCTCAAAGTGAACAACTGCTTCAAATGCCCCTCCAGGTCATATGTGAGTGCTTTTTTCATGGCCAAGTCCCCAAAGCTTCCGCCTTTCCTACCCTTTCTGCACAACTCTCCCCCCTCCCATCCTTTATTCCTCTCCCTATACCTTTCAGCTGCTTCACATCGAATCTCTCATTTTAGCATCATCTCAACCTATATACATTTCCTCCCCCCCCCCCTACTAGTTCCTCTCTGCTTACACTTCACCATCTTCTATATTATCCTTTTTTGGTATTTGCTTCAATACCTACAGTAGGTTATACAGTATATTTACTGTGGACAATCAGCAAGCTTTAAACCTAGTCTGATATATTGCTATACCCTCTTCACTTAGGTTTGAGTTTTCTCATGTTAATAGCCCTCTAAATTATGCACCAATTGAATTTTAATTATTGTGACCGAAAACAATGGTTATCATGCTCTATTTGGATATGGATGTGTATCTATTTTGCTGTATGCTGCTCTGTGTTGTACATTCTTTACCTTACTGGTTGTCATTCTCCAGTAAAACAAAATAAAAATATTGTGGGGAAAAAAAAAAAAAAAAAAAAAAAAATTCCACTCTACAAAATTATACTGTACGATCTGTTGATAGAGATCTATAAAATGCAGCTTGTAAGGGATCAGTCTTTAGTGTGGGCTGCGCCGAATACTTTCCTTGCTATTCGATTACTTTTCATATAGCCAAATGACAAATAAGTGGCAATTTATGGGATCAATGTCACAATTATTTTACAAAGTAAAAGTAGAAAAGAAAGCAGAAAATCAGCTGTGAGATACTCATTTAAAAGTACACAAAATGTGCATTGTCATTTTTAATCAAAATACATAAAAAAAAAAAAAAATTAAGCAGCCTTGGCATGATGCACCCTCTGTGGTTACTTATTAGGGGCAGCTGCTCATTAAGTGAAATTATTCTAAGAAAAAATTTGAAGCTAAAAAAAAGGTGGCTATGCAAGTTGTTTTTACTTCAACATTTTTAAATCCGTATGCCAGCAGTCATATAAACCTATGCCCGTAGTATGGCTTCACCAACCATAAAACCTTATTGACTTCCTACCTCCATTAACTTAGATGTAAGAAAATGGCAAAATGGAAAATACAGTAATGCTTTGTATAGTCAGATTTGCTATGGTCACATGACCAGATATTCCAACGTACAGTATTTAGACTCCTAAAAGGTAATAGGCTGAAGATTGAGATAATTTCTATATCTAGCCCGGAAAAACCTCATGAGTTACAACATTAACCACTTGCCGACCCACTCGTGCCGATATACGTCGACAAAACGGCACGGGTGCGCAAAACAAAGTATGGGTACGTTATTCCCTTTAAGAGCCGCACGCATGCCCACTGCACGGCGGTGGACCTGATGCGTGTAGCCGGTGGGTGCGATCGCCGCCAGCCACCCATGATTGCGGGCACGAGAGCCAGAACAGGGATTTGTGTGTGTAAACACACAAATCCCTGTTCAATCAGAGGAGACAGATTGTTTGTTCCTAGCAAGCAGGAACAGGGATATGTCTCCTCCCCCCAGTCAGTCCCATCCCCATACAGTAGGAAACACTAACTACAGAACACATTTAACACCTTGAGCGCCTCCTAGTGTTAACCCCTTCCCTATCAGTGACATTTACACAGTAATCAGTGCATGTTTATAGCACCGATCGCTGTATAAATGTCAATAGTCCCAAAAATGTGTCAAACGTGTCCGATCTGTCCAACACAATCTGGCAGTGCCACTAAAAAACGCAGATCACCGCCATTATTAGTAAAAAAATTAAAATAAAAAGGCCATAAATATTTCCCATAGTTTGGAGATGCTATAGCTTTTGCGCAAACCAATCAATATACGCTTATTGCGATTATTACCAAAAATATGTAAAAGAATATATATTGGCTAAACAGATGAAGAAATTCGTTTTTTTTAAAAACTTTTTTGGGGATATTATAGCAAAAAATATTGTTTTTTTTCAAAATTTGTCGCTTTTTTTGTTTATAGTACAAAAAATAAAAACCACAGAGGTGACCAAATACCACCAAAAGAAAGCTCTATTTAAGAGAAAAAAAAAGGACGCAAATTTTGTTTGGGTACAGCATTGCATGTCCACGCAATTACCAGTTAAAGCGGTGCAATGCCAAATTGTAAGAAGTGCTCTGGTCAGGAAGGGGGTAAAATTCTCCAGGGCTGAAGTGGTTAAATGTCCAACATATTTTGTCATATAAAGCCTCAAGGCAGAAGGTTTTTTTTATCTGAATACATTCTATGTATTAAAATAAAAAGCCTTCTGTGTGCATCAGCTCCCCGAATACTTACCTGATCTCCATCTCGATCCAGCAATGTTGCAGGAGTGTCTCAGCTGCCCGGGACTCCCCTCCTCATTGGCTGAGACAGCAGCGTGGTGCCATTGGCTCCCACTGCTGTCAAAGTCAGTCAGGCAATGAGGAGAGAAAGGGGGCAGGGTCGGGCCGCAGTTCCTTGTCTGAATGGACACAGTCCAAAGTAACTTTTTTTTTTTTTAGTTAAAAATAACACACAACAAACAAAAGACTTTAGTGTCACTTTAAACTATTACAGTTAGAGGCGCTTTTCTGCTTTTTCCTCTTTGATACACAGTTTGCTTCACTCCTTGAAGAGCCCGCGATAAGTGTTTGTCCCATCTGTGTGGCTGTCGTTTGGACAAAACTCAGGAACTTTTATTACTCATATTATGGACTTTTAATGGACTTGCATTATCTCCTCAACACAAACACTAAACAGGTCCAAGAAAACAAACTTAACTGCGTGCAGCTCAAGAGCTGCCGTAAGGACCTCACAACACAAGCGTACTATGAGGCCTGAAAATCAATCTGGTAGAACAGATGCCCACGTGGTAGCCTTGGAAATCCAGAAAAGGATTGCTGAAAAGAAAAAAAAAAAAGGGGCATGCACAGGCTAGTAAAGTGAACTTTAAGCCCAGGTTCACACCTATGCGAATTAGATGCGGCTTACACCGCATCTAATTCGCAGGACATTTTAAAATACATTCATATGAATGTATCTGGTTCACATATGTGCGTTGCATTCGCACTGCGCATTGCACAAAAAACGTGTGCGTTTTTTGGGCATTGCGGTGCGAACTACAAGCCTATTATCTCCTATGGGAACGCATCTGATTCGCAGATGCATTGCGTTCTGAACAAGGATTTTCTCTTTCTCCTCACTACACCTTCCCCCTCCCTCCCCCTCTCCCTGCTCTCTAATCCTGAGCAAAAACGCAATGAATCCTTTGAACAGGAGATTTTAATCTCCCCAGTGAAACCTGAGCTTCAATTCGCACCGCACATGTGTGAAACAGGGCTTAAGGAAAAAGGGTGGAACCCAATCCCACAGACCATAAATTGAATGACAGTCTGAGATGGTGGAATGAGAAGCAGGAGCAACAGGATAACAATCAAATCAGTCATTCTTAAAGTGGATGTAAACCCAAATTTTTTTTTTTATTTATTTTTTTTTTTATGTCATAATATAGAGTATAAGATTTCTTATCAGTTGAGCCCAGTCTTGCCACTAAGAGTTAATCCATCTCTCAGCAATCCTCTTTTATTGTTCAGTGAGATAAAACTTGACAAACAGAGAAAAACTTTGTAAAATCCTCCCCCTTACTGTGAGTGACAGGTAATTTACATATCTTGTGCACTAGCCTAAGACACATAAATTATTTTTTAATTCCCTCCCACTCCTTTCTTCTGCTGCTCTGCCAGGATTGGTTGTTCCACATCTCAGCATAATTGAAGTCATGTGGTTACTTTCCTGTCTTTTCACTGGATGTTAGAGATCATAGCAGAAGTTCAGTGTAAGAAATACACAGGAGTAAATGCATATTGACAAGGGGAGTGTAGAGGTGGGCGGAGAGTCTACTGACATCACGACTCCACCCACCGAGCTCCAGACAACAGACCCACCCACAGAATCTGCAGTTTTTCAGCTCTCATAACAGACAGAGGGGAGCCATTTGACAGGTAAAGATACATGCAGGAGGCATGTATATCCTTATAGATAACCCCTATGGCAGTAGTTTAGAAAGGATGACATTGGATTTACATCCACTTTAACCGCTTCAATACAGGGCACTTTCACCCCCTTCCTGCCTAATTTTCAGCATTTACCGCTGTCACACTTTTGAATGACAATTCAAGTCATGCAACGCTGTACCAAAATTCAATTTTTATCTTTTTTTTCCCACACAAAATAGAGCTTTCTTGTGGTGGTATTTATTCACCACTGGGTTTTTTTTTAAAGCAAAAACTAAAAAAGTTTGTTAGTTTCTTTTAGAAGATTTTGTAAATAAGTAATTTTTCACCTAAGGTTTGAACAAATTCACAGATACAGATTTAACCATTCTGGGTGGTCAGAGGGGGCCTGTAATGCACAGTGCTCTGGACAGTGGTCTGAGGAGCCCTGTAATGCTGCACAGTGCTCTGGATGGTGGTCTGAGAGGAGGCCTGGAATGAAGAGTGCTCTGTAAGGCTGGTGGTAAGAGGCGGACTATAATGCACAGTGCTCTGGACAGTGGTCTGGGGGGAGGCCTGTAATGCACACATACCCAGTGATCTGCTGTGGATGGTCGCAAGTTGGAACTCTCATCGGGAGGTCTGTCATCAGTGGCGTCACTAGGTTTGGTGTCACCTGATGCGGTAAAACACGGTGTCATCCCCCCAACCCATTAAGCCCTCTCCTGTCTCCTGGCTTCTGAAAAGTGACCTGAGCATGGATCACTTTTCAGTGGAGTGATGGTGCCTGCTGCAAGTGTAAACAACCCTTTGGGTTCACACTGGTATGCTGTGGTTTGGCTGCAGTGGTGGTGCACTCGCAGTGTTCCTGCAGGTTACTCCTGGTTATAGCCGCAGTCCCATAGACTACTATTAGGTTGCACGTTTTTTGTAGGGCTTTCTGAAAGTGCACCAAAGATACAGCATGCAGGACTTTTGGTGCACTTTCAGAAAATATGGCAAAAATGGGCAACCTATTAGTAGTCTTTCTATGGGATTGCAGCTATAACCAGGAGTAACATGCAGGAATACTGCGAGCACACAGGTTTTTCAGAGGCATTTGACAGGCAGTGAGGAGGTGATATCACATTTCCTCACTGCCGGCTTTAACCTCCTAAATGTCAATCCCTCAAGGTAATGGCATGGCGAGTCCACTTAAATGCACATAGAACCAAGTACTATTATAGCCTGAAGAAAGAAAGCTCTATGCTTGCAGTCAAGGAAAGTTTCTGTTGGGAGACAACCTAAAAAAAAAAAAAGAGGAGGGAGGAGAGATGGCAGGAAGGAATTGAAGGAGAAGTGGGAGAGTACGGTCAGTGCTCACTCACTCAGTCCCCGGAGGCTCAGTCGACGGCTTCATATTTAGGCTGCTTGATTGAAACTTTCCCGCCCAAACATCCTCTTCACATATACAGCGCACAGACGGGCTGCACGGAGGGAGAGGGGGCACAGAGAGAGGGAGGGAGAGCAGATCCAGCCTCTCATTCGTGGGAGGGGGGAAGAGAGGAAGGGAATGTGCGGTCAAGATGCTTGTAGCCCAGGCTGGGAGAACAGAAAGCAGACACTCGTGTGAGAGATGCAGCTAACCTCCCTAGTGCTAACTGCTAAGCATGGAGCTTAGCAACCGTGGAAACCAAAAGTTCACAAGGGTGAACGTTCCTCCTTCACATTTTCGTTGCGTTAGTTTATCGAAAACAGAATTGATTTTAGTCATAGTTTTCATCAGTGAACAAAAACATGGTGTATTTTTCATTTTGTTTTCATAACTGTAAAAAGGCTGCTGTCGAAAATATTTTCATTAACTAAATTAGCACTGCAACGGAGCATCCCGCCCCTCGTCATTTGTCTATACAGCAGGCGGGAGGTAGTTAAAGAATCAGTGGCTGAGAGATGAGACGCAGCCTGACCTACTGACAGACAATGGAGGGAAATTACCTTTTAATGAACTGGAGCCAGAAAGAACAACGAAAAATTATGTCATATCTGAAGTAAAAGGCAAAAACTACTTAAGGCAAGAAGGAAGTCCTGGACCCTAACACCACCTAATCACTTACCGAACCAAAACAATTTCCTTGTAGAATTAGACCACCAGTTCAAAACTTGCCTTGCCAAAGATTATGGCAAAGAAAAACAAAAAACACAGACACAATGTGGAGAGAGTAAAGAGAGGAATGTCTCAAATGGGTTTCAGAAGCCCAGAGAACTAGATTTATTTATATCACAGGGAGTCCTAGAGGGGTGAACAGGGGAAGCTGCATACGGGACTCCCAGTTAATCAAGGAATGAAAAGTCAACAATCTCTAAAACAAAACTGAGAGGGCAATAATCTTGATCCTTGATAGTGCCAAGAGCCAAACGCTGGACCAGACCCCACTATAAGGAAAAGATTGGTTCCACAGAGATACTCCTAGGGTGGAAGCCATGATATTTACATTAGGTGAAATACTCATTCAACATGATAGACCTTGCAGTAGTAGTAGTAGACCTAGTTTACATCAAGTAACCTCCAATTCGGAGATGCTCCCTGGGTTTAACAGCCATGTCAAAGCCAGAGATTGTGACGCGGGGTGGCAAAACAGTCCGAGACAAAAGATTAGCAAGAGCCCACAGAGCATCTGTTAGGAGCCCTATCTGGGCGGATCAAGCATTTCACAAGACTTTTTGCACATGTATCAAGCTTTAGGTGTTTTGCTTCCTGGTGTGGGCAAAAAGAGTAGAGCAGTTCTGGAGCAGGAGTTAAGTACTTCAGTGTTCAAAAAAATGCACGAATTGCATGTTTACGGGCACATTAATTGAACTTTATGGGGCCAAAAATTCAAGAATGCGCAGAAAAAAAAATAAGCTCATGTACGTTGAGTGTAAGGCGTAAAGCATAGGGTCACATAGGTTAGAAAGAATAAGATTCTGAATGCTATGACTGGGTCCAGAACCTTGGCGAATACCAGAGTTCAGAAAAGACCAAAGAGCAGGCCATAAAATGATAGTGTAGGGGTCCCACAGCAAAACTAAGGAAACTTTGATGTGCTGGAAAGATGGGGACATGTAGGCGATTGTCCTTGCGGACCACAAAACTGAAAGTTACAGCCATTTGTCCGCACATACCAGGATCAGTAAGTAGAGGAGAAATCTCTTTAACCCCATAAGGACACATTAACACATATGCAGCTTCCAGGAGGTGGGCTTTAAACTTGGGTGCTGCATATGCGTGTTCCTGTGTTTGCGCTGGGACTGCACAGCATGCTCCCAGCACAGAGACCAGGTTCTCGCCGAGAGCCCAGAGTCTAGTAATGAGATTGGGATTCAGGACTCCCAGTCACCTGATTGCAGTGATAGTCTCTGGTTGGCTATCAGAGTGATCAGTTATTGTGCAGCCCGCCCATGTGTTTTCTTCCTCTTCTGAAAAATTAGTAGAAAAAAACAAAAAATAATGGAAAAAAATAGCTAGATCAAGGTTCAATTAAGGTCAGTGTCAAGGTAAGGTTTTTAAAATTAATCTGTGTAATTTAGGTGGGATGAAAAAAAAAAATGCGCACCATCATTTCTGGACCCTACTATGGGTACAAAACACACACATGTGGTATAGCTGTGATTATCAGGAGCAGGAGAATTTAGTTTAGGTTGTTTTTTGGTGGTGGTACAAGGTAATACAAGAAATATTTAGCTAAATTCAATTTTTGGTCTCTCTATCTTCTCTATCAGGAGATATCGGTTACCATTTGCCACCAAATGAAAGCCAAATTTGTCCAGAAAAAAAAAAACTAAAAAAAAAAAAAAAAAAAAAACACACACACACACACACACACACACACACACACACACACACAATCCACCTGGAGACAAAGTAGTTATGATTCTACGTATAATTTTATTAACACATGTCAAAGTGGCAAAATTGGGTATGGACATTAGAGTTTGCTTTACCCTTGACCATGAAGGGGTAAGGTACAAGCAGGGTGTGACGTTTCAAAATTTCATTACGAAGTCATAGAATAGAGGAAAGACTACGTGAGGAGGGGGGGAGCAGGTACCTGCTCTCACTTCCGCTCAGGCCACCTAGGCAACTTGAGCGTAAGTTGTTCTCTCCCCCTCCCTGCAATATTCTGGGACACGTCACATGTCCCAGAAGATTGCTTGGCCAAGGAGGCACAGCGTGACTCGCACACTGCGCACCCGGCTGTAAATACGCAAGCTGTCACAGCCAGGTGCCCACACTTGAAATGCTGCACCGGGGAGAGAGCCCAGGGTTTGGGCAGCCGCATCGCTGGACAGTGGGACAGGCGAGTGTGTGTTTATTAAAAGTTAGCAGCTACAATTTTTTGTAGCTGCTGACTTTTAGTAAACACAAAAACGACTGTAACTCCACTTTAAAGGGTAGAATAACCAAGGTCAGCATCAGAATGCAGAGCAGAAGCCACTAATTTATGGGGAGATATGACCGCTGCAATAGGAGAAAACATGTTCTCTTATCTGGGCCCAATTGTGCTTTCTGAAAGAAGAAATTTTCAGACAGATTTCAGTGTGCAGGAAATAACCTACCAAATCACAGAAATTCAGCATGTTGTTGGTCTGATTTAGCAGAGGAGAGATTAAAAAAAATGTTCATGACCTATGAGTCAGAGGTGGTCCACAACAAACACAACATAATAATAAGGAACCCCCATCACCATGGGCCAAATGGGACGTTTTGCTTGCATACGCAGAGTGACACCACTTATGCTTGCTAGAAATATTAGGGTAGACCTGACAAAACCAGCTAAAACTAGCTTAGATTTACTACAATAACAAAGGCAATGAGGGGGTCTGTAACAGGGCTCCAGTCAGTACCATGTCTTCTATATTGAAAACAAATACAGAGAATCACTAGAAAGGAATCCACTGAACACTCAGAAGCCACAGAGTAAAATATTGTGTTTAAAACAACATCTGCATCAAGGTTAGTGGTGCCACGTCTGAACAACTTAAGACAACCTAAAGCGGAGTTCCACCCACTCTTGAGAGGTGGTCTTAAAACAAAACAAAAGACCACCCCTCATTTTGGATATTTCAAATAATTATTTTTTTTTCTTTAGTACCTTTTTTGGAAGCACTAAATGTACTTCCGATTTCAGCCGAGCCGCGGCCCATGATGTCATGTCCTCTTCTGCGGTGAGCCCCCCCCACTGTCTTCTGGGATCTACGTTTGTCCCAGAAGATAAGCTGGCCATTCCCAAAGCGTTGCGCGACTCAAGCAGTCGGAAACCGGTAGTGAAGCCGCAAGACTCCACTGCCATTTTCCCTTAGTTGGAATAGCGGCACCTGCACCCGATCCGATGGACGGATCGGCCTCGAGGGGCCGATATCGCGGGCTTCCTGGACAGGTAAGTGTCCTTATTAAAAGTCAGCAGCTACAGTGTTTGTAGCTGTTGACTTAAAAAAGAAAACAAAAAAAGCAAAATGGCTTTAAAGAGGAAGTAAACCCCGGCCGATTTTTCTTTTAACATTCAGTAGCTCAATTAAAGTGATAATCAATTGAAATCGCTCCTAAACGAGTCTGTAAGTAGCTTATTTTGGGTGTTTATCTTCTCTTGATTTCCACGTATTGACCGCGCCATTTTTAGTGATGTTTGTTGAATCAGTTCCCTACGTCACTTCCGCCCTTACTATGTTTCCCTTAGAAAATCTTGTGCATGCAGCGTAGCGCCCTAACCAAGCCTCGATCTTGATTGCCGTTACTGCGGCAACCAAGATAAACAGAAATGCTTATCTGCCTGCTCGGATTCAGTCCCGTGTGAGGTCTTCTTAAGTCACAATGGGGAGTCTCAGGAAGACAAGAATCATTGCAGCATCGCGAGACTTCTCCTCTATGCCGTTCAGAGGGGAATCTCACTCACAGTAATTTCCCAACATGCAGGTGTTTTGTCAGCTATGGCGACCCATCACATTTGGCTACCCGCTAGAGTGCGCCTGCGCGACGCCGCCATATGCGTTCCAACACTGTTGTAAGACACCACTTGGCCACAGGGGCTCTCGCGGGCTCGCTTCGCTCGCCACGCTTCGGGCACGGCATCGCTTTGCTTGGGATAATTATAATCTGAACTCTATGTCCACTTGGATGGTGGGGCTTGAACCTGGACTCAGGGGTGTGGCCACAAAATTCTGCACAAGCGCTGATCGCCAGTGTGTTGGAACGCATATGACGGCGTCGCACATGCGCAGTCGAGCGGGTAGCCAAATGTGATGGGTTGCCGTATGGGTCAAAACACAGGAAATACACAAAAACCGGCACAATTTACATGCCGTTAATGAAGGAGCATATCGACGATAAGACGATTTACATTAAAACTACACAAGTAAGTGCACTTTCACAGGCAGCGATTAGCTGCCTGTGTGATCTACTATCTGCTAAGATTAAGTTGTTTAGTCTGCTAAGATTACAGTATATTATAGAGCAGGGTTAAATGAACCCTGGAATGGTGGAAATCTACCTGATCAACATATCAAAAGATTACCTAACAATCCCCCCTTAAAAAGTAAAAATTTGAAGGGTTCAGGGTCAGTAGTAAATAAAGCAGGGATTAGTAGTATGTATTGCAGAGTTCAGAGAAGAGTAAAAAGCAATAGAGTTTAGAAGCCAGTAGTAAATTGTGCAAAATAATAACCAACACACAGTGCAGGGGTCAGTAGTATGTAATGGAGAGGTCAGTAGCATGCAAAATAGACATCAGTCGACAGTAAGTACACAGTAAGTACACAGTGTTCAGAAGGCAGGAGAACTCAAACAGGTAATAGGTCAGGATTAAGTAGGGTGGATATAATGCAATGATAACAAAACAAAAAAAAACAAAAACAAAAAAAAAACAGACTTTGTGGCTTTTTATCAAATTTATTTTGATAAAATGCTTTTGGAGTAAAGATCTATCTAAAAGATAGTTTTCTATTTAAGATACATTATTAATTTAGTCAGCATGAAAAGGCGCTTAGTTATGTAGCATGAGGCTGTATATCCTGCAATATTTACATTTTTGGTAAACTCATTCAATGAATCCAAGCTCTACAAACTGAGATAACATGCACTGCATTGATGCATTCACACAATGTCACAGTAACCATGAGATAAAACAAAGTTCAGGAATATTCCTTTATCCCATTGTTTTGTCTAACTGACTTTGACAGCCACGTGAGCCAATGGCGCCGCTGCTCTGTCTCAGCCAATCAGGAGGAGTGTCCTGGATGGCTTAGGGGAATGTGGACATCGCTGGAGAGAGAAGGGGCTCAGGTAGGTAATTAGGGGGATGCTACACTGAAGGTTTTTTTATCTTAATGCAGAGAAGCAAGAATGAGTCTTTACATTTAACAGCTTGCCGCCCGTCATATGACGGCCAGGCGGCGCGGCTCTTGTTCTGGGCGGTCGTCATACATGCTATGAGTTAGAAATATCTTATAAATTGACAACTTTGTGTAAAAAAAAAAAATGCGTTTTCTTTTTTTTTTTTTTAATACAGATTTTCCAAAAACTTCTGGGGAAAAAAAATGAACCGTTCAAAAGACTCATTATGCCTCATAGATTATACGTTGGGGTGTTTGCTTTCCAAAATGGGGTCATTTTGTGGGCAATTCCATTGTCCTGGTACTCCAGGGCCTTCATAAGTGTAATAGGTGGTTGAGAAATGAGATGCGTCATTCAAGCTCATAGAACTCCTAAAAGGTGCTACTTCAATGTTGGTCCTTTGTATGTGGCAAGGCTGTGTAAAAGTCTCACACATGTGGTATCGACATACTCGGGAAGAGTAGCAGAATGTATTTTGGGGTGTAATTTGTTGTATGCATATGCTGTGTGTGAGAAATAACCTAATTTGACTGACAATTTTGTAAAAAAAAAAAAAAAAAACTTCATTTTGCAAAGAATTGTGGGAAAAAATTACAACTTAAAAAAACTCACCATGCTAACTTACTTAATACCTTGGAATGTCTACTTTCTAAAAAGGGGTCATTTGGGGGGTATTTGTACTTTCCTGACTTGTTAGTGCCGATTCACACAGGGGCAACACGACTTCAGCGCGACTTTGCAAGGCAACCTCAACGCGACTTTAAGCAACTTACAACGTGACTTCAAGTCGCCTCCAGCACAGGCGACTTTGGCTGTGGCCAATCACAGAATAATTAGTTCTCTGGGAGGGAGGGGTTTGCCTGGGTAAACTAATTTCTTTTCCTGTAAAGTCGCTTCAATATAGATGGAGATCCGACTTGGAGGCAACTTCCATTGAATTCTATGGGTACAGGTCGCCTAGAAGTCGCCTTGAAGTAGTACAGGAACCTTTTCTGAAGTCGAAGCAACTTCAGCAGTGTACATTAAGACTGCTCCCATTGACTATAATGCAATTCCCAATGTCAAGCGACTTGGGGTGACTTGAGGGCTGTCAAGTCGGACCCCAAGTCGTTGTAGTGTGAACTGACCCTAATGCCGCCCATACACGGTACAAATTTCGAAAGAATTTTCTTTCGAAAACCGTATCTAAGAATTTTCGTACGAATTTCGCACCATTAGTGGGCTGCAGCAACGGCCAATTTTCGTGCGGCAATCAAATTTGAGGAATCGGACATGTTGGAAATTTTTAGAAAAAACAAACGATTTTCTAATCAATGATGGGGGAATAGTGCGAGAAATGTAATAAGAAAAGAAAGAGGAGAGAAAAGAAGATTCCCAGCCACGAAAATTCTTTTCTGTAGCAACATGAAGTGAAATTGAAGGCTTGGTCGGCCGAATTTCGAAAATCAATGGTGGCATCATCGGATCACAAAAAAAAAAAAAAAAACGGAACTTTCTGAGTTTGAAAAGAAAATTAGTTCGAAATTCGACCATGTATGGCCTGCTTAAGTGTCTCAAGACATGAGATACACCTGATGTACTGAAGGCCTGATCAGAGGTGATCAATATTCAGTGATTGGCACCATAGTATGTAGACTCTATAACTTTCACAAAGACCAAATAAT
This sequence comes from Lithobates clamitans, assembly GCA_037952925.1. Lineage (NCBI taxonomy): Eukaryota > Metazoa > Chordata > Amphibia > Anura > Ranidae > Lithobates > Lithobates clamitans. The sequence continues at coordinate 6,180,684 of JBBGZY010000044.1, forward strand.
ATACACCAATTTGGGTTATTTTTACCAAAGCTATGTAGCAGTATAAATTTTGGCCAAAATTTATGAAGAAAAATTACTAAATTTGCAAAATTTTGACAGAAACAAAGCAAAAGGCATTTTTTTCACAAAATTTATATTTATAGCACAAAAAAATAAAAAAACCCACTAGTGATTAAATACCACCAAAAGAAAGCTCTTTTTGCGTGAAAAAAAGGACGCAAATTTCATATGGTTACAGTGTTGCATGACTAATTGTCATTCAAAGTGTGAAATCTGAAAATTGGTCTTGGCAGGAAGGGGGTGTAAGTGCCCTGTACTGAGGTGGTTAAAGAGCACCTGTCATTTCAGATGCATCGTGGCAGCACCTGTTAGCGGGCATCCATTCACCTGCTGCAGCCACATCCCTCACCTTGCCGCCACGTCCCTCACCTTGTTGTGTCACTGCCGCATCACCAGCCCTCTAATTAAAGTGAATGGGACTGTTGGCGAGTCAACAGCGGGTCAGAAAATGAGCCGCTGCGGGACGGAGATGACAGTTGCTCTTTAAAAATTATAATTTAAATCGATTTAATTTAAATCAAGCCTTTATACTAGTGATTTAAATCATGGATTTAAAATCGACTTGATTTAAATCAAATCCACCCTGGGATTAATCAACACAAAAATTTAGAGGTCAGTAGTATCACAGTGCAGGGCTCAGTTACAGGTATTGCAGCGTTGAGAGATCTAAAGTCTGTAAGCCAGAATGCAGAGGTCAGGAACCATGTAGAGTTCAGAGGTCAGGAGCAAGTAATGCAGACTTGCCAGGATCAGAAGTAATGCAGAATGTATTATTCACTACATATTAGAGCTGCACAATTAATCATTAAAAAATCATGATCTCGATTCACCTCCCCTGAGATCTCTCCTGCTGAGTTTGATGATTCTTTCATATAAACAAGTGGAGAGATTATCTGCTCACTCAGCTGTCAAAAGAAAACATCCAGGCAGTCTGCCAAGTTTAGAACTTGAAACATTGTATCTAACTTCCTTCTTAGATCAAAAGGATAGAACTTCTCTGTGTAAACAAATAACCTGGGCAATCTGCCAAGCTTTAAACAATGTGTAAATGCAGGAAGTTTAACCACTTAAAGTCTAAATCTTTTTCTGACACTTCTTTCTTAAGTTAAAATCAATATTTTTTGCTAAAAAAAAAATTACTTGGAACCCCCAAACATTAGAGAATATAATAAATATATATATATATATATTTTAATATTTTTTTTTAGCAGAGACCCTAGGGAATAAAATGGCAATTGCTGCAATATTTTACGTCACACTGTATTTGCCCAGCGGTCTTTCAAATGCAATTTTTTGGGAAAAAATACACTTCAATAAATAAAAAAAAGAAACAGTAAAGTTAGCGCAATTTTTTTTGTTTTAATGTGAAAGATAATGTTACGCCGCGAGAATCGTGAGAGAATTGTGATCTATCCTCTAAGCAAAAAAATCGTGATTCTCATTTTAGCCAGAATCGTGCAGCTCTACTACATATATCAAGTGTAAAAAATACTAAAACAGTTTGGGCACTTTCACACTGATCCTCTGCAAAAACACATATATGTTTTTCCCGCCATTTTACAGTGTTTGCGGTGCAGTTTTTAAAAGACATACGACTCAAAAATGTGTCAAAAATGCACCAAATACGCAACACAGGCGACTTTTTTTTGTCACGGTTTTACCTGGTTTCCATTGCTTTCAATGGGAAGGTGCGTTTTTGTTTTTTTTAGCTCTCCAAACATGCTCCAAAGATACTGCAAGCAGGATTTTTTTCACCAAAAGGGAAGCGCACCGCTCCAATGTGAACACATTCATTGATTGGAAAAGGGAAGTGGTTTTCTTGAGCTTTTCCAGACGCTTCTTTTAACGCAAGAGAGCTTGAAAAACTCAGTGTAAAAGGGCCCTCTTTATGGAATATAACGTGTCATTGAACCAAAATAATGTTCAGATTCATCAGGAACATTTGTAAAATTATTTACAATTAGCATGGCCATCTCTACATTTTAGAAGCAGGCGGAAGCTGCATAAAACCCAAAGTATGTTAGATTTTTAAAGACAGCATTCAGGCTGCATCTGGTGTTTAGTGCATACATTTAAAAATTAAATACAAAATATGTATAAAATAGATGGTTACCACCTAATAAAAAGGGAAATTCCATTCTACATTTAAAGAAAAAAAGCAGAGCAGAAGAGATACAGTAAGTACACAAGAAGCCTGAGGATCATTGAGACCTTTACGTCATGCATTTCTGTAATCAAAGTGACATCTGGCTTGAATTCTTTTTGATTCAGTGAATATCAATTTAGAATCTTTGCAGCAGCAGCATGATTCTCATTTGCAATTTATTTGTTTTCATTTCATCTATAAAAATCTTCAAGACTAAATGAAAAAGATATAGCTGAAATGCCATCTAACAGAAGAGAACTAAAGCGCAAAATGAGAGAAATTTTAAAAAGAAAAGCATTCAGAATCAAAATGAATTATAAATAGTGGATCTAAATTAATATACAAGGTTAAATCACCTGCTACAGTAACCGCAAGTCATGGGAACCTGTATATTTTATTAATGCATAATAGTTCAATATATTAAACCCTAAATTACAGGTATATACTTTTTTCTTAAAAACACAATGGGCATGTAATAGAGCAGAGACCTGCACATATATTAGTTTCTATGGAAGAATAAAAATATTATCAAATTTGTTTTAACTGAATATCTCAGCATTTGTGCTCCAGTCTTCTATTAACATCTCATATATGCAATGCCCTTTTATATGTGGTATATTAACAGGATCACCTTTGTGAAGAAAATAATGCTCATTTTTGCAGGTTTAAAAATGTGCATTTATTTTTTATTTTTACTAGGAGCATGCAAAGCATTGCATCTGCAATCAGCAAATCATGGGTGCATTGCAGGGCTCTTGCAGACTGTCAGTGTAAGGCTAAGAAAAAAGGCGCAAAAGGATGTCTCAACTACTCCTGTATACCAAACCGGACCTCCCTCTAGGAGGCTAGGTGGCCATACATTGGCCCTGACCTCTAATGGGGATTTTTAAAAAAGCCCGATTATACCGTCTAAATCCGGCGTCTCGGATAATGGTTATAAATCAGAGACGCCAGGATTTAGTTGTCCTCTGAGTTATTATTGAATCATAAAGACATCACGTGACAAGCACAAAGAAACTCTTCTGTAAGGACAAACCGGTACTAAAGGTATAAATCTTTATTCAATTAACTATCCAAAGTTTAAACATATACATCTAAATCAAATGTCAAACAACAACCCTTATTCCCAGAACACATTAAAAAGACCTAATGTCTGAAGGAAATATTGGTGGCCACCAATTTGCAGATAAATCTCATCGACCTCTCATACTCACATCCACATACACCATTCAATCAGAGTCGCTCGTAAAGTCTGTCTGGATACTCATCCGATGATTATGGGATTTGTCAGTAAAAGTGATACACGTGTTGGATCATCATAGGCAGTCCCGATCATGGATTATTTATTCACTATTAAAGCAGTCTCATGAAAAGATTTAAAGTGCAGGTGTGGTGAAACAATTCCAAATGAATTCCGTGAGATTAGCTTAAGACAATTGCGGCTTTAAGTACAACCAAATGTCAGTGATCTGATCAATTCAATAATAGCCAGCAGTGGGGTAACGCAGCATGTAAAGAGTAGCATCTATGTAATATATTGGAGATAAATCTGATTTTACCGTAGGCTGGAGCAGACCAGGGAGCGTCACATCATGCCAAGTGTCAGCGGGATCAGCGTGCAGATATCGGCATTTAAAAAGATCTTTAGCGAACTGTAGACCACTGTCACTGAAGCTGGACAGGGGGATCCCTTTTGCTGGTCTCGATGTAATCATCCACAATTTGCGATGTCAGTCTTCATCAGCTGGTTATACGGACATTATCTCCTTGATGCTATGACAGGTGCTATACCCGCTGAGAGAGCCGCAAGTGTCAGGCTCTGATGCTTTTCCACGGTCAGTACGGAGAGAGGTTTTGAGGAGCAATTCAATTAAAGGTGTGTGGCCATCCGTAGATCCTTCTTGTGGATATCACCTTAATGATGCTTACATGTTTCGCTAAATGATAGCTTCCTCAGAGCATGCGCATTAGTGTGTCAGTCAAGTTATATATCGTCATTTCAATCAAGTTTCAATTGGTTACTACTGGTCAGCAGTCCACAGCGCATTAATCATTCATGATATCACTCACCCGTGCATAGTCACACCTAGTGCAGAGGAACATTCAGAGTTTAACCCCCTATGTATCTGGAATCATTTCAGATATTGGGTTTTGTAGGGGAATTGCCCTTCCTATTTAGATTGACCAAAATAACTAGAAGTAACCACCAACAGTTTAAATAAAATAAAAATAAATATAAAAAAATCCCAAATCGTTTAGGGAAATTTTTATAAACAAATCATCTATTGAAAATTGCTACAGTGCCTAGTGGATACAGGGATGGATGGATAGGTGTAGCCGTTCATAACGGATAAAACCCAGATCAATTTCCTGTGCATGTATGCACCTGAAAACTGATCATTTATTTAAATAGATGGTTTTTTAAACAAATAGATCAGTACAGGCAGCTCTAATATAAGGATAGGGAAACTTCATATGCAATGTTTATAAAGGATAAAAGACATTGAACAAGGTTTCTTGGTAGCGATTTCCTGATTATAGTTATTAATCATAGGCAGATCATATAGGGATAATGGTTTAGGGAATCATTGGTTCAATACCGTCCTACACCCAGATTACTGGGCTTCTGGGGAAGTAATCCTATCATATTAAGTTACCAAATATAACCATTCTAAAAAAGTTGCTACATTCCACTATTTAGTGGATACAAAAATATATGTAGCAATTTTGTAGCACAAAGAGGTCATCTCTACACCTAGTACAGATACACCCTTAGAGAGTAGTCACTTATTTTTTTTTTTTTAGAATAACATTGTAAACAGAGAGGGTAAAACAGGTAGCTGATATATGCAGGTAAGGAAACTACACATGCCTAGTTAATAGACGATATAAAAATTAAATGGAGGTTTTTGGTAACAGATCCCTAATAATACCTATTGGTCAAGACAAAGGGGTTATATACAGATAGACGGCAGTCATGGGGACCCCTAGTTCAATCCAGTCATATGAAGAATCCCCATTCATATCCACAAGCCCCTTGTTAGGGGGGCTTTGCAATAGTAGTTATCCTTTATGGTTCTAAAAAAACAGATAAGTTGCATTCATTGTTCAGGCCTCGTGGCTGCATGCTTTTTAACATAAATATCCACATTTTTTCCTTTTGATATAACACTTTATCAAAATCACCTCTCCTTGGGGGCAAATTCAGTTTATAGATACCTTTGCATTTAAGGCCACTTGGATCGCCATCGTGTTTCTCCAGAAAGTGCAGTGATAGAGGTCCCTCATCATCCTTATTTAATATGCTTTGGACATGTACGCCAACGCGGACTTTAAGCTGTCTTTTGGTCTTGCCCACGTAAATAAGACCACACGGGCATGTGAGCATATATATGACCCTCATTGACCGACAGTTAATAAAATGATGGATTTTTAATTGTTTTGTGCCGTCCGAGTTGGCAAACCTGTCCGTCTTGTCTACATATTTGCAGATGTGGCATCTGCCACATCGGAACATACCCCTAAGGGGAGGGAGGCTAGTGAGCCAATTGCGTCTGGTAGGTCTCGTATATTCCGAATGGACCAAGTTGTCTCTCAAGTTTGTGGCCCTTCTTGCCGTCATTAAAGGTCTGCTGCCTACTATTCTCCCCAATATAGGGGATTCGGCTAGGATATGCCAATGGCGATTAAGTATTTTACGGACTTGCCCCCATTGTGTCCCATATTTAGTGATGATCCTTATTGGGGGAGAGGTGGTTTTGTCTAATTGTTGGGCAGGTTTGTTTTTAGAAAGTAAGGATGATCGTTCAGTAAGGTACGCACGTTTTTTCGCTTTTCTGATACATCCATGTGAGTATCCTCGCTCACGGAATCGCCCGTATAGTTCGCGGGATTCCAGGAGGAATGTATTGTCCTCTGAGCAGTTGCGTCTGGTACGTAAAAACTGCCCCACTGGGATTCCGTGAATGAGGGACCTCGGATGGTGACTTGTAGCCAAAAGCAGAGTATTGGCTGCTGTATCCTTCCTGAACGTTTTTGTGGAAATTTGGCCATTGTTGATCTGAATCTTAAGGTCAAGGAATGGCAGGGTACAAGAATCAAAATAAAAGGTCAGTTTGATATTTAGATCATTCAGATTCAGTTCGTCAATGAAGGGCTGCAGTTCCCGGGGGGTACCCCCCCATAGCATAATCACGTCATCTATGTACCTCAGCCAGATGACACAGTGGCCGAGGTACATAGACGAGGGATAAACGCGCTCCCGTTCCCATAGCCCTAGGTGCAGACAAGCATATGCTGGTGCCCATGGTGCCCCCATGGAGGTACCCCTTATCTGTCTATAATATTGATTAAGGAATTGGAAGCAGTTGTTATCCAGCATAAACTGTAGCAAGTCTACAATGAATTCATTCTGAGCGGCTAATTGTGGGAACTTGGAGTCAAGGAAATACTGTACCGCTCTGAGTCCACATTCATGTGGGATCGACGTATACAGGGACTCTACGTCAATCCCCACCAATATGGTGTCTGTTGGTACCCTGAGTCCGTCGATTTTCCTTAGAACGTCGCGAGTGTCCTGTACATAGGAAGGGAGATCAGTCACTAGTTCCTTTATCATTGCGTCAACGAATTTGCCCACTCTCTCCAGTGGTCCTTTGATCGCTGACACTATGGGCCTTCCTGGAGGGTTCGTAATCGATTTATGCAGTTTGGGTATTATATAAAAAGTTGGCGTATTAAATTCGCTGACGCAAAGATACTTTGTTTCCTTATTAGAAAGGAGGTTGCTGTCACAAGCCATCCTTAATTTGAAGTTTAGAGTGTCAATGATTTCGGGAAAAGGATTGTAAGGTAGTTTCTTATATGTAGTTTGATCATTTAAGAGGCGCATAGTTTCCGTCTCATACATGTCCGGTGATAGCAATACTGTATTTCCACCTTTATCACTGCTTTTAATGATAATATCCTTGGATTCCTTAAGCTCCCTAAGGGCCTTTCTCTCCTCCGGGCTTAAGTTGTCTATTCCATGGTAGTCTCAGTTAAGTGTGGACAAGTCCCTTTGGACCTGCTCCAAAAATGCCTGGATCTGTTTATGTTTCGAGAGAGATGGCATTTTAAGAGACCTAATAGTTAAATTTGAGGGACGCAGAGGTATGGATGAAGGGCTATTGATTTCATCATTGAGACTAGTATTGTCATTTTCTTCCAGCAGAGATACAAGTATCTCTAAAGCCTCCCTCTCTTCCCTAGTTTTCTCATCATTGGGATTCATTTCCCCTTTGTCAGAGTGCCAGTATCTAAAGATGACCATTTTCTTCCAGCAGAGATACAAGTATCTCTAAAGCCTCCCTCTCTTCCCTAGTTTTCTCATCATTGGGATTCATTTCCCCTTTGTCAGAGTGCCAGTATCTAAAGATGACCTTACGTAGAAATAGGTTTATATCTTTAAACACCTCAAATTCACTCATTGAGCTTGTAGGTGAAAAAGAGAGTCCCTTTTGTAGAAGTGATATATGGTGCTGATTTAAAGGAAAGTTGGATAAATTAACCACTTTTTTATCTTGCATACCTGAAACATGTATGTTGTGTGTTTCACTCATATTTCCCTCCTTAGTTAAGTCCTCCGTGAGGACGATCTTAATTCCCTCTGGCTTCATTTTATGTCTCTTTCTCTTCCTTGACTTCCGTTTTTGCCTTGGGGAGGAATTCTTCCTGTTTTCCCTTGGCCCCTTCTGGAATTTGGGTTGTTGGGTAACTCCCCCCCTGTGTCTAAAAAAGCAACTGTCCTTTCAAGATTTCCTGTTTCACTATCTGTGGATGAGTGTCTTGATTGAGTTACTTTGGACCTCTTTCTATGGTTTCGTCTGCGGGATCTACTTCTACCCCTGGGTATGCTGGGGTCAAACACATCGCCACTTTCCCAGTCCTGTAGGTTTTGTTTGAATTTTTCTTGTTTTGTAGACTTCAGGGTTCTTTGTGTTTTTTCTACCTCTTTCTTCAAGAGTTCATTAGATTTGATGAATAGAGGATCCTCTTTGTATGGTTCAAGTAATTGGACACTTGTGTCTATGTCCCTTTTAATCTCTTCTAGCTGTAACTGTTCTTCCTCAACTATCATGTTAAGAATAGCTAGACCACGCTCCAAACAGCTTTGTTTCCAAAGCTGGAGAAATCTTGGGGTATGTAGATGCCCTGCTGGAGTTACTCTTTCCCTCAGACCTCTGGGAATTATCTTGTGTGTCAGTGTAAGGCTGTCTGCTTGTACAAGACACTGACAGGAAGCATCAATGAACTACCTAGAGTGCTCAACAGCACCCCGGTGATTCATTGATAACTAGAAGCCGAGAGCCGCAAAGGCTGTCGGTACTTTTAGTTTTTACATTCACAGAACTCTGTGAATAAATGACGTGGCTGGGTGGGAAGAGCCCCGCACGACTGTGGTTTTTTTAAAGATTGTGAACAGCGAGTGCAGGTGTAACATGTTACGAAGGTGAATGGCACATATGAATAGAACTTTCACATGGGGTTTAAAATCAGGCCTGTCTGTCAGTCAGTGTTTTGATTGGACCTCATCAAAAGCTCCATGTAAAGTTTATGAACAGGCGGATGAAAATAGACATTCATCCATTTACATCCACTTACCTCCAAGCTTCCAGACCTAAAATGTTATGGATTGGAAGTAGTCTGTATATATACATATACGAACATATCACTAACATCTTGAATGGCTTTCCTAAGCATTCTGTCTCAAAGCATTATCTGACTGCTCATAATAAAGATCCCTCCAAAACACTTTTTCTAGGAATTGATAGATATCGGCCCCATTGGAGGGGCAGCTCTCTGGTGAGGAGCATCTCGAAGCTTGAGATGCTCTGGATACATAAAATCAAGTGCTATGCCCCATATGGGCTTAATATTGATACTGACACCAACGCCTTCATAGATAACTCATGAGAATAACTCTATCCCTTGATTTCTAGTTTGAGTTACCATCTATTCACCTAGAGTCCTGGCCTACCCATAAGGATTATCCCCTACATGTATTAAATGGTTAATACCAGATTTATACCACCCCGAGGGGTATATGCCCCATTGTACTATTGTAGTTTACGTTCACGTATGGGGTATTTCCCCTGTGTAGATTTGATATCCTAGGTTTGGGACTAGTTAATTGTCTTATGTATTTGTCCTGGTTTGGTATGTGCTTTGTGGTTTATGTTATGATGTTTTTAATGGTTCTTACACTTGGGAATAAATCACCTTTCTTTCCCCTAGGACCTACCACCTCATAATGGCCAATATGGTATGTTGTTTCCCGTTTTATGTACCCCTTAGAATTTTATTCAGCTATGAAAGGCTTTGAGAATACCTCCATATACCTAATAATTCTTTTTTGCCTCTATGAACCATCCTATGCAGCTTATTATGCATATAAAGAAAGGGGACATTTACCATCTCCTTTTCCTCTAGGGCTTTACTGTCGAAGGATGCCCTTCAATTGTTAGTTTTAATTAATCTTTAATTTTAATCCACTCCTATTTTTATTCCATCTTTATTAACCTTTACTAACATTTGATTTCCTGGCAAGTGTGCGACCAGCCTATGTACGGTGCCAATTTATGTCCGGCATCGTATGTTGGTTCGTTATCAATATTGTGCACAGTATGTTAAGTTTAATCCCATACTCAAGATGGCGTTTCTCTGGTATCCGCCCGGAACTAGTGGAACGCAAGGTGATTTCCGGTCCCGTCCTCAGTACGAGGCTTGGTATGTTGTTTACTATATTAATGCGACACGTCAGTGCGTCGCCCGTGCCCCAGACGACGTCAGAGTGTGATGAAACGTACGTCGGGCGTGCTGACGTGCTGCATTACCGTCTGTAGGACGGGCGATTGTTTCTAGCCGGCCGGCTTATGTGCTTGTTTTTATCATCCAAATGTAAGTGTATTTCCATTTGATTTTATTAAACATTGAAAGCAGGATTACGCTATGTTGCCCTCCTTCTTTTCTTGCCATACTTTTCCTGAGGCTCATCCCTAGCCAGGGGTATTTCCCAATTAGTGATAACTGCTGAACAGCGTGCTTATCCCAAGCGAAGGGGATCTGTTTCTTCTTTGATGGTTCCTCCTGGAAAGGCCCTGACCGGGTTAAGGTCACAAGCTTCCTAAGCTTGCTGTTTGGTAAGCGCGCATTTGTACTATTATCACAGTGGTGCGGTGAAGGACTAAGAATTAATTGCCATCTACCTACCCACGTATCTACTGTCTAGGATCCTTTGAATGGGACTTTCTACACCTCTTTACACTGTGTTTATTATATAAATAATGAACTTTTGAGATTCTTTATTGAATGCCCTTATATCACATGGTTTGTCACAGCGCTGCTCCTTTACAATTATTCATTCAAGTAACGTGTATCTTACTTTTAGCAGCTGCTTTTGTATTGTGTTTTCGATCATTGATTGTTCTATGGTTTGAATATTTTCTATTTGTCTTTGCATAAGTATTATTCACTAATATCCCTTCACAGCGCGGTGTTTTTCCCTTTTGTCTTTCCTGTATATATAAACACTCTGTCTCACAAAAGTGAGTACACCCCCCCCCCTTCACATTTTTTGTAAATAATTTATTATAGCTTTTCATGTGACAACACTGAAGAAATGACACTTTGCTACAAATGTAAAGTAGTGAGCGTACAGCTTGTATACCAGGGTAAATTTGCTGTCCCCTCAAAATAATGTCTAAACTGCTGGCAACAAAAGAGAGTACACCCCTAAGTGAAAATGTCCAAATTTGGGGCCAATTAGCGATTTTCCCTCCCCATTACAATTTTTGTAAATGAATGGCCCGGCTGTGTGGACAAAGTACTATATAACCTTGTCAATTTTAAAAGTGACAACTCCTGTCTGCTGTCACGGGAAGGTGGGGGGTCCCATTTGCACCAAGTATTACATCAAATACCTTTGTAACATGGTGCAAAAGGTGGAGTTAGCTTTCAATGACAAGTACAAATAAACCATTTTCTTTTTTGTCCATTAAGGGATGCCAGGTGGTTTTACTTTCAGGAAATCAACAAGCAGTCCAACATTAGTGTGGGCAACAGCAAACCACCACTAACAGGCCCAAACGTGAACAAGAAAATTGAGAACTGCCTGCAGCTCAGGGATACCTCAAGCACTCTGGGGATGCCTGAAGGTCTACTGCCCAATGCTGGCACCAAATGTGTCCTAGACTGAAGACCAAAATTGTCACATAACGAAAGAGGAATGTCTGGACATGGAAGGGATAACACCAAACCATAGACCATGAGCATTAAAACTGGTCTTACCCAACAAGAGGAGTGGAATGAAAACATTTCCACACAGGGAAGAGACTCAGAGCCTAAAACCATAATAAACCAGAGAAAAGGCTCCCCTCTAGGAACTGGGCCTGGACAAGAGTTTCTAATAATGTCCTGTCTGACCAGATCCAAGAAGGCCCAAAGCCTCAACTCAATTGATCACATCATGTTTAACCGGTTCCCAACCAGCTCATGCAGATTTACTGCAGCACAATGGCTCTCCTGGGCGAAATCCCGTACATATACGGGTTTCCCTTCAAGAACCACCAGAGGGCGCGCGACCACTGCGCGGCGGGGGGCTCGATGCACGTGGCCGGTGGGCACGATCGCCAGCATCGGGATTTGTGAAAACACACAAATCCCTGTGCTGTCAGGGCAGAGGAGAAATGTTGTTTGTTGCTACTAAGTAGGAACAATGATATGCCTCTTCCCCTAGTAAGTCACATCCCCATATGGTTAGAACACGCTGAGGTAAAACACATTTAACCTCTTGATCGCCCCCTAGTGTTAACCCCTTCTCTGCCAGTGACATTTACACAGTAATCAGTGCATTTTTATAGCACTGATGGCTGTATAAATGTCAATGATGCCAAAAATGTGTCAAAAGTGTCTGCTCTGTCCGCCGCAACACCGCTAAAAATCGCAGATCACCGCCATTACTAATAAATAAAAAAAATTAACAAATAATAAAAATGCCATAAATCTTTTCCCACAGTTTGTAGACGCTATAACTTTTGCACAAACCAATCAATATACGCGTATTGCGATTTTTTATACCAAAAATATGTAGAAGAATATATATATCAGCTTAAACTGATGAAGAAATTTGTTTGTTTTTTTGGGGGGGGATATTTATTATAGCAAAAAGTAAAAAAAAATTTTCTTCAAAATTGTCGCTTTTTTTTGTTTATAGCGCAAAAAATAAGATTCGCAGAGGTGATCAAATACCACCAAAACAAAGCTCTATTTGTGGGGAAAAAAAGGACGCAAATTTAGTTTGGGTACAGTGTCGCACAACCACACAATTGTCAGTTAAAGCGACGCAGTGTCAAATAGTAAAAAGTGCTCTGGTCAGGAAGGGGGTAAAATCTTCCGGGGCTGAAGTGGTTAAAGGAGAAGGTCATCTCTGGGAACTAGTTACATGTTCCACCCTTTTTTAGGGTGGAACATACATCATGTTCCCACTCATGCGGCCGCTGTTTGCTCCGCTGCCTTCTGTGACAGTAAGCGGTGAACCTCAACGAACTACCATGGTGCTCTAGTAGTTCATTGTCTCTTTCCTGTCAGTGTGCATCTGCCTGCCCGTATGAGATTAAGTCTGCAGGAGTCCTGCATGGCATCCGCGATCTGCTAATCGTGGGTGCAATGCTTTTACAGGCTACAAGTAAAATGCATATTTTTTTTGCCTGCAAAGAAATTAGCATTTATTGTTTGTTTTTTTTAAAAAAGGTGAACATATCCTTTAAGAAAATAAAGGATTTCCATACCCACGATTGTCAGGGCAAACCTTCACCTTGCCAAGGCTATGACTATTCAGGAAGAACCCGGAGAAGGACTTCATTCAAAATCACTTCAAAAACACAAGGTGTGCGACGGTCATTTCTGAGCCCACACACAGAACCAAGACTCAATCTAAGAGTCAGCATGACTAGATAGGACAAGTTCCATAGAAAGTTTCTATACAAGTGTCAGGCAGGGGATATAAGATAGATTTGCTCACCAATATTTAGTAACGAATGGTATGTTAATGCGGACATGTTACATAGTTACATAGTAGGTGAGGTTGAAAAAAGACACAAGTCCATCAAGTCCAACCTATGTGTGTGATTATGTGTCAGTATTACATTACATATCCCTGTATGTTGCGGTCATTCAGGTGATTAATAGTTTCTTGAAGCTATCAATGCTCCCCGCTGAGACCACCGCCTGTGGAAGGGAATTCCACATCCTTGCCGCTCTTACAGTAAAGAACCCTCTACGTAGTTTAAGGTTAAACCTCTTTTCTTCTAATTGCAATGAGTGGCCACAAATCTTATTAAACTCTCTTCTGCGAAAAAGTTTTATCCCAATTGTTGGGTCACCAGTACAGTATTTGTAAATTGAAATCATATCCCCTCTCAAGCGTCTCTTCTCCAGAGAGAATAAGTTCAGCGCTCGCAACCTTTCCTCATAACCAAGATCCTCCAGACCCTTTATTAGCTTTGTTGCCCTTCTTTGTACTCGCTCCATTTCCAGTACATCCCTCCTGAAGACTGGTGCCCAGAACTGGACAGCATACTCCAGGTGCGGCCGGACCAGAGTCTTGTAGAGCGGGAGAGTTATAGTTTTATCTCTGGAGTTGATCCCCCTTTTAATGCATGCCAATATTCTGTTTGCTTTGTTAGCAGCAGCTTGGCATTGCATGCCATTGCTGAGCCTATCATCTACTAGGACCCCCAGGTCCTTTTCCATCCTAGATTCCCCCAGAGGTTCTCCCTCCAGTGTATAGATTGCATTCATATTTTTGCCACCCAAATGCATTATTTTACATTTTTCTACATTGGACCTCATTTGCCATGTAGTCGCCCACCCCATTAATTTGTTCAGGTCTTTTTGCAAGGTTTCCACATCCTGTGGAGAAGTTATTGCCCTGCTTAGCTTAGTATCGTCTGCAAATACAGAGATGGAACTGTTTATCCCATCCTCCAGGTCGTTTATAAACAAATTAAATAGGATTGGTCCCAGCACAGAACCCTGGGGAACCCCACTACCCACCCCTGACCATTCTGAGTACCCCCCATTTATCACCACCCTCTGAACACGCCCTTGTAGCCAGTTTTCAATCCATGTACTCACCCTATGGTCCATGCCAAGAGACCTTATTTTGTACAGTAAACGTTTATGGGGAACTGTGTCAAATGCTTTTGCAAAATCCAGATACACCACGTCTACGGGCCTTCCTTTATCTAGATGGCAACTCACCTCCTCATAGAAGGTTAATAGATTGGTTTGGCAAGAACGATTCTTCATAAATCCATGCTGATTACTGCTAATGATATCATTCTTATTACTAAAATCTTGTATATAGTCCCTTATCATCCCCTCCAAGAGTTTACATACTATTGATGTTAGGCTAACTGGTCTGTAATTCCCAGGGATGTTTTTTGGGCCCTTTTTAAATATTGGTGCTACATTGGCTTTTCTCCAATCAGCTGGTACCATTCCAGTCAATAGACTGTCTGTAAAAATTAGGAACAACGGTCTGGCAATCACCTGACTGAGTTCCCTAAGTACCCTCGGATGCAAGCCATCTGGTCCCGGTGATTTATTAATGTTAAGTTTCTCAAGTCTAATTTTAATTCCATCCTCTGTTAACCATGGAGGTGCTTCCTGTGTTGTGTCATGAGGATAAACACTGCCGTTTTGGTTACTGAAGCCCCCCGATTCACTCGTGAATACTGAGGAGAAGAATAAATTTAATACATTTGCCATCTCCCCATCCTTTGTAACCAGATGCCCTTCCTCATTCTTTATGGGGCCAATATGGTCTGTCCTCCCTTTTTTACTGTTTACATACTTAAAGAATTTCTTGGGATTTTTTTTGCTCTCCTCCGCTATGTGTCTTTCATGTTCTATCTTAGCCGTCCTAATTGCACCCTTACATTTCTTATTGCATTCTTTATAAAGTCTGAATGCTGAGGATGATCCCTCAACCTTGTATTTTTTGAAGGCCTTCTCCTTTGCTTTTATATGCATTTTTACATTGGAGTTAAGCCATCCAGGATTTTTGTTCGCTCTTTTAAATTTATTACCCAATGGGATACATTGGCTAATGCCCTTATTTAATATGCTCTTAAAGCAAACCCATCTCTCCTCCGTATTCTTTGTTCCTAATATTTTATCCCAATTTATGCCTTTTAGCAAGGTTTGTAGTTTAGGGAAGTTGGCTCTTTTGAAATTCAGTGTCTTTGTGTTCCCTTCATGTTTCCTATTTGTGTGATTTATACTGAAACTAATTGACCTGTGATCGCTGTTACCTAAATTGCCCCGTATTTCCACATCTGTGTTCAGGTCTGTATTGTTGGTAATCAGTAGGACATGTAACAAATATAAAGTAGGTGCTATCCCAGTTTGGCTGCAAAAATTAAAATACACTTTAATATTGCACCAAATGCTAACAGCAAGCGGTAATACCCCATTTACTGTGCATGTATAATTGATTTAGGAAAAAAGGGATAATTAAGCAGGTTTTTAAAAAATATATATTTGTTGACTAAGGCTGGGTTCACACTATTGCGAATTTGATGTGGGTTTCTCAGCATCCAATTCGCATGGTAGGAGATTGTGACCGGCTCTCTATGGAGCCGGTTCACATATCTCTGCTGCGGCTCTGGTGCACATTTGCACAGGGGTCCTGAGAGTCTTTTGGTCGTTTCCAGGTCAGAATTAAAGTGGATGTAAACCCACTCTCATCTTTTTTAAAGTACTGCCATAGGGGTGATCTATAAGGATATACATGCCTCCTGCATGTATCCTTACCTTTCAAATGTCTCCCCTTTAGCTGTTTGGAGCCCCCAAAAACGCCAGAGTCAGTGGGCGGGTCCGTTGTATGGCGCTCGGTGGGCGCAATCATGACATCACCAGACTCCCCACCTACCTCTACACTCGCGCCTGGCCAGAGTGAAAAGTGCGCATACAGGAGAAGAAGAGCGCACTCACGGCTCCTGTCACGTCATGTGTCACTCTCCAGTGACAGTCGGGGATGATCGGTGCGGCGGGGACAGCTGTGAGCACGGATCCCCCTGAGGAGGCAGAGAAGGAGAAGCGGCTGATCAAACGGCATGTCCCTCCGCTGCACCAATCACCCCCGACTGTCCCTTGTGTCCTCCTCCAGCACCTGACCTGTTCTCCTCCACCACCACCACTTCTTCTCTGGCCCTCCTCCTGTCCTCCTCCACCCCCTCATCCGGTTCCCCTCCTCTCCCACGGGCTCTATCAGGATGCAGAGCGGAGGAAAGGACGGAAACGCTATACAGGTAATTTACGGGGGGGGGGGGTGGAGTGCTGCTGGACACAGATATATATATCTATATAATATATAATATATATATATATATATCTATATAATATATATATATCTATATTATATATATATATATATATATATATATATATATATATATATATATATATATATATATATATATATATATATATATATATATATATATATATATATATATCTCTGTGTCCAGCAGCAAACTACACCCCCCCCCCCTCCCATCAGACCAGTGGAGTGTCTAATATTATGTGGAACATCCAATCCTGCCAGAGCAGCAGAAGAAAGGAGTGGGGGTGGGAATTAAAAAATACTGCATGTCTCATACTTAGGCTAGTGCATGAGATATGTAAATCACCTGTCACTTACAGTAAGGGGGAGGATTTGACAAAGTTTTTCTCAGTTTGTCAAGAATTCTCTCACTGAACAATAAAAGAGGATTGCTCAGAGATAGATTAACTCTCAAGACTGGGCTCAAATGATAGGAAATCTTATACTCTACAATATGACATTAAAAAAATAAAAATAAAAAAACATTTTTTCGGGTTTACATCCACTTTAAGCCCAAAAAATTTGGGATGAAATCGGACCTGAAACGGTGAACGAGGATACACACCTGCTGTGAGCCGCATGTGGCAATATTGTGAACCCAGCCCGATTGTTTAAAATGTATAAAAAGCAAAGGCAGGGTTTTGTTTTCATTGTTAACATCAGACCAGTGGAGTGTCTAATATTATGTGGAACATCCAATCCTGCAGTACAGTATTTTTTTTAACCTAATCCTTTTTGTAAAAATAAAAAGAATCATCAACATTGTACATCTGTCCATGAGACTAGACCCCAATGGAAAAATCAAATGTAATCTTGGCATACTGTTGAGGCATAAATGTAAGTGTGCATTATGGACAATGTTGCAGAATAGCACATATGCAAAATAAGTGCTGAAACAGCGCTACTTAGACTAATTGGTCATGTTATTTGCCAAAATACCACCTCTCTGCTGCAATGAAATAGCAGTGAATTGTGTTAGCGAAATTTAAATTAAATGTATTAACTGATTATAGAACACTGTTAATTTTACTAAACAAAATCAAAATTATTCATGGACTAGGAATAGTGGGACTAAATACTTTCTCTGCATTAAAAATGCACTTGGTACTTTAGAGATAGTGTTAAAACTTTACAACATGGGTTTCAAAGTTTTTAGAGAACAGTCCGCTTCTGAATTCTCGCCTTCTAGTGAGAAAGACTGAGCCCGGGTTCACACCTATGCGAATTAGATGTGCGTTTCCCCACATCTAATTCGCATAGCAGGAGAATGTGACTGGCTCCCTATGGAGCCGGTTCACATATCTCCGGGGTGGCTGCGGAGCGCACAGCACAAAAACACTGTGCGTCTTTGGCTCTGTTTCAAGGCCAAATTCAGGTATAGAATTGGCCCCGATTCATCCCTGAAACGGGGAACAGGGACGCACAGCGCTCCTGTGCGATCCGCAGCGCGTTATAGTGTGAAGTTGGGCTGACAGAGCTCAGGGTAGACAAACTGAGACCCTGTGAACTTCGCTGCTTGTTTCACAGTGGTTAAAGTACAGAGCTGGCCAAAACTTTTTTTTAATAGTTTTGGACAGGGTGGGGAAGGCACGGTACCCCTCTTATTGCAGGAAGTGATGGGAATTTTCTCCCCTGGGACACAGAGGGGTGGATTTACAAGTTTTTTTTTTTCTTTGTTTCATATCATTCACAGAGTTGAGGTAAAATTCACTCCGAGGGTTCATGCAGACTGGGCTTACAAAACGGCAGTTCTTTTGGCAGAAAAAAAAATGCTCATATACACCATTTTTTTGTACAGGAGTTTAGAAGTGTTTTGCTCTTTTTTTCTGAGGAAAAAACTCCTCTCAAAAATATGCAAACCAGAAGCGTTTCTTTTCTGCCTCTAAACACAGAGCTTAAAATACAACTCTAAATGCCCTAATGTGCATGGACACTTAGGATAACATTGATCTGTTTCTACAGGCAAAAAAAAACAAACAAAAAAACCCAGCAAAACTCCAGTAGAAGCAGCGTTTTTTTAAGCCAAGTGTGAATGGACCCTGAAAGGAAACATGCTCTACTTAACTTAACTAATTTTTTCCTCAGTTTCGGCCGATACGTATTCTTCTACATATTTTTGGTAAAAAAAAAAAAAAAAAAAAAAAAAAATCGCAATAAGCGTATATTGATTGGTTTGCGCAAAAGTTTTAGCATCTACAAAATACGGGATAGATTTATGGCATTTTTTGAAAAAAAATATTTATTTATTTTTTTAGCGGCGATCGCGATTTTTTTTCGTGACTGCGACATTATGGAGGACACATCGGACACTTGACACATTTTTGGGACCATTCACATTTATACAGCGATAAATGCTATAAAATTGCATTGATTACTGTGTAAATGTGACAGGCAGTGAAGGGGTTAACCACTAGGGGGCGGGGAGGGGTTAATATGTTTCCTAGGGAATGATTCTAACTGTAGGGGGGAGGGGACGCACAAGGGGAGGAGACCAATCAGTGTTCTCCGTTCTGGGAACACAGATCACTCTACTCACAACTGACAGGACGTGGATCTGTGTGTTTACACACACAGATCCACGGTCCGGCCCGGTTAACGGGCAATCGCGGGTGCCCGGCGGACATCGCGGCCGCCGGGCACACGCACCGGGTCCCGAGCAGCGCGGCGGCGCGCGCGCGCCCCCTAGACGGCCGGGAATCCCAGGACGTCATATGACTTCCACCCAGGATGGGAGATCCCATCTGTGGACGTCATATGTCTATGGCTGGGTAGGGAAGTGGTTAAGCAAAATCAACCCCATTATCTTGCCCTGTGGGTTTTGGCCAGCATATACAGTACATGTATAAACAAATGGTTTTGTCTGTATAAACCTGTCCCGCTTACAGTAGTTAGAATACAACTTTCATTCTCCAACCCTTATGTTGCACTTGCAGGTCCAAGTGTCAGAGTGCCTGAAGCAGGAACGGACAGTTGGCTTCTGATGACATAGAAAGGAAACATGGCATTGTGGGACCTGGCTTGTGACACAGCAGATCAACATTGGATTTGCTGGTACTGTGAGCAAGTTTAGAAAGTCTACCCCAGCAAATGATAAAAAAAAAAAAAGAAGAAGGAAAAACAGGGGGTGAAGTTCCTCTCTAAGTGGGTAGCAGGAGTTATGATCAACTATTAGCAAAGTGGAGTCCTTATATATACAGTTACACAGATGTTGTGCCTGCAAGGTCTAAAAGCAAAGTGCTAAGCTAGCCATACAATAGTAGATTTTCAAACGAACATTCTTAAATGTATCAGTACATTCGATGACTTAATGAATGTTTAAGGCGCCTTTCACATGGACGGCTATTCTGCCTCTCTCCGGTTCTTCTGCCGGGCTCCTCCGCTAGCTTCTGCTCTTTTGCCGCTCTTTTGCTAGCGGAGGAGCCCAGTCTGCTGCCTTCTTCCCTCTTCTCTTCTTCCGATGTTGACACAACGCTCTCTCCGGCTGGAATGCACTCTGGGCGCTCCGCTCTGACTTATATAGGTGGTGACCCCGCCCCCTTATGCCGTCACAGTCCCTGGGCATGCTGGTTCCTCTCTTCCCTCTCTCCTCCCCTCCTGTGTACCGATCGGTACACAGTGAGCAGAGAGGCGGATGGATGGATGGCTGCAGCGTTGTGGGCTGCATCTGTAGTGCCCACAGCGCTGCACAGAGACATCCAGCCATCCATCCATGCTCAGCCATTCCTACTACTCTGCATGCCCTGCAATGCTGTGCAATACTCTGCAATTCCCTCTGCAATGCCCCGCCATACCCCGCCATACCCCGCAATACCCCGCAATACTCCGCCATACCCCGCCATACCCCGCCATACTCCGCCATACCCCGCAATACTCCGCCATACCCCGCAATACTCCGCCATACCCAGCCATACTCTGCAATACTCGGTGATACCCAGCCATACTCTGCCATACCCAGTCATACTCGGCGATACTCTGCAATACCCAGCCATGCTCAGCCATACCCAGCCTCTGTATGTGGCCAGGCTGTGGAAGTCTCACACATGTGGTATCGCCGTAGTCAGGAGGAGTAGTAGAATCTATTTTGGGGTGTCATTTTTGGTATGTACATGCTATGTGTTAGAAATATTGTATAAATGGACAACTTTGTGTTAAAAAAAAAAAAAAGCGTTTTAACCACTTCACGCCTTCCGTCATACGACGTCCTTGACTTTGTGCGGGGATATCTGAATGATGGGTGCAGCTACAGGCATCATTCAGATATCAGCTTTTTCAGCCGGCGATTCCCTACACCATAAGAACGATCATAGCGGCTGTTACCCTGCTTGATCGTTCTTACGGGAGGCGAGAGGGGACGCCCCCCCTCCCGCCGCCCTCCGGTGCTTCTACCGACTCACCGCTACGATCGAAGCCAGGATCTTTTTTTTTTTTTTTTTTTTTTTTTTTTTTATTTCAGGAACAGCCTAGAGGTGAGATGTGGGGTCTTATTGACCCCGTATCTCACTGTAAAGAGGACCTGTCATGCCATATTCCTATTACAAGGGATGTTTACATTCCTTGTAATAGGAATAAAAGTGATCAAAAAATTTTTTTTTTTGGAAAAAAGTGTCAAACTAAAATAAAGTAAAATGAACAATAAAAAAAAATAACATTTTTTTAAAGCGCCCCTGTCCGTGTGCTCGCATGCAGAAGCGAACGCATACGTAAGTCCCGCCCACATGTGAGGTATCGCTGCGATTGGTAGAGCGAGAGCAATAATTTTGGCCCTAGACCTCCTCTGTAACTCAAAATTTGTAACCAATAAAAAATTTTAAAGCGTTGCCTATGGGGATTTTTAAGTGACTAAGTTTGGCGCCATTCCACAAGCGTGGCAATTTTGAAAGGTGACATGTTAGGTATCCATTAACTCAGCGTAACTTCATCTTTCATATTATGCAAAAACATTGGGCTAACCTTACTGTTTTGTTTTTTTTTCCAAAAAAAACGCGTTCGAAAAATTGCTGCGCAAATATCGTGCGAGATAAAAAGTTTGCTAAAAAAACATATATAATGTTTTGGGGTTCTATGTAATTTTCTAGCAAATAAATGATGATTTTTACATGTAGGATAGAAATGTCAGAATTGGCCTGGGTGCTCCAGAACGCCTGAAGGTGCTCCCCTGCATGTTGGGCCTCTGTATGTGGCCACGCTGTGTAAAAGTCTCACACATGTGGTATCGCCATACTCGGGAGTAATAGCAGAATGTGTTTTGGGGTGTAATTTGTGGTATGCATATGCTGTGTGTGAGAAATAACCTGCTAATATGACAATTTTGTGAAAAAAAAAAAAAAAAGAAAAAAAACTTGATTTTGCAAAGAATTGTGGGAAAAAATGACAACTTCAAAAAACTCATCATGCATCTTTCTAAATACCTTGGAATGTCTTCTTTCCAAAAAGGGGTCATTTGGGGGGTATTTGTACTTTTCTGGCATGTTAGGGTCCCAAGAAATGAGATAGGCCGTCAGTACTTCAGGTGTAATCAATTTTCAGATATTGGTACCATAGCTTGTGGACGCTATAACTTTCACAAAGACCAAATTATATACACTAATTTGGGTTATTTTTACCAAAGATATGTAGTGGTATAAATTTTGGCCAAAATATATGAAGAAAAATTACTAATTTTCTAAATTTTATAACAGAAACAAAGAAAAATTAATTTTTTTACAGATTTTTCGGTCTTTTTTCTTTTATAGCGCAAAAAATAAAGAACCCAGCGGTGATTAAATACCACCAAAAGAAAGCTCTATTTGTGTGAAAAAAAGGGCAAAAAATTCATATAGATACAGTGTTGCATGACTGAGTAATTGTCATTCAAAATGTGAGAGCACCAAAAGCTGAAAATTGGTCTGGTCATTAAGGGGGTTTAAGTGCCCAGTGGTCAAGTGGTTAAAGGATTCTTATTAATGTTCTCCATCACAGTAAAATTTTTAGCTATAGTCTGGTCAGAAAACATTTTTTTCCTTTCCTCCTCTCAATAAAATGGCGAGATCGTTATCTAGAGTTTGGACATTTTCCAAATGTCAATTTTTTCCGGGAAAAAAACAAAAACAAAAAACAGGGAAAAAGGCTTTTTCTCATGGCTTCAAAATGTCCGGCAATTTTACATCTCTAGTTTAGAACACTCCGATCAGCGCACTCTGCCATTGGCTGGGAGCCCTGATCGGAAATCGGTCAGCTGCTGGTTTTCCAGCATGCACGTTCGACATACAGGCAGAACGTCAGTTTTTTGTGAACTGGCAAATGTCTCCTGACAGTCTGCCCATGTGTACGGGGCTTAAAGTATGCCATAGATTATGCAATTTTCTTTTCTTCAACTAGGGGTTGACTGACTTTATGACCTGAGAAAGAAGGCCATGCCTCCAAAACACGTTGTCATGGCAACTGTGCAACATCCTCACTCTCTTCCCCCCTGTATCCTGCTCGTGCAGGTTCATGTGTCCTCGAAGAGCAGCACCGGCTGGACCGGGCGCATATGCATTAGGATCTGCATGTTGAGCGTGATGGTGGATAGCCTCGGATCTGCTGCCAGGATCCGGGCAGCTAAGTTGAATGTCCTTCCCCTGTCGGGATCTTGAGGTGGTTATAGGAGTGCGGCCACAGTGGAATGCTTATGTTGTATCTATTTTCACACAATGCGAGTTTGACTATTGTAGGGTTTTTAACTTTACCATATTAAAGCAGAGTTACATTAGGGCGGCTTTGCACGTTGTTCTTTTGTGTTTTGTCCAGATGTGTTCCTGCCCCCAGAGGATCCAAAGAGAGCAGCAGCACCCTTTGACTTGTCCAATTATCACCAATAGCCAGCTGGAGGGCTATACTAAACTGTTGATCAGCGCACCTGCTAGTTTTTCCTTTTGTTTGTATTTTTTTTACTTTATTGATGGGGGAATCTCTACCACTGAGCTACTGTATTCTGACAGTGGGAGGTTATCTGAATACAAAGATAACTGCTGGCAACTATAGCCGCTGGCAGTGATCACACGAGAAAAGTCCAACAGACCGGTTGCACTGAAGTCAAATGGTGGGACGACATTAGTACACCTAGCCTGCCCATGGATGGATACAAATTCAGCAGGTTGCTGCTGAACCTGCCGAATTTCGATCAGTCTATGGCCAGCCTTACACTGACATTGTTCAAAAAAACCTTGCAGTCAGCCATGACACCTTTACCTGAAAAAAGTCTAAAAGTTTTTTTAGGTATGCTGTATGAGTGGGAACACACAAATATAGTGGGGCTTTCCCAAATTGTGGAAAGATCAGCAGGCAGGAGTGAAACTTTGCCTGCAGGTCACACAGAACTAATGTTTAGCACCAATCTGGGACAACATATAGGCAGACCTGACAGCCTGGCTGTGGAGGAAAAATTGGGGCAAATACAGTGTGACATAAAATATTGCAACAACCACCATTTTATTCTCTATGGTCTCTACTAAAATATATATATAATGTTTGGGGGTTCCAAGTAATTTTCTAGCAAAAAAAAAAAAAAATGATTTTAACGTGAAACTAACAAAATGTCAGAAAAAAAATTGGTTAAACTTTCCTCATTTACACACGAAGTCTATCGCTTTGACAAATTGTTACAATGTTTATACTTAAGTTCCACTGCTAATGAATGTTGAGATTCTTGGCCGACTGCCCAGTTTTTCCTCTTCCTTTCTTTTGACGGCTGTGGCTTCAGAAGAAGAGAGAGAATTCTTAATTCTTTGCATAGACAGAATTGTGAAACACTTTTGTCAAGACCGAAACGGTGAAAAAAAAAAAAAAAAAATAAATCGCGATAACGATTCTTGACGATTAATCGTGCAGCTCTATCATCAGCCATAGAAAGGAGTTGAAGGTACAAAGCAGGGACAAATGAGGAAGCCCAAATAAAAATGTTTTCAGTTATCAATCACTATAGTATAACAGACCAGGCGAGGTGATGCTGGAGTTGGACTTTTACGAATCAGAACTTGTTAAATAATACACATGGTGAATCTGAAGGATATGAAAGAAAACAGTCCGATTCACATTTTATTTTTTCAAAATCCTACATTTGTCATAGTGCCCAATTCGTATAAGCTTTTAAAAGTTCATGCGGCAAGAGCATTTCAATTCCCACATCTCTCAGTGTGAGCTTTGCAAAGCCAATCAATTGAAAATAATTTTATTTTAGAAATGAGACCTTTCCATTCACATTATTTACCAATGCAGCCTTAACTGTTGGATAACAGCAGGACTGACTCACATATTCATTGAGTCATTTATAATAAAAACAACAGTTCTTCATATCAGCATTCCAAATATTTTAGAATTATCCTAAATAGATAAATAAATTATCCTTACAGATTTCCCTTTCATGGTTAAGAAAATTATTAAGAGCAAATATCAGATCTCTGAAACATTCCTAGCATAAATCTTACTGAAATTAAAGGAGTCTACTGCTTAACCACCTCAGCTATGGAAGCATTTGCCCCCTTACTGACCAGGCAATTTTTTGCAATACGGCACTGTGTTGCTTTAACTGACAATTGTGCCGTCGTGCAGCGTTGTACCCAAACAAAATTGACGTCCTTTTTTTCCCTACAAAAAAGAGCTTTCTTTTGGTGGTATTTGATCACCTCAGCTGTTTTTATTTTTTGCGCTATAAAACAAATAAAATATCCCCAAAAATGTTTTTTCAGTTTAGGCCAATATGTATTTGGCCAAAAATCGCAATAAGCGTATACGAATTGGTTTTTGCGTCTTCAAAATAGTGGATACATTTATGGCATTTTTTTCTTCTTTTTACTACTAATGGCAGTGATCAGCGATTTTTAGTGGGACTGTGACATTGTGGCAGACAAAATCGGACAGTTTTGAGGGACCATTGACATTCATACAGCGATCAGAGCTAAAAACTGCCACTGATTACTGTATAAATGTCACTGGCAGGGAAGGGGTTAACACTAGGGGGCAATCAAAGGGTTAAGTCTGTCCTAGGGAGGTGTTT
This sequence comes from Lithobates clamitans, assembly GCA_037952925.1. Classification (NCBI taxonomy): domain Eukaryota; kingdom Metazoa; phylum Chordata; class Amphibia; order Anura; family Ranidae; genus Lithobates; species Lithobates clamitans. Next base: position 6,206,331 of record JBBGZY010000044.1, read on the forward strand.
CTAACTGTGGGGGGATGGGACTGACAGGAAGTAGAGATAGATCGCTGTTCCTGATTACTAGGAACAGCAGATGTCTCTCTACTTCCCTGACAGAACGTGGATCTGTCTGTTTACATTGACAGATCCCCAATTCTGTCTCTGTCAGGAGCAATCGCAGGTTGCCAGTAGACATCGCGGCTGCAGGCCACGCGCATCGGCTCCAACATAGCGGCACGTCCCCCCTATACCTCTTAAAGCAGCTGACCTACAGTGGTTTGCGCAGCCGTGCCGACCTGCCGCAGTATAACTGCGGCGGCTTGTCGTTAAGAGGTTAAAGCAGAACTTCAGTCATTTTTTTCATCTTTTCTTCTATTAAATCCTCTGCCCTTGTGGTTTTTAATTTTGGATAGTAAAACATTTTTTTCTGCAAGTAAAATACCTTATAGAGCCCACTTCCTGTTTCTTGTCTGGAAAAAAAGCCTATGCTCATGACATCATGCACAGCTCTCCCTCTCATTCTCGTGAGAGTTTGCCAGGACGGGAGGTGGGATCATAAGAGGGCCAATGAAAGCTGCAGAGCTGGATGTGTGCCTCTGTTTCTGTAAATCTAAGAAGTGAACAGGCAGCAGCTTCAGCTGCCCACAGTTAAAATGATTGCAGCCAGACTCAGTGGAAGGAGATTTCTGCAGCATATTTGGCAAGTACAGAATCACAGTATATATAAAATATGCAAAGTGGTTGGAGGGAAGCGTCAGAATGGCAAAGATGTTTCTTTACTAATTTAGTGAGCAGACTGCAGTTCCTCTTTAAAGTGTATCTAAAAAGAAATGTTTTATTTTTTTTCTCGGGTAAAGTGGCAAAATAAACTGACTAGGACATGAACACAGATATACTCTATCCAAAGTCAAAAAGTAAAAGCTGAATCGTAATCTGGCTTAGTTTATCACTCTGAGGCAAACCAGTGGCTGAATATCTCTACTAGAATGTCCAATTCTCTTGTTATGGCAATTTTAAAGGTTATTCTTAATGCAAAATAAATTACTTGCTGTGTATTCTAGCTTGGAGAAACTAGTTGTGCAGTAACTCCCCATAGAGAATGGATCTATACTCCTACAGTAGGAGCAGGAACTCCTATTCATCCCTAGTGGAGTGAATGTGTAGGCAGGTCTAGTCCCAAATTTCTGGACTCATGATGTTACCACCACAAAAAGTTGCCACCCTTACCACGAGGTAAGTATGCACCAAAAGGTGAGAACATGTAAGGCTTTATATACACGGGACGTTTTTACAACCTCTCCTGAATGATTTAACTTAACAGATAATAACCCATGTTTAACCACTTGAGCCCCGGACCATTATGCTGCCTAAGGACCAGAGGTCTTTTTCCAATTTGGCACTGCGTCGCTTTAACTGCTAATTGCGCGGTCATGCAATGCTGTACCCAAACCAAATTTGCGTCCTTTTCTTCCCACAAATAGAGCTTTCTTTTGATGGTATTTGATCACCTCTGCGGTTTTTATTTTTTGCGCTATAAATGGATAAAGACTGAAAATTTTGAAAAAAAATGATATTTCTACTTTTTGTGATAAAAAAAATCCAATAAACTCAATTTTAGTCATACATTTAGGCCAAAATGTATTCGGCCACATGTCTTTGGTAAAAAAAAAAATGTCAATAAGCGTATATTTATTGGTTTGCGCAAAAGTTATAGCGTCTACAAACTAGGGTACATTTTCTGTAATTTACACAGCTTTTAGTTTATGACTGCCTATGTCATTTCTTGAGGTGCTAAAATGGCAGGGCAGTACAAAACCCCCCCAAATGACCCCATTTTGGAAAGTAGACACCCCAAGGAAATTGCTGAGAGGCATGTTGAACCCATTGAATATTTATTTTTTTTGTCCCAAGTGATTGAATAATGACAAAAAAAAAAAAAAAAAAATATTTACAAAAAGTTGTCACTAAATGATATATTGCTCACACAGGCCATGGGCCTATGTGGAATTGCACCCCAAAATACATTTAGCTGCTTCTCCTGAGTACGGGGATACCACATGTGTGGGACTTTTTGGGAGCCTAGCCGCGTACGGGGCCCCGAAAACCAATCACCGCCTTCAGGATTTCTAAGGGTGCAAATTTTTGATTTCACTCTTCACTGCCTATCACCGTTTCGGAGGCCATGGAATGCCCAGGTGGCAAAAAAAACCCCCAAATGACCCCATTTTGGAAAGTAGACACCCCAAGCTATTTGCTGAGAGGCATGGTGAGTATTTTACAGCTCTCATTTGTTTTTGAAAATGAAGAAAGACAGACAAAAAAAAAAAAACTTTTTTTTTCTTTTTTCAAAACTTTGTGACAAAAAGTGAGGTCTGCAAAATACTCACTATACCTCTCAGCAAATAGCTTTGGGTGTCTACTTTCCAAAATGGGGTCATTTGGGGGGGTTTTGTGCCACCTGGGCATTCCATGGCCTCCGAAACTGTGATAGGCAGTGAAGAGTGAAATCAAAAATTCACGCCCTTAGAAAGCCTGAAGGCGGTGCTTGGTTTTCGGGGTCCCGTACGCGGCTAGGCTCCCAAAAAGTCTCACACATGTGGTATCCCCGTACTCAGGAGAAGCAGCAGAATGTATTTTGGGGTGTAATTTCACATATTCCCATGGCATGTTTGAGCAATATATCATCTAGTGACAACTTTGTGCAAAAAAAAAAAAAAAAAATTTGTCTCTTTCCTGCAACTTGTGTCGCAATATAAAATATTCCATAGACTCGACATGCCTCTCAGCAAATAGCTTGGGGTGTCTACTTTCCAAAATGGGGTCATTTGGGGGGGGTTTGAACTGTCCTGGCATTTTATGCACAAAATTTAGAAGCTTATGTCACACATCACCCACTCTTCTAACCACTTGAAGACAAAGCCCTTTCTGACACTTTTTGTTTACATGAAAAAGTTTTTTTTTTTTTGCAAAAAAATTACTTTGAACCCCCAAACATATATTTTTTTAAAGCAAATGCCCTACAGATTAAAATGCTGGGTGTTTCATTTTTTTTTTCCACACAGTATTTGCGCAGCGATTTTTCAAACTCATTTTTTTGGGAAAAAACACACTTTTAAATTTTAATGCACTAAAACACACTATATTGCCCAAATGTTTGATGCAATAAAAAAAGATGATCTTAGGCCGAGTACATGGATACCAGACATGACATGCTTTACAATTGCGCACAAGCGTGCAGTGGCAACAAAATAAATACATTTTTAAAAGCCTTTAAAAGCCTTTACAGGTTACCACTTTAGATTTACAGAGGAGGTCTACTGCAAAAATTACTGCTCTCGATCTGACCTTCGCGGTGATACCTCACATGCATGGTGCAATTGCTGTTTATGTTTGACGACAGACCGCCGCTTGCGTTCGCCTTAGCGCGAGAGCAGGGGGCGACAGGGGTGGTTTTTTTTTTTTTCTTTATTATTTTTTTGCTTTTTTATCTTATTTTTAAACTGTTCCTTTCTTTTTTTAGAGATGTTTGGAGCCACTCTGGTCTCTGATCAGCTCTATGGTCACGGAAGACGGTGGGGGGGGGCATTCCCTCCCACGGCTTGTAAAAGCAGTCGAGGCTAATTAGCCGCTAGGATTGCTTTTACATGAAAGCTGACCGCTGGCTGAAAAGAATGATACCAAGATGATACCTAAACCTGCAGGCATCATTCTGGTATAACCACTCAAAGTCGTGAATGGTGTACCTGAAGACAAAAAAAATGGTTAACAATAAAGCACAGTAAACGGTAAAGTATAAAAAATTGCATACCTGAAAAACAAACATGATAAAACATAACAACAACAATAAAACATTGCAGAATAGAATATAGTAAAAAAGAGCAAGAGAGAGAGAGAGAGAGAGAGAGAGAGAGAGAGAGAGAGAGAGAGAGAGAGAGAGAGAGAGAGAGAGAGAGAGAGAGAGAGAGAGAGAGAGAGAGAGAGAGAGAGAGAGAGAGAGAGAGAGAGAGAGAGAGAGAGAGAGAGAGAGAGAGAGAGAGAGAGAGAGAGAGAGAGAGAGAGAGAGAGAGAGAGAGAGAGAGAGAGAGAGAGAGAGAGAGAGAGAGAGAGAGAGAGAGAATAAAACGACAACTATTTTTTTTATTTTACACTTTTTTTGTAACTAACTTTTATAACTGTACCGGTTCCAGGTTCTGGTCTCTCAAAATGCGATGGCATCTTGGGAGACCCTGTGAAAGTGTGCCTAGTCTGTGCAGTGCTGTACCCTACGCTAATACTCAATTAGTGAATGGTAGCGTTCAAAACATTCACCAATGCAAAGACCAGGATTGTCAGGACAGGAGGGACAATAATAGCAGGTGTAACGCCTATATCCGCGCTTGCTGCAGACACAACATCTTTTTTGGGGGGGTTCGTTGGGTAGGGGTACTCGGGAGGACATAAAGAAAATGCCTCTCATGCAGCCGACTGCATTTGGTTGGGGATGTGAATGGGGGAAGTACGGGCGCTGCAGAAGCGGTGGGTTCCCAATTAGGATTGGCGAATGCAGCAGGAAGGGCATTATGGGCACGACGGCCTGTGTTTGTCTTTTTGGTGGCAACGGGACACTACTTGTGCTTGCCATCTCACCAGCTTGAACTGCACTTATGGGACTCCCCACGTCACCACGTGTTACTGCAGTGCGGATTTGACTACGACCGGGGTGTACTAGGCCGCTGGTGCTTGCCAGTTCAATAAAAAGCTACCAAAAAAACTGTTAGCGATCGCAGGGATCAGGCCTGACTCTGCGAACGCTGCAGTTATGTGTTTAGTGTTTTGTAAGTGTCAGTGATCGATCGATACTGCACTTGGGTGGGCTGGGCCGGGCCGGGCGGAGGGGCAAAACGCAGGTGCTAGCAGGTATCTGGGCTGATCCCGCTAACACTGCGTTTTTGGGAACCCTAAACTGCTGGGGACGCTAGTATAGATCTGATCGGATCAAATATTGATCCGTTCAGATACTATACCACTAAGGGAGGTGTATGGTGCGTGCGTGGGTGTTAGCGGTACTGGCGCTAACCTGACGCTGCCTGGGGCTGGTGCTTGCCAGTTCACCAAAATGCTACCAAAAAAACTGTTAGCGATCGCAGGGATCAGGCCTGACTCTGCGAACACTGCAGTTATGCGTTTAGTGTTTTGTAAGTGACAGTGATCGATCGATACTGCACTTGGGTGGGCTGGGCTGGGCCGGGCGGAGGGGCAAAACGCAGGTGCTAGCAGGTATCTGGGCTGATCCCGCTAACACTGCGTTTTTGGGAACCCTAAACTGCTGGGGACGCTAGTATAGATCTGATCGGATCAGATATTGATGCGTTCAGATACTATACCACTAAGGGAGGCGTATGCTGCGTGCGTGGGTGTTAGCGGTACTGGCGCTAATCTGACGCTGCCTGGGGCGACGCATATCACCGTCGGGCGATCAGGGGGCTAAACCTTTATTCGGTAATAAACGGCGGGTGCCCTGACACTATAAAAAATAAACGAACTAACCAGCGTCACCCGTAACAATTATACGGTGATCAGTGATGAAAGGGTTAACTAGGGGGCAATCAAGGGGTTAAAACATTTATTAGGTAGTATATGGGGGTCCCTGACGCTATAAAACGCTGACGGCGAACCTAAATATTTACGTCCCTAACTAGCGTCACCAGCGACACTAATACAGCGATCAGAAAAATGATCGCTTAGCGACACTGGTGACAGGGGGGTGATCAAGGGGTTAAAACTTTTTTAGGGGGGTACCCTAGACCTAAAGGGGGCTAACCCTAACTGTCCTAACACTGTAACTGTCACAAACTGACACCATGCAGTAATCAGAAAAAAAAAAAAATGCTTGGTGTCAGTTTGTGACGGGGGGGGGGGGGGGGGTTGGAAATCGGGGTGTTTTGTGTGCCTGGCATGTTCTACTGTGTGTGTTTGTGTTTTACACTCACATTTCAGTCTTCTCTCCTCGGCGCCGGAACGGAAAATACCGAGCCGAGGAGAGATGACATCAAAGGAATGTTCCCATTGGCCGGCGGCGATCGCAAGGGGGGGGGGCCACGAACGGATGGCCTCCCCCTCATCCCCGATAGCCGGGGGACAAAACAGGACCGCCTCGGGCACCGATCGGACCCCCCACCCGCGGGAGGCAAATCACGTGTATGTACGCCTACCCGTGCCGCCTTGCCGACGTTCATCGGCGTGAGGCGGTCCTTAAGTGGTTAAAACGTCTGTTTTGCCGTGTTTATATGCCACTGTAAAAGGTGTTTTGCGTTTAGAAGCATTTATAATGCCTCTAAACTCAGCTTCTGAACCCAATTTTTTTGCGTTCCGATAACAGAGGAAAGTACAGGAGCAGTTGGGAAAAAAAAAAAAAAAAAAAAAAGCCCAACTGCTCCTAAAAGTCCATTTAGCAGCAGCGTACATGAGGCCTTACACCCATTTTTTAGGGTGGAACATGTAACATGTAAGATGTTTCAACTGCTGCAGCTGCTCCCTCTCCCTGTGACAGAAGTACAGGGAGAAGTTCCCCATACTAGCTGTCACTTTTTGAAAGGAGTGCGGCCGCATCATTCATTGAGTTCTGTGAATGAATGAACTACAAGTCCCGACATAATTTGCTGCTATCGGCTTGTAGTTCTCAATGAACTACCACGGCACTATTGAGTGCTCTGGTAGATCATCGAGTCTTCCTGTCAGTGTGAAACAGATAGATGGATAGATAGATAATCTCTATAGATAGAGATGGATAGATCTATGTATTGTATATTTATCTAACTTTTTTTTTTTTTTTTTGCTGGTAACAAAGAGTGCATTTACTTTTTTTTAAGTCAACTTCTCCTGTAACTTAGGTCGGAGTTTTTAAAAAGAAAACTGTAGTTTTAACTTAATGTAAATTGCATCTATTTTTATTGGGTATGAATAAGCATAAAGCCCAGTATACACAGGCTGAACGTCGAGCGGCATCGGCCGGCTCAATAGAAAATCGGCCGACATTCAGCCCGTGTGTACTGCAGCCAGTCCGACAGAAGTCGGCTGTTCGGTTTGGCTTCTGTGGAAGGGGCACGACTGAAAAAGGTCTGTCAATTGGCTTCCGGGGTGTTTTGGCAGGGGGGGGGGGGGGGCAGCACAGCAGGGGAGATCCCTGCACTAACATCACATAATTAGTACAGAGGCTTCTCCTGTCCATTTTTCCCCCATTGTAGCCCTGATGTAGTGTGTACCAGGCTATAGGTTAACTGTTATGCTGTCACCCTGGGGCCAATGTTCTAAGTGCACTGAATTTCCTACCTGTTAATCTGACCACCGTTTTATGTGACGCAGTTTCCTCCTTGCTTAGTGGTTGAAGCTAGTGCAGATAGCAGCATTTTTTCTGTAGAAGGGCACACAGAAAACCATGTGTGCCTTGTTTACAACTCCACAGTGCTGGATAGAACAATGCGGGAAAAAAAAGTCTGCATTTTTCTGCACCACTCCACAAACATCCTTGTGGACCTATGTTTCTATGCATGGCAGAGGCGCTGCCTTGCATTAAAAAAGTCATTTTTAGAAGGAAGAAGGAAGAAGGAAGGAGGAAGGAGGAGGAGGAAGAAGGTAGTAGGTACTGAAGCAAGAAAAAAAAAAAACCCAAAGGACTCATTTTGACCCCCAAATACTTGAATCTACTACACCATGCATGTATACCCACATACAATAAAATATTTGTCATCAAGAAGTTGCTTAAATTGCTTTTAGTTACTGTACCCAATAAAGATGGGTCTGCAGTACTGGTCTCTGTTCTATTCAGGCCAAGCACATTAGCCTTAAGAAAACATTAGTCTGGTTTCCATCAATGTGAAAGGGCTGAATACCCCGGAGAAGCGTTCTACCGTGCTTGCCAATTTAAAAACATATGAAAGCCCACGTGTGTTTTCATAAAGAGACACATTTCAGAAAAGACAAAAAACTCCAAGACTTCCCAGCGGTGTACCGTGGGTAGGTCTGGGGGGGGGGGGGGGGGGTGAGGGGGGGGGGGGTTACACGACTTTTTTTTTGTTTTGTTTTTTTTTGGATGGACACCGCGCCGGTCCAGAGGGGCTGCAGGCAGGAGTTTTTAGGCCCCGGCCTTGCCTAAAAACGCCTGCCCGCAGCTCCTCCTTAACCAGTCACATAGGGCAAGTTACTTAAGAGCAACAGTGCCACTTGACATCAAAAACAAAAAAAAAATTTAAGTCAGTAAAAAAAAACCTATAAAAAAACAGAAAAACACTGTCTCTTAACAAAAAAGTTTTTGGTATTGGATTGTAGCATCAAGAGCGGCCTGCAGACACTGCACAACTTACTGGTACAGGGCAGCAGCGGTGTAAAAAAATCAAGAAGAGTCTCCAGGACGAGCAGTACGTAGAGAAATGTCCTCAAGAAAAAAACAGTGATAAACTTTCCAGGAACAAAAAAGAAGGAAGGATCAATAGTCCCCCACTTCCCCCTCCTTTAAAAATAGGCATACAAGAGAATTTCATCCTTAGCGTCAGATCACATTTCAAGCAATATTTCAGAATGTTGAAAAAAAAGTTAGCAAGAACCAAAAGAGTAAGAAACGTGGGAGAAGAAAAAAAGGGGGGGGGGGGGAGTAGAGAGAGAGAGACCACGGGGCATCCTCAAATAGGCAGTCACTGTCATTCCCATTATTTATACTCTCACCCAAAAACGTGCTCCACATATTTCCATGTTCATCAGGGCGATCGAGATGAGGCCCCATTTCTCTGACGACCACGAGAATCCAGCCAGACGCCTCAGTAGGATTATTGAAAAAATGCGTTTTCCCATTCTCCACTATGCGCAATTTAGCAGGATATAGCATGCTGTAGATCAGGTTGAGATCCCTCAATCTTTTCTTTATGGGTTGAAAAGAAGATCTCTGTTTCTGGGTGACTGCAGAGAAATCAGGGTATATCGATATGTGATTTCCATCATTAGACATCTCAGGGCCCACTCTAGCTCCCCGCAGTATATTCTCCCTGTCCCGGAAGTGAAGCACTTTTGCTATCATAGATCTGGGGGGGCTCCCTTCGGAGGGGCCCGCCTGGGACCCGGTGAGCCCTTTCAATAGGTATCAGGTGCCATATTAGCAATCAGCCATTTCTCTAAATATTCCTCTGGGTGCTTCCCCTCCACGCCTTCTGGGAACCCCACCAACCTGATATTGTTCCTCTGCATGCGGTCTTCCATGTCGGCCATCTTTAATGTGTGTTCAGATAAAGTCTTTCTGGTCACCTGTGCCGCAGTGTCTAAGGGTCTCACAGTATCTTCCAGGGCAGAAATACGGCGGTCCGTCATCTGTGCCTTCTCCCTCAACTTTTGCATGTCGTGTTTCATGAATGAAAACTCCATTCTGAGCTCCTCAAAGTGGTCTAGTTACTTTGTCTGGCAGCCCTGTATGGCAGCCATTATTTGAGACAGGGACGGTTCCTCATCTCCTACCATCTCCCTGCCAGCTCTAGCTCTGTGATCCTGCAATCTGTCCAGCGATCTCCCCCTATGTAGCACTGCCTCTCTCTGGGGTTTAGGACTCACCCTGTCCATTGAGGGAGATGGAGATGCCTGGAGCGGTGCCTCTGAGGATCGCTGTAGCGGCGGCCATTCCTCCTCCTCCTGTGATCTGGCGCCATGTTGAGAGCCCCAAGCGAATTGCGCCAGCCATTTTCCGGTCGATTTGGGGCAAGGAGGACCGAGGGGTCCCAGCACACATCCCCAGCAGTTGGGCCGAAAATTCGAGTGCCGTTGTCCCAGGATTTAGGCAGGATTATCAGTCTGCAGACGGAGCTCCGGTCACACACTCCTTACATGCTGCGCGCTAGATCCGCCCCCCCTCCCCCTTTCTATCATATCGCATTTCCTGTTTCTCGTTCTACCCGATGCTAGAGCATCGGAGGTAGACTTTCAAGGGTCGGTGTGAACCGGCTCCAACCCCTTACCTAATCCCTTAAATTAATGGAGTCATGCGGGGTGCGGAGGTCTCCTATTCATTAGAAACACATCCTACCTCAACCCAGAGAAGGAAATTTACGAAATGTACTCCTAGGATTATATATCATAGAGGAAGAGAGATGTACAACATGTATTATCTTTGTAACATATCTTATTGAGCTTTCTGCATTACCGCATGATATACCCTGATAAAGAATTTACAAAAAAAAAAAAAAAAAGAGAAGAAAACATTATAACACTAACAAAAACTGCTGTCAAAATACCCAAGCTACTCCAGCCTAACTTTGGGGTGAATTCACTAACTCAGAAGTAGGCAGCCTTTGATAGGTGGAGATCTACCTAAACAACATAAAAAGTGATTAATCATCACCAGGGATTGGCGCCCTTTTATTTAATTATTTTAAAGATATTAACTAGCAAGGCCTAACTAAATAGCAATAGGAAAACTTAGACATTATAAAACAATTGTCACTGTAAAGATTTAAAAACATAGCCTACCTTAAAAGTGGGCCATGTAACCAAGTAAGTAGGGCAGAAAACCGTGTCAGTAGTTATATTTTTTATCTTCTTTCAGAATACTATTATTGTTTGTTTTTTTGGATTTTTTTTTTTTTTTTAGGCGCCCGATTGGGGCGGGCTTTGATGAAATATCAAGGGACTGTTTAGACAGCAGCAAGGAAGGCTTGCACAATTCACTAACATAAGAGGTATAAGCACAAGGAACACATCCTTCTGAGCGCAAGTTAGGGACCTCGTGCTGATTTTTCTTTTGTGATTTTTGGCCACACCACGCTTTGCACGGCTGTTCCATTGCTGACCTCTTTCTGAAAATGCTGGCTGCCTTGTTGTTTATGGCTTCAATACCTCAAGCTCAAGATGTGGATGCAAATTAGAAAAGTCCAAATAAAGTCTGAACTCCTTAACTGCCTACATGTTTCAATAAGGTGACTCAAAGTATTGAAACAATTGAGGTTGATTTACTAAGGGAAAATATATTGTGCACTAGAAGAACTGTCATCCAATCATGTGCAAGCAAAAATGCAGTTTCCCTCAGATCTGTAAAGAAACTGCAGTGGGTGCACTAGCAGTGCACAGACTATTTACCTTTTGTAAATTAACCCCATTGATTCAACTTGACAGCCTGGCAAACATCATTTTTAGAAGGAGAAGTCAGCAAGAGCAATCATACTTCTTTTAGTAAAAAGATATTAAGTGACTATTCTAAAAATATAATGCTGATGTTTTCATAAGGAAAGTAAACCTGGCAGCTTTACTTTCTCTTATTACACTTTGAAATAATAGTATCAGCACAAATGAAGGCCATGAATTTTATCCCCCATCTTGCTGGGAGGCAGCAGTAACTGGTACATATTAGATGGGTTTGTGAACATTGTAATGTATCCTGAACAGTTACCAGAGGCAGGCAGATGGTTTCTATACAAGGTTTAGAGAAAATACTTTTCACGAGAAGAGAAGATAAAATATTAGGGCCACTTCACACTGAAATGCACAAAAATATATTTATTTTTTAAAAGGAGAGGCAGAAATGCATTATTAAACTAAGATTTTTGCCATTGATGTCAGCTTTTCGATAATGCTGCAATGTAATACTGAGTCCTTTCTGGCAGAATCTTCTTAATAATTTTCTCCAGTGTCCAGGCACCTGAAGTCTGATGGTTGCTGCCCTCTCAAATTGCACACTCAGGAGCTGGGAAATGTGTGGACAAGCATTGGACACTAACATCAGATTCAGACAAGTAAAGCAAACTAAAGTTATAGTCACAGCATCCACTTTCATTGTATAACAAGTATTGTAATCACAATACAAACAGTTATTATTGCTTTTCCAATATAAGTGTACTTGAAAATTCTTCTTTCACTTTGGGAGTGCCATCTGTCTGTTGGTCATCTCTTTTCACAATTTCCTGGATTACCTGCATGTTTTGCAGCTTCTCCTCTGCTGTTTACCTTCGATTTCTAAAGACTACATATCCCATGGTACCTTGCTGCTTACAACAGTAATTCCTGTATACTGACTGTACACCTCTTTAAATTCCTCCTCTCAGCACTTCAGTGCCTACTCCCAGGGCATAGTGAACGCGGCACAGATTTCAAGGAAGTGAATGTGTAAGGATCTTTACGAAGCAAGTTCGTGAACTTCAAGATCTTTCAGAGTAATAGGTGTAGGCAAAAAACTTTAATTCCACGTGGAAGATTGAAATAATGATTTTACATTTTGACCATAGTAAAATTTTCAAAAAACCATCAGTAAAATTTTCTCCCAGCAAAGGTCCGAATTGCACGTTTGTGTGATGACTCAGGTCCTTATGACAACTCCCTGCAGCTCTGCCCCCCTTATTAATATTTTTATTATTATTATTATTCAGGATTTATATAGCGCCAACAGTTTACGCAGCGCTTTACAATATAAAAAAGGGAGACAATACAGTTATAATACAATACAATAGGATTAAGAGGGCCCTGCTCAGAAGAGCTTACAATCTAATAGGGTGGGGCAGGTGGTACAAAAGGTTGTAACTGTGGGGAATGAGCTGGTGGAAGTGGTAGGATATTAGTTGGAGACGTGATAGGATTTCCTGAAGAGATGAGTTTTCAGGGATTGCCTGAAGGTAGCAAGAGTAGGGGATAGCCGGATAGATGGAGGTAGCGAGTTCCAGAGGATGGGAGAGGCTCTGGAGAAATCCTGGAGACGAGCATGGGAGGAGGAGATGAGAGAGCTTGAAAGCAGGAGGTCTTGAGAAGAGCAGAGAGGTCGATTTGGGTGATATTTGGAGACAAGATTAGTGATGTAGCTTGGGGCAGAGTTGTGAATGGCTTTGTATGTTTGGGTTAGAATTTTGAATTTAATTCGCTGGGTGATTGGGAGCCAGTGTAGGGATTGAAGTAGAGGGTTGGCAGACACTGAGCGGTTGGTAAGGTGGATAAGTCTGGCAGCAGCATTCATGATAGACTGAAGAGGGGATAGCCTATGGAGAGGTAGGCCAATGAGAAGGGAGTTGCAATAGTCAAGGCGAGAGATAACAAGGGAGTGAATGAGGAGCTTGGTGGTTTCATTTGTTAAAAAAGGGTGAATGTTAGAGATGTTACGGAGGTGAATTCTACAAACTTTTGACAGCGATTGGATTTGAGGCTGAAATGACAAGTCAGAGTCTAGGTCTAGTACCCTGGCGTGAGGGGAGGAACTGATGGTTGCATTGTTGATTTTGATGAAAAAGTCATGGAGGGGGGCACGGGCGGGGGGGAATATTAATAGCTCAGTTTTAGAGAGATTTAGTTTAAGGAAGTGGTGCGACATCCATGCTGATATGTCAGTTAGTAAGTTAGTAATGCGAGAGGAGACTGAAGGAGTGAGGTGAGGAGTAGACAGATAGATTTGGGTGTCATCAGCGTATAAGTGGTATTGGAAGCCGTGGGCAGTTATTAAGTGACCAAGGGAGGTGGTGTAGATAGAGAAGAGAAGGGGTCCAAGAACCGAGCCTTGGGGGACCCCCACAGAAAGGGGCAATGGAGAGGAGGAGACAGAGTTGTAGGTGACACTGAAGGAGCGCTGTGATGAATAGCCAGAGAACCAGGATAGAGCAGAATCTCGGAGGCCAAGGGAATGTAGTTTATTGAGAAGGAGCGGGTGGTCAACAGTATCAAAGGCCGCAGAGAGGTCAAGTAGTAGGAGTATGGAGTACTGGCTGTTGGTTTTAGTAGTTAGTAAATTGTTAGTGAGTTTTAGTAAGGTAGTTTCCGTGGAGTGCTGCGAGCGAAAGCCAGACTGTAAGGGATCAAGAAGGTTATTTTCATTGAGGTAGGAGCTAAGACGGTTGTAGACTAAGCGTTCTAGAAGTTTAGAGGTGAATGGGAGTAATGAGATGGGTCTTAAGTTGTTCAGGTCGGTAGGGTCCTGTGAGGGCTTTTTAAGAATGGGAGTGATCTGTGCATGTTTTAGAGGGGAGGGGAAAATGCCACTAGAAAGGGAGAGATTGAAGATGTGGGTAAGGGAGCATAGGATAGAAGAAGAGGGTGACCGTAGTAGTTGTGAGGGAACAGGATCCAAGGGACAATTGGTTAGGTGGGCATCCGAGAAAATTTTTGTAACCTCTTCCGTAGTAGCCAATTCAAAAGAGGAGAGTGTTGAATGTGCTGCTGGGCAAGGTATGATGGGTGGGGAAGACGTACGCACAGTGGAGATGTCCTCCTGCATCAATCTGGTCTTTGAAGTGATTGGCAATCTCTTGGGCAGTGAGTGAGTTAGTGAGTAGAGGGGGTGGTGGACGAAGCAGAGAGTTAAAGGTTGAGAAGAGCCGACGGGGACTGGATGACAAGGAATTAATAAGAGAGACAAAGTAGGCTTGTTAGGCAGCTAGGAGGCATGAATTGTATTTTAGAAGGGCATATTTATATAGGGTGAAGTCTTGCAGGCATTTGGTTTTACGCCACAGTCGTTCAAGAGCACGACAATGTCTCTTGAGATTTCTAGTGTTGTCAGTTTGCCAAGGTTGTAACGGTCGGGGCCTAATTCTGCGCGTGGTTAGAGGAGCAAGTGCATCTAGTGATGATGAGAGTGAACTGTTGTAGACAGAAGTGGCCAGGTCAGGACAGGACAGGGGAGAGATTATGTCATATAGGGGGTCAGTAGCGGAATAGAGAAGAGAAGGGTTAAAGTGGCGAAGGTTTCTACAAGTAATTGTTTGCTGCTTGGAGGGATGGGTGGTTGGAGGCAAGGATACAGTGAAAGTAATGAGGTTGTGATTAGATAGAGGAAAGGGGGTGTTGGTGAGGTTGCCAGGGTTGCAGAGATGGGAGAATGCAAGGTCAAGGGTATTACCACTGGAGTGAGTGGAAGTATGTGTCCATTGGGTTAGGTCAAAAGATGAGGTCAAGGAATGTTAAAGTCACCAAGAATAATGGTGGGTATTTCAGAGGAGCGAAAGTAGGGTAGCCAGGCAGCAAAGTCATCAAGAAAGCGCGATACCGGTCCTGGAGGCCTATAAATTGCTGCAATCCTCAGAGAAATGGGAGAAAACAGACGAATACAGTGCATCTCGAAAGAAGAGAGGGATAGAGAGGGAGGGACAGGAAGGACTTGGAAGGTGCTTTGTGGGGACAGAAGGAAGCCAACTCCACCTCCTTTCTGTCTGTTGGGTCTGGAGGAGTGAGTCCAATGGAGACCACCATGGGAGAGGGCAGCAGGAGAAGCTGAGTCAAAATTTTGAAGCCAGGTTTCTGTTATGGCGAGTATGTTCAAGCCATGAGAGATGAAGAGGTCATGTACAGATGTTAGCTTGTTACAGATGGAGCGGGCGTTCCAAAGGGCACATGAGATTGGTGGGCTGCTTTGAGGAAGCAGGGGGATAGAAATTAAACTGAGTGGATTGCGGTAGTTGCCAGAGGGGTATTGGATATGAGGCTTGCATTTGGAAAATGGCGGACCAGGATTAGGAGAAATGTCACCTGAGACTAGGAGAAGGAGGAGGGTGAGGAAGAATCACCTTATCACAGACCCCTGCAGCTATTCCCCATTCTTAACATCATAGCTCTGCATCTTACTACTTTTCTGGGGCACACAGAGTGGGAGACATAGCAGCACTAAATAGAGGGCAGAAGCAGGAGCTGTCAGGTAGAGCTGCCTCTACCTAACTTCTCTGGTTCATTACACTATATACGGCTGCCCTGTAAGCAACCTTATATAGTGTGGGGCGTGGACTTAGCCCCCTGAGCCATGATTGGCTAAAGGCACCCTGCCTTTGGCCAATGATGGCTCTCACAGCAGAGTGCGCTGTGATTGGCCAAAGCATGCAGATCAGGTGCATGCTTTGGCCAATCATCAGACCTCAATGCACTGCGATTTCGCAGTGCATTATGGGGCATTCCGCAGCGCTCGAATTTGCCGCGAACACCCCATAATGTTCGGTATTCTCTGAACCGGCAAACACCCGATGTTCGAGTCCAACTTACGTTCGACTCGAACATCAGGACCACCCTTAGTCAAGAGGAAGGTGAGAGACACCAGACCCCCTCAAAAAAAAAAAAAAAAAAAAAAAAAAAAAAAACAACAAAACACTATCAAAGAAACCTGGGCTTCCCTACTACCTCAGCAGTGTCACAGGCTGATCGCCTCCATGCCACACCACATTGATGTAGTAATTCATGCAAAAGGAGCCCCAACCAAGTATTGAGTGCATATTATACTGTACACAGACATACTTTTCCGTATTAAAAAAATCCTTTTTTTCTTATTGGTCTTATGTAATATTCTAATTTTCTGAGACACAGAATTTTGGGTTTTCACTAGCTCTAAGCCAAAATAAAAGAAAGAAATGCTTGAAATATATCAGTCTGTGTGTAACGCATCTATATAAAATATGAGTTTCACTTTCTGAATTGAATTAATGAAATAAATTAACTTTTTGATGATATTCTAAATTTAATGAGATGCACCTGTATGTATGTTTGTGTAGGGTAGAAGTTAACAGTCAGAAGAAAGAAGGATTAACACATGAAGTAAAAAAAAAATGTCAGAACCTGGGAAACCCAGAGGGTGCCACTACTGACTTTTTTTAAAATAGTCTAGTCCCCTGTCTTCCACTGACTTCAGTGCTTTCCCAGTCACTGAACTAAAACCATCATGCACATTAGGATCTCGACCTTTTCCTGATCTACATGCTTATTCCAGGCCTTTGCCCCAAAAAAATACTGAAGCCAGAGACAGCATTTTCCTAAGGAGCTCAGCAGTGGCAGCCTCCCTATTTCTCAGTACAGATTCCCTTAAGGCTGGGTTCACACTGAAAACTGATGCTGCTCACAGCAGGGGTCTGGTGCGTCCTGTTCTCTGTTTCAGGGGCGAATCGGCCCCAAATTTTTGTCTAAATTCAGACCTGAAATGGAGCCAAAGACGCACAGGACCCCTGTGCAATCTGCTCCGCAGCCGTCCCGGAGACGTGTAAACCGGCTCCATTGAGAGCTGGGCACACTGTCCTGTCATGCAAACCCCACATCCAATTTGCATAAGTGTGGGAAAAAAAAAAAAAAAGGAGAACTAAAAGGTGGAGTTTTTGGCTAGACTAACCAATAAGGACTATCATTTTCTTTTCCATAAAATGAAAAGGAGGAATCCTGATGAGTTGTAACTTAAAGAGCAGCTCCAGTCTCCTGTGTAAAAATTAAACGTCAGCAGCTACAAAAACTGTCCCATGATCCAGGCCCATCCTAGTTCTTCACTAGCCTTCGGGTTCCCGGCACAAGCATCTTAACTGTGGGCACCTGACTGAGCTTGTGGCTTCACAGCTGGATGCACACTGCGCAAGCGACTCATGCATTGTGATGGGTCCTGCAGTCTTCTAGGATCTCTGACGTGTCTGCGGGGGGGGAGGGGGCGCAGGGTGCTAGAACTTCTGCTTTGATTGCCTAGGCGGTTGGAGCAGAAGTGGCAGAGGGTACCTGTCAGAATCTAGAGCTTGCCTTTTTGGGTGGAGCTTTAAGTGTCTGTTCCTATGTACCTTCCTCAAGTTTTAGAAACCAGCCCTACATATGAATGGGCGCTTTAAAAACTGGTTTTATGGAAGTTAATTGATAAAACTTTAGTGTAATCATATGAATGCCACCTTAGATTTACATAGGTATTCTTTAAAATTTTAAGTGAAGCATAATAAAAAATTAAGTGTTATGAAAATTGACACATAAATATTAAATATGCATTCCGACATTTACTGTATAAAAGGAAGTCTTTACAAGCTCTTCTAGCTGGTTAGAAATAGCAGTTGTGTGTTCTTAGCACAATTCCTGGACTAAAGAGAAACCTCTGGTTACAAACTGAATCCAAATCAGTACAACTAACTTTCAATGCTGGCTTTATCGGAACCAGAAAAATCTGTATTGGAATGTGGCAGCACTTCTTCATTATAGGATGCCAACGGTATTAGTCTCAGTAAAAACATAAATTGTTTCAATTTATAAACAAAACATGTAACGTGACCTTAAAAGTCAACATTATTATAACCAGTAAAGCAAATGATTCCGCTTATACATATTTTATACATATTTTGGCAAGGTTATTGTTCCTCAACTGTTGGTAGAACTTTCAGATGACTTGATGCAAGATAAATATTGAAGATGATTTACTGATACAGTGTAAAAAAAAAAAAAAAAACCAAAAAAGCAGTTTATCATATTAGAAAAATCATAACAGCTGTTGGCCGAGCGATCATTTTTTGTGGCGTCAGTGTGACAAAAGCCATCTCACAACATACACATCAGCTCTGCTATTAGCAATAACTCAGCAAACCCCAGACAAAATCATATGAAATGCAGCAAGACAGCAACAATAGACGTCTATTCCGAATAGTCCCTCTCCACATGAATCATTTACTTTATGGGTCAGGCAGGCATGCAAACCAAGGCCTTCTGAAAAGGGGAATGAACTAGAGCATTAACAAGACACATTTTACTGACCTGTGTATAGACATTCTTAAATAGGCATAAATTTTACATTTTATCATCAGCATGCAACAAGATCATTCCCTAATAGAATTGTTTAGCCTCTCCTTTGAAATCACTTTTTCTTTTTGTTAAATCCCTTTTGTGATAGAGTAGAAAAGCCAGCATGCAATAAAGATCAATATTCAAAGGTTATTTACTAAAAAGGTAAAGACATCCAACATGACAAGGATACCAACGCATGGCGCCCATTAAGCCTTAATCATGAGCTATCCTGGTCATGCTGCATGTATTTGCATTTAAGCTTTGAATACAGAGCTTTAGGTTTGTGGAAGCTTTCTATTCTATTTGAGAACTGTTTGTGGGCAGACAGGAGCCCTTTCTGGAGCCCCAGCATTCCACCAGCCAAAAGGTTAAAGAGATAGAGCCCCTTCCTTGGTTTTCAATGCGTTTTTTGAGCTTCTCCTCCCTCTGCTTCCACATTTATGGCCTAGGTGGCAATGACAAAGCATATACAGTACTGCCTGCTGGCTCCAGGGATCTGAGCATCATATCCCAGGAGTCTTCAGGGAACCCCCAGAGCGCTTGGAGCGCATGAACTGCCAATCCCACACAATAATAATAATATTATATTATAATAATGTGCACTAGCCAAGAAATAACATTGTTTACAAGTTTCCATAGCATTGGCAACATGTAAACAATATGCAGAGCACTGGTTGATGGTGCATGGGCTCACAGCACTCTAGCCGGGTGTGTGACCTGGTATGCTGCAGTGGAGTGGCAGAACACAGCGGAACAGGCCTGGATTAGCTGCATGGACAAGTATGTTTGAGGATAAGGCCTGGTTCACATCTATGCATTTTTCAGTGCATTTTCAGTTTTGTAGATATGCACCAGTCCATTTAACATGGTTTCCTATGGGTCATGTTCATAACTCTGCATTTTCCACCGGTGCGTTTTTTTGATGAGGGTTAGGGACTTTTTTTTTTCTACAACAGGTTGCACTTTTGGTTCAATAGACTACAATGGAAACATAACAAAAACGTGCTTGCATTTTTGCTGGTTTCTCCTGCATGACAAGCGCCTTTCAAAAAACGCAAAATGTATTAAAAACAAATTCAAAAATGTAGTGCGAAAAATGCAAAAATAAATAAATAAAAATTGCATTAGCTGCAACCTGCATAGGTGTGAAGCAGACCTAAAAGAATTAGAACAGTTTGAAAAATGGTTGCCATAGCATTGGCAATGTGTAAACAATGTGATTCCCTGGATGGCGCATCAGTTAGTGGAACTTGTGCTCCCAGTGCTCTAGCAACCTATGGCAAGGTATATGCAAAATTGCTTCTCTGCTAGAGTGCTGGTAGTGCAGTGTGTCTGGTACAGAGTTACTGGAACTAAACAAAAAAGAATCTATTGCCCTCAGTAAATATAGTGGAAAACAGGCAAAGTTCAGAAGAATCCAAAATAGCACTGGCCTGCATGAAAAATTAAGAATGTATTGTAAAGTTTAACACTGGGAATGAGACAAAATCTACCTGTGGACCCCTGCAAGGCTTAAAGCAAAACCAAACCCACCTATTTAAACATGTAGTGGATAACGGATACAGTTGCCACTGAGCTTATGTGCAGCATCATGGCAACTGCAAATCAAACTGATGCAAAGATGGCAGTTTCCTTGGCTGTAAAAGATGGGAGGGTTTTGTTCCGTATTAAATGCAGGGATAAGCTTCATTCCTTTCCCTATCCTCACTCTGGCAGGCTCCAGTGCTGTCCTCAAGATCTGGGCTGTGGACAGTCCCTGGGCTTCCTCCTGAAGCGTTGGGCTATTAAAGGATAGGTTCACCTTGATATACGGTAGTTACATTTTTTACCTGTATTTAAGGTGTAATATAACATGCTCAGCATTCCATATTTTACACCCTTCACCATGGTCTCCCTGTAACAGCGGGCATTGATTCTTCCCCTTGCAGCCACAGTCACATTTTAAAAAAAACACGGCTGCGTGGAGCTCTGCCAGCACAGCCACATCATTCATTCACAAGGATATGTGAATGAATGAACTACAAGCGCAGACAGCTTGTACTTCTCAATGAACTACAAGAGTGCTAAGCAGCTCCCTCATAGTTCACTAACACTGAGTAGCTGTCTGCAGTGTCTGCCTGATATTGCACCCACTATCATAGGCGCAATCCTTTGTAAACGCCAGTGTAAGAAAAAAAAAAGTTTTGTTTTTTTTTTTTTACCTGCAAAACCCATGTACATTTATTATTTTTCTACTAAAAAGGACAGACAGTACTCCCAAGCTGTCAGTTTTTTTTTTTTTTTTAGTTCAGCCCTGCTGGATTGAACGACAAAAAACCTACTGGTGTGTACGATGCTTTTAGATAGGAGACTGTAGGGACTTCACATTGAGCCAGGTAATAAGGATGAGTTTAGGGATTTGTTTGAATCCAGGTTCAGACCAAACCTAAGGAAGCCATCACTCCCGCCCAATCAGCATAAGCCTAATATGTGGTCATAGTAGGTCAATAATGTCACAAGCATCCGTGTGTCTGTCTGTACATGTAGCTGTGAGACGTGAAATACCCTGACCACAGTTTACTGGGTGGCAGTGGATGAGAATGACCGCTTCCCTCTGGGTCCAGTAAAAACCCAAGCTCGGACAAAACTAGAGCTCATCCTTAGAAAACCTTGTGCCTTTACAACCCTTTTATCTGTCAGGGCTGGGCTCAGCCCTCCCTTCTCAGAGCTCAGGCGGCTCAGCTGTCGGTTAATTGCCAATACTCTTCATTCCACAGCGACTCACCTGATGAGCATATCCTGCTTGACAAACAGCCTGCTGGCTATTCAAGCTGCTGCTTGCATCAGATCTCCTGTGCCTTTGCCTTGGTCAACATATCCGGATACTGTCTGCTGTGTTTTCCTGTTAAAGACTTTTGCCTGGCTGACTCCCCTTCTGGTTCTTGATCCAGTTTGCTGCCTCTGACTATGCTGATCTCTGGATTCCTGTTTTACTGGCTTGTTCTGACTACCTGCTCTGGTTACTGAACCCTGGCTATATTTTGCACTACATTTGCACTGTTTGTACCATTGATTAAAGTGTGATTTTTACTGCACTTCTGTCTCAGTCTGATTCATGGTTCCCGACAATATCTTAATGCATTCTATGCATTAAGATAAAAAGCCTTCTGTGTGCAGCAGCCCCCCTCCTACCTGAGGTACCTCTCTGTCCAGCAATGTCCATGATTGTCTCAGCTGTCTGAGATTCTCCTTGCTGATTGGCTGAGACAGCAGCGGCACCATTGTCTCCCACTGCTGTCAATCAAAGCCAGCTATCCAATCAGGGGAGAGAGGGGTGCGGCCAGGCCAGGGCTCCATGTCTGAATGGATACATGGAGCTGTGATTCAGCTCTGGTGTCCCCATAGCAAGCTGCTTGCGGTGGGGGCACTGAACAAGAGGAAGGGGCCAGGAGCAACAAAGAGGCACCCGAGAAGAGGAGGTTTCGGGCTGCTCTGTGAAAATCCACTGCAACAGATCAGGTAAGTATACCATGTTTATTATTTTTATAGGAAAAAAAAAAAAAAAAAAAAAATCATGAGACTTTACAATCACTTTAAGCCTCGTAAACACAGGCCAAACATCAGGCGGTATTGGCCTGATCAATAGAAACTGGCCAATATGCAGCCCGTGTGTCCAGCAGCCAGTCCAGCTTATTTCAAAGAGGCATGACCAAAAAGGGTCTGCTGAATGGCATCTGTAAGCGCTCTCAGCCAAAGGCTGAGAGCGCTGACAGGTGTGTTCTGGCATGGGAAGTGTCATCATAATGGGGGATTTTAATTATCCAGACAGACTGGGAGGAGGGAACCACGCATTCGTCTAAGGCTCGCCAGCTCCTAAATGTCTTGCAAGACAATTTCATGGGTCAGATGGTAGACACGCCAACTAGAAATAAAGTGTTACTAGATCTGATTACCAAAAATACAGACCTGATCCCGGATGTGGAAATATGGGGCAATTTAGGAAACAGCAATCGCAGGTCAATTGCCTTTAGTATAAATCACACAAATAGGAAACATAAAAGGGAATACAAAGACACTGAATTTCAAAAAAGCCAACTTCCCTCAACTAAGAACCTTGCTAGAAGGCATAAATTGGGATAAAATCTTAGGAACAAAAAACAGAGGAGAGATGGGTTTGCTTTAGGAGCATATTAAATAAAGGCATTAGCCAGTGCATCCCATTGGGAAATACATTTAAAAGAGCGAACAAAAGTCCTGTATGGCTTAACTCCAACGTAACAATGCATATAAAAGCAAAGGAGAAGGCCTTCAAAAAAATACAAGGTTAAGGGATCAGCATTCAGACTTTATAAAGAATGCAACAAGAAATATAAGGGTGTAATTAGGGCGGCTAAGATAGAACAGACACATAGCGGAGGAGGCGGCGCTTATAGTGGCGCTTTTAACCCGCTTTTTGCCGGTAACCCCGAGAATCTGAAACGAGGAGCGTGAGACGATCCGGGAATTTCTAATAGGCAGCCGACTGAGTCTGGCGTCCGTATCTATTTGGTATATTGGGATCTGCTTGCATGACTACCTGTTAGTTCAGGAGTCTATGCCCTGAGGTGAGAGATGATAATAAGACCGGAGGTGGAGGGACTGTCACCTAATGTGGATTTTATCATCACTGGTGAAGATTTTCTGGGACTTGTTGTCCATCAACTCTCTGGACTCTCTCTCATTCTACTGAAAATTACTTTCTGGGACTTGTTGTTCATCAACGCTTTGGAAGTTTCGTTTGCACTGCACTTATACCTTGCTATAACATAGCAGAGAGCAAAAAAAAAAAAAAAAAAAAAAAACCCAAAAAAATTCTTTAAGTATGTAAACAGTAAAAAAGGGGAGGACAGACCATATTGGCCCCAAAAAGAATGAGGAAGGACATCTGGTTACAAAGGATGGGGAGATGGCGAAGGTATTGAATTTATACTTCTCCTCAGTCTTCATGAGGGAATCAGGGGGCTATAATAACCAAAACTGCAGTGCTTATCCTCATGACACATCACAGGAAGCACCCTCATGGCTAACAGAGAACAGAATAGGAATTAGACTTGGGAAACTTAACATTAATAAATCACCGGGACCGGATAACTTGCACCCGAGGGTACTTAGGGAACTCAGTCAAGTAATTGCCAGACCATTGTTCCTCATTTTTACTGACAGTCTACTGACTGGAATGGTACCAGCGGATTGGATAAAAGCCAATGTAGCACAAATATTTAAAAAGGGCCCAAAATATATCCCTGGGAATTACAGACCAGTTAGCCTAACATCAATAGTAGGCAAGCTCTTGGAGGGGATGATAAGGGACTATATACAACATTTTAGTAATGAAAACGGTATCATTAGCAGTAATCAGCATAGATTCATGAAGAATCATTCTTGCCAAACCAATCTTAACCTTCTATGAGGAAGTGAGTTGCCATCTAGATGAAGGAAGGCCTGTAGACGTGGTGTATCTCGATTTTGCAAAAGCATTTGACACAGTTCCCCATAAACGTTTACTATACAAAATAAGGTCCGTTGGCATGGACCATAGGGCGAGTACATGGATTGAAACCTGGCTACAAGGGTGAGTTCAGAGGGTGGTGATAAATAGAGAATACTCGGAAATGGTCAGGGGTGGGTGGTGGGGTCCCACAGGGTTCTGCGCTGGGACCAATACTATTTAATTTATTCATAAACGACCTGGAGGATGGGGTAAACAGTTCAATCTCTGTATTTGCGGACGATACTAAGCTTAGCAGGACAATAACTTCTCCGCAGGATGTGGAAACCTTGCAAAAAGAACTGAACAAATTAATGGGGTGGGCAACTACATGGCAAATGGGGTTTAACCACTTCAGTCCCAGAAGGATTTGCCCCATTCCTAACCAGGCCATTTTTTGCAATACAACACTGCGTCGCTTTAACTGACAATTGCACGTCATGTGATGTTGTACCCAAACTAAATGTATGTTCTTTTTTTTTCCCGCACAAATAGAGCTTTCTTTTTGGTGGTATTTGATCACATCTGCGTTTTTTATTTTTTTGCGCTATAAACAAAAAAGAGCAACAATTTTGAAAAAGAGCCATAATTTTGTACTTTTTGCTATAATAAATATTCCCCCCAAAAAAAAAAAATTCTTCATCAGTTTAGGCCGATATGCATTCTTCTAAATATTGACAAAAACAAAAAAAAAAAACAAAAAAAAAAAAAACCCACAATAAGCGTATATTGATTGGTTTGCGCAAAAGTTATAGCGTCTACGAACTAGGGGATAGATTTATGGCATGTTTATTTATTTTTTTTTTTTCCTTTCTTTGACTAGTAATGGTGCTGATCTGCAATTTTTTTTTTTGAGGACTGCAACATTGCGACGGACAGTTAACGATTTTTTGGGACCCGTGACATTTATACAGCGATCAGAGCTAAAAATATCCACCGATTACTGTATAAATGTCCCTGGCAGGGAAGGGGTTAACACTAGGGGGCGATCAAAGGGTTAACTGCGTTTCTAACTGTGGGGGGAATGTGGCTGACTAGGAGGAGGAGACAGATCGTGGTTCCTGCTTATTAGGAACCATGACCTGTCTCCTCTCCCCTGACAGAACCGGGATTTGTGTGTTTACACACAGATCCCGGTTCTTGCTCTGTCACGAGCATTCGGGGGTGCCCGGCAGTCATCCCGACCATCGGGCATGGGCATTAGCTCCGGGGACACGCTGCAGTCAAGCAGCACGCGCACCTGCTACAATGTCTTAAAGAGCCAACGTACAGCTACGATGGCTTGCGCAGCTGTGCCAGACTGCTGCAGTATAACTGCGGCAACTGGTTGGGAAATGGTTAATGTAGAAAAATGTAGAATAATGCATTTGGGTGGCAAAAATATGAAAGCAATCTATACACTGGGTTGAGAACCTCTGGGAGAATCTAGGATGGAAAAGGACCTGGGGGTCCTAGTAGATGATAGGCTCAGCTATGGCATGCAATGCCAAGCTGCTGCTAACAAAGCAAACAGAACACTGGCATGCATTAAAAAGGGGATCAACGCCAGTGATAAAACGATAATTCTCCTACTCTACAAGACTCTGGTCCGGCCTTACCTGGAGTATGCTGTCCAGTTCTGGGCACAAGTCCTCAGGAAGGATATACTGGAAATGGAGCGAGTACAAAGAAGGGCAACAAAGCTAATAAAGGGTCTGGAGGATATTAGTTATGAGCAAAGGTTGCGAGCACTGAACTTATTCTCTCTGGAGAAGAGACCCCTGAGAGGGGATACGATTTCAATATACAAATACCGTACTGGTGACCCCACAATAGGGATAAAACTTTTTCGCAGAAGAGAGTTTAACAACCACTCAAATCTAGAAGAAAAGAGGTTTAACCATAAACTACGTAGAGGGTTCTTTAAGAGCGGCCAGGATGTGGAAGTCCCTTCCACAGGCGGTGGTCTCAGCGAGGAGCGTTGATAGTTTTAAAAAACTATTAGATAAGCACCTCAACGACAACAACATACAGGGATATACAATGAAATACTGACTTATAATCACACATATAGGTTGGACTTGATCGACTTTTTCAACCTCAACTACTATGT
This sequence comes from Lithobates clamitans, assembly GCA_037952925.1. NCBI lineage: Eukaryota > Metazoa > Chordata > Amphibia > Anura > Ranidae > Lithobates > Lithobates clamitans. Next base: position 6,232,379 of record JBBGZY010000044.1, read on the forward strand.
ATGTAACTAATCATGCAATTGTGGCTGGCAAGAGCTCTCCTCTTCCACTCACCGTGCCTCACTTGCAGTCTCCACCCCGCAACACAAGAGTCCTTCCATGTAGATAAAGTTGGCAACCAGGTGAGGATGAATTAAAAATGTTGCCCAAGGAGTACACGTTACAAACAAAGCCGACACTAATGCATTTCAGCCTATCAAGGCCTTCAGCAAGCACCGGGGGGGTGTTCCGATGTTAGGCAACCCTTTAAAGATTTCTTTAAAAAGGTGAACTTGCACTTTAAAGGTTTTGTGACAGAGTTGAGCTTTACAGATAGTTGTTGGTGTTAAAACAAACCGCCCCTACTTAAGTTTCCACCACTGAGTTGAGCTTTAACAAACGCTTTTCTTTCTTCCTTTAACCCCCTGGAGCCGACGCCTCCTGGTGTTTAAGATCATGTGACCGCCATGATTGAGGGGGGGGGAGTCACATGATCGGAAGGCTCCTGATCGCACACAGCTATTGTGAGCCTTCCGTTAGCTGCCGGAAACTGAGCCAGGAGTGCGCTCTCAGCACAGCTGTATACCACCAATTCACGCAAATTTGCAGCCACTCAGTGCCAAGGCCCCCCCTCCCCTGAGCGGCCGCATATCTGTGTGCGCCCGGTGCCAACAGGTTAACCAGGTTTGGCTTGAGTTTCTCTTTAAAATGGAATTCCAGTTTACACCTAACTAGCCTTTAAAATGCTCCCCCCCACACACACATATGCTGACTAACCTGTGTAAGAAAGGTGTGTATACTTACCTGTTTTCAGGCCGATCTGGTCCAGTCATGTGATCCGGCTCCCGTATCAGGCTGCAGCAGCTGCAGGGGAGAAGAGGGCGTACTGATATTTTAGCCCGGAACTTCCGGCCGGGACGCTGCATTCGCAAGCGGAACTTCCGGCCGGGACACTGCATTCGCAAGCGGAACTTCCGGCCGGGACACTGCATTCGCAAGCGGAACTTCCGGCCGGGACACTGCATTCGCAAGCGGAACTTCCGGCCGGGACACTGCATTCGCAAGCGGAACTTCCGGCCGGGACACTGCATTTGCAAGCATAACTTCCGGTCGGAACACTGCATTCGTAAGTGTGACTTGCAGTCTGAACACTGTATTTGTAAGTGTAACTTCCGGTCTGAACACTGCATTCGTAAGTGTGACGTCCGCCTGTGCATGGATGTGGGATGTGTCGGGCACCTGTTATGTTATCTGGGGCTCTTCTGGCCATGCAGTACATATAGTACTGCAGTATGGGATGTGTCCGGAGCTATCCAGGACCAGCGTGGAGCACAAGTGGACCGCATTGGAGGCTGTTCGTAAGTAGGAGTCATTCGTAACTCGGGGACTGCCTGTACAAGCCATTGTCGAAGCACTCTATCTTCTCCCCTGCAGCTGCCAATGGTTGACACAGGGGAGATCACGTGAATATAGGCAAGTAAATACAGCTTTCTTATACAGGTTAGTCAGTAGGAGTGTTGAGGGGTGGGGGGTTTTCTGGCTAGTTAGGTGTGTGTTTGGGTATGAGCACACGAATAAGCAATAAATTACATTGGCATACATAATACTTGGTGCATGAGCAGACAAGACACATGCCTAGTATACAGCAGCATGGTGAGAGGTGTACCTGAACACCTGAGCCCTGCACACAGCTGACCTGAGTACTCAGGGGATTTCCCTGTATGAGGCTCTATGTGTAGGAGTTTCATCACCTCAGGACACCCCATACATGACAGGGCTTCCACCAGCTCACACCTCACCATTGTCCCCCATTGAAGTTGCAGGTATAGTTCCATCTGAGGTGCCCAGAGCCGCCCTCCCTCCTCCTCCAGCCTGCACTCTTACCTCGCTCTTGCTCTGCTTGCAGGCAGACAGGGATAGTTTTCTTCCAGCCAGGCATGTTCCCAGAGGCACGGCTCTCCTTCAGGGCTCGCTGCACCTTTGGCACATAACACCTCCCAGTCACAATGGAAGCCGGTGGCGGCTTACACCGCTTCCTTGTCTGGTCCCCGGGTGCCGGCACTTGTGTCGCCTGCTGTGCTCCGTGTCTCGGGGGGGAGAAGGCTCAGGCAAGGAGGGGGCTGCAGTAGCAGCTCACGGAAGGCACTGGAGTAGGAGGAACAAGTGCACGGTGATAGAGGCACACGGAGAGAGAAGGGGAGGGATGTCAGGGGGCGGGAGAGGAGAAAACTTCCCATAGAGAAGGAGGAGTAGTATGCTCAGTGCTGTGCTCCGTGCTCACACACTTCATTCCCGCCGGGCACACATTATTCCATGGCTGCGTGCGCTGCCCTCTCTCTCCCTGTCAGTATACCGGCTTCTCCACTCTTCCATTCATGACTAGAATAGACACTCCCATCTGCCGCCAGCCTCCATTAACCCTTTCATAGAGCACGCCTTCCCCTCCAAGTGCTGCTGTCAGCGCTATGAAGCACGTTGTGTATTGTCTGACAGAAATACAGAGGAAGGGAGGAGGAGGGGGATTCTGCATCCACTTACCACACTGTCCCATTCATCTCTGCAGGACTGCACCATTCTACTGCCACCCGTGTGTGACCCCCAGGAAGAAATGGGGTGGCATTGTACCACTGGTGCCTGGCACATTTGGTGATAGACAGCTCTATATACAGTATATATGTATTCATCTCTGGTAAACCATTTTACTCACTCTAAGTTCACACTGGGATTAAACGCAGGCATTGGGGGGGGGGGCGTAAAACCGCCCCTCAAAGGCCTATGCAAACAATAAAATGGACCACACACAGTTAGTCAGGTTGAAAAAAGACACAAGTCCAAAAAATCATACAATCCCATATACACAATCCTACACCCACAGTTGATCCAGAGGAAGGCGAAGAACCCCAATAAAACATGATCCAATTTGTTACAACAGGGGAAAAACTTCCTTCCTGATCCCAGAGAGGCAATCGGATTTTCCCTGGATCAACTTTACCTATAAATGTTAGTACCCAGGTATATTATGTACATTTAGAGCCCTTTCACACTGCTAGCGTGGCCGCGGTGGTCCATAATAGTAAACTTGGTTTTGAGTTATTCACTTTCAGCTCCCCGCTAGCGGCCAAAAAGCACTAAAACTAGCGGCGCTTTTAACCCCACTAGCGGCCGAGGAAAGGGTTAAAACCACCAGCAAAGTGCTGTTTTCAATGGCAGGGGTGGTTTAGGAGCAGTGTATACAGCGCTCCCGCACCGCCCCAAAGACGCTGCTTGCCTGACTTTTTTTTTTGGTCCTGCAAGCGCACCGCCCCAGTGTAAAAGCACTCAGGCTTTCACAGTGGGTAGGCTTGAGAGGTGCTTTACAGGCACTATTTTTAGTGCTAAAACGCCTGAAAAACGCCTTCAGCGTGAAAGGGGTCTTAGGAAAGAATCCATTCCTTTTTTAAAGCAATCTACTGAGCTGGCCAGAACCACCTCTGGAGGGAGTCTATTCCATATTTTCACAGCTCTTACTGTGAAGAAACGTAAAGAGTGCCCCCTTGTCCTCTGTGATGACCGTAAAGTGAATAACTCAACACCAAGTTCACTATATGGACCACTTATGTATTTATACATGTTGATCATATCCCCCCTTAATCTCCTCTTCTCAAGAGAGAATAAATTCAGTTCCTCTAATCTTTCCTCATACTGTAGCTGAGCTCCTCCATGCCTCTTATCAGTTTGGTTGCCCTTCTCTGCACTTTCTCCTGTTCCCCGATATCCTTTTTGAGAATTGGTGCCCAAAACTGAACTGCAAATTCAAGATGAGGTCTTACTAATGATTTGTACAGGGGCAAAATTATATCTTTCTCTCTGGAATCCATACCTCTCTTAATACAAGAAAGGACTTTGCTCGCTTTGGAAACCACAGCTTGGCATTGCATACTATTATTAAAAGAGAAGTATGTTGTTTTTTTCCATAATCATACTTACCTAGGTGGATGCTGCATATGTCCCCCCGCTGCCTCTGCACTTAGAACTGAGGGATCGAACACCGCAGATGGCTCGGTTCTCACAGCTCCCTGAGCAGAGAGCTGCTGACTCTCAATCAGCAGCTCTCCACTATGCCCCCCCCATGCTCACTGGACCGCTGAGCTGTGGAGGGGCAGGGAGCTGCCGTCTCAGCCTCTCAGCGGCTCGCTGAGAGGCTGAGATGGGTATCTGTCCAGGCACCTGGCGGATGCAGACTTTATTGTCATGATGACGTGGACTGATTCCAGTGATATCAGCAGAGAGCGGACTTCAGGAGTGCAAAATGAATTTCACTCCTGTGATCCATAGGAGAAGCCCAGCCAAACAAGCTGATCTACCAAAACCCCCAGATCCTTCTCCACCATTGATTCCCCCAGTCCCCCCCCCCCCTAGTATGTATGATGCATGAATATTCTTAGCACCCAAGTGCATAACTTTACATTTATCAACATTAAACCTCATTTGCCACACAGTTGCCCAATTGAACAGTGCATTGAGGTTGGCTTGTAAGTTGGAGACATCCTGTAAGGATGTTATTTCACTGCATAGCTTGGTGTCATCTGCAAACACTGAAATTGTACTTTTAATCCCAGACCCTATATCATTTATAAAGTTATTAAAAAGTAAGAGTCCCAACACTGAACCTTGGGGTACACCACTGATAACCTTAGACAATTCAGAGTAAGAATCATTAACCACTACTCTCTGAATTCTGTCTTTTAGCCAGTTTTCTATCCATTTATAAACTGATCTTTCCAAGCCTGTAGACTTTACCTTACACATTAGCTGCGTGTGGGGAACTGTGTCAAAATCTTTTGCAAAATCCAAGTATACCACGTCCACAGCCACCCCTCTGTCCAAGGTTTTACTTACCTCCTCATAAAAAGAAATCAGGTCTGTCTGACAAATTTTGTCTTTCATGAATCCATGCTGTCCTTTGCGTAAAAAACTTTTTCCCTGCAAGAACTCATCTATGTGTTCTTTTATTAAACTCTCCAGTATCTTCCCGACTATAGACGTTAAACTAGCAGGACTATAGTTACTTGGTAAAGACTTTGATCCCTTTTTAAATTTAGGCACCACATTGGTCCTACGTCAATTCAGTGGTACTATTCCAGTCATTAACGAGTCCCTAAAAATTAGAAACAATGGCTTTGAAATGACAAAGCTCAATTCTTTTAGGATCTGTGGGTGGATGCCATCTGGTCCTGGTGCTTTATCCACCTTTATTCTGTCTAAATATTTATGGACCGTATCACTTTTGAGCCATTGTGGATCTTTTGGGGCTGTGTCAGTACCATCCCCATTATGGACATGAGCTCCCCCATGCTCCTTTGTATACACAGAGCTGAAGAAGGTATTTAAAAAATTAGCATTCTCTTTGTCCCCAGTCACCCACTCCATATTATTTTGTAAAGGGCCTACATGCTAAGACCTGATCTTTTTACTATTGATATATTTGAAGAATTTTTTGGGGTTTGCCCTACTAGCTTTTGCAATCTGTCGTTAGTTTTTGCATCCTTCATTTCCTTTTTATATATACTGTTATATTCTTTGTAACATTTAAACAATGATAGTGTTCCTTCATTTTTAAATTTTCTAATAAGATATTTTCTTGTTGTTTGTAGCTTTTTTTAACTTTGGCCGTGAGCCACATTTTTAGCCTTTTAAACTTTTTGCTCATGGGAATATACTTTGCAGTGAGTTCACATACACTCTTTTTGAAGAATTCCCATTTCTGTTCTGTGTACATGTGATGCCGATATTCCCTCCCAGTCTTAGAACCCTTTCACACTGGGTCGGTTATCAGGCGCTTTAGCACTGGAAATAGCCTCTGCTAAGCGCCTGAAAACTGCCTCCCATTCATTCCAGTGTGACCACTGGGGTGGTGTGCTTGCGGGATGTGTCGAAAATTCTTGCAAGCAGCATCTTTGGAGCGGGTTGGATGCGCTGTATTTAGCGCTCCCAAAACATCCTAGCCATTGGAATGAATGGACAATGGTTTCAAAGCGTCTGAAAAGTGATTTGAAAGCACAGCAAAACAGGAGTTTTGAACCCCTTTTTTTGGGGTTAAATGCGCCTTGCTAGTGGCCGAAAAGCAACGCCTTAGCGCTAACGGCCGGCGCTTTCAGTGTGAAAGCATGCTAAGTCCTGGAGAGCACCCCTCATCCTTGGAAAATTTGCTCTCTTATATTTAAGTGTTTTTATATTTCCTGTATGTGTTTGCTGCTTACAGCTAACATTAAATGAAATCATGTTATGGTCACTGCTACCTCTTTTATATGAATATCTGTCAGGGCCGATCCCAGACGGGGTGCACGGGGTGCAGTGCACCCAGGCGCCAGAGAGGTGGGGGCGCTGAAGCGCCAGAGTGCTCCCCTCCCTCCTCCTCCTACTCTTTGTGTCCAGAGACGGCTCCCTCCGCAGGTCACAGCCGCCGCTGTAGTTTTCGAGGCTCAAGCGGCAACCCTTTCCCCCTCCCTCCTCCTGTCAGAGAAGGAGAGCAGCGCCGGAGTTCGGAGCGGCTGGTCTCTGTGTGGAGAGAGACCAGCCGCGCAGTAACATTGCTGGGGGGTCCTTGCCTGACGTGTTCTCCTCCTCTGTCTTTCCCTCCCGCCCAAGCCTGTCTCCATCTGCTCTCCACCCGGGCGGGCGGCTGCACACTGTCCTCTCCTCTCCAGCTGCCGCCCGGGTGTTTTTATGTACGCTAATGGAGGGGGGGGTCTCTACTAATAGAGGGGGGTCTGTCCTAAGGGGGTCTGTACTAATGGAGGGGAGGTTCCTGGGGGGATGTGTACTAATGGAGGGGGGGTTTGTCTTGGGGGGGGTCTGTAATAATGGAGGGGGGTTCCTGGGGGGGTCTGTATTAATGGAGAGGAGAGGGGGCGGTTTGTCCTGGGGGTTCTGTACTAATGGAGGGGGGGTTGTCCTGGGGGGGTCTGTACTAATGGAGGGGGGGCTTTTCCTGGGGGGTCTGTACTAATGGAGGGGGTGTCTTGGGGGGTCTGTACTAATGGAGGGGGGTTGTCCTGGGGGAGTCTGTACTAATGGAGGGGGTTTGTCCTGGGGGGGTTTGTACTAATGGAGGGGGGCTTTGTCCTGGGGGGTCTGTACTAATGGAGGGGGGTCTGTCCTAAGGGGGTCTGTACTAATGAAGGGAGGGTTTGTTCTGGGGATGTCTGTAGTAATGGGGGGGGGGGGTTCCTGGAGGGTCTGTACTAATGGAGGGTGGGCGGTTTGTCCTGGGGGGTCTGTACTAATGGAGGGGGTTTGTCCTGGGGGGTCTGTACTAATGGAGGGGGGCTTTGCCCTTGGGGGTCTGTACTAATGGAGGGGGTTTGTCATGGGGGGTCTGTACTAATGGAGGGGGGCTTTGTCCTGGGGGGTCTGTACTAATGGAGGGGGGGTTGTCCTGGGGGGGTCTGTACTAATGGAGGGGGGGTTTGTCCTCGGGGGTCTGTACTAATGGAGGGGGGTTGTCCTGGGGGGTCTGTACTAATGGAGGGGGGGTTTGTCCTGGGGGGTCTGTACTAATGGAGGGGGGTTGTCCTGGGGGGTCTGTAGTAATGGAGAGGGGTTTGTCCTGGGGAGGGTCTGTACTAATGGAGGCTGTTTGTCCTGGGGGGTCTGTACTAATGGAGGGGGTTTGTCCTGGGGGGTCTGTACTAATGGAGGGGGGGTTTGTCTTGGGGGTCTGTACTATTGAAAGGGGGGTTTGTCCTGGGGGGGTCTGTACTAATGGAGGGGGGTTTTGTCCTGGGGGGGTCTGTACTAATGGAGGGGGGTTTGTCCTGGTGGGGGTCTGTACTAATAGAGGGGGGGTGGTTTGTCCTGGGGGGGTCTACACCCAGGAAAGTACACCCAGGACTCCAGAGGGAGAGGGCAGTGCTGAGAGAACACCATCAGAGAGAGAACCCTGCTGCCCTGCGCCACCAGAGGGAAAGCCACACAGCCTATCACCATCCCTAGTGGAGAAAGGAATGGAGTCATTGCAGGAATACAGATCTGGGTGCTACCCAGCGGAGTCGCCACGGACAATTCAGAGTCATTATGGGCCATTATCTACTAACGTCCATAGGAACTGCAGTCTCTGACCATCTCCTGTATTATATCTGCAGTCTCTGACCATCTCCTGTACTATGTCTGCAGTCTCTGACCATCTCCTGTACCATGTCTGCAGTCTCTGAGCATCTCCTGTATTATGTCTGCAGTCTCTGATCATCTCCTGTATTACATCTGCAGTCTCTGACCATCTCCTGTACTATGTCTGCAGTCCCTGACCATCTCCTGTACCACGATTGCAGTCTCTGACCGTCTCTTGTATCATGTCTGCAGTCTCTGACCATCTCCTGTATTATGTCTGCAGTCTCTGACCATCTCCTGTATTATGTCTGCAGTCTCTGACCATCTCCTGTATCATGTCTACAGTCTCTGACCGTCTCTTGTATCATGTCTACAGTCTCTGACCTTTTCCTATTTTATGTCTGCAGTCTCTGACCATCTCCTGTATTATGTCTGCAGTCTCTGACCATCTCCTGTATTATGTCTGCAGTCTCTGACCATCTCCTGTACTATGATTGCAGTCTCTGACCGTCTCTTGTATCATATCTGCATCCTCTGACCATCTCCTGTATTATGTCTGCAGTCTCTGACCATCTCCTGTATCATGTCTACAGTCTCTGACTGTCTCTTGCATCATGTCTACAGTCTCTGACCTTCTCCTATACTATGATTGCAGTCTCTGACCGTCTCCTGTATTATGTCTGCATTCTCTGACCATCTCCTGTATTATGTCTGCAGTCTCTGACCATCTCCTGTATCATGTCTACAGTCTCTGACTGTCTCTTGTATCATGTCTACAGTCTCTGACCTTCTCCTATACTATGATTGCAGTCTCTGACCGTCTCCTGTATTATGTCTGCATTCTCTGAACATCTCCTGTATTATGTCTGCAGTCTCTGACCATCTCCTGTATCATGTCTACAGTCTCTGACTGTCTCTTGTATCATGTCTACAGTCTCTGACCTTCTCCTATATTATGTCTGCAGTCTCTGACCGTCTCTTGTATCATGTCTGCAGTCTCTGACCATCTCCTGTATTATATCTGCAGTCTCTGACCATCTCCTGTATCATGTCTACAGTCTCTGACTATCTCTTGTATCATGTCTACAGTCTCTGACCTTCCCCTATATTATGTCTGCAGTCTCTGACCGTCTCTTGTATCATGTCTGCAGTCGGTGACCATCTCCTGTATCATGTCTGCAGTCTATGACCATCTCCTGTATTATGTCTGCAGTCTCTGACCATCTCCTGTATCATGTCTACAGTCTCTGACTGTCTCTTGTATCATGTCTGCAGTCTCTGACCATCTCTTGTATCATGTCTGCAGTCTTTGACCATATTATGTCTAGGGGCTCTTTCTAACAGACAGCCCTTTGTGTGTGCATCAGAGAGACTCCCCTCCAGGTCTCATTAGTGTACTCTCTTTCTGTATTTTGTTTATTGTTAAGAGATCATGTGAGGATCCCAAGTTAACGAAGACTTCTAAGGGGAGCATTGTTTGACATCGTTGCCATAGAAACATTTGTAAAGGGGAGGAGTTGGTAAGATGACCACGCCCATGTGGGGGCGCCAGAAATATTTCTGCACCCAAGCGTCTGTGACCCTAGGATCGGCCCTGATATCTGTAATAAGTTTGTTTTGAGATTACCAGGTCCAACAGAGCATCATTCCTAGTCGGGGCCTCAATAAACTGGACCATAAAATTGTCTTGTAATAGGTTTATACATTTTTGCCCTTTAACTGTTCCAGCAGTGCCATTTCTCCAGTCAATTTCCGGGTAGTTAAAATCCCCCCCAATTATTATCACTGTCCAGGACTTGCAGCCCTTTCTGTCTGTGCAAAGAGCTGAGTCTCTGCCTCCTCATTAACTTTTGTAGTACGCACACCCATGTACATTTCCACCAGTGGTGGAATTAACAGGGTCGTAACAGTCGCACATGTGATGGCCCTAGCATTCCACCACTGCCGGGGGGCCCCAGTGGGGTTGCTAGTTGCACAGCTCTGAGCGGAGAGCGTGTCTTCATGGAACAGCTCAGCGGCGGCATTGACAGATAGTTCTATCTTCCCCTCCGTCCTCTCTCACACAGGGTGAGAGAGGAAACAGCTGATCTTCTCCCCCTTCTCCTCCCTCCCCTCCCTTGTGTGTGCTCATGGGAAATGTGAGCTTGTTAGCTTTGCACTTGACTGTCCGCGGAGCACACGCAGGAGAGGGGAAGGGGGAGCAGATCAGCTGTGTCCTCTCTCATCCCGTGCGAGAGAGGACGGAGGGGGAGATAGAACTGTCAATGCCAGCTCTGTGCTGTTCCATGACAGACGTTGTCAGCTCAGAGCCATGCTGAGAAGGCAGATGGCACTGATAGGAGGCACTAATGGGTACTGATAGGAGGCACTGATGGGCACTGATAGGAGGCTATGATAAGCACTGATAGGAGGCACCCATGGACACTGATAGGAGGCATTGATGGGCACTGATAGGAGGCACTGATGAGCACTGATAGGAGGCATTGATGGGCACTGATAATAGGCACTAATGGGAACAGATAGGCCACATTGATGAGCACTGATAGGTGGCACTAATGTGCACTGATAGGTGGCATTGATGGGCACTGATAGGTGGCACTGATGAGCATTGATGAGCACTGATAGGCAGAACTCATAGGCTGCACTGATGGGCACTGATGAACACTGATAGGCAGAACTCAGGCAGCATCAATGAGCTCTGATAGTTGGCATTGATAAACACTGATAGGCAGAACTCATAGGCAGCATTGGTGAGCACTAATAGGTGGCACTGATAGGCAGCATTGATGAGCACTGATAGGCAGCACTGATGGGCATTGAGCACTGATAGGTGCAGGTGGCACTGATAGATACTGATAGGTGGCATTGATGAGCACTGATAGGCAGCATTCATGAGCACTGATAGACGCTGATAGGCAGCATTGATGAGCACTGATAGATGACACTGATGGGCAACATTGAAGAGTACTGGTAGGTGGCACTGATGGATGTTGTTAGGCGGCATTACTGAGCACTGATAGTTGGTGCTGATAGGCAGAATTGATGAGCACTGATAGGCAGCTTTAATGGGCACTAATAGGTGGCATTGATTAACATTGATAGGTGGCACTGATGATTGGGGCACTGATTATCATTGTAAACAATTTACTGACATTCTTCATGGTTAACGGCAGTCCTTTCCTCACACAGATACAGTGTGGGAGGAAAGGGCTGCAGATAACTGAAAAGTCTGTTTACATGTGATCAGCTGATCACATGGTAAAGGGCTGCTGTGATTGCGCTGGATGCATGCCCCAGGGGGCACACGGGAGGCAGGGTTCTGGGAGGATGTCCATGGACATCCTCCCAAAATTGGAAGCCCGGGGCTTGGATGGAAAGGGGGGGGGGCAGGGGGCCCATTATGGGTTTTTTTTCTGGGAATTTTCTTTTCTTGTGCTCATGCGCATTTCTTTTTCAATTATATTCCTCCCATCAGTAATTCAAAAATAGTTTGTTTTCCAAAAAATTTCCAACATGCACCAACCCACTAATAGTGCGAAATTAAAACGAAAATTATTAGAAATGATTTTCAAAAGAAAATTCTTTCCGAATTCGACCCATGTATGGGTCCTTTTACTCTTTTTGATCTATTTTACCTACTTTATGCCTCTTTGGCTACTAGAATCCTGTCAATGACATCCTTGCAACCAATGAGACTGTGGTGTTGATTTACTAAAACTGGAGAGTGCAGAATCTGGTGCAGCTCTGCATAGAAACCAATCCGTTTCCATTTATTTTCTTCTTTTTGGTCAAAGCTTAATTGAACAAGCTGAAGTTAGAAGCTGATTGGCTATCATGCACAGCTGTACCAGATTTTGCACTCTCCAGTTTTAGTAAATCAACCTCAGTGTGTCATTGGTTGCTAGGACACAGGCTGCTGGGCTGTACAGTATCATTGGTTGTTATGGTGCAGACGGGCACCATAACATCCAGTAAGACTGTGTGGGCCAGAGTCTGTCCTGTGTATTCAGGGCGAGGTTACTGGGCTGCAGCGACGACGTAGTGTCTGGTATGGACACTCAAGCCTCAGTGCTGTCCCGCTACTGAGAGCTGCCCTAAGCAGGTGCCTCATATTGACAGCACGCCTCTGCTAAAATGCATGTTTTCCATTTCCCCATAATAAAATAGTCAATTTCCATCTCTGCGCTGCAGTGCAGTACATTTTGTGAAATACAACCTGACTTAGACTGTGTTTTTTTTTTTTTTTTCCACAAAAAAACTTAGCCTGTGTTTTTAATGTTTTCAATAAAGTGGTTATGTTTTTTTTTTATATTATTGTGTGTTGTCCCCTTTAATATTACAGCCATACACTTTATATTAACTTTGATCCTATACATATACTATATATTTGGAATGGTACAAACAAATGGCCACTGCCCTCACCTATTACTGGCCTTTGGAGCAAGGAGCACATGGAAGTGCAATGTACTGTATGTGTAGCCCCCTCTAGTGTGCTATGGGATTAGTGCAGTTTTTTTTCCCCCCTAGAGTAGGTAAATTATCAGGCTTGCATGACAGCCAAGAAAAACAGAAATAGAAGGCGTGCACACCTAATGCATTACCAAAGATAATTTAATAATAAGAAATCTTTATATAAAAGTGGGTACTCACAAAATACAACTGACAAAAGGCCATAAAAACAGTGCATGGACATGCACAGAACACGGGGTTCAGCTAACGCATTTCGGGGGCTAGGCCTAGCTCTGAGGAAGAGGGGTGCACCCTGAAACGCGTTAGCTGTACCCCGTGTTCTGTGCATGTCCATGCACTGTTTTTATGGCCTTTTGTCAGTTGCATTTTGTGAGTACCCACTTTGACAAAAAACCTGGAAGCTGATTGGTTTCTATGCAAAGCTGCACCAGATTTTGCACCCTCCAGTTTTAGTAAATCAACCCCTACTACATACACACGCATACAACATACATACACACTGAATACACAGAAATACAACATCTAGCGCAATATCAATTTGTATGATATTATTGTTTTTTACTTAGTATATTGTTTACGGATTAGTCATGTTATTTTAGTAGCGCAGCACTGTTTGTTGGCACAACATCTATACACACTGCATATACATGCATACAGCATACATACACACTGAATACGCATACATACAACATCTATACACACTGCATACACATGCATACAACCTCCTCCTCCTTTGCAGTCACAGCTCCTCCTCTCCCAGTAAATACATTGCATAGAACACACGTGACTCAAAATAATGACATCATGGGGGCTGCACTTTGTTTACATCTCTGAAATAGAAATTCCAGATATGTAACCATTTTGGTAATTATCTGGCAACCAGAGATAAATTACGGTGTTGCTGGGCCAATTCCCATAAGTTCCCAGTATGTGTCCCATCCTATGTATCATACTGTATGTATCCTACGTATTACCTATTCAGATGTAGTTACTCTTCAGATTTTCAGTCAGCCACAGGTTCTGCAGCTGTCTGAATACAGTAGCTGGCAGTGGAGAACGCTGTTTAGCATGGATGGGGTTATTGAGTGTTTTTTCTTGTTCAGGTCTCGGGGCTGCATGGGATATCTAGCTGTGTATGGCTAGCTTTACTATAAAAAGTGTATTCTCTTTCAATTTTTTAAAAGTATTAGTTCAGTTACTGTGCAACATACTTATTCAGCAAGCAAAACAATGAACGCATGCTATTTTGTATCATTTATAATTTACAATTCAACCACAATATACAGAGATAACTGCAGCCTAGTGCACTTAAAACATATCAAACCATATGTAGCATTAAGCTGGCCATGGACATATTGTTAAAAAGCACATTTTAAGTCTGAAGATTAGATTTGGTTCTACTAATGGGCAATAAAACGGTAGTTGCCATTTTTATGTCACATGATATTAGCACAAATTGTGTATCAAATGCATATTTTCAGTTAAAAATTCAGATCCGCCTGTCAGTTTTTTTAGGCGGGCCTGAACGGGCACTCCATATATCTCTGTCAGCGGTGACATGTCAGTGGTGACATGTCCGCTGACACCCAATCCGCCCCGATCTGCTCCGCTAAATCCAGATGGATGGAAACCCTATTTTCCATCCGTCTGGCAGGTTGGATTGGATGAAAACGGACAGGCGGTCCATTTTCATCCTATCCCCCCATAGAGGAGAGCGGAGACCTGACAGGTCCGTTTCTGCACAATGTGCAAAGACGGACTTGTCATCCGCCGCCTCAGTGGGGATCAACGGATGTCTGAAAACGCATCCGCATGTGTGAAACGGATCCGCATGTGTGGAAGAGACCTAAAGGTAGCTTTAGTGCACACAAAAACAATGTAATACCCAATTGTTGGTAAAATATAGAAAATGAGATTGAATCAAGTATATAGATACCTAACATGTCCAGGCTTAAAATTACATACGCTCCTAAAATGGAGACAAACTTCGGCACTTAGCATTGTCCATACGTGATGCTTTATCCCTTTTGCTGCCAGAGCCATTTTTGCATTTTTTTTTTTGCACATATGACTAACCACTTAAGCCCAGGACTATTTGGCTGGCCAAAGACCAGAGCACTTTTTGCTATTCGACACTGTGTCGCTTTAACTGACAATTGCGCGATCGTGCGGCGTGGCTCCCAAACAAAATTGGCGTCCTTTTTTCCCCCCCAAATAGAACTATCTTTTGGTGGTATTTGATCACCTCTGCAGTTTTTATTTTTTGCGCTAAACAAAAAAAGAGCGACAATTTTGAAAAAACTCATTATTTTTTGCTATAATAAATATCCCCCCAAAAAATATAAAAATACATTTTTTTTCCTCAGTTTAGGCCGATACGTATTCTTTGACATATTTTTGGTAAAAAAATCGCAATAAGCGTTTATTAATTGGTTTGCGCAAAAGTTACAGCGTCTACAAAATAGGGAATAGTTTTATGGCATTTTCATTAATATTTTTTTTTTACTAGTAATGGCGGTGATCAGCGATTTTTATCATGACTGTGACATTATGGCGGACACATCGGACAACTTTGACACATTTTTGGGACCATTGCCATTAATACAGCGATCAATGCTATAAAATTGCATTGATTACTGTAAAAATGTCACTGGTAGTGAAGGGGTTAACCACTAGGGGACAGGGAAGGGTTTAAGTGTATCCTAGGGAGTGATTCTAACTGTCTGGGGGATGGGCTAGCAGTGACACGACACTGATCGCTGCTCCCAATGAGAGGGAGCAGACGATCAGTGTTCTGTCACAAGGCAGAACGGGGAGATGCTGTGTTTACACTGGCATCTCCCCGTTCTTCAGCTCCGTGACACGATCGTGGGCATCCGGCGGACATCGGGTCTGTGGGCACCCGGCGGACATCGGGTCCCGCGAGCACGGGCACGGATTTCGCGGCAGGCACGCGCACGGTGGGAAATTCAAAGTAACGTACAGGTACGTTATTTTGCCCAGCCATGCCATTTTGTCGATGTATATCTACAGGAGGCGGTCAGCAATCGGTTAAAAAATCATTTTAGTCTGGAAGATTAGTTAAAACCCCCAAACATTGCTGTCGGTGGCAGCAAAAGGGTAAAAGTTTTTACAGCCCATCATTTTAGAGTTAACCATGAATGATGGTGCTGCAAGAGCCTCCTGGGAAATGTGAAGTGAATATCTTAAGGGACTCCAGGGCCAGGGACACATTATTCTAGCCTATGTCAAAGGCAGGGCAGTAAAAATTAAAAAAACCTATATATAACAGACAATAAAAAAATATTATTTGTGATTGTGGAGGGGAGAAGGGTTTAAATTAACTTCCTTTTGGGGGAAAAATATATCAGGGATCTATTAGACCCCTAATGTCACCTATAGATGCCAGCAAAGCTGAACAAGCACAGCTAATGCTGGACCAGCATTATTTTGCTGCCAAAGCAGCCGGGGAATGACAGCTTTGAACCAGAAAGTGACGTAATATATGTTGCTTTCAGTTTCATTAACCAGAGGGAGGATCAGTGAATGAACGTTCGCTGAGCTTCCTCTGCTCTACCCATCAACACCCACCATGCCAGTCCAGAGAGCACAGGAAGGATAGTGGGACCCCGAATACATGGCAACAATGTAAAGCAACAGGGAGTGTTTGAAAGTACCCCAACATACTGTATATCAGTGGCAGCAAAAGAGTTAAAGTACAATTCAACTTTTGCTACAATATATACATTAAAAATATATACAATACTGGTATTTATGTCATTGTGTAATATAAAGCTTTACTCTAGGCATAAAAACTTTCATTAAAATATAGTCCTCAATAGCCAAAAGTATATAAATTAGAGTGAGCAGAGGAGCATCCTGAAGCACAATAAACCTGTCAAATATAGAGATAAGTCTGTTAGGTGGCAGGCACCTTGTTGGACTTAACTAATGGTAAGCATGCAGTTTTTACTAGTTTAGTAGATAAATTATAGTTCTGCTTTAACTGGTGAACCTGTCATACTAGAATATTTGTCATAACTTCCTTTGATAGGGTGACAACATTTACTATTCAGAAACCATGACTGAGTTGTCACCCATACGTCAGGCATCTCTACATAGACCGCAGCACAATACGCTCATGAGTGGTGGCACCAACGATCACAAACAGAGGCGGCTCTTTAATTAGGCAAATAAGGCGGTTGCCTAAGGCCTCGCGCTCACAGGGGCCTCGCTGCCACCTAATTTGCCTGCGGATGTGAGGGACCAATCTCCTCATGCCAGGACCAGCTGGACTGCCTCTCTCCCTCTCATCTTTATCCCGGGCTGCACAGAGGGAGAACCGGGTTAAGTCACTGCCCCTCGAGCCGCTGTAATGCCAGTAATAAGATCTGCACCAGCGATAATGGGAGGAAACATTATCATTGGTTGGTCCAATGAACTGTAGGATGCCATGTTGACTGATAGATGAAGCCCGCCCTCACATGTGTTGTGATTTCACCCAGAGGCAATGCAAAGGCTGCCAGTAGTGAAGGCGATCTGATGAACATGGGGAACAGGGTGAGTCCAGTGACAGGAAGGATACGTTATATTGCACCCTGACACATGCCCGCTCTGTCCACTTCCCTGCCCCGTATTCAAACAACATGTGCCTGGACCAACATCTGGAGCCTGCACACACCCGGGGACATCACAGGTTATCCCGAATCACACACAGGAGCTCTCTCTCTCCTCTCCTCTTCCCCCTTTCTCTCCCTACCCCCCCTCTCCTCCCCCTCTCTCTCTTCTTCCCCTCTCTCTCTACTCTCCCCCCTCTTTCTCTCCCCCTCTCTCTCCACCTCTCTCTCTCCTCTCCACCTCTCTCCCTCCTCTCCCCCTCTCCTCTCCCCCCTCTCTCTCCTCCTCTTCTCTCTCTCTTCCTCTCCCTCTCCTCTCCTCCCTCTTTCTCTCTCCCCCTTCTCTCCCCCCCTCTCTCCTCACCCCCCCTCTCTCTCTCCACTCCCCCCTCTCTCCTCCTCCTCTCTCTCTCCTCTGACCCTCTCTCTCTCCATTCTCCCCCTCTCTCTCCTCTATCCCACCCTTTTCTCACTCCCCCCTCTCCTCTCTATTTTTCCCTCTCTCACACCTTTCTCCCTCCTCTCCCCCTCTCTTTCTCTCTCCTCTCCCCCCTCTCTTTCTCTCTCCTCTCTTCCTCTCTCTCCTCTCTTCCTCTCTCTCCTCTCTTCCTCTCTCCCTCTCTTTCTCTCTCCTCTCTTTCTCTCTCCTCTCTTTCTCTCTCCTCTCTTTCTCCCTCCTCTTTTTTTCCCTCCTCTCTTTCTCCCTCCTCTCTTTCTCGCTCCTCTCTTCCTCCTCCTTTTCTCTTCCCCCCTCTCTCCTATTCCTCTCTCCTCCCTCCCTCCCTCCCTCCCTCTCTCTCTCTCCTCAGTTAGTTGCCAGTCAGCCCCAGCACTGGGATCATAGGATGCGTGTAGAGGCTGCACATGGGAGATTATCCCTAGTCCTGCATCCTCTGATGTGTGTGTCCCTAAAACACATGATTAGCTCATGCTTAACCACTTGCTTACTGGGCACTTAAACCCCCCTCCTGCCCAGACCAATTTTCAGCTTTCAGCGCTGTCGCACTTTGAATGACAATTGCACGGTCATACAACACTGCACCCAAATTAAATTTTTATCATTTTTTTCCCCACAAATAGAGCTTTCTTTTGGTGGTATTTGATCACCTCTGCGGTTTTTAGTTTTTGTTAAAAAAAATTGAAAAAGACAGAATTTTTTTTTTAAGATATTATTTTTTTTAATATTTTGTTATAAAGTTTTGCAAACAGGTAATTTTTCTCCTTCGTTGATGTACGCTGATGAGGCGGCACTGATGGGCACAGATAGGTGGCAGTGATGGGCACTGATGGGTGGCAGTAATGGGCACTGGGTGGCAGTGATGGGCACTGATTGATGGCAGCACTGCTAGGTGGCACTGATTGGCACCACTGGTGGGCATTGATAGGTGGCAATTGTGGGCATTGATAGGTGGCACTTGTGGGCATTGATAGGTGGCACTTGTGGGCACTGTGGGCACTGGCAGGTGGCAATGACAGATGGCATTTGTTGGCACAGATGAGGCATATGTGCCTCCTTCCTCTTCGGGACCGATGTCCCTTTGACATAAGCCGGTGATCGGCTTTTTTTTCCTCCTCACGCTGTCAGCGTGAGGAGAAAACAAAACCGATCACCGAGGTTTTGTTTACATCATGTGATCAGCTGTCATTGGCTGACGATCGCTATATGGAGGGAGCTTGTGTTGCAATGCATATCCTGGTGTGATATGATCATGGCTTTCTGAACTGCCATGAGTGAATTGCCATCAGTTCATTGGACACTACAGTGCAATGAATTATTCATTTGTATCACTTTAATTCTTTTTTCCATTATGGGTGTGAGTGGGGCCTCATGTCTAAGTTTTGCCTAAGGCCTCATAAAGCCTAGAGCCGCCTCTAAACACAAATCATGCGTGGTGGCACGAATCATTGTCAACACTGAGACAAGCTATTAGCTTGTCTCTCAGCTGCTGGTCCCACCTGCCCATCTCACATCTACACATCCCTTAATCATAGGCGTGCCCACGGGGTGTGCCGGGTGTGCCTGGGCACACCCTAATCCCCCCAGCACTGTTTAGCCCCATGCCATCTATATCCGATGTGCAATGTGTACCCTGCACTGCCTGTGAGTCAGTATAACATTGTGCCGATATTGGGGCTTGAAAGATCCGCTCAGTGTGACACTGTCCTGTATGGTAACTGCATGCAGAGAGAGAGAGGAGCTGTCAGATTTCATGTATGATGTCGGGGTGGGCGGGACCAAGCAGGTATCTGAACACCAGCCAATGGGATGGGTCTGCTACTTGTATGTAGCCCTGCCCCTTTCTCAAGCTGCTCAATTATTGGCTGATGTTCAATAGCTGCTCGGTCCTGCCAGGATATTACACAGGCACAGCGAGCAGAGTGAAGCCGCCTCCCCCTCCAATGTTTATGTGTACACAGGGGGAGGGGCCCTGCTGTGCCTGTGCCACGCTGATCTGAGGTACTGAATGGGATGGGGGGATCTGTCTGTGCTGAATGGGGGGGATCTGTCTGTGCTGAATGGGGGGGATCTGTCTGTGCTGAATGGGGGAGATCTGTCTGTGCTGAAGGGGAGGGTCCATCTGTGCTGAAAGGGGGGATCTGTGCTGAATGGGGGGGATCTGTCTGTGCTGAATGGGGGGGATCTGTCTGTGCTGAAGAGGGGGGTCCATCTGTGCTGAAAGGGGGGATCTGTGCTGAGGGGAGGGGTCTGTGCTGAAGAGGGGGGTCCATCTGTGCTGAAGGGGTGGTCTGTGTTGAATGAGGGCTCTGTGCTGAGGGGTGCTGTGTAATGTAAAGGGGTGCAGTGATACAGGGCCCTGTGTAATGTAAAGTGGTGCAGTTGTGGAGAGGGGGTACGCAGTAGTGACAAAGAGTTATTGAAGGATGCAGAGGTATGCAGGGGGCACAGTGGGGTGTTTTTACATTTTAACGTGGGGTGTTGGTGCCAGATATAGGATCTGTCCCGGGTGACAAATGCTCTAGGTACGCCCCTGGAAACCCCCCCTCTCCTCTGTCAGTGCTTCTAACTAATGCCACCTGTCTGTGCCAGTGCCGCCTGTCAGTTTGTCAGTGTCAATTAGTGCTTCCAATCAGTGCCACCTGTCAGTGCCAGCGCCGCCTGTCAGTGCCAGTTAGTGCTTCCAATCAGTGCCACCTGTCAGTGCCAATGAGTCCCAATCAGTGCTTCCAATCAGTGCCACCTGTCAGTGCCAATCAGTGCCAGTGCCCCCTGTCAGTGCCAATTAGTGCTTTCAGTCAGTGCAACCTGTTAGTGCTAATGAGTGCCAAGTGCTTCCAATCAGTGTCACCTGTTAGTGCCAATGAGTGCCACCTATCAGTGCTTCCAATCATTGCCACCTGTCAGTGCCAATCAATGCCAGTGCCACCTGTCAGTGGCAATTGGTGCTTCCAATCAGTGCCACCTGTCATTGCCAATCATTATTAGTGCCAATCAGTGCTTCCAATCAGTGCCACCTGTCCGTGCCAGTGTTTCCAATCAGTGCCATCTGGCAGTGCCAATCAGTACTTCCAATCAGTGTTACCTGTCAGTGCCAATCAGTGCCAGTGCTGCCTGTCAGTGCCAATGCCGCCTGTCAGTGCCAATCAGTGCTTCCAATCAGTGCCACCTGTCAGTGCCAGTCAGTTCCACA
Organism: Lithobates clamitans; assembly: GCA_037952925.1. NCBI lineage: Eukaryota > Metazoa > Chordata > Amphibia > Anura > Ranidae > Lithobates > Lithobates clamitans. The sequence goes on from JBBGZY010000044.1 coordinate 6,253,180, forward strand.
CCAGTACAAATGAGTGCCACCTGTCAGTGCCAATCAGTGCTGCTAATCAGTGCTGTTAATCAGTGCCCATCAGTGCACTGAGTGCAGGGATGGGGGTGATGAACTCACCCGCCAGGCACATTGTCCAAGGGGGTGCCGGCCTGGTGGGGCACAACTGAAATCTGTTGTTTATTAATGCCACATCCCGATTTTAGTATAACAGGTAATCACCACACTACTATTTACAATAAACTACTGGAGGTAAAATAAAAAAAGTGTAATTGAAAGGCCGGCCACTAAGTACTGTTATGTGTTCCCACACCACACAAAAAAAAAAAAAAAAAGTGCAGCTCTAATTTACTGATCAATAACTTAACAATTTAATCCTGTAATGTATGGAAATCTCAATAAACTTCAATATTATCACAATACCGATCTCTGTGATATGCAACTTCACATAATACACATCAAGCTGAAAATAAGACATACTGTATAAAAATAAGCTTAGCAGGGATGGTGGAAACCTCTCCTATAGATATTTACCATACAGATTAATCTCAAGTGAAACAACCTTTTAGTTGGTTTAGTTACTATTATAATGTGAATTTTTGCACTTTGAAGGTCATTTTCCACCATCCATGTCTTTATGGACCTTGCTTTGTGCACTGGTGCGTAGTCATGATGGAACAAGAAGGGGCCGTCCCCAAACTGTTCCCACAAAGTTGTTAGCATGAAATTGTCCAAAATGTCTTGGTATACTGACGCCTCAATGCCCCGTACACACGGTCGGACATTGTTCGGACATTCCGACAACAAAATCCAAGGATTTTTTCCGACGGATGTTGGCTCAAACTTGTCTTGCATACACACGGTCACACAAAGTTATCAGAAAATCCGATCATTCTGAACACGGTGACGTAAAACACGTATGTCGGGACTATAAACGGGGCAGTGGCCAATAGCTTTCATCTCTTTATTTATTCTGAGCATGCGTGGCACTTTGTGCGTCGGATTTGTGTACACACGATCGGAATTTCCGACAACGGATTTTGTTGTCGGAAAATTTTATAGCAAACTCTCAAACTTTGTGTCGGAAAATCCGATGGAAAATGTGTGATGGAGCCCACACACGGTCGGAATTTCCGACAACAAGGTCCTATCACACATTTTCCGTCGGAAAATCCGACCGTGTGTACGGGGCATAAGAGTTCCCTTCACTGGAACTAAGGGGCCAAGCCCAACCCCTGAAAAACAACCCCCCACACCATAATTCCCCCTCCACCAAATGATTTGGACCAGTGCACAAAGCAAGGTCCATAAAGACATGGATGAGTGAGTTTGGGGTGGAGGAACTTGGCTGTCCTGCACAGAGTCCTGACCTCAACCTGATAGAATACCTTTGGGATGAATTAGAGCGGAGACGGTGAGCCAGGCCTTCTCATCCAACATCAGTGCCTGACCTCACAAATGCGCTTCTGGAAGAATGGTCAAACATTCCTATAGACACACTCCTAAACCTTGTGGACAACCTTCCCAGAAGTGTTGAAGCTGCAAAGGGTGAGCCAACTCAACATTGAACCCTACAGACTAAGACTGGGATGCCATTAAAGTTCCTGCGTGTGTAAAGGTAGGCGTCCCAATACTTTTGTCTGTTTGAGCTTTGGGGTGCACACCCTAATGCAATAGGCTGCGCACGCCTGTGCCCTTAATGTAAATTAGAACTTGATTAGGGTATGAAATGCTGGAAAATAAAGTCCCAGCAGCAGCACTCCTATTACACAGAGCAGTGATGGCAAACCTTGGCACCCCAAATGTTTTGGAACTACATTTCCCTTGATGCTCAACTTCACTGCAGAGTGTATGAGCATCATGGGAAATGCAGTTTCCAAAACATCTGGGGTGCCAAGGTTCGCCATCACTGACATGTTATTGAAAATTAATTTTTCATTCCAGTGCAGCCACTGGGATTTCTTAAAACAGTCTTAATATTCAAATTCAGCATGGAAAACTGGGAGTGTCCTGTACACAGAACTCCAACTGAAATCATAACTGAAATCATAATCCCTGCTTGTGTGATTGGCTCATTGCTTTCTCGAGAAATCTGCATTGTTGATGAGCTGAACTGTTGTTCAGTTCGAGCAGTGTTTGGCATACCTCAAAGAAGTTTGGGTGTTGAACCTGAAACCCATTGAAATCAATGGGAGCCAAATCTCTCAAATAAAAATTCCTATTTTCTGATCTAATATGCATGGGGTGGCCACTGTCAGAGGCGGCTCTAGGCTTTATGAGGCCTTAGGCAAAACTTAGACATGAGGCCCCTCTCACACCCATAATGGAAAAAAGAATTAAAGTGATACAAATGAATAATTCATTGCACTGTAGTGTCCAATGAACTGATGGCAATTCACTCATGGCAGTTCAGAAAGCCATGATCATATCACACCAGGATATGCATTGCAACACAAGCTCCCTCCATATAGCGATCGTCAGCCAATGACAGCTGATCACATGATGTAAACAAAACCTCGGTGATCGGTTTTGTTTTCTCCTCACGCTGACAGCGTGAGGAGGAAAAAAAAGCCGATCACCGGCTTATGTCAAAGGGACATCGGTCCCGAAGAGGAAGGAGGCACATATGCCTCATCTGTGCCAACAAATGCCATCTGTCATTGCCACCTGCCAGTGCCCACAGTGCCCACAAGTGCCACCTATCAATGCCCACAAGTGCCACCTATCAATGCCCACAATTGCCACCTATCAATGCCCACCAGTGGTGCCAATCAGTGCCACCTAGCAGTTCTGCCATCAATCAGTGCCCATCACTGCCACCCAGTGCCCATTACTGCCACCCATCAGTGCCCATCACTGCCACCTATCTGTGCCCATCAGTGCCGCCTCATCAGCGTACATCAACGAAGGAGAAAAATTACCTGTTTGCAAAACTTTATAACAAAATATTAAAAAAAATAATATCTTAAAAAAAAAATTCTGTCTTTTTCAATTTTTTTTAACAAAAACTAAAAACCGCAGAGGTGATCAAATACCACCAAAAGAAAGCTCTATTTGTGGGGAAAAAATGATAAAAATTTAATTTGGGTGCAGTGTTGTATGACCGTGCAATTGTCATTCAAAGTGCGACAGCGCTGAAAGCTGAAAATTGGTCTGGGCAGGAGGGGGGTTTAAGTGCCCAGTAAGCAGGTGGTTAAGCATGAGCTAATCATGTGTTTTAGGGACACACACATCAGAGGATGCAGGACTAGGGATAATCTCCCATGTGCAGCCTCTACACGCATCCTATGATCCCAGTGCTGGGGCTGACTGGCAACTAACTGAGGAGAGAGAGAGAGGGAGGGAGGGAGGGAGGAGAGAGAAATAGGAGAGAGGGGGGAAGAGAAAAGGAGGAGGAAGAGAGGAGCGAGAAAGAGAGGAGGGAGAAAGAGAGGAGGGAGAAAGAGAGGAGGGAAAAAGAGAGGAGGGAGAAAGAGAGGAGAGAGAAAGAGAGGAGAGAGAAAGAGAGGAGAGAGAAAGAGAGGGAGAGAGAAAGAGAGGGAGAGAGGAAGAGAGGAGAGAGAGGAAGAGAGGAGAGAGAGGAAGAGAGGAGAGAGAAAGAGAGGGGGGAGAGGAGAGAGAAAGAGAGGGGGAGAGGAGGGAGAAAGGTGTGAGAGAGGGAAAAATAGAGAGGAGAGGGGGGAGTGAGAAAAGGGTGGGATAGAGGAGAGAGAGGGGGAGAATGGAGAGAGAGAGGGTCAGAGGAGAGAGAGAGGAGGAGGAGAGAGGGGGGAGTGGAGAGAGAGAGGGGGGGTGAGGAGAGAGGGGGGGAGAGAAGGGGGAGAGAGAAAGAGGGAGGAGAGGAGAGGGAGAGGAAGAGAGAGAGAAGAGGAGGAGAGAGAGGGGGGAGAGGAGAGGGGGAGAGGAGGGAGAGAGGTGGAGAGGAGAGAGAGAGGTGGGGGGAGAGTAGAGAGAGAGGGGAAGAAGAGAGAGAGGGGGAGGAGAGGGGGGGTAGGGAGAGAAAGGGGGAAGAGGAGAGGAGAGAGAGAGCTCCTGTGTGTGATTCGGGATAACCTGTGATGTCCCCGGGTGTGTGCAGGCTCCAGATGTTGGTCCAGGCACATGTTGTTTGAATACGGGGCAGGGAAGTGGACAGAGCGGGCATGTGTCAGGGTGCAATATAACGTATCCTTCCTGTCACTGGACTCACCCTGTTCCCCATGTTCATCAGATCGCCTTCACTACTGGCAGCCTTTGCATTGCCTCTGGGTGAAATCACAACACATGTGAGGGCGAGCTTCATCTATCAGTCAACACGGCATCCTACAGTTCATTGGACCAACCAATGATAATGTTTCCTCCCATTATCGCTGGTGCAGATCTTATTACTGGCATTACAGCGGCTCGAGGGGCAGTGACTTAACCCGGTTCTCCCTCTGTGCAGCCTGGGATAAAGATGAGAGGGAGAGAGGCAGTCCAGCTGGTGTTAGTGCAGAGTCCTGGCATGAGGAGATTGGTCCCGCACATCCGCAGGCAGTGCCATCATTCTTCCCGATGCTGGGCTCTCCCTTTCCTCCGTCAGGCAAATTAGGTGGCAGAGAGGCCCATGTGAGCGCGAGGCCTTAGGAAACCGCCTTATTTGCCTAATTAAAGAGCCACCTCTGGCCACTGTCATGGATGAAAATGGGTCACAGGAGTGCAGAACGAACTTCACTCCTGTGATCCACAGAAGAAGTACAGCCAAATGAGCTTTAGCTGTACTTCTCATTTAATGGGGCAAAAAAAAGCATAATGTCCCCCAGATAATTCATACCAGACCCTTCTGATCACCCATCTAGAACAAGCACTCAGGATTAATGCTAAGACTTTTTTTAGAATTCACCTGGAAAAAGAAAACACGAATTCACTGTTTGCATGCTAGTTCCAGTTTGGTGACTATATAGTGCAGCAAAGATGCAAATTACAGTCCTAGAGCCTACACCTTTTAAAATTAGGTAGTGGTTGTCACACTCATAATATTCAAACAGGCTCACTTACGGTGTCAAACCCATAGCAATATATGGGTAATTTTAAGAACCAGGCAGAAGCATTTAAATCAGTGAACAATTTGAGTGCCATTTACATACCGTAGTTTACACAGCCAACCTCCTCTTACTAATTAGTGATGTTCTCTTTTAAAATATCATATCTCTAATGGCTCACGCTGCAGTTGATAATAGTATGTAGAGCCTGGATCATATTTCTTGATTGGTATGAACCTCTTCCTCAGCATTTTTCCCTCAGCATTTTCCCACTGATGACCAGGCCATTTTCTTTTTAGATAAACTCTGCTAAAAATTGTCTCGTTAAATGATTCTCCCTTACCAAGGAGGGACAACCTTTTCTTAAGTAAATAAAACACCAAGGGGTTTGCTTAATGTATAAAGTGACATTCAGCTTATATTTGTCCTAAAATTTCTTATTTCATTATCAAAACGTTTTTCAAAATATTGCAGTTTTGATCAAAGTGTAACTAATCCCACAAAATAAAGATTTTAAATGTTGCATCTTGCCAGTCCTTACATGCAGTGGCTGCATTTGTTTTCTATTTTTAGGCTAGAAAGATTTTCGGCAAGTGCAGAAAACACCTGTTCATTTTGACAAAAAAACATACTTTTTTGGGGTTTAGAAATGCCTTAAGACATATTTGAAGGACTGGAGGCCTACTGATTTAGTAAGTGAAGATTTTGAATGAATGCTGATGATAGCCTATTATTGGCCTTACATATCCATTTGTGAAAAATATAGCGGGGTATTCAATAGAGCTGTTGCGCCACTTTTTCTGGCGTTAATCCCTCTTGTTAATCTAAACCAAATTCATGAAGCATTTGTGACACTTTTGGTTCTGACAGCGACTCATGCACCAAATTCAGCTAGTTTTTAAATGTGCCATTTTTACATTCTGGCGCAATTAATGCACCAAAATCAAAATAAAACACCACCAGTTTGTATCTTTTGAAAGTGGAGCTGATTAAGGATCCTTTCACATGGGGCAGACTCAGCCTGCAATCCGATTGCTCTGCAGAGGATCTGTCCAGTGGACACGGACACAGCCAGCTCACCTCTATGGGTGGTTGGATGTGAACGAACTGCCTGTCCATTTACACCTAATTGGATGTAGGCAGGTGTAAATGGCCACATGTCTGCTCCATAGAGGTGAATGAAAGTTCCGATCGGGTCCACCTGAAAAATGGACAGGTGGACCCGATCAGAACATTTGTATGAAAGGGGCGTTAAACCAACTCTCTTTTGGCATACAGAGAGAGAAACTGGCACAGACAGATTTTGTGACAGTGTCTCGCGTGCATTCTAAAGGTTGTGCATCATGCGCCAAATTCAAAGCACAAAATCTAGACAAGTACATAATTTGGCGTATGCTGCACCACTTTTGGTATTCCTGAGACACTTTTGCAAAATCTGTCTGCTCCATTATTTTTGAACTCCAGGGACTCTCTTTTGGTGTACAGAAAAAAACTTGCTCAGACAGATTTTGCAAAAATGTCTTTAGTGTATTCTAATGCCTCGTACACACGATTGGATTGTTGGCCAACAAAACCGTGGAATTTTGTCCGAAGGGCGTTCACTCAAACTTGTCTTGCATACACACGGTCACACAAATGTTGGCCAACAATAACGAACGTAGTGACGTACTACGTGGTTTTTCAGCTCTTTAGCGCCATCCTTTGGGCTCCTTCTGCTAATATAGTGTTAGAAGTTTGGTGAGTGTTTCTTTTTGCTTTTTTCTTTTTGTTTTTCATTTAGCGCTTTTCATTTTGTGCTTTTCATTTCGGAAAGTCCACCAACAAATGTCCGATGGAACATACACACGGTCGGATTTACCGACAACAGCCTGTCATCGAACATTTCCCGTCGGAAAGTCTGATTGTGTGTACGGGGCTTTAAAGTGGCACAGCATGAGCCAAATTCATGTACAAGTTCTAGACAGGTACATGAGTTTGCTGCATTCTTCACCACTTTTAGAATGCATTAGGGACACTTGCAAAATCTGTCTGTACCAGTCTTTTTGAGTTCCAGGGATAGGGTTTCAAGGAATCAGCCATATATTTTTACTTGTATTTTATGTTTGTCAGTTGTTTGAAGTTAAAGTGGTTCTAAAGCAGGGGTCTCAAACTTGCGGCCCTCCAGCTGTTGCGAAACTACTGCCTGAGGGAGTCATGCCTGTAATTATCAGCCTTGCAATTCTTAATGGGACTTGTAGTTTTGCAACAGCTGGAGGGCCGCCAGTTTGAGACCCTTGTTCTAAAGCCTCAAGGTTTTTTTTTACCTTAATGCATTTTATGCATTATGGTAAAAAGACATCTCTGCTGGAGGATTCCCTAGCCCCCCTTTATTTTCACCTGAGCCTGATCCAATCCAGTGATGTGCACAAGAGCAACTGCTCTCACTGCTGTCTCCCTCCTCATTGGGCAGATTGATAGCAACTCTCCTGTCAATCAACTCCGGTAATAAGAGAGCGGGGGGGGTGGAGTCATGTCCAGCTGTCTGTGTCAATTGGCGCAGCAGGGGGGCTCGGGAGCGGGCATGCACAAGTACCCTCATGGGAAGATGTTTTCCATGGGAGCACTGCACAGAGAGGAGAAGATGAGATGTATAAAGATGTTTGTTTGTTTTTTATTTTTTAATTTTCATTTACATTCGCTTTAAGAAATTAAAAAGAATTTAGCATGATAAATGCAGGTAATAGATTTGACAGAACTCTTCTTTTGTAATTGGTCATCTCAGCTGACTGGCATGTCAAATACCTGACAAGCAGCTGAAGCATCCATTCGCTAAAGAAGTGAAGTGAAGATGATTTCTTCCAGTTTCAAAGTTGAAAGAGGACTCAAGGGACAACTAAGATATATTAAAGATACATTTTATCTGGAAAGTCTATTGCTGAGTGCATAAACCCTTAAAAGAAAACAAAAAAGGGCTGGCATTACATACAGTAAACATATACTGACTTAGGCAATAGTACCTATTGGGACTGAAGGTTAGGAGAAATAGTTTCGAAAACTCATATACTAAATTTTCCAAAACTTTTTAAACAAATGATACATAAGGGCTTATTTACTAAAAAAAGAATAATGTGAATATTCTCTTTAATTATCCAATCATGTGCAGATGAAATACATAAACATAGATCTTCCTTTCACATGATTGGATAATTGAAGTGAATCTTAACACATTTTATTGTGTGAGCATTCTCAAATACTATACTAAATCAGTCGTATACTATTTTTGGTAGTCAAGCCAAATTTGACAGTCTGTCTCATTACAATAAAGTTACATAATAAAGACCAATTTCTGCTGTACCCAAAGTCATACTTAAAGCCACTGGACAGCACAATGTAAATTAGATTTCCCAGTAACCCACATCTATACAATCCATATATCCTTTTGGTACATTTATGTCCAGATCCAGCCAATCCTTTATAGCTATAGTAATTCATATAATTTAATTTCTATAACCATTCTATAACCAAATCTAAAGTAATTGGCTACTAGTATAATATGGATAAGTAGTAACCATATATATTCCTATGAGGTCAGTGATGAATGTCCAATAGATCATTTATTTTATAGTGCACTGCTATATTGGCTTTAAAATATAGTTTGAAGGTTTGCTAAATAAACAAATATTAATTAAGAAGTACTACAGTATATAATGTGGAAACAGATGTGTAAATGCTCAGACTGTCAGACTGCCGATGCCTCTTTGCAACATGATTCACAAGAGGTAAAAGTCTGCACTTGGGATGGCATTAAACCAACAGTCTTCCTTTATTGAAATAAACATGTATAACAGCTGTAAAACAGTCAACGCGTTTCATCCATCAGGCCATGACTAAGCCTGACGGCTAAAACGCATTGGCTGTTTTACAGCTGTTATAAATGCTTTTTTTTTTAAAAAGGAAGACCGTTTGATGCCATTCCGAGTGCCGACTTTTCCTCTTGTGAATCGTACTACAGTATAAAATATATAAAATCACTCTGTAGTTTAAAGCAGAATGCCCATTTACTCACCATGTTCAGATGCAAGCGCAGGCCCCTGTCAGAACCAAGTTATGGGCTTCCACATCTAATAGCACTGCCTAATAGCACACAGCTTCTCTGGAAGGCCAAACACTGTGGGGAGCCCCTCCCCAATTGCCACCAGGGTTCTCCAGTTCCAGTGGGGTGGCATTTAGTCCTCAGGCTTTGGAACCCCTCCAGCTGTTTGCCTGTATTACCAGAGCTGCCCTGGACTTCACGGTGAGAGATGCTGTTTATGAGGACAATTTCAAGTAGCTGTGTTCTGAACTGTTTTACTGAATTATTGATTCTCAGCTAGATTCTGTTATAGAGTCTATAGAGACTATGCTATGCAGCCACATGGTACCCTGATTGAGTCACAGAGACATTGCTGTGAAAAGCTTCCATAATTTTGCGCTTTTTTTTTTTTTTGCCATCCTGAACCTGTTTTGCATTAGTGTTGCTAACCTTGCACCTGTTATGTAAAAACCTGGTTACATTTACTCCCTGTTTGATCATTTGGCAAATCACCTTTCCTGGGCCACCTCACGTCAGCACATAACGGGTTAACACCTCCTTTGGAGCCCCACATGACCACATGTTCCAAGCTGAATAAAAGACAGCCCCTCCCCCAACTAAGATGTTCTTTTTTTTGGTCAGCTCCAGGCCACATGTTGATTGCAATTGGTAAGTAATTTGTTTGCTGCATCCCCCCCTGCCGAACCTAACCCTCCATGCTCAGCCTCTCATGGAGTTGGAAGACCCTGAATGCTGGAGGTGAATCCTTCTAAGAACTGGGTGCCTTTTTGTGCCAAAATGATGCTTAAACAGCATTGACATTGTACAGGTGTGGTATTATAAGAGCTCTGCAATGTCAGCATTGCCTCTCCCTTTGGGTTTTTTCCTGTCTTTTTATATGCAGTGCACCGCACTGCTCTCCTGGCTTTATTGTCAGTCTGAGAGCGGTTGTGAATGGTGTCACAGAGTGCGGGGAGATAGGCAGCACAAGAACCCTGCGCCAAAATTTTTTAAAAAAATGGCGTGGGGTCCCCCCAAAAATCCATACCAGACCCTTATCCGAGCACGCAACCTGGCAGGCCACAGGAAAAGAGGGGGGGACGAGAGAGCACCCCCCCTCCTGAACCGTACCAGGCCACATGCCCTCAACATTGGGAGTGTGCTTTGGGGTAGCCCCCCAAAGCACCTTGTCCCCATGTTGATGGGGAGAAGGGCCTCATCCCCACAATCCTTGCCCGGTGGTTGTGGGGGTCTGCGGGTGGGGGGCTTATCAGAATCTGGAAGCCCCCTTTAACAAGGGACCCCCAGTTCCTAGCCCCCCTGTGTGAAATGGTAACGGGGTACAAATGTACCTCTACCATTTCATTAAAAATGTGTGAAAATGGTAAAAAAACACAATACACACCTTGGGCCAAGTCCTTTATTAAAAAATTTAAAAAATGAAACTGTCCCACGGAGTCTTCGTCTTCTCGCACTCCAACAGACCGAAAAAAAAGCAGCACGTCGCCTACAATCTGCCTCCATGGGAGGCACCCGCCGTAATGACCGGCCGCTCTCAGGTGACAGCTCTTTTTTTAACTGAGGGCGTGGCCACACGATGATGTCGTCACGTGACCCCGCCCCCTCTGATGCACAGGGACATCACTATGGCTTTCCCGCCGCGTCAGAGGGAGGCGGGACCACCCGGTCCACCCCCTCTGACACACGGGGACATCCCAATGGCTTCCCCGTAGCATCAGAGGGGGGCGGGGTCACTCGGTTACATAACCGGGTGGCCCCGCCCCCTTCTGACACTACGGGGAAGCCATAAGGATGTCCCCGTGCGTCAGAGGGGGGCAGACCGGGTGGCCCCCCTCTGACGCTACGGGAAAGCCATCATCGTGTGGCCCCACCCTCAGTTATAAAAGAGCTGTCATCTAAAAGCGGCCGGTCATTACAGCGGGTGCCTCCCATGGAGGCAGATTGTAGGCAACGTGCGGCTTTTTTTTTTTTTTCTTTTTCGGTCCATCGGAGTGCGAGAAGAAGAAGAAGACTCTGTGGGACAGTGTTATTTTTGAATGTTTTTAATAAAGGACTTGTCCCAAGGCATGTATTGTGTTTTTTTTACCATTTTCACACATTTTTTGTGAAATGGTAGGGGTATATTTGTACCCCATTACCATTTCACACAGGGGGGTGGGATCTGGGGGTCCCCTTGTTAAAGGAGGATTCCAGGTTCCAATAAGCCCCCCGCCTGTGGGCCACTATAACCACCGGGCAAGGGTTGTGGAGATGAGGCCCTTCTCCCTATTAACATGGGGACAAGGTGCTTTGGAGGCTACCCCAAAGCACCCTCCCAATGTTGAGAGCATGTGGCCTGGTACGGTTCAGGAGGGGGGGCGATCTCTCACCCCCCTCTTTTCCTGCAGCCTGCCAGGTTGCATGCTCAGATAAGGGTCTGGTATGGATTTTTGGGGGGACCCCACGTCCTTTTTTTTTTACATTTTGGCGCGGGGTTCCCCTTAAAATCCATACCAGATCTGGAGGATCTGGTATGGATTTTGAGGGGGACCCCCACGCAATTTTTTTTTAAATTTTGGCGCGGAGATCCCCTTAATATCCACACCAGACCTGAAGGTTATGGAATTTGGGGGGCCCCCACGCATTTTTTTTTTAAATTTTGGTTCAGGGTGCCCCTGTGGGGGAATACCATGCCGTTTTTATCAATTAACTTTTATGTGTATTGCCGGGAGTTGGGACCGACAATTCATTATAGCCGCGAGTACTTTTCAATAACTTTTTTTCCTTTAGAAATGTCATTTTGCTCTCGTACTGTTGTAAACACAGGAAACATGCACCACTTTACAGGCATACTATAGACACCCCCCAGGTATGAAATTTAAAGGAATATTACACTTTTATTGTTTTACTTTAAGCATTATTAAAATCACTGCTCCCGAAAAAACGTCCGTTTTTGAAACTTTTTTTTGCGTTGATACATGTCCCCTGGGGCAGGACCCAGGTCCCCAAACACTTTTTAAGACAATACCATGCATATAAGTCTTTAAAATTAGCACTTTTGATTTTTCATGTTCGTGTCCCCTAGACTTTAACAGTGTTCGCGTGTTTGAACAAATTTTTTGCCTGTTCGCATGTTCTGGTGCTAACCGAACTGGGGGGGTGTTCGGCCCATCCCTACCTGCCAACAATCATTTTACCCTGACTAGGACGATGACACCTAACAGATTGTGACATTCATCAAGCATGTGGTCAATACACTCTTAAGGAGTCGTTTCCACTTACCCTGTGAAAGGACAGGATCCAGGAAATTGGCACATGCGTTTATGCCAGCATGATAGAAAATACCTCACCAAGCTCAGGGTGCATTTTGGGCCTGAATGCAGTTTGCAGTGGCAGAGAAATGAAATTGCACAGGTTTCCTCACAAGGATGTGGTTTGTGCAAAATTCTAAGATCTATTATCCTGGCTATAGCAGAAAGTATGCTGCAAATATCCATGCCACAAGCAACACCCATAATGATAGAGCGTAAATTGCTCATTGATGAAGGATGGTCTATTCCTACAGCGATAGAGCGTAAATCGCTCGTTGATGGAGGATGGTGTTTTCCCACAATGATAGAGCGTAAAGCGCTTGTTGATGGAGGATAGTCTTTTCCCACAATGATGGGATGTAAAGCTTTTGTTGATTGAGGATGGTCTTTTCCCACAACTATGGGGCCTAAAGCGCTCATTGATGGAGGATAGTCTTTTCCCACAACGATGGGACGTAAAGCTTTTGTTGATTGAGGATGGTCTTTTCCCACAACTATGGAGCTTAAAGCGCTCGTTGATGGAGGATGGTCTTTTCCCACAACGATAGAGCGTAAAGCGCTTGTTGATGGAGGATGGTCTTTTCCCACAATGATAGAGCGTAAAGCGATCGCTGATGGAGGATGGTCTTTTCCCACAATGATAGAGCGTAAAGCGCTCGTTGGTGGAGGATGGTCTTTTTCCACAACTATGGAGCTTAAAGCGCTCGTTGATGGAGGATGGTCTTTTCCCACAATGATAGAGCGTAAAGCGCTTGTTGATGGAGGATGGTCTTTTCCCACAACGATAGAGCGTAAAGCGCTTGTTGATAGAGGATGGTCTTTTGCCACAACGATAGAGCGTAAATCGCTCGTTGATGGAGCATATTCTTTTCCCACAATGATAGAGCGTAAAGCGTTCGTTGATGGAGGATGGTCTTTTTCCCACAACGATAGAGTGTAAAGCGCTCATGGATGAAGGATGGTCTTTTCACACAACGATAGAGCGTAAAGTGCTCATGGGTGAAGGATGGTCTTTTCCCATATCTATAGAGCATAAATCATTAGTTGAAGGAATTTACAGTAACAGGTTCTCTAAGCTTTATCCTTATAAGATGGCTGATGTATGTTTATGCACTGCACTTCCAGGGGTGGATGCTGCCTTCTAGTGTCTGCTGCAGCAAGTGTCTTTGCCTCTTTATAACTCGGTTGCCTTAAGAGATTCTATGGATGAGAAAGTGGACTTCTTTACACCAGATGCAGTCCAGTGCGTTCTTATTCTGCATCAAGAACGCATGGACAGTGTTTAACTTTGATTCCAATTACCTAGTTCACACCAGTACAGCACGTTCTAGTGCAGTCAGCAAAAGTAGAATGTTGCATTGTTCCTGTAGGGAACACATCTGGAAAGTGGCAAAACGCATAGAGAATGCATCAAAAACACTCATGTAGTAACACATCTGGAACACAGAAATTTTGGTGATCTGGCCATCAGGCTTGCACAGAATCTCTACAGTGACAGATTTTGCCTGCCAACCAGCAATAGAGTTAAGTTCGCTATATAAACTTTAAAAAAGCCATTACATTCAACATTGGAAATTGCAAGAACTGGCACAGTTTCTGGAAAGAGCGGAACCTGGTAACTGACTTTTGGTTGATGATTTTGATAGACCTTGTACAAGCGCTGGTGCACTGTCACTGCTATGAGAGCATTGTGGTTACACCACTGGAGAGCAGGCAGAACTTCTACACAAGCCATTTTTTCTATAACAGGAGGTTATTGCTTGGCCAAACGCTGAACAACGCAATTAAGCAAATGACAGGAGGAAAAGTCTGGACTGTGGCTACAGACTAGTAAGAGGAAGCCGCCATCCTTCATTCAAGCCCACTAAACTTCAGAGTGTGCAGGAGGCCGAATCTTATAGGACAGGCTGCAGATTTAATAGATCACAGTGGATGTGTCTCAAGGTTACTTTTGACATGAAATCAAGTCCAGAGCAAGCTGCTAAGATGGCTGGAAAGTCTCTTTTGAAGGTGCGTCCAACCAGTCTCTTCCAGTTGGGACCAGGGGGCCTGACTGTGGTTGATGATTGTAGCCTCCTTCTAGAGGGTTTGGCCGACAATCATCAAAGACCAGTGGGTGCAGAAAACAGGTAAGAGTACAATGGAGAATTCCAAAGCTGACCACTGAATCCATTTAATTTATGTCCAACAGATCTCAGAAGAGAAAATGTTTGCAAGATTTTTATACTGCTAAAAGGCCATCATGCCAGTGATGCCGAAAACATAGAATCATCTGGGAGCCTTTATCCCCAGTTTTTCTAGTACCTAAGGCAGGAGCCTTCTGGCCTGTTTCAGTTTGAAGGAATCAAATGTGTTCATATACATCAAGAGGTTCAAGATGGAGTCCATACAGACAGTCACAGGGACAGTTCAGCAGGAGGACCAGTTGGTATCAATCGACCGGCCGACTCATATTTCCATGTACCGATCAATGCCGAGCACCAGAGGCATGTGAGTATTGCGGTGGACAAATGTCACTTCCAGTTCAGGTGTCTGCCTGAACAAGAACTGGAATTTTGGACATTTTGAATGCAAGGAAGCTTTTTTCTAGCATTGCAAGCCTTTCAGGATCTTCAAGGGGACCTGAGTTAGGTTGACACCAAGATAGTAGTAGCCTACATTGCCTGACAAGGGGACACCAAAAGTCTTTTCTTGTTACATCTTGCAAATAAACTTTTCGTGGGGCAGAGAACCACTTAGAGTCAGTTAAGGTTGGTCTTCTTGCCAGAGAAGCAAATCCAATTATTGGTTCGGTTAGGCAGAATATTTTTTCAACAAGTGCCTCATACCAATATTGGCCCTATGGGTCGTTCCAGCAGTACTTCTCAGGGAGACTTCTCTGAACATGCAGCTTCTGATATTTGCAGCAGGATACCAATGCAAAGACTCCGTCATACAAGGTTCACAGTGCCATGGAATTTTCTGTTTGATCTTTGCCTCTGGTTAAAATAAATCTTATATGGCAAGGTCAGTAACAGCACCCTAATCCAATGAGACTACTTTTAATAGCCTGGCTATGGAATAGGCTACACTAGAGGTGCAGGGATTCTCATCTGTGGTTGTTCAGACCTTGGTGACCAGAAGATCATCCATAAACGCTACATAGGAGAGGATATGAAAGAAGTCTGTTTTGTCTGCTCAGCAAAAGCTTTCTCTTCTGTGTTCCCTGCTCTAGCCAATATCCTTGACATTTTACTGTGAGCGCTAGAGGTTGGTCTGGAATACAACTCCATTTAAGGTACAGATCTCTACTTTATCTTTTCACAGGCGTCAGATGGGTGCAAAAGCCAGTGACCAGATGCTTCTCCCATATGACAATCCATATGACCTTGAGGGAAATCCTTGTTCCCTCTGTGGGACTTAGGCTTGGATCTGGGAGCACCCTTTGCTCCAATAGGTTTAATTTCCTTTGAAGTACCTCACGGTAAAACTAGTTCTCCTGACAACAACTACTTCAGACAGAAGGATGTTGAAGATTGCAACACTTTCCTGCAAGGGCCCTTTGGTGTTTTTTTATTTCTTCCCCTTTTTATCAGCGATAGGGATACCACATCTATATCCAAAGTTCAATTTTAAAGTAGTATCCAGTTTCCAGAAAAACTGGAAAGTAGTCCCTCTGAGTTTTCACACGAGAGGCACTGAGTGCACAACAGGAAGACTTCAGTTTTCTTACACACAGTCGAGTTACTAACTGTACACTTTCCTCCTTTGACCAAGTACACTATCTTTTTATTTAGCCATCAGGCCCTCAAGAGTCATCCAATCTTGGGTTACCAGGATGATTAGATTGGCATGCAGGAAGTAGGCCTTTCTGCTCTGAAACAATTGCAAGCCTATTTTGACTAGAGGGGTGGCAGCCTTTGGGGCAGTTATGCCAGGATTGCTTGGAAGATATAGGTAAGGACTAGCTTGAAGGTCTGTGCGGCCTTCATTCAACCTTGCAAACTAAATATGCAACCAGCAAGTTTGGGACAAGAGAGATCAATTTTTTCTGGCTTTAGCAGCTTTTCTTTGATTGTCAGTGTCTCTTTTCATTTGTTCTCTCTGCCCTATATTAGCTTTGGTATATCCCGTTATGTGCTGATGTGAGGTGGGCCAAGAAAACAGAAAATTGTTATCACTTACTGTAATTTCCCTTTCCTGGCCCATCATCACGTCAGCATAGGACTTCCTCCCTAGTGGATTCCAACAATTTTTGGGACAGCGTGACATTGTTTGTCATATTTGCCTATATGAGGAGAATGGAGAGCAAGAAAAATCAGATTGTGGCTAGGAGACGTCGATTTTGGACCCCCCCCCCATGCTAATGAAGCGGCCTTCTGACGGTTTTGTGCTTTGCACTACGCTCATCTCCGACAATATCCCACTAAGTTTTTCAACTTCACCAGGATAACCATAGCCACATTCGACTACTTACTGGACTGGCTGCACCCACGGCTGCAGCGGAGACATACCAACATGAGAAGATGCATACCTGCAGATGAACTTCTCCTAGTGACCTTGAGGTAAGAAGTCAGTAATTTATCAAGTGTCAGGTTGCCTACCCCTGGTCTACTGTGTGTGTGTATATACAGTATGTATAGATAATAAATATCGTATTCATTTATGTGCCAGTAGAACGTTGTTTTACTTAAAAAGCTAAAGCTAAAAAGATGTTTCATTTTTTTCTAGGTTTCTTGCAACTGGCCAGTCCTATACCACTTTAAACCATTATTTTTTACTGGGCATTTCAACTATTTCGGAGATAGTGCATGATACTTGCTTAGCCATATGGGAAGAGCTGTGTCCAGCAGTGATGCCATTACCAGATAGAAACATGTGGCAAAGAATAGCAGAAGGATTTTGGAATTGAGCAAACTTTCCAAATTGTATCGGAGCTCTTGATGGAAAGCATATCTGTAGCCAAAAGCCTCCACGTTCCCAGGTCTAGATTTCATAACTACAAGAAATATTTTTCATTGGTTTTCATGGCTATCTGTGATAGTAATTATGAATTTATCACTGTGGACATTGGAGCATATGGCAGCAGTTTTGATTCCAGAGTGATCCGTGAGTCTGTAATGGGTCGAAGACTGCGAGAAGGGCGATTCAACATACCATTTGATCAGCCTCTGCCTGGAACTGAAGGACCAGACCTGCCTTTCGTGCTTGTTGCAGATGAGGCCTTCACACTTTCGCAATATCTTCTTGGGCCGTATGCCAGAAGCAATTTTGGACAGCAAGAAGAGGATCTTTAATTATCAGCAGAGCCACGCAAGACGCCTCATTGAATGTACATTTGGCATATTGTCCAGTAAATGGCTTGTTTTCCAAACACCCTTGCAAATCAGTCTTGAGAATGCTGAGTTAGTAATTCAGGCCTGCTGCATTCTGCATAATATTGTCCGGGAGAAGGAGGGCATCCACGTTGAGGAAGAGGAAGAGTTCCACCTGCCTTCCGTACAGTACAGCAGAGTACGTGCAGGGAGATCCTGCCATGCGTGAACAATTTGCCAACTGCTTTCTATCTCCATCAGGAGAAGTTCCATGGCAGTACCAATATATATAAATAATGCATAGTTTGCATATAATAGTGCAAATTTAAATTTATTAATTAATTAATTTGGTTATTTTATTGTGTTTTGATAGCATAAAAAGACACAAAAGCACATGATATGTTCAAAACGGTTTTAGTTTTATTATTCTGCATAACCCGTTTAAAATAAATGTTTTTTCACTTAACTGTTTTTTTTATTTATCAAAGTATGAAAAAAGCATAAAATATGCAAAATTTTAAAAAATCGTAGTTTAACATAAAAACCAGGTTACAAATCCTGATAAAAAGAGGTGGGGGATGGGGAATAGGAAGTGGAATTTTGGGAAGAAGAACCAGAGCTGGTTTGACTATTAGCTTGAGAAACATTGGCAGAATTTGAGCTAGTGTTTACACTCTGAGGATATGTTCCCTGTGAGGATTGAGCATAAGAAGGCCTCTGGGTATTGTGCATTGAGAAGTATGCACGCATAGGGGTCTGTGGATAGGGCGGTAGATATGGTTGGGCAGGAAGACATGGGGACTCATAGGAATATTGACGGTGGCCAGGGGGTTCATACTGGCTAATAGTGGGCAATGGTGTTCCTGACTCGGCAGCTCTAATACATCCCCCCACATAATTAAATATACTCATATGTATCTCCATCCTCCTCTCTGCTGGTGCTTTTTGAAGTGTATGATAAATTGTCCTCAGGAAGGATGCATTTGAGTTATTTGGATCACAGAATGGAGTTTTATTCTCCTGTCTTTTAAAGGAGGTCATCTCATCCATGAAGGACTTCGTGGCTTTGTCCATCTCTGGATTTTCAGGCTTTTTGCCACGCCGCGAGGATCGTGATGTTGTTGGCCTGTCATGACTAACCTGTGGAGAATAATATACCGATTGAGAAATACAATGATGCTTTGGTGTACATCAGATAAAGTATAGTAATCAATAGTATGCTTACATGTACGGATCTTTGTGAAGAGCTTGGACGTGCACTTGGACATGCTGTCTCATCCACAGACTGGGACTGGCCTTCTCTCTCTTGTGTGGCTTGCTCACCCTCCTGCACTGCTTCTGTCTCATTATTGTCAGTGTTCTCCTCACACTCTGAGATGTTTGATGATGTACTACAATAAAAAGGAGGAACATTTGATCACCAAACCTTACTATATGGAGACCTACTTTTTTTGACTTTCTAGATGGAACATCCAAACATTACTTACGGTCTAACGTCCATGACTTTCCTTAGGAAGGACAACATTTCAAAGTAGACAGATTTTTTCTTTGTGGTATCTGGAACCGTCTGCACACTCTGCCTCATCATGCAAATCTCTGCGAAAACGGTCTCTCAGAGCACGGTACCTTCTGTTAATTTTCAAATCCTGTAAACACACATTGAGAAAGAATTTGAGTAAAGATTTTGACATTTAGATTATGGAAACATGTGAGTAATGTATTATTATTATTTATTATTATATAAGATTTATATAGCACCGACAGTTTACACAGCGCTTTACAACATTAGGGCAGACAGTACAATTACAATACAATTCAATATAGGGGTAAATCAGAGAGCCCTGCTCGTTAGAGCTTACAATCTAGGAGGGAGGGTCAAGTTATACAAAAGGTTAATAGCTGTGGGGGGTGAGTTAATGGAGAAAATAGTGCAGTTGTTAGATGAAGGCAGGATAGGCTTCTCTGAAGAGGAAAGTTTTCAAGAATCGCCTAAAAGTGGATACATTTGGAGACAGTCTGACAGATTGGGGTAGCGAATTCCAGAGGATGGGTGAGGCTCGGGAGAAGTCCTGGAGGCGGATATGGGAGGAGGTGATGAGGGAGCTAGAGAGCAGGAGGTCTTGGGCGGAACGAAGAGGGCGATTATGTTGGTATTTTGAGACTAGGCTACTGATGTAGCTGGGGGCAGAGTTGTGGATGGCTTTGTAACTTATTGTTAGTATTTTGAATTTAATTTGTTGGGCAAGTGGCAGCCAATGGAGGGATTGGCAGAGAGGGGTAGCAGACACTGTGCGGTTTGTAAGGTGGATGAGTCTGGCAGCAGCATTCATGATGGACTGAAGGGGGGATAGTCTATTTAAAGGTAAGCCAATAAGGCTTACCTTTAATGTACTGTTAATGTACTGTTCAGGCTCTTGCTGCAGCAGAGCCAAAGCATGTGGAACTCTGCTCTGTATGCATTGTTATTTAACGTTTGTAGCAGGGATGAACCGATACCATTTTTTTTACAATGAGTACGAGCACCGATACTTTTTTTTTTAGTACTCGCCAATACCAATTACTGATACATACCGCAACTGTTTTGTTTACACTTCAGCTGTCAGCAATGGTACAAAGCATTGAAAAGTCATTTAAAAATAAAATAAATTGATTTTGTTTTTTAATTTTGCGCTTATTTAATGTGAAATGTGTAAATATGTTAATATATATGTGTGAAAATATTCACTAACAAAGCAAACGAAAAAAAAATTTTAATTGTTTATCCTTTATAAAATAGACGTGCACAAAAAAAAAGCAGGAAAATAATAATTAAATGGAGGCGAATATGAAGTTATTTAAGGTGATTAGAGTAAATTAAGGGTTAATAAGGGGTTAAACAGAGGAACATTTGTTTATCCCCACTGACAGCTCAAAGAACCGAACCTGAAAGTATCGGTTTCAGGTATCGGTGCACTTGCACGAGTACCGATACTTGTGCAAATACTCGGTATCGGTTCCGATACTGATACTAGTATCGGTGCAACCCTAGTTTGCAGTAATGCATGTGAATCTTTGCATCAACCATGCCCTCTCTGCTGAACATTTCATTAAAAAAAATGTTTGTTAGAATGTTTGCAGAATTTTTATAATAGAGACATAGGAATACTGAAATAAAGTTTGCTAAAATGCTAACAATAACCCTGATTTATTTACAACCAAGCAATAATCTAATGATTACATAAAAACACTGACAAGAGAGCAAGCTGCAGTTGGGCAACACTTACCACGTTGATCACGCTGTTTGGGAGTCATGGTGGACCAATTTGGTTACAAGCTTAGAGATTTCATCCCATAGTTGCTGTGTTCTTACTCTGTCACTGTGGTCCAGACAGGTTGAGTCCCACAAGCCTGGCCTTTCGTGCGCCAGGTTTATAAGCTCCTCATGGGAGACATCTCTTGTCATGTTTCTCCTTGGGCATGTACTGGGGATGTACTTCCTATGACCAACTACTGCCTGGGTCATAGGTTGAGTTCACAGATAAACAAAAAAATAAATTATTTCTTCAAAACGGATCTTAAGTGATCGGACGTTGACGGACATTGTCCGTTAACGTCAGTTAATATCCGTTTTCACGGATCTGGATGTAGCCTTGTACGTTTAAAAAAAACTGATAAAATCGGAAACGGAGGTTAACGGATGGTAACAGATGGTCATCCGTTTGCCCATAGGAATGCATTATCGTCCGTTGATGGATGGAAGAAAAATGGAGAGACGGTCCGTCCGTGTGAAAGGGGCTTAAGGGTTTCCATTTTTTTTTTTTTTTAGAAAAATACAATATAGTAACATCTCTACAAAAATGCAACTACCACAAACAGGATTTTATATTTTTATTGAATAAGGCACTGTGTCTTGAGCTATGGGTCATGACCCAAATTGGGTCGTAGATGAATTTGTGATGGGTCTTGACTTGACTGTATAGCCTAAGTTGTCCAAATGTGAAATGAATGGATCAGTGGATAGTGATATAGCAGAATGACTGTGATTGACAGCACAGACACATATGGAGAACTGGAGTGTGTGTGAGGTAAGGGCAGAGGGAATTACACAGACAAGATCTGATCTCTGCTGTACAGGGACTGCAAAAGGCTAAAACTAGGTCAAATTCAGGTATAATACTGCTTGCATTAAAAACAATCCTAGTGTTTTACACTTCAAAATTGCATTGATTTATTATTATTATTATTTACATGGAGATCTGATTTAAAAAGTTTTTGTAAGTGAATCAGCATGTACATGAGAATGACACTCAGGAATCTGTTCTCTTTTGAATCATAATTATTGTTTTAATAATAACATGTTAACTTTTTACTTTTCTACATTATAAATGGGGAAATAATAAGACCTATATTTCAACAGAAAGAAATGTGGGGTTTTTTGTTGTTTTTTTTTTTCTTTTAAATATCATGTTACAATATTTTTTTGAAGCTTTTGAAAGAATAAAGGTGTATACATACAGGAGGAAGGAGGCATACTGAAAAACAAGACAAAGTAAATACAGGGGTTCCCCGACTTACGAACGCCCGACTTACGAACGACTCCTACTTACGAACGGGCCTCAATGCCGGCTGCTTGTGCTTCCTCGATGGTCCTGGATACCTCCAAGCAGCTATCTTGCCTCATTCCACACATTCCACACTGCAGTACTTCATGTACTGCATGGCCAGAAGAGCCCCAGAAGCACTCGGGACATGCCACATTCCTGCACATGCGGAAGCCGGAACATCTCACATCTCTGCACAGGCGGAAGTTACACTTACAAGCAGTGTTCCGACTTGTGAACAGATTTCACTTACGAACAAACCTACAGTCCTTATTGCATTCATAAGTCGGGGACCCCCTGTACAAGTTGTCTTAACAATTTTGTAATTAATCTTATAATGTGATAAATGTTTATAAATATGTTATTACCAGATATTACTGTTTGGCACTATGAAAGTGTGCATTTCTATGTATATGAAATTTAATGTATGTAAACATGTATCTATGTTTTATTAAATACTTTACTATCCACTACTCTATTCATTAATTTGTTACCATGAGCTTCATACAAAGTCCCACCCTTTTTGTTGCATTTTTGCTGCTTTCGCTACTGCATTTTTGCTCCTTTTCCTCTTAATGATAGTGATGGAGGCACATGACCATACACGTCCATGGCTTCATTCAAAGTCCCAAATTCCCCAATTCCCCCCTTTCTATGATTTATAAATTTAGGGATGGAAACTCATGGTAGCATCTAACTGGTTTTACCTTTTCAATAACTAGTCCTGCGCTTAGTAACAATGGCCCAATGATAGCTTTCCCCAGACAATCTGCTTGCTCTTTTAACTAAGTATTATCTCTAATTCTATTCTACTCTGGTGATCGATTTCTACATATTTACTTGGCATTATGATATCATTGTGCATATGGCAACTTGTGTGTTGAACTGTGGTGTTGCCCGGATTCCATTCAGTTCGGGAGCTACAATGCGCACTGCGGACGTTCCTCTCCCCGCCCGCCTCCTTGACACTCGGGGGGCGGACGCGCCATCACTGCGCATCAACGTCACATCAACGTGCCGGACGTGCGGCGTCCTCGTGACGCTGTCTCGCCAGCGGGCCTTTTTAATCTCCACGAGCACCTGGGTGAGGCTGCGATGGCGCCAACTGCCAGACGAGTCACCGCCCAGATGTCGGCACCCCTCCCCTTGCCATGCTCGTGTGTGTGACGTTGGGGGTTGGTCTGCAGCGGCGTGCATTTATAGGCAGCCGCCCTGGTAGGGTCTGGGTTGCTCTGAGCCCTCTTGCACATTGGCCTTCACGTTCTTTGTTGGACTGGTTTCCCTCCTCCCATCAAGTACCGCGTATTTATCAGACCCTCACGAGCCACCCCCTCCCCTTGTCCCCCCCACTTTCCCCTCCTCTGCAATTGGGTGTTTTGGTGGCGACCTTCCATTTTGGTCTTCCACCTCCACTCCTGTTTAGTCACAATAGTTTTCATTTTTGCACAAAGCATCTTTGCTATCCAGCCCACCCTCACTTTTAATTATTAATTCACTCACATAGAGCCAATATTGGTTCACTTGATCGACGCACTCATTACTGATGCTTCCCATGTTTACACCTGGAGTGCTCAGTATGCCTGGATCCACCTGGGGCGTTGTCTGTGATGGGTGCCGCCACGGAACATGCCCCCTCAGCTCCAGATACTGATGCCCTCGGGTGGCTCACGGTCCCTGACATTGCGCCATTAAGGGCACATATACTTGTAAGTGATCTTGTTTAAAATAGAAGGGGGGGTGTGTTTTCTATCTACCTTCCCCTATATTGATACAAGCTAGTTTACTTAGTTAATGTATTCTCCCTTTGCAGATGCATCACATGTCTGCTCCTGAAGAGCGTCTTAAAGCCGCAAAACGCGTCAAGCTACCAGATGTCATGTACTTCAATGACATGCTCTTTAAGATATGTGCTCATATATACAATTTTAATTGTGTCAGGGATCAGGAAGCCAATAGACCCTGCAGGCGCTATCTTGCAATATGTGTATATCCAATTATGAATGTTGGTGGATTCCTTAATCTTATCATGTAATTAATGTTTATAAAAATGTTATTACCAGATATTACTGTTTCAGAAATTGGCACTATGGAAGTGTGCATTTCTATGTGTATGAAATTTAATGTATGTAAACATGTATCTATGTTTCATTAAATACTTTACTATCCACCATTCTATTAATTTTGTTACCATGAGCTTCATACAAAGTCCCACCTTTTTTGTTTGCTTTTTCTGCTGCATTTTTGCTCATTTTCCTCCTAATGATAGAGATGGAGGCACATGACCATACCCGGCCATGGCTTCATTCAAATTCCAAAACTCCCGAATTCCCCCCTTTTTATGATTGACAAGAAGGTAGGGAAAAAAAGGAAAGAGGGGTTGGGGGTCAGAGGGGGGCATAGTACCTTAAAAAGTCACAAAGGGGCTAGGGAGCACTCTCAGGTACCCATTTTAGTGGTTGTATATTTCACAGAGTTGTTGTAATTTATCCAGGATGCCCATGTAGTTCTAAAGTTTTCTGTAGAGTCAGAGAAATAATTTTAGGGCCATAATTTACAGTTAATTCTAAACTGATAATCTGTATAGGCTTTTAAAGTGTTGCCTGTGGCCAATTTTGGGCTTTATAGTTTTTCACCATTTAACCACTTCCTTACCAGGCCATAAGAAAATGACGCCAGCAGAACACTCTCTCCCTCCAGGAGGGCGTCATATGATGTCCGCCCCTTCTCGGCGCACAGCCGGGGATGAAGCGTGTCCCTTGGGTCCTTTGTGCAAAAAGGTCCTGTAGACGCTATAACTTTTGCGCAAACCAATCAATATACGCTTAATGGGATTTTTTTTTGCCAAAAACATGTAGCAGAATACATATTCGTCTAAATTGATGAAGAAATTCGTTTTTTTACATTTTTTTTTATTGGGTATGTTTTATAACAGAAAGTAAAAAATATTGTAATTTTTTTTTTTTAAATTGTCGGTCTTTTTTTGTTTATAGCGCAAAAAATAAAAACCGCAGGG
This sequence comes from Lithobates clamitans, assembly GCA_037952925.1. Taxonomy (NCBI): domain Eukaryota; kingdom Metazoa; phylum Chordata; class Amphibia; order Anura; family Ranidae; genus Lithobates; species Lithobates clamitans. Next base: position 6,278,417 of record JBBGZY010000044.1, read on the forward strand.
GTGATCAAATGCCACCAAAAGAAAGCTCTATTTGTGAGAAGGATGTCAATTTTATTTGGGTACAGAGTCACACAACTGTGCAATTGTCAGTTAAAGCAACGCAGTGTCGTATCGCAAAAAAATGGCCTGTTCAGGAAGGGGGTAAAACATTCTGGAGCTGATGTGGTAAAAGCATGTGTAAACCCTCACGTTGTAAAAAAAAATGAAAGGCAAAACATTTATGTATTGATATAAAAAATATTTTTCTTTTTTTTTTTTTTTTTACAAGTGATCACATTCCCACTGTTCTCAGGTGCATAAGCGCTCAGAGTGTTGGGGAGGAGAAGCAGTGGTACACTGAGCTTTCCAGTGAAAGGCTATACAAGGGGGTGTGTGTCAGGGCAAGTCTGCTCATTGGAGGGGAGCAGACTGAGTTCCCAGCACAGCTAAAGAACTGACCACAGTGTGTTCTCCTGCTTAGTGTGGTCAAGTTTTAATAGGAAAGCAGAGGGACTGGCAGGAACACCAGGAATTTTACACAAAGGAAGCAATACAAAAAGAACAGGGTGCTTTTTCTTACAAGTACTTGGCACCTATCAGAAATATGAAATGTTGGGTAACATATTCTTTAAAGGGAGAAAATTGATCAGATGGGGAGGAGAACACTAAAATGGTCATATAAGTTGGTCAGATAAGGAGGGGCACTAATATGACTACAATCATATAGCCTAAGTTTAGTCCCAAAATATTTCTCCTATTTAGGCCCCGTTGATTAGGTAACCCTTGTGAAGAATTGCAAAGTTTAGGTCCCACTATGCCACTAAAATGTGATACTTTATGAGCTGCACAAGGAAAGAAGCAGCAATATTTTGGAGATATAATGCATATGTCAAGATTGATAAAAAGACAGCTTCTTACTTCTTTATGGCATCCGTAAAATATGTTTTTTTAAATATTCCAAATGGTATCAAAGGTGACATGTCAAATGTTTTGTGTTTGAATTATGGAATGCAGGTACATAAGCATTACAATATTTACGGAAGGTTGAGATTGCTAATTTCTTCTGTGGGATTACCTGAAGATATTTTCAATTAGTTGTTCTCTCAATTATGTGACACAAACAGGCAATGATTTTACTAAGGTCAGAATTCTATTTAGGTCTGAGGCACCATAAGCTCGATAACCTAGAAATGCATTCAGCAGAAATATCCTTAAGGTAATTGAACTGACTCTATTGTTGGAGATGGCTTTTGGATTTATAAATATGCCTTTTAACATTTTTTGGCATTTATATTTCAGTTTTTTCGAAACTGAGTCAAAATGAATGAAAAGACAATAATGCCTCCTAGCATTCTTTCCCAAAGAAGAAATCAACATTGCAGCATGAAATTGGAAAGAAATACAATATTTTTCCATTTTGTATCATTCATTGTTAGTGTACAAAGATTTCTGATGAAGCAAAGAAATTATATTAGCAGCTATTGACTTGCACAGAATGATTAATGATTCTTAATTGGTGCAATTACAATACCAAATATAATATGCAAATACTTAATTTGGGGGGAAAAATACTTCCAAACAATGTAAATTATTATAACCCAGTGAGCAGAGATAATTCTAAATTCTTCTTTCTCTAATTTTGCTCATTGTGCTCAAGTTGTTTGCAATGACACTTTTGTCAAAAATGGTAATTGTAATTATAAAAAAAGTTAGAATTATACTCACAGAAGTTGATTTGTAAAAATTGGAGAAAGGAAATAAGTGGTAATATCCATAGCAACCAATCAGAGATAACAGTTTATTTTTCCTCTGTAGGTGCAATAACATAAAGCTGGAATTTGGTTGCAGTGGCTAACAACGATAGTTTTGCTTCCATTTCTTTCAATGCATCAATAATGGACATGTTTTCATCAACCAAAGACATAAAGTTTTGTTTCTTCTCCTTTTGTTATCATTCTCTGGCTATCTGATATATAATTGCTTCCCCAATATTAAAGGTTTTTCAATTTAAACAAAATGTGAACCACTGGTTTAAGCTTCTCTATGTACTGTCTTTGAGTCCTCCCCCATTGCCATATCCCCCTACTTTTCATAAGGCCAGGGCCCATTATATTAGATTTCACCTACAGAATTGACTACATTCCACTGTAACCAAGTTGCACTCAATTGCAGCGATATTTGTCCAGCAACAATTGTGGCAGAATCACACTACATTGTTAGGTGCCATTGAATAGCACCTGAACAAGCTGATGTGCGATTTAACATTTTAACAGCGCATTTTAAATTTACGGGCAGAATGATGTGGACAGGGCCTTTAAACAATACTGAAGGGCTTTACATTTAGCTGAATTTACATTTGCTTAAAGCTGAACTCTAGGCAGATATGAAAGACAAATAAAAAGAGAAGTCCAGCCAAAGCTCTTTTGGCTGTACTTCTCCCACGGATCACAGGAGTGCAATTAGTTTTGCAATCCTATGACCCATTTTCAGCAGAGAGTGGGCTGAAGTCCACTCTCTGCTGACGTCACCAATGTCAGTCCAGGCACCGCTTCATCCCGAGCACAGAGTCTGGATCTGCCAGGTGCCTGGACTGAGACTGGCTCAGCCTCTCAGCAAGCCGCTGAGAGCCTGAGCTGGCCGCTCTGCCCCTCCACAGCCCAGCGCTACAATGAGCAAGAAGGGGAAGAGCAGAGAGCTGTGACTGACAGTGTGCAGCTCTCTGCTCACGGAACTCTGAAAACCGAGTGATCAGCAGTGTATGGTCGCTCAGTTCTCTCTGTAGAGGCGCCGAGCGACAGATGCAGCATCAGACCGATGCTGCATCCACCTAGGTGAGTATAAATAGGGAAAAAAAAAAATCTTTACTTCTTTTTTAATGAAGTTCTACAACATTAATACATCATTATATGTATTTTTTAAATGCAAGCCGTGTAACTACCCACATTTAAACTGGTATCAGACTCTTCCAATCCCTGTGTACCAGAGTGTAAGAGGAAGAAGCAGTATAAGGAGCCAATCAGAAGCATGCTGATAGAAAAAGAAAGCAGAGTGGCAAAGGGATGAGCTAATCTCTGTGCTGCTTCTCCTTTCACTATCCAGTCACAGGTTGAGGTGTTTCCAGGACAAATGAGATTCAGACTAAGGACACCTAATGGCAGAAAAGGTACTTTGGGGAAATATCTGTGGATTAAAGGTAAACAATGCTGACAAAAAAAAATGTTTTTGTCTTTTATTAAGCGATTCAATTTAATTTAGCTTTTTATGGGTGGAATTCTGCTTTAAATATTTAATAAACAGTATTTTTTAAAGTGGAGTTCCACCCAAAAATGGAGCTTCCACTTTTTGGATTCCTCCCCCCCTCCGGTGTCACATTTGGCACCTTTCATGGGGAAGGAGGAAGCAGATGCCTGTCTAATACAGGTATTTGCTCCCACTTCCTGGCATAGATCACCTACGCCACTTCCGGCGCCTACTCTGTCTTCCCCCACTGTATTCTGGGTGACACACAAGTCCCAGAACACAGCAGGGACCAGTGAGGACGCGGAGCATGCGCAGTAGGGAACCAGGAAGTGAAGCCGCACGGCTTCACTTCATTATTCCCTTACCGAGTATGGCGGCGGCAGCAGCCGAGAGACGACGGACAGGTGGGCTTTGGCTGCCGACATCTCGGGCTCCCTGGACAGGTAAGTGTCCATATATTAAAAGTCAACAGCTGCAGTATTGGTAGCTGCTGGTTTTTAATATTTTTTTTTTCGGCGGTCCTCCGCTTTAAGACCCACCAGATTCTTATTAAAATGATTAGATCATCTCTTCAATGATGAAAAAGATCATTTGTATTCTTCCCTCACAAATCTTTCATTTCTAGGTCAAGGAAACTAGAAGCAAAAGTCTGCCCCGGTGGGACATAGTTCACACTCCCTTAAACAAAATCTACCCCTCTGTCTCTGTCTCTTTGTCTCCCCGCTGTCTCTCCCTGTGCTGGAGATGTGACTGCTGTAGGAGAACCCAACGATGCTCATTTCTCTGGCCCCAAGTATGATTCTGATGTGTGACTTTGTCTTATTATAGAATATCAATATAGCAGTACTACCTCATATGAAATGCCCCTGAAGAAAGGACTCTACACAGGTCCAGAAACACGTCGATCTTAACATTGAAAGATTTGCTTTTTTCATATTTGTCATGTGATTTTGTCTATGTTCTATATGCAATTTACTCTTGGTGTTTTATGCACCACTTATTTTATATTAATACATTTCAATATTTTTTTTCTACTATTTTGCTTACTAGTTGCCTATAAAGACCTTTAGTATTTCCTTGGGGGGTACTGCTTATATAATATCATCACACTCCTTAGCATCCCCCAATTTAATGTCCTCAGTCCCCCACTTTAATGTCCCCAGCCCCCCCACTTTAATGTCCACAGCCCCCCACTGTAATGTCTACACTTCCCCCACTGTAATGTCCACATCTCCCCAATGTAATGTCCACAGCCTCCCCACTGTAATGTCCACAGCTCCCCCACTGTAATGTCCGCAGCTCCCCCACTGTATGGTCCACAGCTCCCCACTGTAAAGTCCACATCTCCCCACTGTAATGTCCACATCTCCCCACTAATGTCCACAGCCCCTCAACTGTAATGTCCGCAGCTCCCCCACTGTAATGTCCACAGTTCCTCCACTGTAATGTCCACAGCTCCCCCACTGTAATTTCAACAGCTCCCCCACTGTAATATCAACAGCTCCCCCACTGTAATGTCCACAGCTCCCCCACTGTAATGTCCACAGCTCCCCCACTGTAATGTCCGCAGCTCCCCACTGTAATCTCCAGAGCCCCCCCACTGTAATGTCCACATTTACCCACTGTAATGTCCACATCTTCCCACTGTAATGACCACATCTCCCCACTGTAATGTCTGCAGCTCCCCCACTGTAATGTCCACATCGCCACACTGTAATGTCCACATCTCCCCCATACATCGCAGTCCATAGAACACCACATCACAGCCCTCAACAACTACACTTTAATGTCCTCAGCGAGTCAACACACACTTTCCTCCTTTTCAGCTTTTCATACTAGTGTCCTCATTGCCTGTAACTTCGCCCCCTCCCTCACTTACCTTGCACAGACCAAAGATCGGAGGGAGGCACAGCATGTCTCCGATGGAGGGCGGGTGTTGCAAGATGGTGATCGGTTGCTAAGACGGACCTTCATCCTAGCAGCCAATCACCTGCTCCACCCTCCATCCAAAACTGTCCCACCTCCCGCTGTCGGCTTTGTGAGGATTACAGACACTGCAGGGGGAAGAAAAGGCTGCTAAATGACGGTATCGTGGCGGGCCACATAGGAGAGTGAGGCGGTCTGCATTTGGCCCGTGGTCCGCCATTTAGTGATGCCAGCTTTATAGGCTTGTAGATTTCTGTACTTAATAAGATCTACCATATGGAAGTTCTTTCTGCCTCAGGGAAAACAAATTTCACTACATTCCAGTGGAATCATTTCTGATTTAAGCCAGAATATCGAGAACATGTAACAACCCAATCCAAGATTATTATTGGGACTTTAACAGATGATCACAGGAATTCCTGTGAATTCTACACATTGACAGACTGGCCCTGGGGAATAGGGAAGAGCAGGAGGAGGCGCTCCCCCTTCACGACTTTTCTCTTTCTTGTTAGTTGTCACCTCTGGACAGGCCCTCTTTTCTTTTTTGCTTACAATCCACTTTTTACTTACCCCCTCCAGGCACAACGATCACTTGCAGTTGTACATTGTGATTAGCTGCGTTTACATGCGGCTGCATTTAGCTGCGTTGGAACATTTTTGCCATTTCTGATGTGCTTTCTGTTATTTTTCTTTCCTTGTTGCTGCTGCTATCCACAGGAGAAATAGTACACTGTGATTACCTGCAGTTATGTGCAGATAGCTGCAATAAATCGGTCCTGAACGCAGTCAAATTTTTTTTTAACCACACAAAACCCCATGCTAAAAGTTGAATTCTCTTCGCCCGTGTGAAAGGGGTCTAAGAGGCCATATGCAAACCACTCTGTAAAAACTGTATTCTTGCTCTTTATTTCATGGAGAATATTTTATCTTGTTAAACGTGGAAAGTCTAAGTAATAATATTGTAAAAAATACTAGAAGGTTGTCTTAAAAAAGAAAAAAAAAATCACCAATATGCAGTATTTCCTATGGCCTTGCCAGGTGGTGCATAATGGTACTGTTTATTGAAGCAACCTGGGAGCTGTTCTGTATTTGTTAATGTTAAGCCTGCCATAGACAGTTCAAATCTCAGTGGGTTCAGCATGGATCGAACCATGTCTGGGCAGGCTGATTGTACCCAAATTAAAGGGTAACTCCACTTTTGTGGGGAAAAAAAATAGCAAATAAAGAAAAAAATAATATAGCGCATATAATTGCGACACTAATCATATTGTGGTTGAATGTTATTCAAAATTATTTGGGGTGTTCGCGGCAAATTCGAATGCCGCGGAACACCCTTTAAAAGTCTATGGGAGAAATCAAAAGTGCTAATTTTAAAGGCTTATATGCAAGTTATTGTCATAAAAAGTGTTTGGGGACCTGGGTCCTGCCCCAGGGGACATGGATCAATACAAAAAAAGTTTTAAAAACGGCCGTTTTTTCAGGAGCAGTGATTTTAATAATGCTTAAAGTCAAACAATAAAAGTGTAATATCCCTTTAAATTTCGTAGCTGGGGGGTGTCTATAGTATGCCTGTAAAGGGGCGCATGTTTCCCATGTTTAGAACAGTCTGACAGCAAAATGACATTTCAAAGGAAAAAAAGTCATTTAAAACTACTCCTGGCTATTGCATTGCCAGTCCGACAATACACATAAAAGTTCATTGATAAAAACGGCATGGGAATTCCCCACAGGGGAACCCCGAACCAAAATTTTAAAAAAAATTGACGTGGGGGTCCCCCTAAATTCCATACCAGGCCCTTCAGGTCTGGTATGGATATTAAGGTGGAACCCCGGCCAAAATTAAAAAAAAAAAATGACGTGGGGGTCCCCCTAAATTCCATAGCAGACTCTTCAGGTCTGGTATGGATTTTAAGGGGAACCCCGCGCCAAAATTTAAAAAAAACGGCGTGGGGTCCTCCCAAAAATCCATACCAGACCCTTATCTGAGCACGCAACCTGGCAGGCCACAGGAAAAGAGGGGGGGTGAGAGAGCACCCCCCTCCTGAACCGTACCAGGCCACATGCCCCCCAAAACACCTTGTCCCCATGTTGATGAGGACAAGGGCCTCATCCCCACAACCCTGGCCGGTGGTTGTGGGGGTCTGCGGGCGGGGGGCTTATCGGAATCTGGAAGCCCCCTTTAACAAGGGGACCCCCAGATCCCACCCCCCTATGTGAAATGGTAAGGGGGTACAAAAGTACCCCTACCATTTCACTAAAAAACTGTCAAAAATGTTAAAAATGACAAGAGACAGTTTTTGACAATTCCTTTATTTAAATGCTTCTTCTTTCTTCTATCTTCCTTCATCTTCTTCTTCTTCTGGTTCTTCTGGCTCTTCTGGTTCTTCCTCCGGTGTTCTCGTCCAGCATCTCCTCCACGGCGTCTTCTATCTTCTTCTCCTCGGGCCGCTCTGCATATAAGCCTTTAAAATTAGCACTTTTGATTATTCATGTTCGTGTCCCATAGACTTTAAAGGTGTTCGCGTGTTCGAACAAACTTTTTTCTTGTTCGCATGTTCTTGTGCGAACCGAACAGGGGGGTGTTCGGCTCATCCCTACTTGCAATGTACATAGATCACCTGGAGGGGAATGTTTTTTCCCCACAAAAGTGGAGTAACACTTTAATTGATTTATCAACTTGGGTACAACCAGTCTGTCAAATGTTTTATGTTCTCCTGGCTGAGATGGCTTCCCCCGCTGGGAGAACACTTACAGAAGTCTCCATCATCAACACAGTCAAGGTGGTTGCAGGAAAGAAAATGCACCATCTATAGTTGGCTTTACTCTGACATGTAAAAAATAGGGAAAAGACCCCCACATCTCCAAAGAGGGAGATTGGAGTAGGGGGATGTAAGATTAATGCCCCGTACACACGGATTTTCCGATGGACAATGTCCGATCGGAGCGTGTTGTCGGAAATTCCGACCGTGTGTGGGCTCCATCGGACATTTTCCATCGGATTTTCCGACACACAAAGTTGGACAGCAGGAGTTAAAATTTTCCGACAACAAAATCCGATCGCGTCAATTCCGACCGTGTGTGGCCTGTTCCGACGCACAAAGTGCCACGCATGCTCAGAAGAAATTCCGACACGGGACAGCTCGTTCTGGTAAACTTAGCGTTCGCAATGGATACAGCACTTTCGTCACGCTGCAATGTTAAAAATGGTTTAATACAGCGCACTCTCTTCTTCTTTATAATGTGACAAGAATTAAGTAGTTTTGATGCTCATATTCACACACACTTCTCACAAACTTATTTCGTTACTATTGATTGGGATTCCCTCAATATATTTTGATTTCTCACATCTGACAACATATTTGTTTTTGTTTTTTTGACTTTAATGTAGATTCTTTTTTGTGTTTCTCTTTTTTAATTTTTTTTTTTGGTGATTTTGATTTGTACTCCCGAAAATGTTTGTGTGTTTTTTGTGACAAGTTCCCACAACACCATTGATATCTTGTTCTATTTAATCTTTAGGAGATTGTTTGGTGTTGTTGTCCCTTGTTAATTTCACATTTTCTGTTTTTAGAAATGTACCTGAATCGTCTCCAACAAACTGTCCTTTTTGGATGAAAACACACACAGGAGAGTAGAATTTACCTAAAAAAATTTTATTAAGGGGTCACAACTATAAACAAAGAGGGAGGCAACACTGGAGAAACTGCAGAAATTGGCGAAGCCTTGGACCCCCAGGGCAGACATCAATTATTTAAAAGCAAAATTGGTGGCCTGAGGAGTCCATATCTAAGGGAGGGCAGTCTGGTCCAGAAGTCCCAGAGATCCGGAAAGCAGCAGATGACATCTGTGTCCCCAGGCTGTGGTCATACGAGAGACTGCATCTTCTGTCAGACCAGACTGAACCCAGGGCAATCACTCTTTGGTCTTCCTTCCACGCTTCCTCCCAGGCTTTGGCTGTGGTGGTGGAGTTGTGGCAGCAGGAGGAGGAGGAGGAGGATCGTCGATCTCAATGACATCCGTCTTGTGTGTCAGTTCCCCACTTTCCCCCTTACGTAGGACTTTATAAATCAGGTCCTCAGAGATCTTGCGTTGGCCCTCCTGCATGCCCAGCAATTTGGTGGCAGCCATGCAGGCAAAGGCCTCTTCAGGACTGGGGAAGGCTCTGAGGGACGCCGAAGCCTCCTGGATCAGCCTGTATGCTGAATCCTGCACAGGACTGGGAGTTATCTTCCTGGCTCATTTATGTGGCAGGCGGAGGGGAGGAACCTGAGACTCAGTCAGGCTGCGACTTGTCCCAGGCTTCTCTTGGCTGCCACTTAGCCCCGCCTCCTCCTGGCTGACACTAATCCCCGCCTCCTCCTGACTGAGGTCTTCCTGTGTATGAAAAAGGGACATAGTTTTAGTATTTTTTACATCAATCACACACAATTTTCACCTCCTGACTGCTGCAAATTGAATGTTAACAAATATAACAGACTATCATTCTGAGCCCAGCATTTTGCATTCTTGTCCCAATTTTGGGTGCCCACTACTGTCTATTGATATGTAAAACACTTTGTGAAATCAGCAATTAGTGATCAATAATAACATCTAGTAAACATCATTTCTTTATTGCCCAGAAATCAGTAGAACAATACTATACCTGACTCCAGCTGGGCTCCTCCACTTCTTCCTGGCTGGAAGGCCCAGGTTGGACATCAGAAGCCTCAGCTGGTATGGAAGGAAGAGTGGAAGGAAGAGTGGAGAGGGATTCCCTGACTTCAGTGTGGTCTGACAGAAATCGCAGTCTCTCGTAGTACCACAGCCTGGGGACATAAACGTCATCTGCTGCAGCTCCGGATCTCTGGGAATCCGTGACCTTCTTGCGCTCCCTAAGATATGTGCTCCTCAGGCCACTAATTTTGGCTTTTAAATAAGAGATGGTTGCTGTGGGGACCACTGGCTTCACCAACTCCAGCAGTTTCTCCAGCGCTGCCTGCCTCTTCTATTTATGGTTATAGTGGGGGTGTCTCACCTGCCACAGACAGGGCAGCTCCCTGTACTTGTCTATGAACAGGGGCAGGAAATTGTGGTCGTTGAACCCATCCATTTTCTCTGCAAGACACAACACAAGACAAACCCCAATGTCAGGCCAAACTCCCCTAATCTTGTTACAATATAGGCTTCCATTTCGAAGCAGTATAGGCCCAAGTTTAGATCCATCCTTCGTTAGCATGATCGGCGTCTCCGATGCTCCTTCCTCCGCTCACAGATCGTACGTAAGACGCGCGCGTTACGATTTATACACACTGCGCATGCGTATAACTCCGCCCGCCCCTGACGTTCTTTCTAGTCTATTCCCCGCCCCTTTTCATTTGGCGCAGTGGAGGAAGAGCACATGGTGGATAGACAGCAGGATCGTGCTAATTACAGCAACGAGGAGGAGGAGGGGAGGAAAGGCCGGAGCCTGAAACGTCCCGATCCAGAAGGAGATTAAAGGACTCAAATATGTCCTTTGGGGAGATGTTGGAGATGGTGGGCATCCTGAAGAAGTCCGACTATGATGGAAAGTATGGGCCTTACCCCAACCACAATGTCCGAAAGGCCAAGATCATGGCGAAAGTGGTCAGGAGTCTGCACCGGAAATTCGGGTTACGACGATCGAAAGATCAGCTCAGGAAGCGGTGGTCGGACCTCAAATTATGAGAACATGAGCAGTACAGAAAGATCCGGAGAGTGCTGCAAAAAAGTAAGTAGTTGTGCTGTTTTCCTATTCTTTTTGTGTTTATTACATTCGTGCTGCTCCATGTGCTTTTAGGAACTGTTGTACAGTTTAAAATGGCAACTTTCATGTTCATGGGCACATTATTCGTTCGGATCACACATTTTTATTTCGGACGATAAAATACCATTGTTTAGGCCATATGCATTTGGCCACCATTTTGACGCCCTATACTTGTATTCAAAGAATTGGGTTGTGTAGATGGGTTTGTTACTAGAATGAAATGCAAACTAGATTCTGTGTAAGGAGAGGACACTGAGCAGCTGTTTTCACATCTGGACACTGGAGCACTAGTGTGGGACCCCAGAACACAATTTTTATTAGGGGGGCCACACAGGTGCTCCAGTGTATACTATAGGGGGGGATACATCTGTGAAGCTTGTACAAAACAGGAAAAGTATTGCAGCTTGACAAAGGACACTAAAAAAGCTACATCTTGGAACTCTGCTAAAATTGACAATTGTACCCCACTTCCAAGCAATGTTTCATCTTTATAGTTCTGCCATCAAATATCTGTGTGCTAAGTATACCATTTTTGTTTTACATAGGGGAGAAAAGACTCGGAGGACACCCCTCATCCGAGGAGACCAGAGCCCCCCCCCTCTGGAAGAAGGGGAAATCCCCCCAACGCAAGCTGAGCAGGAGGAAGAAGACATGGTGGAACTAGTCACCACAACAGGTGAGTGTCTGCAACCACAGGCTCAGATAAGAGATGGATGGTGGCATTTTTTTGAAACCTAATTTATTTTGGGGTTCCTCTCTTTTTAGGTGATCGTGAGGTTGTGGATGAAGATCTTTTCACATCCGAAAGTGCCCAGATCCTGATCGGGGAGATCATGGGGTGTAATTTACAATTGGAAAACATCAAGCAAAACATCAATGATGTTATTCCAAAATATAAAAACATCATTGATGTTTTGGGGCGAGTTTAAAGCCCCTCCAAATCACTTTCTTCTTTTGTGTGCTACAATGTGCGAAATGTTTTTGTGATTTTTACCAAAGCCAAATTTGGAGGATGCACACAGTGTGCCAACATGTGCTATCTGCCATCACGGGAGATCAATGGACGCGTTTTGGGGGTGCAACCCCTTCCTCAATAATAAAGTAGCGGTGAGGAAGGGCTTTCTCCCCCAAAACACGTCCCTTGATCCCCCCTGATGGCAGATAGCACATGTTGACATTGTGAAATTTGTGTGCATCTTCCAAATTTGGCTTTTCCAGGGGTGATTTCCCCCCATCTGAACGCAATATCAAACACAGTTTCTAAATACTCATGTCTGATATTGCCTTCCAGTTCTACCAAATGTGAACTTTGTAAGATCAAGATTTGTGTCTTTCTTGTTGGTTTTACACAGGCCTGTTTTCTATAAAATGCACATTTTGATTTTGGATAATGACATCACAAAAATTGTTATACAACAAACATGTTGGTTTGTCAGAAAAACCTTTGGTAAATGCACATGTGATTGTGCAGGTATTAAAAAGATTGTTCATCAAGAATGTGTGGATTATTGTCTCAACGCTACAACACTTTTGGGGTGATGTAATAGTTGTTTTATGAGAAAATGGGGGTTATTTCCTAAGGGCAAATCCTCTTTGCACTACAAGTGCAGTTTCAGTGCAGTTGCAAGTGCACTTGTAGTGAAAAGTATCTTTGCATTTAGTAAATAACAGCCAACAGTACTTTGTATAAGGTTACACAATCACGCCATTTTCTGCACTCCACACATTTCTGTCAGGGTCAGCTAAAACAAACACAAGCAGTAAATGTCCACAAAGAAGAGCCTGGGGGGAGATGCCTGTCGAGAACTTGAGGTCCTGCAGGCTTCTCCCTGTGGCCAAATACCGCAGGGTAGCGACCAACCTCTGCTCCGGAGTGATGGCTTGCCTCATGCAGGTATCCTGCCTGCTGATATAGGGGGTCAGCAAAGCCAACAAACGGTGAAACACGGGGTCCGTCATCCTGAGAAAGTTCCTGAAATCATCAGGATTATTCTCACGGATCTCACAGAGCAAAGGCATATGGCAGAACTGGTCACGCTGAAGCAACCAATTCTTGGTCCATGAACTCCTCCCCACCTGTTCATGGACTGGACTTGTGTCAAGGTCAGGACCCCAACACCAAGCCCCCGCACAGCACGAACTCTACGAGGAGTACGCATACGAAACATGGCTAGAAAACGGTCGGCTGCTCAGAACGAAGTAACAGAACGCACTGAAGAACAGCAAGGCCTGTGAAGAGTGACCTGAAAACCAGTAACGAACGAACAAGAATACAATGACTACCTAAAGTCACGCGGAACTTGCTTGCACGCACTGAAGAGCAGATACAAACCCACAAGCACAAACTGAACGGCAGAAAACGATCTGAAAGCCACAAGTCTGAAAAAGCGCGAATCGTCTCTCACCAAACTTTTACTAACACAAGATTAGCAAAAGGAGCCCAAAGATGCCGCGCTTGGTTCTGAACCGGCCTTTTCTAGTCTCGTCGTACGTGGTGTACGTGACCGCGTGGTTGTCGATCGGAAATTCCGACAACTTTGTGCGACCGTGTGTAGGCAAAACAAGTTTGAGCCAACATCCGTCGGAAAAAATCCTAGGATTTTGTTGTCGGAATGTCCGAACAAAGTCCGACCGTGTGTACGCCCTATAATAGAGAATGCACAAAAATTATATAAAACTTAATACATCTTTATTTGTACATGAAATAATTTTCTTGTTAAAAATTGGTCCAGATCAACATGATGAAAATACACAAAATACATAGATGTATGTAGAGCCTAGTGGACCAAAGTGTTTCGCATAGATCCGGTGCTTCTTCAGGATCCACAAGCTCTCAATATTAAGATATGGATACAATATCTACAATAAATGGAAAATAATTACAAAATGGTACAACACACTATTACATATTACAATTGCACATAAAAAAACACATTGTGGAGAGGTACCAGGCCATAGATGTAGAAAGGAGAGGAATTTTGCCCAAACCAATCATTATAAACTGCCACCACATGTTTAGACACAGTTCCTCCTCCTACTTATATAACTTTACTCTGACATGTGTGCACTAAATGCTCAGTCATGCAATCTTGGTTAATATCTTAATTTGCTATTCATGTGTAAGAAGCCCCTGTCTTCTCTCAGAGATATATGTAATAGTATAAGGAATCACAAATATGTCAATGTATTTTAAAATGAGCTAGTATGTTATGCGTGTCACAATTTTCTGGATGAATCTTTTCAAGCACTGGTTGTTGAAATATTTATACCAATGTACTTCTTTTTTTTGCTTCTGTTATAATTTCTTTGGTGTTCTAATCCTGTATATGTTTAAGCCACACCTGCCAAAAGTCACAGCTGTCTAACTCAATTTTTTCAAAAAAATGAACATTTACTACCATAGTTGAAAAAATATCAGACATTGCTTTTCAAGCTGACTTGACCTGTGTTGCCTTCAAACTGTTCATGGACCAAGAGCAATCTATTTTAAGTTCTGGATTAATAAACAATAGTTGACATTTTTACAGAAGAATTTTGGTCAGAGATTTGACAGTCTGCCACATTCGTGTGTCAGCTTGCCGAGACATTACTGAATCTATAACTTCATTTCATACCTGGAAGCATTTTATCAAACCAAGTTTAGGATGAACTTCTTAAAAAAAAGTCACTGATGTCAATGTATATTTATAACAGAGAAAGTGAAATAGACTGCATAGTACAGTGCATAAAAACACATTGCCATACCTGTGCATTTTTTGGTTAAGCTTTATATTTAAAGGAAATATATAGTGTATTTTTACTGAGCACATATTTTGCAGTGCTTTTGTGAGTCACTTTTACATGGTTACTAATTCGTGTTTTGTTACTTCCTCACATATAATAATTGATTGATTAGCGACTAGAATGAGCAAACGCTCAATTTCCTCTTAATCTGCCTCTCTTTTAAATAGCTGCCGAAGGAGGAGTTTTACTAAAACTGGGGCACACAGAATCTAGTGCCGCTGTTCATAGTAACCAATCAGCTTCTAACATCAGCTTGTTCAATTAGGCTTTGATAACAAAACCTGGAAGTTAATTGGCTATTATGTACAGCTGCACCAGATTCTGTGTGCACCAATTTTAGTAAAACTCCTCCTTTGCCAGTTATTTAAAAGAGAGGCCAAGCAAAAGGAAATAGAGAGTTTGCTCATCTCGACTAAAGTGTATCTAAAGTCTGCAATACTTACCTGTGCTTCATTGGTTCAATTAATCTTTTCCCCTGGCTTCTTCCAGGTGCTGTTTTTCTGCCATATTGATTGGCAGAAAAACATCACTCCGCGGTGCACACAAGCACTGTCGTAGAATGTAAACTGAACTGCGCATGCACAGCTCAGTGTACAATCTACATAAGGCTGTGAGCAGGCTGGTAAGTTTATATTATTGAAGAGACTTTTTTTTTAGACTTTAGTTGCACTTTAAGATATCAGGCAGACAGGGAGTGCCTTGATTTTAGTGAGTCAGCCCATACACTTGCTTTGTACTCAGACTTTGCTTTGTTTGTGCATGTACAGCAATGTTAATCACCTCCAGGCCTCAAGTACCCCCAACAGTTCATGTTTTCAGGTTTTCCATTATTTTGCACAGGTGATTTGATATGATGCTGTTTGTTCACTAAGGTTCTCTTACAAACCTTTGAGGGCCTCACAGAACAGCTGTATTTATACAGAGATTATTTTACACACAGGTGGACGCTATTTACTAATTAGGTGACTTCTAAAGGAAATTGGTTCCACTAGTTTTCAGTTAGGGGTATCAGAGTAAAGGGGGCTGAATACAAATGCACACCACACTTTTCAAATATTTATTTGTAAAAAGTTTTTAAAACCATTTATCATTTTCCTTCAACTTCACAATTATGTGCCACTTTGTGTTGGTCTATCACATAAAATCCCAATAAATTACATTTATGTTTTTGGCTGTAACATGATAAAATGTGGAAAATTTCAAGCCTTATTAATACTTTTTAAAGGCATTGTATTCTTTCATTGGAATGTGTTTTGTTTTGGTATTTGTCTTTTAATATTTCAGGCTTTAAAGACACATGTAAAATGCTAGCTGTTCCAGTCATAGTAAATTCCAATCAATGTGTACTTAGCAATATGGGTCTGGACTACACTGTTAACAAAAAAAGTCAACATTGCATTGCCACACAGTTACCGAGAAGGTGGATTGATCCTTGAAATGATACTTACAAAGTTTTGGCACCATCGTGATCCTAATTCCATGGAACCCAGTAACAGGACAAGCAGATAAGTAGCTACTGACACCCCTCAATGAATGATGCTACATCTGCACACCTCCAAAAAAAAACGATGCTGCATTCTCACACCAAAGACTGATGTTGTAGCCACAACCCATCAACAGACACTGTACTCACATACTTCTATACTGCACAACATGCCCCCCTATGGGTCACTTTGGAAGCACTTTCTTATTCTCTGGTCTCTCCCCGCTCACTTCTATGGCTCCCCCAAAAATCTAGACCTGCACCTATTAGCCCCTAATGTCCCATTCGCTTCAAGCATTGGACTCCACCAAATATTACAGTGGCCCAATTTCCCCACATCTACCACTCCTTCCCATTATAGGCAACCCATTGTTTTCTCCAGGTTTGGAGTCTCCTAGTGCCTTCCATTGGTGGGTTTGTTTGTTACAAATTTCACTGCGTCCATTCGTTCCTCACTGGTCATTCTGTCTATACAGAAATCAGAGACAAATATCAAGCCCCCCATACTGAACTTCTTATGCCCTGTACACACGATCGGACATTGATCGGACATTGATCGGACATTCCGACAACAAAATCCATGGATTTTTTCCAACGGATGTTGGTTCAAACTTGTTTTGCATACACACGGTCGCACAAAGTTGTTGGAAATTCCGATCGTTCTGAACGCAGTGACGTAAAACACTTATGTTGGGACTATAAACGGGGCAGTAGCCAATAGCTTTTGTCTCTTTATTTTTTCTGAGCATGCGTTGCACTTTGTGCGTCGGAATTGTCCACACACGGTCGGAATTTATGCGAACGGATTTTGTTGTCGGAAGATTTTATAGCTTGCTCTCAAACTTTGTGTGTCGGAAATTCCGATGGAAAAAGTCCGATGGAGCCCACACACGGTCGGAATTTCCGACAACAAGCTCTGATCGCACATATTCCATCGGAAAGTCCGACCGCGTGTACAGGGCATTAGATTTCTACAAATCAAGCATTGGCTAACTTCAGTGCTTGCTAATAGAGACCCGATGACCCAACTGTCATTGTTTAAACACATTTGTCATTGGACGCCTCTCTTTCCCAAACTTATATCCACTCTTTACTCACAGTTGAATAACCACAAAAAACCCTAACAACCATAGCCATGCGCACAGGGTGCGCACGGCCCCGTGTGGTGCATATTTCCAATGTTTATATTTCACCAAAGGGACCTTAAAAGGGACCTTAAAAGCACTAAAGACAGGGGAAGTTGGTCACTGTTCCATAAATATCCTTACAACTGAATTGTCTTTTAAAACAGTTACAAGGTGGTACCTGGTCCCATCTCGTGTGGCACATATTTACCCACCCACCCCTGGCACCTGTTTCAGGTGCCAGGGGTGACGTCCTCCACTTATGGTGGACATGCCCTATGCTCTCTCGGTTTTGGACAAAAATCCCTAATCTTTGACACTTGTTATTAATCATTCTGCTACACCTGAAACCTCTGGGCTTCACCAAACCTCAGTTCAAACTGGCTACCTATGTACTAATGGCGGCGAAAAACAAACAATAGCGAGAGCTTGGAAAGAACAGTTCATACCCTTTACTGAGGTCTGTTGCCACTTAGACTTTTTTCACAAAATGAGAAGCTCTCTGGGAATTCATTTAGATACGCATAAGAAATTTCTTAAAATACGGACCCTGTGTATCCAATATGCTCACCCTTTCTATACCAAAAGCCAGTTATACATTGCTTTGAGTGCTGAGACCCTAGGTTTCCGGTTAGGGTGCTCCTGATGTCCGTTTTCCACTTTCCTCCCCCCCCCCCCGCTTTTTTTCCTCCTTTTATTTATCTAGGCTCTTCCGTAGGGATGATTTCTACCTATACACTTTCTTGTCCTTTTTTTTGCATAGCGAACTCTATATATAAGTAGTTCATCCACAAGCGCCCAGCTCTCTGCTATAGGCTCACTGATTTCATTTTCTTTCATCTACATTATTTTTCTGTTATAGCATGGTTAATGTACTGTTTGACATGCTAAATGTTTGTCATTTGCTACAATTTCTCCTCCTGTTGACTGACTGCTACCGACTTGCAAGTCATCAATATTTTGCTCCTATCTGTATATCCGATTGCAGTCGCATGCTGTATTCTTTAAAGCTTTTCAATAAAAATGTATTGAAAGAGAAAATGAAAGATGGAAGCTGATTGGTTGCCATGCACAGCTGCTCCAGATTCAGTCTTCTCCAGTGCTGGCAAACTTCTACAAGAATTAATGCTATGTTAGTGCACATATCCACTGTCCCATGCTGCACTTGCTTTGCATTTCTCCACTGACTGACACTAAACCTATGCTCCACTGACCAATACAGAGACTGTGGGGTTGATTTACTAAAACTGGAGAGTGCAAAATCCGGTGCAACTCTGCATAGAAACCAGCATCCAAGTTTTTTTGTCAAAGCTTTATTCAACAAGCTGAAGTTTGGAAGCTGATTGGCTACCATTCACAGCTGCACCAGATTTTGCACTCTGCAGTTTTAGTAAATCAACCCCTTAGCATTTCCTCACAGACCAACGTTGTGCTAATGTGTTTCTCCACTGAGCCACTTGTAATCTTCGTGCTTCTAAATTGACACACACTATGTTCATGCACTTCTCCACTAGCTAATGGTGCACCACGCACCTCCACCAATCAGTGTTGCACTTCCACACTCCTCCACCTCCTGACAATGCACCTCTGTTCTCCTTTACCCACTGCTAATACTGCACTGCTGCATCTCTGTGCTTTTCCTTTGACTTTTTCCTTTGGCTTTTCCTTTGACTGATGCTGCACCTATTTGCTTCTCCACTGGCCTATGCTGAGCACATGCCCCAATGATCAACTCTGCATCTGCTTGCTTGTTCGCTAATTGTCGCTGAGGCATTGTGGTCCTTCACCAACCAAACCTGTGTCTGCACACTCATCCACCTATTGATAATGTGCCAGTGTGCTTCTTTAGCAACAATGTTGCACCTGCATGTTTCTACATTGACCAATGCTAGGTCCATGCACTGCCCTACTGACTAATTCTATGCCACTTACTTTTCCACCATATCATACTGAGCCTGCATGCTTTACTACTTACCAATGTTGCATCTACCCGCTCCTTCTCTGACCTTGGCTTTTCTTGTGCCTGTCCTCTGACCGACCCTGTGCGTTCCCTACTGAAACGGCACTCCTTCATTTTTTAAGAATTTGCTAATTCATCTTATTTAATAAGTCAAGAGTTAGAAGTTCTGCCAAGAATTTATTGATGTCTTTATCTATATTGGGGAGACCAGTAAACCTATTCCACTTACATACCATACTGATATTAACGTGGAAAAAATGATCGGCACTCCGGGTGTTGCTCTTAAAATGTCTTCATTTTATTGAATAGCCACAGTGAACAAACGCAGATTAAGTCAGTTAAATGACTTAGTCTGCGTTTGTTCACTGTGGCTATTCAATAAAATGAAGACATTTTAAGAGCAACAACCACAGTGCGGATCATTTTTTCCACATTACGCTACTCAGCCAGTGGCTGTGGATCGAGCACCTGGGAGCTCTGCTATCTATGTGGTGTATGGGTAGTAGCACTGACTTTTCTATTTGTACTGACATTAACCACAGTATGGGTGCTATAACCAATTATGGCTTTCGCAGCAGAGCGCGCTGTGATTGGCCAAAGCAAGCAGGTAAGTGCATGCTTTGGCCAATCAGTTTACACGATCTCGCAGTGCATTATTCGGCATTCCACAGCGTTCAAATTTCCCGTGCCCATATATTTGGTTCGTTTGCGAGCAAACAAACATCCTATGTTCGAGTTGAACTTAAGTTCGACTTGAAACACGGACTCATCCCTAGTTGAAATGTTAAATGAAAATAGTTTTGTGGCATGTCTGTAATCTTTTTTTTTTTTTTTTACACATTAAACAATTGAATGAACATTTTCCAAGAGTGGTGATTCCATACTTTTTGCCAGGGGTTGTACAAGACTTGTCCAACATGTGTTCTTCAAAAGCAAAATGCTTTACTGTACTATGTATCCTATTTATCGCTCAGCTGACATAGATTTGTTCTGAAATTTGCCCAATGGTCGCTAATTTTTTGCCTAGCACAATATTCAAACTATTTCCTGGTTTAAAGTGAGAAATGTAACAAATAATATCATTAACATATACAGCGCATGAGAAATAAAATTCAAATTCAAACTGTGCATAAAAAATCTACATAAGAAAAGAGTAACAGTTATCCAGGTGACCAGATATCCATGTGACCAAATCTTTAGTGCACTTATTTCTTTTGCAAATGCACCAAATAACACATACAATGTGTGAGAAATAAAATTAAAGTTCAAACTATCCATATAAAGTCTACAGAAGAAAAGAGCGACATATATTTACCCAATCAGATATTCTGTGCACTTTTTTCTGATTCAAATGCAAAAAAATAACATATACAATATGTGAGAAATAAAATTAAACTTTAAACGAATCATATGAAGTCCACATAAGACAAGAGTAACAGATATCCGCGTGGCCAGATATCCACGTGACTGGATTGTAAGTGCACTGCTTTCTAATTAGTGAATGCCTCTACCCTCATCCAGTTGGATAGCACGCTTACCAGAAAAAAAAACGACCATCTAGAAAAGATAGGTCAAAGCAAGCCTAATTGTATAGGTAGCCTCCTCTAGCAGCCAGGATCAGCCCAATCTTGAATTATTCCAAACTTTCCAAGGAAGGTGGAATATAGCCAAAATGCTCACTCCAATCAACTCAGCCCAGGCAATCCGATGTTATATACAGGGGTACAAAGCACAAGAGACATCCCCACATGCAAAACCACATTACAAACTCATCCTTATATTTTAAATTGCACTTACAATGATTCTCAGTGTTAAACAGTGTTGTATTGGGATATATTTGTAGTGCTACACTTTCTATATTTATTATTTTATATCTTGTATCAAGATATAGGGGTTGATTTACTAAAGGCCAATCCACTTTGCACTACAAGTGCACTGTAATGCCGCGTACACACGGTCGGACTTTTCAGCTACAAAAGTCCGACAGCCGGTCCGACAGACTTTCGACAGACTTTCGACTGACTTTTCGTGGACTTTTGGCGGACTTTTAACAGACTTTCTAACGACCGGACTTGCCTACACACGATCACACCAAAGTCTGACAGATTCGTATGTGATGACGTACACCGGACTAAAATAAGGAAGTTGATAGCCAGTAGCCAATAGCTGCCCTAGCGTGGGTTTTTGTCCGTCGGACTAGCATACAGACAAGCGGATTTCTGGGTCCGGCGGAGTTACGACGTAAAGATTTGAAGCATGTTCCAAATCTAAAGTCCGTCAGATTTGCGGCTGGAAAAGTCCGCTGAAGGTCCGGTGAAGCCCACACACGATCGATTGTCTGCCGGATTTGGTCCGTCGGCGTCCGTCGGACAAGTCCGGTCGAAAAGTCCGACCGTGTGCGGCATAAGTGCACATGGAAGTGCAGTCGCCCCCTCAGTAGATCTGAGGGGAAGATCTGAAATGAGGGGAAGCTCTACTGATTTGTATCATCCAATCATGTACAAACAAAAATGCTGTTTTTTTATTCTCCTTGCATGCCCCCCGCAGATCTACAACGACCGCACTTCCAAGTGCACTTCCATTGCACTTGCAGTGCACTTGTAGTGCAAAGTGGATTTGCCTTTAGTAAATAAACCCCATAGTGTTAGCAGCTTCACTTTTCCGTGATTTAATATTTTCTCCTAAGCACAAATTCTTTTTGTTTTACCTAAAGTGGGGAATGTGTATTTTAAAGTGCTTTTTTTGTGGAGCTGTGGATGTTTAGCTTTTGGGGAGTGCTGAATCTGCATGTAGGCTACAATCAACATAGCATAGGCAGGACCCCATTGTCGCCACTTTTTCTCACAGCACTGTTTTATATTTCGGATCTACATGTGAGTGTACATCTATTTATTATTATTATTTATCATTTAAATAAAATTTTTCGTTTTCGGATTTACACTATGTGGCCCTTCCTTTCTTTCCTTATCTAACAACACCATTTCCTGGTCCGTGGAATGTTGCTTTGAGGGGTTCACCTACGGAACACCCCACCCTCCTAGGATCTACAGGACCATCCATATCCGTGAGATTGCCTACACCCTTCATGACCCGGGTGCTACTTGGAGGAATACAGTAATCCGCGAGACAACATCCTTCTTTGAGCCTAACACAGCCACTCACCACCCAAGCCTTATCTGACCCAATTCAGCGTATGCCCCTTTGGGTCCACCTTATCCGGTAAGCCTTTTCATCTCTCGGTGTGAGTGAGCTGGTCTGCATTTGGGATGCCAAAAAATTCTTCAAAAAATTTTTTTTCTTTTATAACATATTTTTATAAGGACTACTTACCTTTATTGTTCAGTCACAATGTCTACATGAGGACTACCTATTTATAAGATTCATTTCTCAGATACAGTTGATCCCTTTCACTGCACATTGACTGATCCATAGTTGCTTTATGTTTGATATTGTTTAGCGCTACACTTTTTTGTTGTTTTTTACAATCAACATAGCAGTAGGGACTACAAGCTTGGCTTGCTGCTCCCTTGGTATGGTATACCATCTGCATACCTGATGCTGGATTTTTGGTGGAGGGGGATATACCTTTTTAACCACTTGCCTACTGCTGTATTGTAATATGACGGCCGCAGGAACCCTTCGTCCCTCCAGGCGGCCATCATATGACGTCCTCTGCTTTCAGGCATTGTGAAGAGCAAGCGTTCGCCACATCACTGGGGACCCAATGCGCGTGCCCAGCAGCCGCGATGTCCGCTGGGCACCCGCAACTGCTCTTCACAGAGCAGGGACATGGATCTGTGTGTGTAAACACACAGATCCACGTCCTGTCAGGGGAGAGGATAACTGATCGTATGTTCCTTGTATATAGGAACCCTGATCGGTCTCCTCCTCTCATCAGTCCCCTCCCCCCACAGTTAGAATCACTCCCTAGGACACACATTTAGCCCCTTGATCGCCCCCCTAGTGTTAACCCTTTCCCTGCCAGTGACATTTATACAGTAATCAGTGCATTTTTATAGCACTGATCGCTTTATAAATGTCAGTGGTCCCAAAATAGTGTCAAAAGTATCCAATATGTCCGCCGCAATGTCACAGTCATGATAAAAATAGCAGATCGCCGTCATTAGTAGTACAAAAAAAATAAAAATGACATAAATCTATCCCCTATTTTGTAGACGCTATAACTTTTGCGCAAACCAATCAATATACGCTTATTGCGATTTTTTTTTTTTACCAAAAATATTTAGAAGAATACATATCAGCCTAAACTGAGGAAAAAAATATTTTTTTTTAAAAAAAATGGGGAACGCAAAAAAAAACAAAAAACGCAGAGGTGATCAAATGCCAACACCAAAAGAAAGCTCTATTTGTGGGGGAAAAAAATGATAAACATTTAATTTGAGTACAACGTCGCATGATCGCACAATTGTCATTCAAAATGTGACAGCACTGAAAGCTGAAAATTGGCCTGGGTGAGAAGGGGGTGAAAATGCCCTGTATTGAAGTGGTTAATTTTTTTAAGATTTTTCATAAAAAAACTACATTAACCTTCCTAGTACTGAAATGAATGAAAGAAGATTCCTGTTATTTACCAAGATTCCCTCAAAACATTTATGCAAACATTTATCCAAAAGGTGGGCAAATTTACCATTTTTTTCACTGGGTGAATTTCACAAGTGAATCTTTGCTAAATACACCCCTTGCTGTACTTGGCAGGGAGATTTCCTTCACTTCCTGTCCTGTGACACCAGGATAAAAAAGTGGGGAAGAGTGAGCTGGGCTTAAGAGAGGGACAACTTGAATGACTGCAGTGCCTCTGTAACTACAGAGCTAAAGACTTGGTCTAAAGCCTATATTAAATTTGTTAAGAATATGTATATCTTTGAATGACCATAGAATGGCCACAGCTACACTTAAAGAATTGTGTTGTCCTACTCTCCAAGTTAATTTAAGAAGAGATATTAACACCTACTTAGATAAAACTTTTACTAATCAGAACAGATATTATATAAAATGAAATTAAAGCCGCGTACACACGAGCGGAATGTCCGACAGAAAAAGTCAGACGGAAGCTTTTCATCATCTATTCCGATCGTCTGTAGGCCTCATCGGACTTCTTTTTTAGAAAATTCTGACAGACCTACAAATGGAACATGCTCTAAATATTTCCTATCAGAAAAACCGATCGTCTGTATGCTGTTCCGACGGACCAAAAATGATGCATGCTCTGAAGCAAGTACGAGACGGAAGCTATTGGCTACTGGCTATTGAACTTCCTTTTTCTAGTCCCATCGTAAGTGTTGTACGTCACCGCGTTCTGCACGTTCGGACTTTGGTCGGACTTTGGGTTGACCGTGTGTAGGCAAGAACGCTTGAATGGAATTCCGTCGGAGTTCCATCGGAGAAACCTTCGGAATTTATTCCGACGGCAAAACCGGTCATGTGTACGCAGCATAAGGAAAAATAAGGATAAAATATAACATTCCATAAAATTAAATCAAGGAAACATAAAATATGTGTTAAGCATTTTAAAAAGAATTTAAATTGTTTAAACATATGAGCCTGTAAATGTTGAAGCATTCAAAACGGATGATTTACACCAGCATTGCGCCAGTTCAGATCAGTGTAGGAAATTTTGCATTGGGGCACATTTCAGTTTTTTAGGTACATACATTTTGCTTTTGGTTTTGCAGTTTTGCAGTTCTAGTTAGAATGCATTCTGTATGCAGGGCCACTGAAAACAAAGTATAGAAAGAAACTGTATCATTGTGGTACATAGACCCTGATTTATTAAAAGGAGTAAAGCATGTGCACTAAACTAAGGAAAAATTCACTTTGCAAAAAGAAAATTCACTTAGCTTAAGAATGTGAGCATGTTGTGTTGATTCAGTTTTCCTTGCATATGATTAGATATTTTGTACAACTTATATTTCCCTTCGAAAGTAAACATGCTCATCTGCTTTAATAAATAAAACCCATAGAGGGTAGAAATGAGCCCTTAAAGCAAATCCAGTTTTTAAACATCTTACGGAGTTTAATAAATACTTATTTACTATATTTTAGTAAACATTGTTTTTCTTGATCTTGGTTATAGAAAGTGGGGAAAGTTTTAAATGTTCTTCTACAGAGTTTAATATTGGGAAACTACCAAAATAGCAAGTCTAATGGACTTAGGCTCAAGCTTTAATTGTTAAAAATGTTTCAATAGCCAACCATACATTTTATATTATTGAATGCCAATTAAAAAAAAAAAAAATACAATCATTCTCTCTCCTAGCGAGTATTTTTGGAATGCTTACGAGCTGTAGATTAATGACTTTTTAGACAAAGTATAATTGGAATCAATTGGCACTTTTGTTGTTTGTGTTACATGTCAGAAAAATCATTTTTAATTTAAGTTTATTTTCATGAACATTCAGATTATTAATTTGTGCAGCACATGTTTTTAATAATAGACATAAAGTGATGGCAGCAAAGCAAAATTAACACACAGCTATGGGAAACGTTATGTAATTAATGGTATTAAAATCAAGTTTAAGAAAGCAAAACATGTTAAAAATAAAGAAATACAAACATAATTATTTTATAGCATAGTAACAGAAAAATCAAAGCCCAGAATCTTCTCTGTTCTGAAAAATAACTCATAACTCAGTGTTCAAAGCAATCCATAAATGGGTTGGCAACTTTTGGCAATATTACAGTACTAGCTCTGCTTATTCAATAGTTCTATGTATAACCAAGAAATACATTTCATACCGAGTGACATCAAGGAAGAAAGCATCCTACTCATGTATATTTATTATATTCTCTTACATGTGATCTTCACTTTAAATTACATTTATATCCTTGCCAGCAGCAGGAATAAAAGATTAATTACTCTATCTGGACAATTCATCATTTTTATCTTCAACATTTATAGCCATCAAGAACTTGATGTAACGGAAAAGTAAATTATTGTCCATGAAACAAAAACTAGAGACTACTGTGATTGTTTTCTCCCTTCCCTGACTTTATACAGCTCAGTGTAAAACATTGAACAGTCTCTAATTAAACCATAGGCATCCATTTCTATAATATATTTTCCAACCTGGACAGCATAATAGCCATTTTTACTTTCCCAATATATTTTCCTCCTTTCTGTCTCAACAGTCTCAGTCATGCCCTGGACCCTGTGACTGAATTACTCCCTCTTACAAGACCCAGTAATTTTAGGTAACATTAACCACTTAAGCCCCGGAAGAATTTACCCCTTCTGACCAGAGAACTTTTTGCGATTCAGCACTGCGTCGCTTTTACTGACAATTGCATGGTCGTGCGACGTTGCACCCGAACAAAATTGACGTCCTTCTTTTCCCACGAATACAGCTTTCTATTGGTGGTATTTGATCACCTCTGCGGTTTTTATTTTTTGCGCTATAAACAAAAGAATTCGGGACAATTTTGAAAAAAACACAATATTTTGTACTTTTTTGCTATAATAAATACCCCCATTTTTCTTTTTAAAAAAGCAAATTTTTTCTCAGTTTAGGCCGATATGTATTCTTCTACATATTTTTGGTAAAAAAAAAAAACGTAATAAGCGTATATTGATTGGTTTGCACAAAAGTTATAGCGTCTACAAAATAGGGGATAGATTTATAGCATTTTTATTATTATTATTATTTTTTTACTAGTAATGGTGGCGATCTGCGATTTTTATCATGACTGCGACATTATGGCGGACACATCGGACAATTTTGACACATTTTTGGGACCATTTTGGGATTACTGTAGGAATGTAACTGTCAGTGAAGGGGTTAACACTAGGGGGCGATCAAGGGGTTAATTGTGTTCCCTGGGAGGTGATTCTAACTGAAGGGGGAGGGGACTGACTAGAGGAAGTGATGGATCGTGGTTCCTAGCTAATAGGAACACACGATCTGTCACTCCTCTCAGAACAGAACAGGGAAATGTGTGTTTACACACACTCGTCCCTTTTCTGTGTCTCCTGCTCACGATTACTCGTGGCCGGTGGTCATCACGCTCAGGTGGGAGAATCTGTCCACAGGACAACTATTATTTGTGCACTCCACAATTCTGGCCTTTATGGAAGAGTGGCAAGAAGAAAGCCATTGTTGAAAGAAAGCCATAAGAAGTCCCATTTACAGTTTGCGAGAAGCCATGCGGGGGACACAGCAAACATGTGAAAGAAGGTGCTCTGGCCAGATGAGACCAAAATTGAAATTTTTGCCCTAAAAGGAAAACGATATGTGTGGTGGAAAACGAACACTGCACATCACCCTGAACACACCATCCCCACCGTGAAACATGGTGGTGGCAGTATCCTGTTGTGGGGATGCTTTTCTGCAGTAGGGACAGAGAAGCTGGTTAGAGTTGATGGGAATATGGATGCAGCCAAATACAGGGCAATCTTAGAAGAAAAACTGTTATGCTCTGTACACACGGGCGGACTTTTGGGCAACAAAGGTCCGACAGTCTTTCCGACTGACTTTCGACGGACTTTTGACGGACTTTCTACGGATTTTCGAACGAACGGAATTGCCTACACACGATCACACCAAAGCCCGACGGATTCGTACGTGATGACGTACGACCGGACTAAAATAAGGAAGTTCATAGCCAGTAGCCAATAGCTGCTCTCAGCATCAGTTTTCATCCGTTGGACTAGCATACAGACAAGCGGATTTCTCGATAGGAACTGGGTCTGGCGGAGTTCCGACGTAAAGATTTGAAACATGTTCCAAATCTAAAGTCCGTCAGATTTTCGACAGAAACAGTCCGCTGAAGGTCCGATGAAGCCCACACATGGTCGGATTGTCCGCCGGATTTGGTCAGTCGGACCAGTCCGCTCGAAAAGTCCGCTTGTGTGTACAGGGCATTAGAGTCTGCAAAAGACTTGACTGCGGTGAAGGTTCACTTTCCAGCAAGACAACAACCCTAAACATACAGCCAGAGCTACAATGGAATGGTTTAGATCAGGGGTCTCAAACTTGTGGCCCTCCAGCTGTTGCAAAACTACAAGTCCCATGAGGCCTTGCAAAGCTGACAGTTACAAGCATGACTCCCACAGGCAGAGGCATGATGGGACTTGTAGTTTTGCAACAGCTGGAGGGCCGCCAGTTTGAGACCCCTGGTTTAGATCAAAGCATATTCATATGTTAGAATGGCCCAGTCAAAGTCCAGACCTAAATCCAATTGAGAATCTGTGGCAAGACTTGAAAATTGCTGTTCACAGGTGCTCTCCATCCAATCTGACAGAGCTTGAGCTATTTTGAAAAGAATTATGGGCAAAAATGTCACTCTCTAGATGTGCAAATCTGGTAGTGACATCCCCAAAAAGATTTGCAGCTGTAATTGCAGCGAAAGGTGGTTCTACAAAGTATTGACTCAGGAGGGCTGAATACAAATGCACACCACGTCTTTCACATATTTTTTTGTAACAAATTTTGAAAACCATTTATCATTTTCCTTTCACTTTACAATTATCTGCGACTTTACATTGGTCTATCACATAAAATCCCAATAAAATACATTAACGGTTTTGGCTGTAACATAACAAAATGTGGAAAATTTCAAGGGGTATGAATACATTTTCATGGTACTGTATGGTCCTGTCTTTAGACGCATAAAAAGGGCTACGAATTGATAGAATCAACTTGACCTTTAAAGACCAAACTTTGCAAAGACCATGACTAGGGAAAAAATATTGGCCTGGATCTCAACATTGTATAGCTGACCAACAGCTAAAGTGAAAGTTAATAGTTTTCTTTAGGAGTTACATCACAAACAGGATAAGGCACGGCTGTCCCCTATCCTCATTATTATTCATCCTAATTAGGGATGGTCTGGATGTGTTTGACTCAAACATCCACTTTTTATGGCAATAACTTGCATATAAGCCTTTAAAATGAGCACTTTTGATTTTTCATATTCGTGTCCCATAGACTTTATGAGGGTTTGCATGTTCGCTCAAACTTTTTGCCTATTCGCATGTTCTGGTGCAAACCGAATCAGGGGGGTGTTCGGCCCATCCCTAATCCTAATGATGGATCAGACAGAGCCCAGACATCTCAGGGTTAACGGTTACTCACTATATATATATAAATATATATATATATATATATATATATATATATATATATATAAAAGAAAAACTGAAATATCACATGGTCCTAAGTATTCAGACCCTTTGCTCAGTATTTAGTAGAAGCACCCTTTTGATCTAATACAGCCATGAGTCTTTTGGGGAAAGATGCAACAAGTTTTTCACACCTGGATTTGGGGATCCTCTGCCATTCCTCCTTGCAGATCCTCTCCAGTTCTGTCAGGTTGGATGGTAAACGTTGGTGTACAGCCATTTTTAGGTCTCTCCAGAGATGCTCAATTGGGTTTAAGTCAGGGCTCTGGCTGGGCCATTCAAGAACAGTCACAGAGTTGTTGTGAAGCCACTCCTTCGTTATTTTAGCTGTGTGCTTAGGGTCATTGTCTTGTTGGAAGGTAAACCTTCGGCCCAGTCTGAGGTCCTGAGCACTCTGGAGAAGGTTTTCGTCCAGGATTTTCCTGTACTTGGCCGCATTCATCTTTCCCTCGATTGCAACCAGTCGTCCTGTCCCTGCAGCTGAAAAACACCCCCACAGCATGATGCTGCCACCACCATGCTTCACTGTTGGGACTGTATTGGACAGGTGATGAGTAGTACCTGGTTTTCTCCACACATACCGCTTAGAACTAAGGCCAAAAAGTTCCATCTTGGTCTCATCAGACCAGAGAATCTTATTTCTCACCATCTTGGAGTCCTTCAGGTGTTTTTTTTAGCAAACTCCATGCAGGCTTTCATGTAACTTGCATGAGGAGAGGCTTCCGTCGGGCCACTCTGCCATAACGCCCCGACTGGTGGAGGGCTGCAGTGATGGTTGACTTTCTACAACGTTCTCCCATCTCCCGACTGCATCTCTGGAGCTCAGCCACAGTGATCTTTGGGTTCTTCTTTACCTCTCTCACCAAGGCTCTTCTCCCCTGATAGCTCAGTTTGGCCGGAGGGCCAGCTCTAGGAAGGGTTTTGGTTGTTCCAAACATCTTCCTTTTAAGGATTATGGAGGCCAGTGTGCTCTTAGGAACCTTAAGTGCAGCAGAATTTTTTTTTTAACCTTGGCCCTTTTTTTAACTTTAACCTCTGTGCCTTGCCACAATTCTGTCTCTGAGCTCTTCAGGCAGTTCCTTTGACCTCATGATTCTCATTTGCTCTTACATGCACTGTGAGCTGTAAGGTCTTATATAGACAGGTGTGTGGCTTTCCTAATCAAGTCCAATCAGTATAATCAAACACAGCTGGATTTAAATGGGGGTGTAGAACCAGCTCAAGGATGATCAGAAGAAATGGACAGCACCTGAGTTAAATATATGAGTGTCACAGCAAAGGGTCTGAATACTTAGGACCGTGTGATATTTCAGTTTTTCTTTTTTAATAAATCTGCAAAAATGTCAACAATTCTGTGTTTTTCTGTCAATATGGGGTGCTGTGTGTACGTTAATGAGGAAAAAAAAAGAACTTAAATGATTTTAGCAAATGGCTGAAATATAACTGAGTGAAAAATTTAAGGTTATATATATATATATACATACAGTATCTCACAAAAGTGTGTTAACCCCTCACATTTTTGTAAATATTTTATTCTATCTTTTCATGTGGCAACACTGAAGAAATGATACTTTTCTACAATGTAAAGTAGTGAGTGTACAGCTTGTATAACAGTGTAAATTTGCTGTCCCCTCAAAATAACTCAACACACAGTCATTAATGTCTAAACCACTGGCAATAAAAGTGAGTACACCCCTAAGTGAAAATGTCGAAATAGGGTCAAATGTGTCAATATTTTGTGTGGCCCCCTTCCCCTTTCTTTTTTTTTCTCCCCCTACCCTCTAAGATCCCATCTTGTCTTTCTCCTTCTTCTTCCCCCCATCCTAGTCTCCCACTTCCTATTTCTCAACATTTCCCTTTTCTATTTTTTGAGCTACCCGATGTTTTTCCATCGGACGTAGACTTAAGGGGTTGGTGGGTATAGACGCCGGCCCCTTAACTAAATCCTTAAAATACGGCTCATGCCGGAAAAAATTAGAAGGGTCATGCGGGATACGGAGGCCTCCTCTCTGCTAGGCATACATCCAGCCTCTATTCAGATGGGGAAAATTTTTTTTTTGTAACAAAACCTTAGGTATTGTCAAGACTATACTCACCGAGGCCGAGATGCCGAGAGCGGCTCGCCCTTACGACCACGCGCACCCGACCCCTGGAGGTGATACAGGGAGTTGGAGGCACGCGGAGGCATGGGCTTCCGGTGGTGACTGAATTCCTGAAGGAAGTCCGTGTAGCCGTTGGACACTGGAGAAGCTGCAGGCAAATGGTTAGCTGAAACTGGGGTACCAAGGCGGGCAAGTCCGTTTATTCAGGCAGAGATCAGGAGTGGGGTATCGGGCAAGAGCAAGTCCGTGTAACAGGCTGAGATCAGGGGTATCAGGCAGGCAGAGGGTAATCCGTTAAACAAGCAGAGGTCAGAGGTATCAGGCAGGCAGAGAGTAATCCGTTTTACAAGCAGAGGTCAGGGGTATCCGGCAGGCAGAGAGAATAGTCCGTTTTACTAGCAGAGGTCAGGGGTATCAGGCAGGCAGAGAGAATAGTCCGTTTTACTAGCAGAGGTCAGGGGTATCAGGCAGGCAGAGGGTAATCCGTTAACAAGCAGAGTAGCACAGGGAACACACTAGGCAGCAGGGAAAATCAGGCACAGGGGACAGGGCACAGCTGACGACTAACCAGCAACCCGACTGGGCGCTGGAGCCGTCAGAAGTAGCCCACCGGCGAGCGCGTCAGCGTGACGCGCCGCCGGGCACCCGCACGGCCACGGCGCGCACACGGGGACCGCCGTGCACCCGCGCGCGCCGCAATATTGGGCCACGAACGAGTGTACGGCGCAGCGTGAGTCCTCCGTGCATGCGCCGTGGAGCCCGGCGGACGGAGGCGGCTTGTGCCTCCTGACAGTGCCCCCCTCCTAAGGGCGGACACTGAACGCCCAGACTGGACATCACCTCCGGGTGGTCTCGGTGGAAAGCTTGAATTAAGCGTGGTGCATGTAGGTTCCTTGCAGGTTCCCAAGAGTTGTCCTCAGGTGGATAACCCTTCCACTGGATCAGATACTGCAGTTGTCTGCCCTTCTTCCTACAGTTAAGGATGGACTCCACCTCAAACTCATTCTCTCCATCCACCCTAACTGGTGGCGGAGGAAGCTCCCCTCTTTCCGGAAAAGTGCTGTCCACCACAGGCTTCAGTAAGGACACATGGAAGACAGGGTGGATTCTGTAAGTCTTCGGTAATGCTAGCTCCATAGCCACAGGGTTGATAATCCTTTTGATGGGGAAAGGACCAATGAACTTGGGTCCCAATTTCCGCGAAGGCACGGATAGTTTAAGGTTGGTAGTGGATAACCAGACTTCTTCTCCAAGTTTAAAGGTTGGATTTTCCCTCCTGCCCCGGTCATATTGCTCCTTGTAATCCGTTTGAGCCCTCTGCAACATGTCCTGAATCCTCCGGAAATTTGCCTGTAAAGAGGCCACTCTGTCATGCACGGCAGGGACTGCTATCTCGGGTACATCGTTGGACAGGAAGGTGGGATGGAATCCACAATTTGCCCAGAAAGGCGTTTGGTTAGTAGCAGCGTGAACAGAATTGTTATACGCGAACTCTGCGTATGGGAGAAGGCTTGCCCAGTCATCTTGAGATCCCGAGCAGAAACACCGCAGATATTGCTCTAGGGTCTGGTTCGTCCTCTCCGTTTGGCCGTTACTCTGAGGGTGGTAAGCTGATGAGAGGCAGACTTTGATATTTAAGGCTTTGCAGAGCTCCCTCCAAAATTTGGACGTAAATTGTACACCCCTGTCCGATACGATGTTCTTTGGTACGCCATGGAGCCTGATGATTTCCTTGAGAAAAATATTGGCAGTCTCTAAGGCCGAGGGGGTGCCCTTCATAGGCAAAAAATGGGCCATCTTGGAGAGACGGTCAACCACGACAAAAATAGTGGTAAAGCCCCCCGAGGCTGGCAGGTCCACTATGAAGTCCATGGAGACGTCAGACCATGGTCGTTCGGGGATCGGTAGAGGTCTTAGTAAACCCCAGGACTTGGTGTTTCGCCCCTTGTTCCGCTGACACGGAGGGCAGGATGCCACATACTCTTTGCAATCCCGTCTCCACCCAGGCCACCAAAAGGAACGAGAAACCAGCTTGGACGTCTTCCTTACTCCAAAATGCCCTGCGAGTCTATGGTCATGGCACATCTGAAGGGTTAGTGGCCGTGTCTCCCGAGGTACAAAAATTTTTCCACGGATCCAGAAAAAATTACCATTTCTTTTCAAGGATTGCACCTCTGGTTCCATGCAAGAGTTGGATGATGATTTGATGGATGACATCAAATCCACTTGTGCCACCCCAAGGAAGTTTTGGGAAGAGAGGATAGTACCAGGTTCTGACGTCTGGGACTCTGCCGAGAACATCCGTGAGAGTGCGTCTGCCTTTCCATTCTTTGAGCCAGGTCTATAGGATATGTGGAAGTTGAAGCGAGAGAAAAAGAGAGCCCAGCGGGCTTGTCTAGGTCTTAATCGTTTTGCTGTCCGTAAGTACCGTAAGGTTTTTATGATCTGTAAAGATCATTACCGGATGTAATGCGCCTTCAAACAGATACCTCCATTCTTCAAGAGCAAATTTTATGGCCAGCAACTCCCTGTCACCCACGTCATAGTTTAACTCGGGCGGGCTGAGTTTCCGAGAAGCGAATGCAACGGGGTGAAGGATAGCCTTGGGCCCTTGTCTTTGAGAGAGAATTGCTCCTGTGGCAATTTCCGAAGCGTCCACCTCCAAAACATATGGCTGGGAAGGATCGGGGTGGCGAAGAATTGGAGCCGAACTAAACAGATCCTTTAATTTCAAAAAGGCCTCTTGTGCGGCCTCACTCCACCGGAAAGAGTTGTGCTGACGGGTTAGCTGGGTGATAGGTGCTACAATGGTCGAGAATCCAACAATGAATTTCCAATAAAAGTTAGCAAATCCTATGAATCGTTGAACCCCTTTTTTATCAGATGGAGCTGGCCAATCTTGGATGGCTTGTATCTTTTGGGGATCCATTGCGATCCCGCCGGACGATATGATGAACCCCAGGAATTGTACCACTGATCTCTCGAACTCACACTTTTCCACTTTCAGATAAAGCTTGTGCTGTTTTAATATGGTAAGGACCTTTTTGACATGCCCCCTGTGTAGCTCAATCGTGGGAGAGAAAATGAGTATGTCATCCAGGTAAACAACAAGGAAGTCATCCAGGTATTCTCGGAATATGTCGTTTACTAGGTGCTGGAAAGTGGCTGGAGCATTGCATAGCCCGAATGGCATCACCAGGTACTCGAAGTGTCCAAACCTGGACCTGAACGCTGTCTTCCATTCGTCCCCGGCTCTGATTCTAACAAGGTTATAGGCACCCCGCAGGTCTACTTTGGAAAAGACCTTGGCAGATCGGAATCGTTGGAATAGCTCCGGGATGAGTGGTAATGGGTACCTGTTCTTAATGGTGATATTATTAAGCTGCCGGTAGTCCACACAAGGTCTAAGGGACCCATCTTTCTTCCCGACAAAGAATATCCCTGCTCCAGCAAGTGAGGATGAAGGACGGATAAACCCCTTTTCCAGGTTCTCATCGATGTACTGTCTGAGCGCCTCCAGTTCAGTCTCGGAGAGAGGGAATATACGACCGAACGGAATCACGGATCCCGGCAACAGGTCGATCGGACAGTCATAAGGCCGATGAGGTGGTAGGCGATCAGCCATTTGTTTATTAAAGACCTCCTGGAACTCCAGATATTCAGAGGGAATCTGTTGAAGTTTGTCTGACGAGGTAGTAACCATAGCACAAACCTTCGGGGTTAAAGGGAGGCAATGCTCCAAGCAGTATGGAGAGGAGAAGGACACCACCTTGGTGCTCCATTGGATCTGCGGATCATGAGCTTGTAACCAGGGCAGGCCGAGGATGACTGGGAAGATGGGAGAGTGGATGAGGTCGAGCCGTAGGAGTTCCTGATGCCCGGAGTCGGTGGTTACTAGGATAGGCTGGGTCTCCTGGGTGATTGGACCTGAACTAGGAAGAGAGCCATCGGCTAGATGCACTTGTAAACCTTGGGCCTTTGTTTGCAAGGGAATACGGAGGCTGCGGGCCAAGGCTGCATCCATGAAGCAGCTACAAGCCCCCGAATCAATGATGGCGGGTAGGCGAGACTCCCCTTCCGGTAGCTGCAAGGAAACAGACAACATCACATAAGACTTTGGAGCATCATTATCCTGATGATTCATTAATCTAGGCTGAAGGAACTTACTGGGCCTTATTGGACAACTGCGCAGGAAGTGTCCCGCTCCCCCGCAGTACAGACACAAATTGGACTGCCGTCTGCGTTGCCTCTCTTCCGAAGTTAGCGGGGCCCGGACCAGGCCTAGCTGCATGGGCTCAGCTTCAGGAGGTGTTGTGGAGGATGGTGACGGCATGAATGGGGCTCTAAACGACGTCCACGTAGGGCGTGGACCCTGAAACTGCTCCGAGCGGCGTTCTCGCAAGCGCCTGTCCAGTTTCGTGGCTGCCTGAATGAGCTCTTCCAAGGTCTCCGGAGTCTCAATCCTGGCTAGCTCATCCTTGAGGAGTTCAGACAAACCTTGACGGTACTGGTAGCGAAGGGCCGGCTCGTTCCAATTCGTGTCGGCCGCCCATTTACGGAACTCTACCGTATAATCTGCGATGGGTCTCCTTCCTTGGGACAAGTGGTGGAGAATGGCCTCAGCGGTAGCCTTCCGTTGCGGGTCATCGTAGAGTTGGGACATACCCTCGAAGAAGGTATCTATGGAATTTAACACAGGACTTCCCTGTTCCATTAAGCCATGGGCCCAGGCCTGAGGTTCCTCTGACAGCAGCGAGATAGCGAAGCCCACCTTGACGATCTCTGATGCAAATGTCCGAGGCTGGAGGGCAAAGTAAAGCGAACATGCGTTCTTAAAAGCTCTGAATCTTTTACGGTCCCCGGAGAACCGTTCGGGCGTAGGGACCCTAGGTTCAGGAAGTGCCATGACAACGGTAGGGCTGGCGGTGGCCTGGGGAAGCGGACCTTCATTGCTGGGTGCCGGAACTGCAGTGGCAGAGGGAAGGACTCCAGCAATCTGTTGGAGGCAGCTGTCAATTTGAGTATACCCCTCCTGTAACTTCTGGACTGAGTCGGCCAAAGTGGAGACCTGTTGGCACAAGATCTCCAAAGGAGAGCGCGCTCTGTCGGCCTCGGACATCTGGCTGGTTAGTACTGTCAAGACTATACTCACTGAGGCCGAGATGCCGAGAGCGGCTCGCCCTTACGACCACGCGCACCCGACCCCTGGAGGTGATACAGGGAGTTGGAGGCACGCGGAGGCACGGGCTTCCGGTGGTGACTGAATTCCTGAAGGAAGTCCGTGTAGCCGTTGGACACTGGAGAAGCTGCAGGCAAATGGTTAGCTGAAACTGGGGTACCAAGGCGGGCAAGTCCGTTTATTCAGGCAGAGATCAGGAGTGGGGTATCGGGCAAGAGCAAGTCCGTGTAACAGGCTGAGATCAGGGGTATCAGGCAGGCAGAGGGTAATCCGTTAAACAAGCAGAGGTCAGAGGTATCAGGCAGGCAGAGAGTAATCCGTTTTACAAGCAGAGGTCAGGGGTATCCGGCAGGCAGAGAGAATAGTCCGTTTTACTAGCAGAGGTCAGGGGTATCAGGCAGGCAGAGAGAATAGTCCGTTTTACTAGCAGAGGTCAGGGGTATCAGGCAGGCAGAGGGTAATCCGTTAACAAGCAGAGTAGCACAGGGAACACACTAGGCAGCAGGGAAAATCAGGCACAGGGGACAGGGCACAGCTGACGACTAACCAGCAACCCGACTGGGCGCTGGAGCCGTCAGAAGTAGCCCACCGGCGAGCGGGTCAGCGTCACGGCCACGGCGCGCACACGGGGACCGCCGTGCACCCGCGCGCGCCGCACCATTGGGCCGCGAACGAGTGTACGGCGCAGCGTGAGTCCTCCGCGCATGCGCCGTGGAGCCCGGCGGACGGAGGCGGCTTGTGCCTCCTGACAGGTATATACATAATGGAGCTACTGGGATGTATATCAGATAATGGCTTTGTAACATACTTTGTTGAGTGTTCTGTATTACCGCGTGATATACCCGGATAAATAAAGAATTTACAAAAAAAAATATTTTGTGTGGCAACCATTATTTTCCAGCACAGCCTTAACCCTCTTGGGCATGTTCACCATAGCTTCACAGATTGCCACTGGAGTCCTCTTCCATTGCTCCATGACGACATCACGGAGCTGGTGGATGTTAGAGACCTTGTACTCCTCCACCTTTCATTTGAGGATGCCCCACAATTGCTCAATGGGGTTTAGGTCTGGAGACATGCTTGACCAGTCCATCACCTTTACTCTCAGCTTCTTTAGCAAGGCAGTGGTCATCTTGGAGGTGTGTTTGGGGTCATTATATTGGAATACTGCCCTGCGGCCCTTTCTCGGGAGGGGATCATGCTCTACTTCAGTATGTCACAGTACATATTGGCATTCATGGTTCCCTCAATGAACTGTAGCTCCCCAGTGCCAGCAGCACTCATGCAGCCCCCGACCATGACTCTCCCACCACCATGCTTGACTCTAGGCAAGACTCAGTTGTCTTTGTACTCCTCACCTGGTTGCCGCCACACACGCTTGACATCATCTGAACCAAATAAATTTATCTTGGTCTCATCAGACCACAGGACATGGTTCCAGTAATCCATGTCCTTAGTCTGCTTCTCATTAACAAACTTTTTGCGGGCTTTCTTGTACATCATCTTTAGAAGAGGCTTCCTTCTGGGACGACAACCATGCAGACCAATTTGATGCAGTGTGCGGTGTATGGTCTGAGTACTGACAGGCTGACCCCCCCCTTCAACCTCTGCAGCAATGCTGGCAGCACTCATATGTCCATTTCCCAAAGATAACCTCTGGATATGACGCTGAGCACGTGCACTCAACTTCTTTGGTGGACCATGGAGAGGCCTGTTCTGAGCGGAACCTGTCCTGTTAAACCACTGTATGGTCTTGGCCACCGTGCTGCAGCTCAGTTACAGGGTCTTGGCAATCTCCTTATAGCCTAGGCCATCTTTATGTAGAGCAATAGTTATTTTTTTCAGATCCTCAGAGAGTTCTTTGTCATGAGGCGCCTTTTTGAACTTGCAGTGACCAGTATGAGAGAGTGAGAGCGATAACACCAAATTTAACACACCTGCTCCCCATTTACACCTGAGACCTTGTAACACTTATGCCCCGTAAGCACGGTCCGATTTTCCGATGGAAAAGGTCCGATTGGAGCGTGTTGTCGGACATTCCGACCGTGTGTGGGCTCCATCGGACATTTTCCATCGGATTTTCCGACACACAAAGTTTGAGAGCAGGCTATAAAATTTTCCGACAACAAAATCCGATCGCGACAATTCCGACCGTGTGTGGCCATTTCCGACGCACAAAGTGCCACACATGCTCAGAAGAAATTCCGAGACGGAACAGCTCGGTCTGGTAAAATTAGCGTTCGGAATGGATACAGCACTTTCGTCTCGCTGCAATGTCAAAAATAGTTTAATGCAGCGCACTCTCTTCTTCTTTATAATGTGAGAAGAAAGAAGTAGTTTTGCTGCTCATATTCACACAGACTTCTCACAAACTTATTTCTTTATTATTTATTGGGATTCCCTTAATATATTTACATTTGTCACATCTGACCAGATATTTTTTGGGTTGTTTTTAAATATTTTTTCTTTTTTCAAGGCTTTTTTTCTTTGTTTTTGTATTTGTTTGGTGGTTTGTATTTTTTCCAAGGCTGTTTTTTTTTTTTGTGGTTTGTATTTTTAAAAAGTCTGATTTTTTTTGTGTGTTTTACTCCATAATATTTTTGTGTGTGTTTTGTGTCAAGTTACCACAACACCATTATTATCTTGTATTATTGAATCTCAAGGAGATTGTTTGGTGTTGGTGTCTCTTGTTAATTTTACATTGTATATTTGAAATGTACCTGCCTCCTCACAAACAAACTGTCCTTTTAAAAGGAAAACACACATAGGCGAGTATAATTGTACAAAAAATTCCTTTATTAAGGGCTCAGAACCAAACAAAGAGGGAGGCAACTCTGGAGAAACAGCTGAAATGGGTGAAGCCTTTGGCCCCCAGGGCACACATCAACTATGTTCTTGCAAAATTGGTGGCCTGAGGAGTCCATATCTAAGGGAGTGTAGTCTGGTCCATAAGTCACAGAGATCCGGAAAGCAGCAGATGACATCTGTGTCCCCAGGCTGTGGTCAAACAAGAGCCTGCATCTTTGGCCAGACCAGATTGAACCCAGGGCCATCACTCTCTGGTCTTCCTTCCACGCTTCCTTCCATGCTGTGGCTGTGGTGGTGGAGTTGTGGCAACAGGAGGAGGAGGAGGGGCCAACTCACTCAGGTGGGTATTGGGTGTTAGTTCACCACTCACCCCCTTACTTAGGACTTTATAAAGCAGGTCCTCACATAGCTTGCGTTGACCCTCCTGCATGCCCTTCAGTTTGGTGGCAGCCATGCAGGCAAAGGCCTCTTCAGGAGTGGGTAAGGCTCTGAGGGACGCAGAAGCCTCCTGAATGAGCCTGAGCGCAGAATCCTGCATGTGAGTTGCCTTCCTCGCTCTTTTGTATGGAAGGCGGAGGGGAGGGACCTGCAATTCGGTCAGGCTCCGACTGGTCCCAGGCTTCTCCTGGCTGCCACTTAGCCCCCCATCCTCCTGGCTGCCACTAACCCCCGTCTCCTCCTGGCTGCCACATTCCACAGCCTCCTCCTGTGTGCCACATTCCACAACCTCCTCCTGGCTGAGGTCTTCCTGTGTATGAAAAAGGGACATCGTTTTAGTTTTTTATTCATCAATCACATACAGTTTTCACCTCCTGACTGTTGAAAATTGAATGTTAACAAATATAACAGACTATGCTTCTGAGCCCAGCATTTTTGCCCACTACTGTCTATTGATATGTAAAACACTTTTTTCAATCAACAATTAGTGATCAATAATAACATCTAGTAAACATCATTTATTTATTGACCAGAAATCTTTAGAACAATGCTATACCTGACTCCATCTGGGCTCCATCTGTCAGTGTGGTCTGACAGAAATCGCAGTCTCTCATAGTACCACAGCCTGGGGACATAAATGTCATCTGCTGCAGCTCCGGATCTCAGGGAATCCGTGACCTTCTTGTGCTCCCTAAGATATGTGCTCCTTAGGCCACCAATTTTGGTTTTTAAATAGGGGATGGTTGCCGTGGGGACCACTGGCGTCAACAACTCCAGCAGTTTCTCCAGCGCTGCCTGCCTCTTTTGTTTATGATTATAATGAGGATGTCTCACCTGCCACAGACAGGGCAGCTCCCTGTACTTGTCTATGAACAGGGGGAGGAAGTTGTGGTCTTTGAAGCCATCCATTTTATTATCTGCAAGACACAACACAAGACAAACCCTAATGTCAGCCTAAAGTCTACTAAACTTGTGCAAATACAGGCCTCAATCTAGAAGCAGTATAGGCCTAATGTAAAATCTTACCTTCGCAATCACGATCGGCGCCTACGTTACTCCTTCCTCCGCTTACAGATCTATGTACTATGCATGCGTGCTACGCTTTATAGACACTGCGCATGCGTGAAACTCCGCCTGCCCCTGACGTGCTTTCTAGTCTATTCCCCGCCCCTTCTCGTTCGGCACAGTGGGGGAAGAGCACATGGCGGAAACACAGCAGGTGTCTGATAATTACACCAACGAGGAGGAGGAGGAGGAGGAGGAAAGCCCGGAGCCTGAAACATCCCGATCCAGAAGTAGACGATATAAGGCATCAAATATGTCCTTTGGGGAGATGTTGGAGATGGTCGACATCCTGAAGAAGGCCGACTATGATGGAAAGAGTCAAGAGTCTGCACCGGAATTTCGGGGTACGACGATCGAAAGATCAGCTCAGGAAGCGGTGGTCGGACCTCAAATTAAGAGAACACGAGCAGTACAGAAAGATCCGGGGAGTGCTGCAAAAAAGTAAGTAGTTGTGCTGTGTTCCTATTCTTTATGTTTATTACGTTCTTGCTGCTCCGTGTGCTTTTCTTAATAACTGTTATCCAGTTTAAAATGGCAACTTTCATGTTCATGGGCACATTATTCGTTCGTATC
Source organism: Lithobates clamitans (assembly GCA_037952925.1). Taxonomy (NCBI): domain Eukaryota; kingdom Metazoa; phylum Chordata; class Amphibia; order Anura; family Ranidae; genus Lithobates; species Lithobates clamitans. Next base: position 6,319,979 of record JBBGZY010000044.1, read on the forward strand.
AAACATAGTTCGTTTGGCCATATGCAATTGCCATCATTTTTTGGGGCCTACTTGTGTGAAAAGAATTGGGTGGTGTAGATGTGTTTGTTACTAGAATGAAATGCCAACTAGATTCTGTGTAAGGAGAGGACACTCAGCAGCAGTTTTCACTTCTGGACGCTGGAGCACTAGTGTGGGACACAAGGACACCCTTTTTATTCGGGGGCCCACACAGGTGCTCCAGTGTATACTATAGGGGGGTCCCCATCTGTGAAGCTTGTACAAGATAGGTAAAGTATTGAAGCTTGATAAAGGACAATAAAAATGCTACATCTTGGAACTCTGCCAAAATAGACAATTGTACCCCACTTCCAAGCAATGCTTCATATTTATAGTTCTGACATTAAATATCTGTGTGCTAAGTATGCCTATTTTTTTTTTACATAGCGGATAAAGGACTCGGAGGACACCCCTCATCCGAGGAGACCACAGACGCCCCACCTCTGGAAGAAGGTGAAATCCCCCAAAGACAAGAAGAGCAGGAGGAGGAAGACGTGGTGGAAATTGTCACCACAACAGGTGAGTGCCTGCGATCCCAGGCTCAGGTAAGAGATGGATGCCGCCATATTTATAATACCTGGTTTTTTTTTGTTGGTTTCTCTCTTTTTAAGTGATCGTGATGATGTGGATCCTGATCCTTTCACCTCTGAAAGTGCCAAGATCCTGATCGGGGAGATCATGGGGTGTAATGTTGCATTGGAAAACATCAAGAAAAACATCAATGATGTTCTTCAAAAAAATAAGAACATCATTGATGTTTTAGGGCGAGTTTAAAAGCCCTCCAAATCCCTTTGTTTTTTGGTGTGCTACAATTTTTGAACAATTTTTAAAAATATTAGAAAAGCCAAATTTTGAAGATGCACACAGTGTGTCAACATGTGCTATCTGCCATCACGGAAGATCAATGGACGCGTTTTGGGGGTGCAACCCCTTCCTCAATAATAAAGTAGCTGAGAGGAAGGGGTGGCACCCCCAAAACACGTCCCTTGATCCCCCGTGATGGCAGCTAGCACATGTTGTGTGCATCTTCAAAATTTGGCTTTTCCTGGGGTGACTTCACCCCATCTGAACGCAATATCAAACTCAGTTTGTAAATACTCATGTCTGATATTGCCTTCAAGTTCTACCAAATGTGAATTTTGTAAGTTCAAGATTTGTGTCTTTCTTGTTGGTTTTAAAAATGCCTGTTTTATCTTAAATGGACATTTCTAATTTTTCTAATGTGACCCCAAAAATTGTTATACAACAAACATGTTGGTTTGTTTTAAAAACCTTTTCTAAATGCACATGTGATTGTGCTGGCATTAAAAAGATTGTTAATCAAGATTGTGTGGATTATTGTCTCAACGCTACAAAACTTTGCTTGTGCTGTAATGGGTGTTTTCTGTGACAATGGGTGTTATTTCCTGAGGGGAAATTCACTTTGCACTACAAGTGCAGTTTCAGTGCAGTTTCAAGTGCACTTGTAGTGCAAAGTGTCTTTGCCTTTAGGAAATAACACCCAACAGTGCTTTGTAAGGTTACACAATCACGCCAATTTCAGGACTCACCACATTTCTCTCAGGGTCAGCTAAAACAAACACAAGCAGGAAATGTCACCAAACCTTGGTTTTATTCTTTTTTTTATTTAAAAAATGTTTTAGACATTGTCTGGCATATCGATGGCCCCCCTACCCACAAAGAATTCAAGGTATCTCAGCCGGACATCATGGGCACTCAGGGGGGGCAAGCCAGGACGCCCACTTTCAAGCGCCGTCAGGGTTGGTTCATTAGGAATTCCGGCCTCAGGCCCAACTGAGCCAGCATAGTTGGCAGAATGTTTCAAAAAGTTGTGTAGAACACAGCATGCCAGGATAATGTGATTCAGTTTGTACTCCGCCATATGTATGGGTGTAAGAAATAGGCGGAACCGGCTGACCATGATTCCAAACGTGTTCTCCACCACTCTTCTGGCTCTGGCCAGCCGGTAAATAAAATCCCTCTGGTCCGGGGTGAGGGAATGGCCGCATAAGATGGTCCCCCAGCGCAATTGCTTCATCCGCAATGAAGACGATTGGGAGTCCTTCCACATTGTCTTCTGGAGGTGGCAAGTCCAAGCTGCCATTCTGGAGACGCCTGTAAAACTCTGTCTGGGCGATGACTCCACCATCGGACATCCGGCCATTCTTCCCCACGTCCACATACAGGAACTCATAATTAGCCGACACCACCGCCAACATTACAATACTATTGAACCCCTTGTAGTTGTAATAGTACGACCCCGAGTTGGGTGGTAGGACGATGTGGACGTGTTTCCCATCAATTGCCCCTCCACAGTTAGGAAAGTCCCACCGCTGGGCAAAGTGGGAGGCCACAGTCTGCCATTCCTGTGGTGTGGAAGGAAACTGAGGAGTCAAAACAAAATCAAAAATTAGTCATTTTGCACATAAACATGGAAAGCAGATTAGACACAAACATTCTTGCACAACATCAAGCTAACATTTTTATTTTGGAATTTTTTAAGACCAAAGTATAAGGTACATCTATCAGATCCCCCCCCCCCCCCAGCTCCTGGGCCATTTCTAACATTATAGGGGGGGGGGGACTCTGGGACAGGTAACCCTCTCCACTTCATTGAGATATGAATGCCTAAATAATGGTTATTACTTTGAACAGCCCCTCCTTAGTTACACTATTGGCAGCCCACTGGACAGGTAAGAAGTGTCATAATACAAAGATATAAATACACACTGTACACATTTAAGCACATTTGGATATTCTGCTATTACCTATCAAGATAATAATAGTATACAAAAACTTGAAACAGTACCATTTGAAAGTGTACAGGCAGGCCCTTGCACTACATGCTTTGGGGAATTCATCCATACATCTGACCACTAAAGAGATGGGTATAGTGTGTATGGGTTTGGCAAAGTCAGCAGATAGATGATTGAGGATAGATAGAGAACTGGTATCAGCTGACTTAGCAGTTGGGGGGAGGGAGGGTTCCAAATGATTTGGGGACACCCAAAAAAAGCCTCTGCAACTCTGCCTGAATTTAAAGCACAAATCACATTTCTAAACATTTTAGGGGGTGTTTGGGGTAAAGCACTACTATGGAGCTGATAAAATACATTGTTAAGTGAATACATGAGGTGAATATAGGGCCAGGAGAGCATGCTGGGGAGGTAAGTGAAGGCAAATATGTATGAAGGACAAAAAAAAATTACATAAAAATCCAGCATGCATGAGGAAAAAGGGGACGTTCACAGCATATTCCAATCAGGGTAATTATGGAATGATGAAAGAAATACAAAACATTAGCATACATTAAATACATATAATGTGATGTTAAAGGATAAAACTTATGGTAATTTGGGGATGAGGAAAGAAATACAATACATTAGCAAACATTAAATACAATAAAATATGATATTAAAGGATAAAAATCTTACCTTAATATAGTCCTTCTGCAGGACATGAATGATGGCAGAACAGATCTCTGGGATAATGATCCCTAGAGCCTGGGGGGAGATGCCTGTCGAGAACTTCAAGTCCTGCAGGCTTCTCCCCGTCGACAAGTACCGCAGAGTGGCGACGAGCCTCTGCTCCGCAGTGATGGCTTGCCTCATGCAGGTATCCTGCCTGCTGATATAGGGGGTCAGCAAAGCCAACAAACGGTGAAATACGGGGTCCGTCATCCGGAGAAAGTTCCTGAAATCATCAGGATTATTCTCACGTATCTCACGGAGCAAAGGCATATGACAGAACTGGTCACGCTGAAGCAACCAATTCTTGGTCCATGAACTCCTCCCCACCCTGTTCATGGACTGGACTTGTGTCAAGGTCAGGACCCCAACACCAAGCCCCCGCACAGCACGAACTCTACGAGGAGTACGTATACGCAACATGGCTAGAAAATGGTTGGCTGCTCAGAACGAAGTAACAGAACGCACTGAAGAACAGCAAGGCCTGTGAAGAGCGACCTGAAAAACAGAAACGAGCGGACAAGAACGCAATGAATAATCAAATACGAACTCACTGCACGCACTGAAGAGCAGATACAAACCCACAAGCACAAACTGAACAGCAGAAAACGATCTGAAAACCACGAGTCTGAAAAAGCGCAAATCGTCTCTCACCAAACTTTTACTAACACGAGATTAGCAAAAGGAGCCCAAAGGGTGCCACGCTTGGTTCTAAAATGGCCTTTTATAGTCTCGTCGTACGTGGTGTACGTGACCGCGTTGTTGGCGATCGGAAATTCAGACAACTTTGTGCAACCGTGTGTATGCAAAACAAGTTTGAGCCAACATCCGTCAGAAAAAATCCTAGGGTTTTGTTATCGGAATGTCCGATCAATGTTCGACCGTGTGTACGGGGCATAACAAGTCACACCGGGGAGGGAAAATTGCTAATTGGACCCAATTTGGACATTTTCACTTAGGGGTGTACTCACTTTTGTTGCCAGCGGTTTAGACATAAATGTCTGTGTGTTGAGTTATTTTATATGTTATATAGTTATGTTATACAAGCTGTACACTCACGACATTACATTGTAGAAAAGTGTCATTTCTTCAGTGTTGTCACATGAAAAGATATAACAAAATATTTCCAAAAATGTGAGGGGTGTACTCACTTTTGTGAGATACTGTATATTTACTCTATATTGTCCAAAGTATTGGGAAGCCTGCTACATGCACGTGAACTTTAATGGCATCCCAGTCTTAGTCCGTAGGGTTCAATATTGAGTTGGCCCACTCTTTGCACCTATAACAGCTTCAACTATTCTGAAAAGGCTGTCCACAAGGTTTAGGAGTGCATGTATGGGAATGGCCTGTTTCAGCAGGATAATGCACCCCACCACACTGCAAAAACTATTCAAGAATGGTTTACATAACAAAACAAAGAGTTAGAGGTGTTAACTTATCCAGATCTCAATCTATTGAGCAATTGTGGAATGTGCTAGAAAAACAAGTCCAATCCATGAAGGAACCACCACACAACTTACGTTTAGACCAGACTACTAGGTTGTACTGTAAAGGATTTGCTACTGACGGTTTGGTGCGTGATACCAAAGCATACCTAGCATACCTTCAAAGGCCTAGCAGTGTACATGTCTTGATGAGTCAGGGCTGTTTTGGTGACAAACTGGGGACTTATTTACTATTAGCTGAGTCATCATAATGTTATAACTAATCACTGTATAACTCAGTCATGGAGAAAGCAAGAATAGGCCAACACGTGATGCTGCTAATGATGTCAAGAGAGTAAGGAGACTTCTGTTCTAATGAGGTTTCCTTGTCAGTTGCACTGGAGCTATGCTGGCACAGGCGGCAGATCAATATGCAGCAAAGTAGTGCTCACAATTATGGAAGAATACTTTATTGCTGTTTCTCTTAGTTCTAGCAACATCAGTACATTTAATTATTACATCATAATGAAAGATGGAAAAACAAAAGTCAAAATGAGAGTTCACTCATAAGATTATGTAAATTATAATTAGCACCATAATGAACAGTATTGTAAAGGGAAATTACAGCAAGAGGTATTCATCAATTAATACACATTTCTTGTGGTTAATTAATGTGTGCATAGGTGTGTGAGCGCATGTGTGTGTGCTTATTCCGTATAATGTGATTTATTACAGATACATAATTTCTTTTTTTTGTTTTAAAATTACATTTTGAGACACAGGCAGTTACATTTTGAGTACATCAGTAATTTGTAGGAGACAAAATTAAATGTCATTCACAAGCTAATAATGCACTACTGAAATTCTGTCAACTTGATGAACACTACACATTGGGAAAAGAACAATAGATGGCAGTAAAAACAGTTGAGTGAAATTGTTTTAGACAACTGTGGTGAAAGCAGAAAAGAGACTAACAAATCTTTTATTCAGCCTTAAAGCTCTCAATACAATTAAATAGTCAATGAGTTAAAGAAAAAAAGGAAAAAAAACAGAACTCGGGTTTACAATGAGCACGGAAAGCTGATGTTAAAAATTCAATGAAAGTCCAAATTATATAACAGACATGTCTTTTCTCATGTCTTGACAAAATTATTTAACAAACATGTCTTGACTCCAGAACCCATTTTTTGTGCTCAGAAATTGCTTTGCACTCTTCTTGCCTGATCCTGGCAGCCAGGCTCTCACTCTGTTCCCTAATTTCAGGGACAGGGTCTTAAATATGTTGACTGACACCCAATTTTTTGCATGATGCTGGAATTGGTGCTCCCATACTGTTGCCTGATCCTGGTGGCAGGACATTCAATCATTTATCTGGATGTAACTCCCACTTTATTGCTAGCCACCTCACTTTATTGCTAGCCACAGTTACTTAGTCTGTTGCCAGATGGTCGTGGATGGTAATCTTTAATTCCTGTGGTCACCAGTGGATGCCTTCCAGCAGTCAGTAGCTTTGTGTCTTTAGTCATTACCCATGCCTTTCTCTTAGAAGACTATTTAACTCTACTTCATGATAGATATGTGGAATTGAATATTGGATGTGACTTATAGCAGAAAACCAGCATTGCCTTTTTCTGTCCTATATGCTTCTGCTTTTGGTATTTGGTGTAAAAACTGTGTTAATATTTAATATTCTGCCCCTTCCCATTGTGTACCTCTGGATTTTTATAGATGGGTATTGCAGCAGGCACAGTTCCTGCTTGTGAAGACCCAGCCTCCCACAAGACCCACTGAACATCCTAGACTCCCAAAATACAAGTTGTGTCAGTCACACACGCCGGTGCACACAACTTCTATACAAAAACTTTCAGCTGGTTAAGAACATGTTAACTGCAGAGCCTGCATAAGTGGACACCAAGTCCTGAGACTTAGGAACTCCTCTGAAGCAGTTGGTATATTGCTCAGATTAAGTTCTGCATACTGTACATCTCAACCTTTCCAGATTCCGTGGGACTTTAACAAACTCCTGGTGTCACATGGATCCAGGTCTGCACTTTCACTGAATGTCACATGGATAGCCACTGCAGGTCTCATAAAATTACTGTGAGTAATGACCACACTGTGCTGGCTTGCACTTATCTCAGGTAGTGCAAGTATATACCCACTTCCCTGCAAGTCACCAATCACCATTTTGCACTAGCGCCAAACGTCACTTATTGTAGAGCTGCTAAAGAACAGTGCCAGTCAGGACAAGTTGGTGCTGCAGCTGCTCTGGCAGCCCAATTCTGATCTCCAAGGAGCTGTGGCTGGACAGGTTGGTGCTCAGTCCCTAGAATGTGAGCAGAAAGTGGAGACAGCATTCTGCAACAGGTGGCAATATACCATGCCTGGGTGAACAATAATCAGTGCAATGTCCCAGTTACTAGATGTCTCATTAAGTGGAATATTGTGTGCAGGAGATTATAGCATTCTGCAACAGGTGGCAATATACCTTGCCTGGGTGAACAATAATCAGTGCAATGTCCCAGTTACTAGATGTCTCATTAAGTGGAATATTGTGTGCAGGAGATTACGATGTGTGCAGGGAGAGGGAAAGCTTGTACATGGAGGGGGGCAGTGTGTACAGGGAGGGGGGTGATGTATGCAGGAAGATGGGCAGTATGTACAGGGAGGGGCACAGTGTGTACAGGGAAGAGGACAGTGTGTACAATGGGAGGGCAGTGTGTACAAGGAGGGGGCAGGATATACCGAGGGATTTCATACAGGGAGGAAGACTATGCATGCAAGGAGGGGGACAGTGTGTACAGAGAGGGGGACAATGTGTGCAGGAAGATGGCCAGTGTGTGCAGAGTGGGACACAGTAGGTACAGGGAAGAGAACGGTGTGAACAAAGAGGGGGCAGTGTATACAGAGAAGAGGGCAGTGTGTACAAGTAGGGTGGCAGTATGTATAGGGGGATGTATACAGGGAGGGGGACAATGTGTGTAGGGAGGGTGGCAGTGTGTAGGGGGGCAATGTGTACAGAGGAGAACAATGTGTCCAGGGAGGCTAAGGAGTAAGTACAGAGGGAGGGGAATGCATACAGAGAAGGGGAAAGTGTGTACAGGGAGAGGGACAATGTGTACAGGGGGTATGTCAACAGCAGTGTCAGATACCAGCAGCTGCTACCACCAATATGTAAGAAACAGCTGGCAAGATCTTACAACGCTGCCACCAATACATGATACTCTCAGCCTCAACCTGCACAGAGATTTTCCAGGTCTCGGGACCACAATCTAGGTGCCAGCAGACTGAGAGCGATCATTTTAGGTCATGCTCTTGTGTTCTTGATATTAGCTTCATGTTGAAAATACTGTCTTTCTGAACCTTACTCACACCCATATATTTTTTATGTATTTAAACATTTCAGTCATGTCTCCCCTTTCCCTTCTTTCTTCAATACTGTACATTATAAGTTACTGAAGTCTCTCCTGATATGTTTTATCCCCTAGACCTTTCACTATTTTTGTTGCTCATCTCTGGAATAGTTTTACCATATCAATATCTTTTTGTAAGCAAGCTCTTTACAGAATATGATATAAGAAGAAGTTAGGGGGAGGTGAGGATTTTTAACAGGCATGTGGTGGGACAAAGGACAGAGGTGCTTTTGAAGATGAAGAGGCAAGATGTGTGCTGGAAGACTTCAGAGAAAGATGTTTAGTGTTGGACTCCAGACAATTTCTTCATCATAAAGAAGTTGAGTAACTGTTTAGTTTACTTATTGCATACATATTGTACATTCTTATTTTGCTAGAAAGGAAAATTGTCTTGTGCATGTTGTAGCATATTTTGTAACTATGAACTGTGTTTTGTGAAGTTGTATGTGGGGCTTTTCTGTTTAGTAAAAGCATTAATACACTACAGAAGTCTAAACTTCCTTGGCTTTTACCTTTATTAGACACCAAGCAAAACATTTGTGGGCTCATCTGGGATTGCGCTAAGCCCTAAGCCTGCAAACAGAAGTAGGACATGTGCCACTGTTACTTCCCATAAGCAGGAAGCTGGGAATCTGATCATCTCAAATAGATATGGCTGAGTTGAGTCAGATATAAGGAAGGCAAGGTCTATGGTTTCCAGGAGACACACGTGGGCTGATTTATTCAAGGTGGGAGTCCCTGGAGAGGAAATAAATAGGATTCCTACACCAGCATTGCTTAAGAGGTGAAAGCAAGTGGCTGGGAATGGTAGATTCAGTCACATTAGGTGTTTTTATTGTCATAGACTGGGGAATTTTGCTAGAATGTGTGATGCTGTGAAGACTGGACAACAGCACATTCTTAATACTTAAGACCGACCAGTGTTCCCAGGACAGCACAGAGAGAGATGCAGGTTTATTATTCGCGCTGGAAATCTTTGCCTTTTACGAGAAAGTGTTACAAGGCAACAGTGGGCACCCTATAATAGTTTTCAGTTTATAATGGGCAGATAGAGAAATGTGAGCAGTGAGCTATCTTTTTTGGCACAGTTGAAAGGAACATATAATCTGCTTGGTCTCTTACTCTTTTAAGGTACTGAGCATCGAGAGGTGGAGCAGGCAGAGCAGATGACCGGGCCAGATGGGAGGGTGCAGACCAGAAGATCAGACGAGAGCCTGAGGAAGATGCGGATTATTTCTTGATGGTGGCTGAACTGGGGTGGACTTTCATCTAAGCGTTCCCTTATGACCAGGAGGACAAGGAAAAAGGACAAGGGACTGCATCATCTGGAACTTTCTTTCCACAGACTGCCAAGGACATTGCTAACCTTGCTCAAAGGAATGTTGTAGATTTCCAGGGACAAAGGTCTGATCACCTAGAACATACAGGGGTCGAAAGGGAATTTTTTCCTCCCATTTACAATACGCGGGGTTTATTTTGCCCTTTCCTGGACAAAGGCTCTTGAGAATTGTTAAGTTTAAATTTTTCAAATATCAAGCCATAAAATCAAGTGGTGGAATGCGGTTGCTATGGTTATTTAGGTGATTTTATAGCATAATTATTTGTAAATTGTTAGATTTTAAGATCATGTGCTATTTCAAGAAGCTAGGGCTCCTCCTATTAATATGCAAATGAACAAGTCAGACCATGTTTATGAGCTAAGCAGAGCAAACTCTTTACAGGATATGATGTAAGAGGAAGTTAGGGGGAGGTGAGGATTTTCAACAGGCATGTGGTGGGACAAAGGACAGAGTTGCTTTCAAAGACAAAGAGGCAAGATGTGTGCTGGAAGACTTCAGAGGAAGCTGTTTAGTGTTGGACTCCAGGAGATTACTCCATCATAAGAAGTTGAGTAATGCCGCGTACACAAGATCGGAATTTTGGTAGGAAGAAGCTCTGATGGTTTTTCCGACGGAATTCCGATGGGATTTCGCTCAAGCTGTCTTGCATACACACGGTCACACCAAATTCCGACCGTCAAGAACGCGGCGACGTACAACACGTACCGCGGGACTAGGAAAAGGAAGTTCAATCTCGTGTTAGTAGAAATTTGGTGAGAGACGATTCACGCTTTTCAGACTCGTGCTTATTTCCGATCGTTTTACTGCTGTTCAGTTTGTGCTTGTGTGTTTGTATATGGTTTTCAGTGTGTGTAGTCAATTCATATCTGTTTTTCTCAGTGCGTTCTTGTCCGCTCGTTTCTGATTATCAGCTCGCTCTTCACAGGCCTTTCTGTTCTTCAGTGCATTCTGTTGGTTTGCTCTGACCAGCCGACCGTTTCCAAGCCATTTTTTGCGGTTACATACTCGTCGTAGAGTTCGTGCTGTGCGGGGGCTTGGTGTTGGGGTTCTTACTTTGACCCAAGCCCAGTCCACGAACAGGGTGGGGAGGAGTTCATGGACCAAGAATTGGTTACTCCAGCGTAACCAATTCTCTCATATGCCTCTGCTGCGTGAGATCCAGGAGAATAACCTTGATGATTTCAGGAATTTTTTCTGGATGACAGACCCCATTTTTCACCATTTGTTGGCTTTGCTCAGCCCTTATATTAGCAGGCAGGACACCTGCATGCGGCAAGTCATCACTCCCGAGCAGAGGCTAGTCGCCACCTTGCGGTACTTGGCGACGGAGAGAAGTCTACAGGACCTCAAGTTCTCTACAGGCATCTCCCCCTAGGCTCTGGGGATCATTATTCCAGAGACCTGTTCTGCCATCATTCAGGTCCTGCAGAAGGACTATATTAGGGTAAGTTTTATCCTTTAACATCACATTATATGTATTTAATATATGCTAATGCTTTGTATTTCTTTCATCATTCCATAATTACCCTGATTGTAATATGCTGTGAATGTCCCCTTTGTCCTCATGCATTTTGAATCTTTTAATGCTCCTTTTTTGGCCTACAAGCATATTTGCCTTCGTTAACCTCCCCAGCATGCTATCCTGGGCCCATACACACCTAGCCTAGTTACTTAAACAATGTATTTTGTCAGCTCCATTGTACTGCTTTACCCTAAACACCCCCTAAAATGTGTACAAATGTTATTGTTGTCCTTAAATTCATGCAGAGTATCAGAGCCTTTTTTGGGCTCACAAACTCATTTAGAACCCTCCCCCTAAAATTATGACAATGGGCCATCAGAGGGGGTGAGGAATCTGATGTAAAATCAGGCTTTTTTTGGGCTCACAAACTCATTTAGAACCCCCCCCCCCCTAAAATTATGACAATGGGCCATCAGAGGGGGTGAGGAATCTGAAATGGACCTTATTTTTTTTGTCTTTAAATACACATTAAAATCAATGGTTTACTGATGTTGACCAAGAACGTTTGTGTCTAATCTGCTTGCAATGTTTATGTGCAAAATTACTATTTTTTTTTTATTTGGACTCAACAGTTTCCTTCAATGCCACAGGAATGGCAGACTGTGGCCTCCCACTTTGCCCATCGTTGGGACTTTCCCAAATGCGGAGGGGCAATGGATGGGAAGCACGTCCACATCGTCCCACCACCCCATTCGGGGTCATACTATTTTAACTATAAGTGGTTTCATAGTATCGTGTTGATGGCAAGGGTGTCGGTGACATACAAGTTTCTCTATGTGGACGTGGGGAAGAATGGTCAGATGTCGGATGGTGGAGTCTTTGCCCAGACTGAGTCCTACAGACGTCTCTAGATCGGTGGCTTGGGATTTCCACCTGCGGAAGAGAAAGTTGAAGGACTTCAGTTTGTTTTTATTGCTGATGAAGCATTTGATCTGGCCAATCACGTTATGAGGCCATTCCCCCAGAGGACCCTCACTCCGGAGAAGAGGGGTTTTATTAACCGCCTGGCCAGAGCCCGAAGAGTTGTGGAGAATACCTTTGGGGATAATGGCCAGCCGGTTCCGCCTATTTCTAATGGCAATCAACCTGGCTGAGTACAAACTTAACCACATTGTTTTCTGCTGCTGCATCCTGCACAACTTTTTAAAAAGAAATGCTCAAAATTATATAGCCTCAGTTGGGCCTGAGGCCGGACTTCGGGTCCATTGTTATGCCAGCTAATTTGTAAATATTTTTTAAATAAACAAAAAATTGATATGATAAAATCTTGATTTGGATTCACTGCTTGTGTTTGTTTTATCTGTCTCCTAGGTTCTCACATTAAGTGGTTTTCACATTATTTAAATAACACCCATTGTCACTGTAAACACCAGCTTAATACAAAAAGTGTTATTGAGCATTGAAAGAATAAGCCACACATTGTTAAGTAGAAATCCTTTTACTCTGTGCACATTCACATGTGCGTTTTATAAAACCTTTGGCAGTAAAAAAAAACACATCTTTTTTTTCAAAGTTTTACCTTGAAATTTTTGAAAAAATACAGAAACAGGCCTGTTTCTAAACATAACATACACAACTCTGGAACTTACAAAGTTCAACATTGCAAAAAAGAAGGCAATATCAGACATTTTATAGTGTGAAAAAGGTCCTGATTTTGCCTTCATCAGATGGGGTGAAGCCACCCCTGTAAAAGCCAAATTTAGAAGATGCACACAAATTGGGAGTTAAAATGGGGATTTCCTTTCTGATCCCATACCTAATGTCAACATGTGCTATCTCCCATCATGGGGGATAAATGGATGTGTATTGGGGGTGCAACCACTTCCTCTCACCTACTAGAGTTGGGAGGAAGGGGTTGCACCCACAAAACGCGTACATTGAAATCCCCTGATGGCAGATAGCACATGTTGTCACACTGTGTGCATCTTCCAGATTTGGCTTTTAAACTGTATTAAAACTTTAGATAAAATTTTTAGAAAAAAATAAATAAAAATCCAGGAATCTTTTTAGGATTTAGATTCTCCCTAGTACATCAATCATGTTCTTCAGTCTTTGTTCAATCTCCTTGGTTTTTTCCTTGATAAGGTCCAAATCACGACTACAAAACATGATTTCCTGGATAAGCCATTGTGCACTGTCACTGGTGAAATGACTCGATTTTGGTACCACAACCTGAACATCACTTAAAATAAAAATACACACCATGTATTAAAAATATGTAGACATACATCTATTACCTAAATCTGTGGTGTTCGACACTGACCTGTTGTGGTGCCAAATTCAAGCACTTCTTCCACCTCTCCTTCCTCTACATCCTGAGGTACCACAATACTCTGCTCCCCTTCTTCATGAGGTGTGGTGTTGCTGGTGTCCTCCGACGGAGCAAGTCTTTTCTCCCCTATGAGAATGAAACAAAAGGTATACTTAGCACATAGATATTTGTGGACAGAAATACAGTATGAATGTGAAACATTGCTTGGAAGTGGTGTACAATTGTCTGTTTGGGCAGAGTTCCAAGTTGAAGACATGATTAATTCCCTTAACCAAGCTGGAATACTTACCTTTTTTGGACAAGTTTCACACATGGAGACACCCCAAGTATCCAATGGAGCACCTGTGTGAGTCACCCTAAAAAATGTGCTCTGGTGTCCCACACTAGTGCTCCTAAGTCCAGATGTGTAAACAGCTGCTGTGTGTCCTTACATTCCACTGAATCAAGTTTGCAATTCATTATAGTTTCAAAGACATCTAGACAACAATGTCCTAAACTTCTTTTTATACAAATTATCATGACCAAATGTAGTTAACCCTGTATCTGGAAAAAACATTGTATTTAGTTGTCAAACGAACGATGTTTACTACGACCGATTACTGTGCCCACGAACATGAAAGTAGCCATTTTAAACTGTACAACAGTAAAGAAAAGCACATGGAGCAGCATGCAAGTAATAATGAGAATAGGAACACATGACAACTACTTACTTTTTAGAAGCACTTTCTTGATCCTTCTGTACTGATCCTGCTCCCTTAATTTGAGGTCTGACCAGCTTTTCCTCAATTGCTCCTTGGATCGTCGTACCCCAAAATGCTGGTGCAGACTCTCCCCAACTTTAGTCATGATCTTGGCCTTTCTCACATTTGGGTTTAGGTAAGGCTCCAGGCTTTCCTCCTCGTTACTGCTATTAAGCACCTGCTGTGTCTCCACCATGTTCCTCTCCCACTGCGATGAAAGAGACGGGGCGGGGAATATTCTAGAAAGAACGTCAGGGGCGGGCGGAGTTTCACGCATGCGCAGTGTATATAAAGCGTAACACGCGTGCATCGTAGTACAATCAGTGAGCGGAGGAAGGTGTAGCGGAAGCGCCAATCGTTATAACGAAGGTATAATTTTAAGTTGGTGCATCAGTGGCCTATACTGCTTATAGATTGAGGCCTATATTGGGTCAAGATTAGGAGAGTTTAGCCTGACATTAGGGTTTGTCTTGTGTTGTGACTTGCAGAGAAAATGTATCTATTCAATGATGAGTACTTTATGCCCATATTCATTGATATGTACAGGGAGCTGCCCTGTCTATGGCAGGTAAACCACCCCTTTTATAACAATAAACCAAAGAGGAAGGCAGCACTGGATCAATTGGTGGAATTTGTGAAGCCGGTGATCCCCACGGCAGACTTCCCCTATTTGAAGGCCCTAATTGGTGGCATTAGGAGCACTTATAATAGGGAGCTCAAGAAGGTCCAGGATTCCCTGAGATCAGGTGCTGCAGCAGCTGACATTTATGTACCCAGGCTGTGGTACTATGACAGACTGCATTTTCTGGCAGGCCAGAATGAACCCAGGCCAGCACTCTCCAGTCTTCCTTCCACACTTTCTTCCCCCCCAGCTGAGGCTTCTGACATCCAACCTGGGTCTTCCAGGCAGCAACATGTGGAGGAGCCCAGCTTGAGCCAGGTATAGCATTCTTCAAAATATTTCTGGTTGTCAAATTAATGATGTTAAATATATGCTAATTTTGATCACTAATTTCTGATTTCAGAAAGTGTTTTACATATCAATAGACAGTAGTGGCCACAAATGATTGGGACAAGAATGAAAAATGCTGGGGTCAGAATGATAGTCTTTTCTGTTTATTGACATTAAATTTGCAACAGTCATGAGATGAAAATTGTGTGTGATTGATTAACCAAAAACTAAAACGATGTCCCTTTTTCATACACAGGAAAGCCTCAGCCAGGCCGTGGAAAGTGGCAGCCAGGAGGTGGCCGGGCCCAGTAGCCTGCCAGAATTGCAGGTCCCTCCCCTCCGCCTTCCATCAAAAAGTGCCAGGAAGAGGAGTAATGTGAAGGAGGCAGCAATTGGCCTATTTCTGAAGGCTACTGTGGCCCTCAGAACCCCAAGAGGACTTTGCGTACATTACAGCCTGCAAAATTCTGGAAATGGAGGAGGACCAATGCCTCTTATGTGAGGAAGTACTGTTACAAGCCCTAAATAAGGGGTTGAGGGGCCAACTCAAAAGTCAAAGCCACATTTGTGAGTTGAACCATGGTCCACCTCCTCCTCCTCCAGGTCTTCCTTCTCCACCTCCTATCACACCTCCAGCACCACAGCCACAGCCTGAAAGGAAGCATCTAAGGAAGACCAGAGAGTGATGGCCTGGGTTCAGTCTGGTCTGGCAAAAGATGCAGGCTGTTGTATGACCACAGCCTGGGGACAGATATGTCATCTGCTGCTGTTCCTGACCTCTAATGCCCTGTACAGACGGTCGGCTTTTCCGACGGAAAAAGTGCGATCGATTGTGTTGTCGGTAATTCCGATCGTATGTGGGCTCCATCTGACTTTTTCTGTTGGAATTTCTGACACACAAAGTTTGAGAGCAGGCTATAAAATTTTCCAGATAAAAGCGAAGAGAAGCAGCGCCAACCTAAGTGCAGTATTGAAACATATACATTTTATTACAAGTTGAAATGCACTCACTCAGAGTAAGATAGATACAGGCACATCAGATAAAAATCTATCCGGGTAGGCTGTGTGGTGGGCAGCAGGGCTCCACAGGGGGCGATCCTATGTGCTGGAGTGTTATTCTTGTCTCTTTTCCCATCTGGCGGCGCCGGTGGTAACCAGTGTCACAGGCTGGGTTGAGAGAGGCACAGCGTGGATCGTCTGTTTTGTTTTTCCCGGGTTCCAGTGAAGCTATGGGCGTGCCATAGCTTCACTGGAATGGGGTTTATTAGAGTATTCATAAAATTTCTGCTTCGTCCAGAGTAAGGATCTGGCTGTCTTGTCAAGCTGTGTTGATGTAATTTGTTCCCTGAGGGAGGTGACTTTATGTAGTTTCCCCATCGTGGGAGCACACAACAGCTTCCGCTCCACAACTATCAGAGCGGATGTCAAGGACTGTATAAGTCCAGCTCTATCTCTCCTCAATCGAGAACTTTCAGCTATGCATGCACCACAAAAAACAGCCTTGTGTGCCTCCCACAGTGTAGAAACCCCCGACCCAGTGTTGAGCTAAAAATAGTCTACCAAACTTTTTGCTAAAATAGACTAGGATACCTCGGACTGTAAGAGGTGATCATTAAGGCGCCAATGACAGGATTTGGTGTAGGCCTGAGAGAGCATTAGATCTAGGATGATTGGTGCATGGTCTGACTATGTAATGGGGATATGTCAGACTCGACCACGTAGGGGAGGAGTGAGGCTGAGATGAAAAAGTGGTCGAGGCGTGAGTACATTTTATGAGATGGGGAGTAGAACGTGAACTGTTTAGCAGAGGGATGCTTGATCCTCCATGAGTCGAATAGTCGACGGGACCTAATACATTTACGGAAAGCATTAGCTTGGGACGAGATTCTTTTGGATGGTACAATACTGAAGAGGGTCTGTCTATCTCTAGAGGGTGACATAACTAAATTGAAGTCCCCACCAATGATCATAAAAGGTTGTGTGCAATATTGAGGGGTATCAAAAAGTTTTTTTAAGAACTCAATCTGGCCTGTATTAGGGGCATAGAGATTGACAAGTGTAAAGGAAGCAGACATATATGCGCAATTTAAAATAAGGAATCTCTCATGATGATCTGCGTGGGATTTTTTGACCTTAACAGGGCACGACTTCCTAATCAGAATAGCCACTCCGCCTTGCCTGTGGAGTCAGAGGCAAGGAAGGAAGTGGGGAAAAACTTTGAGGCAAAGTTAAACCTCCTGCCCGGAAGTGAGTTTCCTGGATCAATATCACGTCTGCGCCTGAGGCTGAGGCTCTGAAATCCTTCAGGGCCATCCAGCATTTACTAATACAACCTAGGCCCTTCACATTATACGACATGATCCTCAGAGCCATGGTTGTATTCTATTCAGATAGGCTCGTGTAGAGATAGTATAGGAGAAGAGCAGTACAATATCGACAACATAGGAATAGGTATAAATCTGATTGTGAGTGTTACCATTAACAGTAACTCTGCGGCATGCGAGTGTTAACAGATGTACTCTGTAGTTAAACCTCTTTGAAGCAAGGAAACAGAAACATTGTGATTGCAGCCTATAAAGCTGATCTATAAACATGGACATAAGAAAGAAAAAAAACCAACAAACAAAACAGAAAAAGGAAACAAAATACTTAAATTTTCGAAAGCCTGAGACGTTACTGCATCTCAGGGAGCCCTGGGCATAATCCAAGGCTTGGTAGGGGCATGTATGAACTTCCATCAGGAGACTCTGGATAGGAAAAATGGGAAGGGCCAGCTGCTCACCTTATGAACTTGGTAACATGTAAAATAAAACTGACAATATGAGACCTGTTCACAATAAAAATGAAAAGTCAGCTGAAGAACAGGAGCAGTCCTTGCCGAAGGTGTAAGAACCTCTAAAGAAAGTACCCCATGGGATGGTATAAAATTTCTACCCCGAACAGGAAACAGGGTAGATACAAAACTTTATGAAACCAGAGCAGCAAACTTCGTTTCATCTGTAACATGAAGAAACAGGAAGCAAGGAGTAAAAAAAAGGATCCAAAAAAAAAAAAAAACTGTACAGAAGATTCAAGGTGGTTGTTTGGAGGAGCGTGGATGTTGAGGTATAGACAGGTGCTTCTTGGATTTACTCCGAATGGGTGTCCAGATGCGGCTAGGGGTATTTGGTGGCAGACGGACCTGGGCGGCAGGAGGGATTAAATCTTCTTCCGGAAGAGGAGGCAGGCCGAGATTTTTCAGGAAGGCCTCACCTTCTTGCAAGTCACGCAGGGTGTACTGGGTACCTTCCTTAGACACAGTAAGGCAAAAAGGGAAACCCCAGTATGATGTTGCAGATGGGAGGTGATTGGACGCAGATTCCTTCGTTTAGCAAGTGTGATGGGAGAGAGGTCACTAAAAATCTGCAGTTTCACACCCTTGTACATCATTTGGGATTTATTGCGTGTGGCCAAGGTCAGCACCTCTTTGCTTTCAAAAAAGTGAAACTACACTATAACATCCCTGGGCCTAGCTCCAGCTGGAGGTTTTGGACCCAAGGACCTGTGTGCCCTGTCCAGGCGCCAGTCTATATCCACCACTGCGGGGGCCAGGGTGTTAAAAAGACCCAAGAGATATGCACATAGGTCAGGGTCTCCTACGTCTCCGGAATTCCTCTGAATCGCAGATTTTGTCTCCTCTCTCTGTTCTCCAAGTCCTCTTGTTGTAGTTGTAACTGAGAAACTGAGAGACGCAGGTTATGATTTTCCTCCTCAATAGCCTGTACATAGCTTATCATCTCATCAAATTTATTTTTGAGGGTATCCGTACGTTCCCCAATTTGGTTTATTTCCCCTCTCAGTTCGTTTTCCAATTTGCTTACCTCTGCCGAGAAGTTAAACGTGATTTGTTGAAGCAAAAGCTGTAGTTTAGCGTCCAGGATATCAGGGGTGAGATACTCATGTGGGGATGATGGATTGAGAACTTGACTTTGGGAATTAGCTAGTTGAGGATTCTCTGTATCTTCCATATCTAGGGATGGATCCATTGTGGCGAATGGGTTTGCGGAGGGATTCAAGGTTGTGGCTTGTGGCCTGGTAACAAAGCGTTCCATATTTAATCCCTCACGTGGCCCAAACTGAGGCTTATAATAACGCTGCTGCTGGCCAACTTTGCCCATGAGGTGCTCGAGAAGTGTAATGGTCAGGCAAGCTTACCTCTGGGGCTAAACGTAGCTAACATAACATTTCGGAGGTCTTGGAGAGCAGACAAGGGCCTAGGAGTCACTTAGACAGCAACTGACATAATAAGGAGAAGGACTCTGTTAAACTTGGCAGGGCCGTTGGTCAGTAGCCCTGTGGACCCCTATAGTATTTGTGAGGGGGTTGTTATTTAGGGCAGGGGGTCCTCAAAGCTCTGTGGAAGGATGGCCAGTTGAGTATCAGGAGAGAAATCTGCCTGGGAGTCCTTGGAGTACCAAGATGGCCGCCGCCCTCCAGGTGTAGACCAAAGCCGCGGACTTTCCTGGGGAGCGGCCGCCGGACCGGTGAGATCTGCTCTGCTGAGGCTTAAAACCCCCACCAGAGGACAGGTAATGTCTCATAGGAGAGCGAGCACCTCAGGGGGTGTCGGCTGTGGGGGGATGTTACTCACTGTGGCCCAGGCGGAGATCCGAGGCCGAGTCCGGAGGCCTCAACAGAACGGCCGGCCTTGATGCAGACGAGGTCAATGATGGGAGGTTTCTCTCACCTCCCTCTGGCTGGAATGCTGCCCAATGTCCTCCGGAGGCGGGCTGGTCTACTGTCGAGGCCGAGGGACGCATTCTGTCCGTGGATCACAGTCGTATAGTGTAAGAAGCGCCGGGCGGTCTGTAGGCCCCAAGATGGCGGGGGCCGCCGCGATGTATAGTCGGCCGTAAATCCGGGCCCAGCCAGCTACGAATCACAATAGTCCCCTGTACCAAGGTAAGAGATGTTCAGACACTAGATGAGGCGATCTGGGGTTTCACCAGTACAAGGTGAGCAGTGGATGGTGGCGGATTGGTGCTGGGTATGGAGACCTCAGTATCTGCACGTCTTCCCAGCTTCACGTCCAGGACACGCTCTCAGGCCACCAATTTTGACTGTAAAATTATTGATGTCTGCCCTGGGGTACAAAGACTTGGCAAATTTCACCAGTTTCTCCAGCGTTGCCTTCCTCTTTATTTTGTTCTGGCCCAGAATAAATGGATATTTTGTTTTCAGAAATACTTGCCTCTGTGTTTTACTTCAAAAAGAACAGTTTGTTTGTGAGTAGGCAGGTACATTTAAAAAATACAATGTCAAATTAACAAGGGCCGCCAACCAACCTCCTTGAGATTTACAAATACAAGATAATAATGGTATTGTAGAAACATGACATACAAAAAACAAAACAAAAATGGAGATCACTAAAAAAATAATAAAAAAAAAAAAAAAAAAAAAAACAACAGGAGATCTTGATTAAAAAAAAAATTACTATAAAAATGATTTCTAAACATTATTAGGGAGATCTGGCTTGAAAAACAAAAAAGATTATTCAGGAGATCACGAGAAATAAAAAAGAAATCAGTTTGTGAGAACTCTGTGTGAATATGAGCAGCAAAACAACTTTATTCTTCTAGCATTATAAAGAAGAAATGAATGCGCTGCATTGAAAGATTTAACAATTTGCAGTGTGATGAATATGCCATCTCCATTATGAACGGTCGTTTGGTCGTGGCTCCGTCTCGTACTTGATTCTAAGCATGCGTGGGTTTTTGTGTGTCGGAATTGCATACACATGAATGAGATTTCCGATAGAAACTTTTTCCGTCTGAAAAATTGAGAACATGCTCTTAATCATCTTTTGCTGGTGGAAATTCGGCCAGCAAAAGTTTGATGGAGCATACACAAGGTCACATTTTCCGACCAAAAGCTCTCATCGGTCTTTTGCTGGCCGAATTTCCAATCGTGTGTACGCGGCATAACTGTTTAGTTTACTTATTGCATACGTATTGTACATTCTTATTTCTTATTTTGCTAGAAAAGGATAATTTGCTTGTGCATGTTGTAGGCATATTTTTTAACTATGAATTGTATGTGCTGCTTTTCTGTTTAGTAAAAGCATTAATACACCACAGAGGTCTTAACTTCCTTGGCTTTTACTTCACAGGTTGACAGTGCTGCTGTCCATTGATGGTTGTGTTGCTCCTCTATAGAGGTCAAAATAAAGTAAAAAATAAAACATGCCCCATTTAAAGGATTGGTAAGCTGCAATATTTGAAATTTACAGGGTTTTTTTTAGAAATCCTTTAAGAAAAATTAGAAAAGAATGAAAGAAAATGGGAAAAAAGTAGAAAGTAATTAAAGAACTTGCCTAAAAGATCTACCTATTGTTCTCCGAAGGAGTTTCATTACCAAAGATATAAAAAAAGGTAAGAATAGATCGATCCCAACTCCAGGCATGAGCATAATCAATTTACCGTGTCAGGTATTCAACAACTTATATATAAAATATACTACATTATATAATTTAGTATACATTAAAATATTTATTCATGACACTGTTAACTCTGTTTACTTTCTTGGAAGTGTAAAGCAGGCCATTTCCCCTCTGTTCTGCTTGGTGGTTGTGAAAACATGAATAATTTATGTACTTTCCCTTTTAGTAACAGTACTTACCTATGAGGCTTTCACAAATGTATGTGTAGCAATAAGCTAGTAAGATTAGAGATGCTAATACTTAACCTCTTCAATACTTGGCACTTTCGCCCCTTCCTGCCCAGGACAATTTTCAGCTTTCAGAGCTGTCGCACTTTGAATGACAATTGCCCAGTCATGCAACACTGTGCCCAAACTAAATTTTTATTATTTTCTTCCCACAAATAGAGCTTTCTTTTGGTGGTATTTGATCACCACTGGGGTTTTTATTTTTTGCTAATTTGCAAATTTTTGAAAAAAAAACCAAACTGATGGGCACTGATAGGCGGCACTGATAGGCGGCATTGATGGGCACTGATAGGTGGCACTGATGGGCGCTGATAGATGGGCGCTGATAGATGGCACTGGATAGGCAGCACTGATGAAGGGCTACTGACAAGCATTACTGAGTGGCATCTGAAGGGCACTGACAGGCATTACTGATGGGGCACTGATTGGCACTTTTATGGGCACTGATTGGCACATTTATGGGCACTGACAGGCGCTTTTCATGGGGCACAGGCTGGCAGCTGATGGGGAGTGATTTGCAGCTGATGGGCATATCTGATGGGGCTGTGCTGATAATCAATGTGCTGATTATCAGCACAGACCCCCCCTCTGACAGGGAGAGCCACCAATCTGTCAGCGTGAACAGAGGAAAGCCATTTACCGGCACTTCCTGGTTCACAAGTGATTGGTCTTAGCTGATCACATGGTAAGAAGCCTCCATCAGAGGCTCCATACCACAATCGGAGTTGCGGTATGTCAGACTGACACACAGCACCTCCAATCGCCGCTCTGCGGGCCCCTGCGGGTGCGCGCTGGCCTGTTACCTTGATCACGTCATATGACGTCTGATCAGGATAACTAAACCACTTTGCCGACATCATATTGCTATATGGCGGGCGGCAAGAGGTTAAAGCAGACCTTCAGTCATTTTTTCAACTTTCCATCTATTAAATCCTCTGCCCTTGTTGTTTTAACTTTGGATAGTAAAACATTTTATTTCTGCCAGTGAATACCTTATACAGCCCACTTCCTGTTTCTTGTCTGGTAAAAAGCCTGGACTTATGACATCATGCACAGCTCTCACTCTCATGAGAGTTTGCCTGGCAGGGAGGGGGGATAAGTCATAAGAGGGCCAATGAGAGCTGCAGAGCTGGAGGTGTGCCTCTGTGTGTCTGAGTAAATCCAGGATGTGAACAGGCAGCATCTTTAGCTGCCCACAGTTAAAATGGTTGCAGCCAGACTCAGTGGAGGGAGATTTCTGCAGCATATTTAGCAAGTACACAATCACAGTATATGTCACGTACCTTGAAGATGAGCCTGATATGCAGAGGGAGACCTCTCGTACAGCCCTGGCTCAGGGACCACTGGAGTTGCGACAGTGGCCGCAAGAGCACGGTGAGGTAAGAGTGCCTGCGGAGTCTCTTGCTGGAAGAGGTAGCAGCTGATGCAGGTGTGCTGTGGATGCAGGATGTGCTGCGGAGCTGGAGGGCAGAAGGCTGGAGCAGAGTCAGACAAGCCAGGTCATACACAGAGAGTCAATCAGCATAAGCAGCAGGCAGAGTTCAGGCCGGGTTTGGCAATGGAGAGTCAGGCAAACAGGCAGGAATAGCAGGGTCAAGCAAGCCAAAGGTCAGGACTGGAGATAGCAGTGTGGTCAGGAAGCCAGGTCAACACTGCATCAGATACAGGCACAGGATCAAAACACAGGAAGTCCATCAATTATGATGTATAGTATCCATGGCATGCTAGCATTTTGATGAATAATAGGCATCTGTTTTGTTAACTGGGCCGGTACCATATTACATGTCCATAAAAGTTTAGATTTGCTTTCTTTTGTGATGACATTTACATTTTTACATGCCATCTTTCATATTTCAACTGTACCTGAAACCCTTCAACATCTCTTCAAATTTGATAAGTTATTAAATGAATTCTGCTATCTGACTACAATTGCATCTGTTAATATAGATCCTTCTCCTTCAACTCAAGTGCATATCACATGATGATTGTGTTGCTAAGGTTGAATAAAGTCCTAGGGGAAAGCCAACATAACAAAAGGCACAATGTAAACTTTGATTTCTGTGTTCTTTTTTTTTTTCTAATCAGATAAATTTGTATTGAATGTTTAAGCTTTTATGGCAAAGAAAAAACACTGAACAGGGGAAAACTGCAAAGTACAATAGGAATGAACAGAGGAATCATCAAACGGTTAAAATGCAGATTGTCATTAAAAAAATAAAAAAAGTGCATACTCATCACATGGAAACATAAATGCTACAAAGACTTACTCATTAAGTCTATGTTTAGGCCTGTGGCTAACATTGCCGCACCGCTAGAAGGCGATATATCCTCACCACCTGTTTTAACCCTTTAAATGCTGCACAATCATTTTGCAATGACATGCATTACACGCAGTTGCAGAGCGGTTGCAGTGTGACCCCATTGACACAACTGTCTTTGCAGCTATGTGAGGGTGGTAAAAATGTTGTTCAACTGCCTGTTTTTCTTGGCCCCACAGGGGCCAAATTGGAATAGCCATGGGGCAGGGTCTGACCCCAGAAAAATATGTGAAAGAAATTTAAATTCTGTATAAAGCTGTATGCTTTGCTTATGTTTTGCACACTTCACTCATATTGTGCATAAGGCACTAATATTGTTTTGATTATGTAATCATATTTTTTTACACTCTGATAAGAAAATGTGATACCTGCGTATGTACCGAACATACTGAACAGTTATTTGGAAAGATGCAGAGTGTATCTTTTTGTGTCTGTTCCCTACTGTAGTAGTTATTATTAATTTGCAACCACTGATCAATATGAGGATAGGATTTGCCGATCAATAAAATTTCCAAGACAATTGGTGGGCCAACCAGGAAGGGATGTACAGGAGACCCTGGGAATCCGAAATGAGGGGCTTAAGATGATCTGGGAATTTCTGATACTCAGGTCTCAAGGTAAACCCCTGTTTGCTTACAGTTGAGTTATCAGAATTCCTTGTTCAGTGATGTTTTATTCAGGACAAAGGGTACCTATTTTACTCCCCTTAATCAAACTGTATTGATTGATGTTGTTATGTTGTCACTGTCTACTGTCCATCGAATTGTTATAAATAAGAAAGGGAAGAATAATGCTGTTACCAGGTTATATAAAACACAAATCTGCTGTAATATTGGTTTAGAGGCAAGACAGTATAGACACAAGTAGAGAAGAGGGAATACTGGGCAGTCATCTTTGGCATTAGGTTAAGTAGGGAACTGAAAGGTAAGAGACCCTCAGAAAATGCCCAGTGCAAGAGAATCGCTAGAGAATATTTGAACCAAAGGTACAGTTCTGCCCATGAAGAGTAGAATTGTGGTACAGCGCTCCCCTATAACTTCTACAGTGAACAGCCACACTGCAAACACACTATATGTGAGGTAATATATCACTAAACAAGTCAGTATAAATTATGCTATACAGTGGAACCTTGGATTACGAGCATAATCTGTTCCAGGAGAATGCTTGTAATCCAAAGATAATTCCACATTGACTTCTATGGCATGCAATACCGCATGTGGCCAGAGGTGTGGGGGCGCCGGAAAGAATCGGAAATACTCGGAGACCGCTTGGCTGCACTCGGAAACCCTCGGAAACACTCGGGAACTCGGGAGTATTTCAGCGTCTTTCTGAGTATTTTCGAGTGTTTCTGAGTAATTCCGAACGGCTCCGAGTGTCACTGGCGCCCCCGCACCTCTGGCCAAATGCAGTACTGCACACCACAGAGGCTTGAATCCTGCTCGTTTTGCGAGACACTCGCAAACTGAGTCAGGATTTAAAAAAAATAATTGCTTGTATTGCGAAGCGCTCGATAACCGCGTTACTTGCAATCCGAGGTTCCACTGTATAAGTAAATCATAAATATATACAACTAAATCAGCAATTGCATTAAAACATGACACCACTGTGATTCGAATGACAATAATGTGCACATCCACTGGTGTTGTACGGTATGCACTATTAACCACTTACGGACCGCCCGTCGTCCTTATACGTCGGTACTTTGA
This sequence comes from Lithobates clamitans, assembly GCA_037952925.1. Taxonomy (NCBI): domain Eukaryota; kingdom Metazoa; phylum Chordata; class Amphibia; order Anura; family Ranidae; genus Lithobates; species Lithobates clamitans. Next base: position 6,345,880 of record JBBGZY010000044.1, read on the forward strand.
AGAGGGGTATCGTTGTTATGGCAGCAGCTAGCTAGCCGGTATTCTCTTCTTCATCGGGCGGTCCGCTTTCAGATAAAAGTGGTCTCTGCGGCGGATTCGCCACTAGATTTTATCAGCGGCAGAAGACAGCCCTCTCAGCCCCGCTCCGGTGCCCTCCGCTGCTTACTGGAGCCGTCGGTAGTGGCGGAGGCAATCAGGTTCTTCTTCCTGTTCGGTATGGAGACGAGTGAGGGGAAGATGGCCCCACCCATCTCCATACCATTGCAGGGCATAGCTCTTAAAGAAACATTTCTTTTTATTTTTATTTTCAAATGACATTACATTTTTTTATTGCATTTTAGTGTAAATATGAGATCTGAGGAGGGGCATGGCTTTATGGTGAAGAGAGCAGTCGCATAGACTCACAGCTCCGGCTCTCAACGACCATCCTTCCCTTATCCTTGGTCCTATCTCCTCGTGGAAGGTACCGTTTTGTTCCCCACGGCTGTGGGCATCTATCAGGCTGGCAGACATGGTGAAATACGGGCTGCCCCGGCCCTCACACAGGGTGGAACAACTGGCGCGGTTACAGAGGCAAGATGGCGCTGAGACACATGCAGAGCATACAGGCATGCTACAGGCTTCCTTCTCTGCTGTCCAGGGCTCTGCAATAGGGGTAAGTGCTTTAATTCCTGCTATATTTAACAAGTAAACAGACCCCCTGCAGTCACAGGAATCACAGCAGTCTGATGAGCATAGTCAGGCTGTGGACTCTCCCCCTGCTGAGCCTACACTGTCTACCATTATTCTGGCTATTCAGGATTGCAAGGCCTCCCTCTCTACTCAGATAGCCTCTATCCGCATGGACTTTTCATTATTAAAACAAGATGTCCAGAACCTCTGTGACCGAACCGTAGAAGCTGAGGAACGCATTAGTACCTTAGAGGGCACTGTGAATCCCATGTCTGTAACTATGCGTGATACTACTAGCGAGATGGCGGCCCTTCGCGCAAAGATCGACGATTTGGAAAATCATTCTCGCAGGAACAATCTTAGATTTGTGGGATTCCCGGAACGTGCGGAAGGTGCCCATCCTGAAAAGTTTCTTTATTCTTGGTTGCGGGACATTTTTGGTAAAGATGCACCCTCATTCTCACATGTTATAGAGCGTGCGCACCGCACCCCTTCTCGCCCCCCTCCAGCGGTTGCCCCACCATGCTTCATTATTGCACGCATCCTCAATTTCCAGGATAAAGTGGCCATCCTACGCCTTGCACAGGAAAAAGGCCCGCTTAAATTTAACAGTAACAATATTTCTGTTTATCCAGACTTTTCTGCTGAAGTTCAACGCCAACTGATCAGCCTTCTCGGCAGTGAAATCTCAACTGCGCACGGAAGACCTGTCCTATGCCATGCTCTTCCCTGCCAAATTGCGCATTATTCATGATGGCAAGGCCCATTTCTACACCAGCCTCAAGGAAGCCATGGCGTGGCAGAATGATCAATATGGAGTGGCCCACAGAGGCAGAGGTGATTGAAGTTACCACTAACCTATACTGATACTTACCAGTTGCCTTAATACAGGCCCCCGTGCACCCCTGTATAACTCAGTGCCTTTTACGGTAATTCACAATGCCAGTACTTTTCGCCATCTGGCCCTTTTTACTTGGCAAGACCTGCACCCTACTGTGCCAGATACGGTGTCTATTTCTCCTTTCTTCTCCATTTCTCCAGGCCTTCATCTCTAAATTTCCTCCTGCACTTGTACTGTTTGCCATCCTGACCTGTCTGGAGTGAAGGCCATCAGATTTTGCTCTTTCTTCCGCACGGACGACGACTAAGCCATGCATTTTACACCAGGACATGATCAAAGTTTTTTGCCACCAGTTGGGAGCCTCACCCGATCTCACGCTACCCTCTTACCGATTTGTGGTGAGGCCACGGAACAGATTTTGACCTCCACAGGTTTTATTGTTAGGAAGGTCTTTCAGTTTGGGATCCGAAGCTTGCTATGTTTGGGATGGCCGAGCAGGATGGGGGGCAAGGGGTTTTAAGGGACTTTGTTGGTGCCTTTTTTTTTTTTCATGTTTTTTCTTTTTTTTCTTTTTATCCCTTTTCCAGCTCACCTCTGCAATTTTTCACTGGAGAGACATTTTTTTTCTCAGGTTATTGCCTACGGCGGACTGTTAATGCTTCTGTTTTTATTTTTTTTCTTCTATTTTTGGCTCGTATTACCCTGCTGGCAGATCCACGCACTTTTTGCTCATGTGCTTGTATGTGCTTCAGGTGGCGCGGCCTGTCTGGTCATGTATGTATTGGCTCAAGTGTTTATCTGTGCTTATTCATTATTGTATGTTCTATTATGGCAAAGCCCCTAAGGATAGTCTCATGGAATACTAGAGGTCTGAATGCACCTCAGAAAAGATCCCTGTTTTTTTCTGTGTTAAAAAAATGTCATCTTCATATTATATGCCTCCAGGAGACTAACCTTACGGGCTCTAAGACAAGGGCCCTAAAACGCCCGTGGTTATCTAACTCATACCATGCTACTCACAATAACTATTCCAGGGGGGTATCTATCCTACTGGCCAAATCTCTCCCAGCTGAGATGATAAAAGTTAAAACAGACCCTGAAGGGCGGTTTATTGTTCTTACTTTACAGATTTCCACTGTAACCTTTACGTTGGTGAACATTTATATTCCCCCCCGTTTTCAGTGGAGATACTCTTCAAATTGTCACTTCAACTACTGAATAGACCCCCCGGCCCCCTGCTTTATGTGGGGGATTTTAATGCGGTCTTAGATCCAGCAATGGACCGTCTGGGAGGTGGAGGTAGGTCCTTTACCTCATTTGTAGACTGGGTTCAGGTGCACGGCCTAACAGAGGTGTGGCATTGGAAACATCCAGATGAGCGCCATTTTTCCTGCCATTCGGATTCTTTCCACACCATGTCTAGACTGGACTTGGCGTTTGCTCCAGTGGAGACCCTTCCTGTGGTTTCCGCCATTTCATATCTGCCCAGAGGAGTTTCAGATCATGCCCCTCTCTCTGTGAACCTCTTCCCAAGTTCGGGGCCTGCTTTGTGGCGCCTGAACTCATACTGGTTGGAGGACGAGGTAGTGCAGGGGGAATGCAGGATAGGCATTTCTAATTAATGGAAAGATAATCTGGGTAAAGTGGACCCCTCCATAGAATGGGACGCATTCAAGACCACTCTGAGGGGCACCTTTATGTCTATCACGGGGATCTTACGGAAAAATACCAAGATGCTTACTGAGGAACTTGAGACTGTTATGGTGCGTGCAGAGTCTGCGTATGTCTCTAACCCTGTCTCAGACACGAGAGAGGCATAGTTACAGAGCCGCAGGGACTATGAACTCCGTCTGCTGGATCTCACACAAAAGCGCATGTTGCATGTTTCTCAGAAATCGTTTGAACATGGTAATAAAGCCGGACGTCTCTTGGCATATCTGACCAGACCTGACCATTCCCCCATTTCCATACCACGTATCATTACTGCCCAAGGTCCCGTTAGTGATAACCCAGGGGATATCTTAGATTCCTTTTTATGTTTTTACAAAGAGCTGTATACCTCTAGGGCTGACAATGGTGAATCTCAGCTGACTGACTACTTCGCTGACATATCTCTTCCCTCCTTATCAGATGAGGGACGTGATATGCTGGAGGCACCTATCTCAGCTGAGGAGATTGCTACAGCAATCTCCCAAATGCCCGCGCATAAGACTCCTGGACCTGATGGCTCCGCATACTTTAGTTTTATGTTAAAAAGTCTATCTTACTGTCCTGGAAGGGTGCACAGACCTCTCTGAAATCCCTCTGGTTAAAACTTATTAATGACTCTATTCCACTGTATAAACTGACTTTTGAAATCCGGAAACGGAATTATACCTTTCTTAAAATTTGGGGAAAATGGTTGGCTAGTCCGTTAACCCTTTCTCAACACTGATTTTGATACACTTGATTGACCATTGATAGGCCGTGCCCCAGGGATCTCTGATACCTGGTCCTTTACTACTGTTATGCCATACTGGTATACCTATATCCCTTATTATTATAACTATCTCAAGCCCTCTGTAAAGATTTCTGTCTATTTTTATATGCTAGAATATGTTGCATTTCGGCTCCTACTTCTGTATGACCAGATTGTCAGATGCTCTTGTTTTTTTTGTTTTCTTTTCTTCTGTTTGTGCTTTTTTTATGTTTGTTGGTTTGTTTTAAACCTAAACCTAATAAAAAATATCTTTAAAAAAAAAAAAATGAGATCTGAGGTCTTTGACCCCAGATCTCATATTTAAGAGGTCCTGTCATGCTTTTTTCTATTACAAGGGATGTTTCCTTGTAATAGGTATAAAAGTGACACAATTTAAAAAAAAAAAATGAACAGTGTAAAAATAAAAAATAAAATAAAATAGAATTTTTTTTTTTTAACGCGCCCCGTCCCGCCGAGCTCGCGTGCAGAAGTGAACGCATACGTGAGTAGCTTCCGTATATGAGAACGGTATTCAAACCACACATGTGAGGTATTGCCACAATCGTTAGAGCGAGAGCAATAAATCTAGCCCTAGACCTCCTCTGTAACTCAAAACATGCAACCTGTAGATTTTTTTTAAAACATTGCTTAGTAAATAGTATCAATTTACTTTGCGTAACATTATCTTTCACAATATAAAAAAAATTGGGCTAACTTCACTGTTGTCTTATTTTTTAATTAAAAAAAGTAGTGTGCTTGTAAGACCGCTGTGCAAATACGGTGTTACAGAAAGTATTGCAACAACCGCCATTTTATTCTCTAGGGTGTTAGAACCCCCAAACATTATATATAGATTTTTCTATGTAATTTTCTAGCAAAAAAAATGGTTTTAACTTGTAAACACCAAATCTCAGAAAGAGGCTCGGTCCTTAAGTGGTTAAAACATAAACAAAGTCCAAATGTGAAGAAACTATTTGGCGACATCACCAGGCCCCGCCCACCGTGTTTCGTCACACGTCATGTGACTTTAAAGTCATGTGACGTGTGATGAAACACATCGGGCGGGGCCCGGTGACGTCAGCGCACACACACAGGAAGATTGTACCCTGGCTGATACAACATCCAAATGATCCTTAAGGGGGCTGTACACCCTGAATGTGCTATGCATGTTGTCTGAATGCACCAGAGACAGTGCTCTGTAAAATGTGAGTTGTTACTTTTTAACGCTTTTTATTAAAGTGTTTTTAAATGATTCAGCACTATGTCAGTTTTCGGATTCCTTTACGAGCACCACCGCTTAGGGTTGTCATAGGACACAGTGGATGCATTAAATAAGGGTCTATCTACCCACCAGTGGATTTGTAGTCTCTTAAAGGGAAGGTACATGTTGACCTGCAGAAGGTCAAAAGTGGAGGTGAGCACATAATTTGGAAGGTGGAGGGCACTGAGGGTGTTTGGCGAACCTCAGCACGAAATTCACGAAATAGTTTGTTCACATTTGGACTTTGTTTATTATGTTTTAAAAGTGTATATAACATCAGTAGATGTACATATTATTGTCATTCGAATCACAGTGGTGTTATGTTTTAATGCAATTTTTAATTTATTGTATATATTTATGATTTACTTATATGGCGCAATTTATATTAACTTGTTTAGTGATATATAGTGCCTCATATATAGTGTGTTTGTAGTGTGGCAGTCAGGGCTGAACTGGGAAAAAAATTTGGCCCTGGACTTCCTCATGACTGGCCCACTTTAATTTTGAGTGTCCCCAACAGCGTCCCCCTTATATCAGAGTGTCCCCAACAGCGTCCCCCTTACATCAGAGTGTCCCCAACAGCGTCCCCCTTACATCAGAGTGTCCCCAACAGCGTCCCCCTTACATCAGAGTGTCCCCAACAGCGTCCCCCCTTACATGAAAGTGTCCCCAACAGCATCCCCCTTACATCAGAGTGTCCCCAACAGCACCCCCCTTACATCAGAGTGTCCCCAACAGCATCCCCCTTACATCAGAGTGTCCCCAACAGCGTCCCCCTTACATCAGAGTGTCCCCAACAGCGTCCTCCCTACATCGGAGTGTCCCCAACAGCGTCCTCCTTACATCAGAGTGTCCCCAACAGCATCCCCCTTACATCAGAGAGTCCCAATCAGCAGTTCCCTTCACAGAGAGTCCCAATCAGCAGCCCCTTCACATCAGTGTGTCCCCATCAATGAGAGTCCCCATCAGAAGCCCCCTTCACATCAGAGTCCCCACCAGCAGCCCCCTTCCATCAGTGTGTCCCCATCAGAAGCCCCCTTCACATCAGTGTGTCCCCATCAGAAGCCCCTTTCACATCAGAGTCCCCACCAGCAGCCCCCTTCACATCAGAGTCCCCACCAGCAGCCCCCTTCATATCAGTGTGTCCCCATCAGCAGCCCCCTTCACATCAGTGTGTCCCCATCAGCAGCCCCCTTCACATCAGTGTGTCCCCATCAGAAGCCCTCTTCACATCAGAGTCCCCACCAACAACCACCTTCACATCAGAGTCCCCATCAGAGAGTCCCCACCAGCAGCCCACTTTCACATTAGAGTCCCCATCAGAGAGTACCCACCAGCAGCCCACTTCACATCAGAGTCCCCACCAGCAGCCCACTTCACATCAGAGTCCCCACCAGCAGCCCACTTCACATCAGAGTCATCACGAGCAGCCCACTTCACATCAGAGTCTCCCCCAGCAGCCTACTTCACATCAGAGTCCCCACCAGCAGCCCACTTCACATCAGAGTCCCCATCAGAGTCCCCACCAGCAGCCCACTTCACATCAGAGTCCCCATCAGAGAGTCCCCACCAGCAGCTCCCTTCACATCAGTGTGTCCCCATCAGAAGCCCTTCACATCAGGGAACCCCCCATCAGCGGCCCCCTTCACATCAGAGTGTCCTCCCCATCCCACATGTACTCACAGTTTTGAAGGCAGCTTCTTGTTCCTCTCTCCAGTCATGTGATAACAAGTGATAGGGGAGAGAGGAAGGAAAGTCTACCGTTGGTCTATCTCCCCCTGCAATTAAGTAAGAGATGCTGTACTGAACAGTAAAGCATATGTGCAAAAACCATAAGTGAAGTGAAATGAACAAACACAGTATAAAGTGTCCACATATGGTAAATGGATGATTCCAAACTCAAATTAATAAGAGGAACTGGTATGGACCAAAAAATGATGTGAGACTGGAAATTAAAGTCAATAGTGCACGGTGTGGATCTGTGACTGTGAATCAACAACGGGGTACAGAACTTCCGTAGCTGTAAACCAACATCTCGATATGGGGCATCAGAATGAAAACATCAGGAAGTAAGATAAGATGGGTACTCTTACCAGATGACGTGGACTCCACTGTCGTATGACATGGAGTCAATGGTGCATGGAGCCAAACCTAGGCTGGAAAACGATATCCGGAACAGTGGAACCTCTGTCTCACTTCTCGACTTCTCTGGTGGGGTGAAGAAACATCAGGAAGGGCCGTCAACTGGATATCAGCCAATAGACCTCAAGGATGTGTTCCAAGGAGAAGCCGGGGACAGATTTGATCCAGACCCCGTGATGGAATTAGGGCTACTGGAAGGCAGTTTCTTGCATCGGTATAATATGCAAATAAAAAATAAAAAGCTTCTGCATAGTGCAGGTAAACCAGGGATTTTGCCTCCTGTCGAGTGCCCCCAAAGCAAGCAGCTTGCAATGGGGGCACTGAGTTGAGCCACAGCTCCGTGTATCCATTCAGACACAGAGCCACGGTTTGGCCCTCTGTCAAGATTGGTTAACTGATTTTGATGGACAGCAGTGGGAGCCAATGGTGCCGCTGCTGTGTCTCAGCCAAACAGGAGGGAGAGTCCCGGATGTCCGAGGCACTCCTGAACATCGCTGTGATAGAGATGGGGCTCAGGTAAGTATTTTGGGGGCTGAAGGGGGACTGCTACACACAGAATGATTTTTTATCTTAATACATAGAATGCCTTTACAACCACTTTAATACAGCCTAGATGGGATAAATGAGAACATTTTCTATAAAAATTAAATCTAAAGGTCTGAAAATAACTTACAGTATTGTCCATGATTTGAGAGTAATAAAAAAAATTATAGATGCTGACAGATCTATCGTACCCTGTCCACACACCCTATTAGGACAAACACCACCTGCAAACAGCTATTTCACAGTTTTTGATCTGGTTAATGATTTTTATGTTTCTTTACATCCAAATTGTTGGTACTTTTTGTTTTTACTTTTCAATCCAAGCAGTATGTGCAAGGATGTACCTCCTCAGTTTCTGAGTACAGTGGTAAGTTCAAGAAAACTTTAGATATATGGATGTCTCAGCATGACCATATGGTGTTTTAATATTTCATGTCGTGACATCAGGAAAATATGTAAGATTGAAACTAGGGGCTTGATGTGTTATATAGCTAAAACTAATAACAGAGCAAGCAAAGAGAAATTATAATATTGCCAGGGAAAGTTTGTCTTTTTAGGACTTACAGATGGAATTTTTACAGAAGAACATGGTAGGAAAAAAACAAGCCTTTCAGATATATTTCCAGCCAGCTGGACCCAGTAATTAAGGGTTCACTGAGTTGCATCAGAGTAGTAGCTGCGTGCAAGGTGCTAAAAGACAAATTTACAGACACTGAACCATAATTAAACATTAAAATGTTACTAAATTCACAACAGTAAAATCAGTCTGTATATGCAGTAAACCTGGAACCTAAGGGGTTAATACTGCACATTGTGTAAAGAGGTCGTTTGATCCTGTTTTCTCTGATCCTCCCCTTCTTCCGCTGTTCCAAATCCATCTCCTGATAACAGAGAGCCTTGGGGGCACTCTGCACATTCTCAGTTTGGTGTGTATTGCTAGGGAGTTTTTTTTTTCTTTGGTGGATGCATGTGATCAGCACAGGGCCAATCAGAACTGTCCGGACAGAAGGTCAGGGGTCCTGCACCCTTATAGGACAGTCAAAGTAGATTGAAAACTCCTTATCCTTCTCCTCCTTCCAAGCCTTAACCAGACACTCATAGAAGTCATAATATACTATATGCTATATACTGCTGATGAGAAAAGGTATTTAGCAGTTTATATTTACTAAAATAATTGCATTTCCATGTTCTGTGTACTGTGGGAGACCCAATATAGTGATGCAGGGTCCTGGATTTAGTAACGCTTTAACCACTTGAGCCCCGGACCATTATGCTGCCTAAGGACCAGAGGTCTTTTTCCAATTTGGCACTGCGTCACTTTAACTTTTAATTGCGCGGTCATGCAATGCTGTACCCAAACGAAATTTGTGTCCTTTTCTTCCCACAAATAGAGCTTTCTTTTGATGGTATTTGATCACCTCTGCAGTTTTTATTTTTTGCGCTATAAATGGAAAAAGACCGAAAATTTTGAAAAAAAATGATATTTTCTACTTTTTGTTATAAAAAAATCCAATAAACTCAATTTTAGTCATACATTTAGGCCAAAATGTATTCGGCCACATGTCTTTGGTAAAAGAAATGTCAATAAGCGTATATTTATTGGTTTGCGCAAAAGTTATAGCGTCTACAAACTAGGGTACATTTTCTGGAATTTACACAGCTTTTAGTTTATGACTGCCTATGTCATTTCTTGAGGTGCTAAAATGGCAGGGCAGTACAAAACCCCCACAAATGACCCCATTTTGGAAAGTAGACACCCCAAGGAAATTGCTGAGAGGCATGTTGAACCCATTGAATATTTTTTTTTTTTGTCCCAAGTGATTGAATAATGACAAAAAAAAAAAAAAATATTTACAAAAAGTTGTCACTAAATGATATATTGCTCACACAGGCCATGGGCCTATGTGGAATTGCACCCCAAAATACATTTAGCTGCTTCTCCTGAGTACGGGGATACCACATGTGTGGGACTTTTTGGGAGCCTAGCCGCGTACGGGACCCCGAAAACCAATCACCGCCTTCAGGATTTCTAAGGGTGTAAATTTTTGATTTCACTCTTCACTGCCTATCACAGTTTCGGAGGCCATAAAATGCCCAGGTGGCACAAACCCCCCCAAATGACCCCATTTTGGAAAGTAGACACCCCAAGCTATTTGCTGAGAGGCATATTGAGTCCATGGAATATTTTATATTTTGACACAAGTTGCGGGAATGTGACACTTTTTTTTTTTTTTTTTGCACAAAGTTGTCACTAAATGATATATTGCTCACACAGGCCATGGGCATATGTGGAATTGCACCCCAAAATACATTTAGCTGCTTCTCCTGAGTATGGGGATACCACATGTGTGGGACTTTTTGGGAGCCTAGCCGCGTACGGGGCCCCGAAAACCAATCACCGCCTTCAGCGTTTTTAAGGGCGTGAATTTTTGATTTTACTCTTCACTGCCTATCACCGTTTCGGAGGCCATGGAATGCCAGGTGGCACAAAACCCCCCCAAATGACCCCATTTTGGAAAGAAGACACCCCAAGCTATTTGCTGAGAGGCATGGTGAGTATTTTGCAGCTCTCATTTGTTTTTGAAAATGAAGAAAGACAAGAAAAAACATTTTTTTTTTTCTTTTTTCAAATTTCAAAACTTTGTGACAAAAAGTAAGGTCTGCAAAATACTCACTATACCTCTCAGCAAATAGCTTGGGGTGTCTACTTTCCAAAATGGGGTCATTTGGGGGGGTTTTGTGCCACCTGGGCATTCCATGGCCTCCGAAACTGTGATAGAAAGCCTAAAGGCGGTGCTTGGTTTTCGGGGTCCCGTACGCGGCTAGGCTCCCAAAAAGTCTCACACATGTGGTATCCCCGTACTCAGGAGAAGCAGCAGAATGTATTTTGGGGTGTAATTTCACATATTCCCATGGCATGTTTGAGCAATATATCATTTAGTGACAACTTTGTGCAAAAAAAAAAAAAAAAAATTTGTCTCTTTCCCGCAACTTATGTCGCAATATAAAATATTCCATGGACTCGACATGCCTCTCAGCAAATAGCTTGGGGTGTCTACTTTCCAAAATGGGGTCATTTGGGGGGGTTTTGAACTGTCCTGGCATTTTATGCACAACATTTAGAAGCTTATGTCACACATCACCCACTCTTCTAACCACTTGAAGACAAAGCCCTTTCTGACACTTATTGTTTACATGAAAAAGTTTTTTTTTTTGCAAGAAAATTACTTTGAACCCCCAAACATTATATATTTTTTAAAGCAAATGCCCTACAGATTAAAATGGTGGGTGTTTCATTTTTTTTTTTCACACAGTATTTGCGCAGCGATTTTTCAAACGCATTTTTTGGGGAAAAAACACACTTTTTTAAATTTTAATGCACTAAAACACACTATAGTGCCCAAATGTTTGATGAAATAAAAAAGATGATCTTAGGCCGAGTACATGGATACCAAACATGACATGCTTTACAATTGCGCACAAACGTGCAGTGGCAACAAAATAAATACATTTTAAAAGCCTTTAAAAGCCTTTACAGGTTACCACTTTAGATTTACAGAGGAGGTCTACTGCTAAAAATACTGCCCTCGATCTGACCTTCGCGGTGATACCTCACATGCATGGTGCAATTGCTGTTTACGTTTGACGACAGACCGCCGCTTGCGTTCGCCTTAGCGCAAGAGCAGGGGGCGACAGGGGTGCTTTTTTTTTTTTTTTTTTTTTTCTTTATAATTTTTTTGCTTTCTTATCTTATTTTTAAACTGTTCCTTTCATTTTTTTTTATTTTTTTATCATTTTTATTGTTATCTCGGGGAATGTAAATATCCCCTATGATAGCAATAGGTAGTGACAGGTACTCTTTTTTGAAAAAATTGGGGTCTATTAGACCCTAGATCTCTCCTCTGCCCTCAAAGCATCTGACCACACCAAGATCGGTGTGATAAAATGCTTCCCCAATTTCCCAATGGCGCTATTTACATCTGGCGAAATCTAAGTCATAAAATGCTCGTAGCTTCTGGTTTCTTAGGCAATAGAGATGTTTGGAGCCACTCTGGTCTCTGATCAGCTCTATGGTCAGCTGGCTGAATCACCGGCTGCATTCTCAGGTTCCCTGTTGAGAAAGGAGAGCCAGAGAAAAACACGGAAGACGGTGGGGGGGGGCATTCCCTCCCACGGCTTGTAAAGGCAGTCTAGAGGCTAATTAGCCGCTAGGATTGCTTTTACATGAAAGCCGACCGCTGGCTGAAAAGAATGATACCAAGATGGTACCTAAACCTGCAGGCATCATTCTGATATAACCACTCAAAGTCGTGAATGGCGTACCTGAAGACAAAAAAATGGTTAACAATAAAGCACAGTAAACAGTAAAGTATAAATAATTACATACCTGAAAAACAAACATGATAAAACATAATAACAATAACAATAACAATAAAACATTGCAGAATAGAATACAGTAAAAAAGAGCAGAACAATAGAGAGAGAGAATAGAGAGAGAGAACAATAAAACGACAACAATTTTTTTTTATTTTATATATATATTTTTTTTTTACACTTTTTTTGTAACTAACTTTTATAACTGTAACTGGTTCCAGGTTCGGGTCTCTCAAAATGCGATGGCATCTTGGGAGACCCTGTGAAAGTGTGCCCTAGTCTGTGCAATGCTGTACCCTACGCTAATACTCAACTAGTGCATGGTAGCGTTCAAAACATTCACCAATGCAAAGACCAGGATTGTCAGGACAGGAGGGACAATAATAGTGGGTGTCACGTCTATATCCGCGCTTGCTGCAGACACAACATCTTTTTGGGGGGGTTCATTTGGTAGGGGTACTCGGGAGGACATAAAGAAAATGCCTGTCATGCAGCTGACTGCATTTGGTTGGGGATGTGAATGGGGGAAGTACGGGCGCTGCAGAAGCGGTGGGTTCCCAATTAGGATTGGCGAATGCAGCAGGAAGGGCACTATGGGCACGACGGGCCTGTGTTTGTCTTTTTGGTGGCAGCGGGACACTACTTGTGCTTGCCACCTCACCAGCTTGAACTGCACTTATGGGACTCGCCACGTCACCAAGTGTTACTGCAGTGCTGGTTTGACTACGACCGGGGTGTACTAGGCCGCTGGTGCTTGCCAGTTCACCAAAACGCTACAAAAAAAACTGTTAGCGATCGCAGGGATCAGGCCTGACTCTGCGAACGCTGCAGTTATGCGTTTAGTCTTTTGTAAGTGACAGTGATCGATCAATACTGCACTTGGGTGGGCTGGGCCGGGCGGAGGGGCAAAACGCAGGTGCTAGCAGGTATCTGGGCTGATCCCGCTAACACTGATTTTTGGGAACCCTAAACAGCTGGGGACACTAGTATAGATCTGATCGGATCAGATATTGATCCGATCAGATACTATACCACTAAGGGAGGTGTACGGTGCGTGCGTGGGTGTTAGCGCTACTGGCGCTAACCTGACGCTGCCTGGGGCTGGTGCTTGCCAGTTCACCAAAAGTTCACCAAAAAAACTGTTAGCGATCGCAGGGATCAGGCCTGACTCTGCGAAAGCTGAGAGTTATGCGTTTAGTGCCTTGTAAGTGACAGTGATCGATCGATACTGCACTTGGGCTGGGCCGGGCGGAGGGACAAAACGCAGGTGCTAGCAGGTATCTGGGCTGATCCCGCTAACGCTGCGTTTTTGGGAACCCTAAACTGCTGGGGACGCTAGTATAGATCTGATCGGATCAGATATTGATCCGTTCAGATACTATACCACTAAGGGAGGCGTATGCTGCGTGCATGGGTGTTAGCGGTACTGGCGCTAATTTGACGCTGCCTGGGGCGACGCATATCACCGCCGGGTGATCAGGGGGCTAAACCTTTATTCGGTAATAAACGGCGGGTTCCCTGACACTATAAAAATTAAACGAACTAACCAGCGTCACCCGTAACGGTTATACGGTGATCAGTGGTGAAAGGGTTAACTAGGGCGCAATCAAGGGGTTAAAACATTTATTAGGTAGTATATGGGGGTCCCTGACGCTATAAAACGCTGACGGCGAACCTAAATATTTACCTCACTAACTAGCGTCACCAGCGACACTAATACAGCGATCAGAAAAATGATCGCTTAGTGACACTGGCGACAGGGGGTGATCAAGGGGTTAAAACTTTATTAGGGGGGGTTAGGGGGGTATCCTAGACCTAAAGGGGGGTAATACTCACTGTCCCAACACTGTAACTGTCACAAACTGACACCAATGCAGTAATCAGAAAAAAAAAAAAAAAAAACTGCTGGTGTCAGTTTGTGACAGGGAGGGGGGGGGTGATTGGGGGGGATCCGGGGGCGATCGGGGGGGGGGATCGGGGTGTTTTGTGTGCCTGGCATGTTCTACTGTGTTGTGTAGTGTTGGTGCACTCACAGTTCAGTCTTCTCTCCTCGGCGCTGCAACGGAATACCGAGCCGAAGAGAGATGACATCATTTCCTTTGCTGCTGTTTAGCATACAGCAGCAAAGGAAGTGATCTGATTGGCCGGCGGCGATCGCGAGGGGGGGCCACGAACGGATGGCCTCCCCCTCACCTCCGATCGCCGGGGGACCAAACGGGACCGCCTCGGGCGGCGGGGGGGTCCGATCGGACCCCCCACCCGCGGGAGGCAAATCACGTACATGTACGTGATTTTGCCTGCCCGTGCCGCCTTGCCGACGTAAATCGGCGTGAGGCGGTCCTTAAGTGGTTAATGGTCTCACATTGAGTGCAGGAATTATTGCAAAGAGCCCAAACCATTGGTGTGCACAGCCTGTTGCATTAGAGTGTGCACACCAGAGCACAATCACACATGCCTGTATCAGCAGAGCAATGGACGGTGTCAGTAGAGCAAAGATTGGTGTCAGTAGGGCAGTGGACAATGTCAGTAGTTTTTTATTATTTTTTATTATTTTTACAATTTTATTTTTTAAATAATTTTTTACAATATTATTTTTTTGACATTTTTTTTAGGAGCCCCCCATTATGTGGCTGTGGTGAAATATCAAGGGTCTAAACAGACCCCTGATGTCTCACTTTTGAGACAGAGAAAGAAACTGAGGACAGAGATTCCCCAGTCCCTTTCTCTACAGCCTGCAGTAAACATAGTTTACTATGCTTCAGTTAAGAATGAAGACAGGAGCGAACAGTACAGACCATTTGCTGTGTTCATTCAGAAAAGGAAGAGGAGGAGAAAGGAGGGAAGCTGGAAGCACTGCAGGGGGAGAGAGAAAGCAGGGGGAGTCAGCACCACACAGGATGATTAGGGTGTGCCCAGGCACACCCAGCACACCCTGTGCGCACACCTATGGCCCAAACAAAATATATGTCAAATACAAGGTTCACATAATAAGAATTTTCATTGTTATTATATACAAATCTAACAATAAAACAGTGTACAATTGAACCCAGCCACCTGTATTAGAGGAGGCTGAAGACAAAGAAGAGCCACATGTGTTGAGTTGATGATGTAGGAATCAGCTGCTGTAAGCCTAGTGAAGAACACACCCCTTGAAGACTAAGATTTTTTTTTTTTTTAATGAATCACAGTTTTATACCAAGGATGGTAAGACCCATACTCAATGGCGGCTGGTGCTCCATCAGTTGGGAGGGCAGCAGATGGACCTGATCACAACGGATTCCCCCCACGACACTCCAGCCCGCCACCACGCCAACACCCCCCTGTCACTGACTCTATTACCGTGTGGTGTCTAGGGATGCCAGCTTGATGAGGTCTGTGACAGGGGGGATCAATGTCGGAGAGGTGTGAGCGGTGTGCACTGATAGGGGGGGGGCGTTCCATGGAGGAGCTGACAGCACTCAGCATGGAGGGGCCGGAGAATCAGACGTGGTGGCTGGTGGGTCGGTCGGTCCTTGACATCACGGCAGCCTTGCATCTCCTCCTAGGTCAATCGAATCGCTTCTCCTTTCGACCAATCGGGAAACGGTTCTCACAACCCGCTGGTCCAAATCACTTGGTGGAGGGGTAGAGGGGATTATGGTGTGGGGTTGTTTTTCAGGGGTTGGACATGGCCCCTTAGTTCCAGTGAAGGGAACTTTTAAGGCATTAGCATACCAAGACATTTTGGACAATTTCATGCTGCCAATTTGTGGGAACATTTTGGGATACCCCCTTCCTGTTCCAAAATGACTGTGCACCAGTTCACAAAGCAAGGTCCATCAAGACATGAATGAGCGAGTTTTGGGTGAAGGAACTTGACTTGCCTGCACAGAGTCCTGACTTCAGCCTGATAGAAAGCCTTTGGGATGAATTAGAGCGGTGAGAGGCCTTCTCGTCCAACATCAGTGCCTGGCCTCACAAATACTTCTCTGGAAGAATGGTCAAACATTCCCATAGACACACTCCTAAACCTTGTGGACAGCCTTCCCAGAAGAGTTGAAGCTGTTATAACTGCAAAGGGTGGGCCAACTCAATATTGAACCCTACGGACTAAGACTAGGATTCCATTAAAGTTCATGTGCGGGTAAAGGTAGGTGTCCCAATAATTTTGACAATATACACTGTGTGCACAATTATTAGACAAGTTGTATTTTTGAGGATTAATTTCATTATAGAACAACTACAGTGCTCTCAGTCAATACAAAATGTTAATAAACCTCAAACCTGAATATTTAAGAAAGTAAAAGTGCGGTTTAGGCTTTCTTAGGAGAATATCTATGTGTGCACAACTATTGGGCAACTATTAGTGTGCAGAATTATTATGCAACTAAATGAAAAGTGAAGGTTTTCCCATCTCACTTGTTTATTTTCATCTGTTAAAGTGAGAATAATAAACAAACAACTTAAAATTTACAAATAAACATTTTACATTTCCAAAAAAATCATTGACCAATATTTCTTGATTTATTGACGATCAACTTTTTGTGCAGCAGCAACCACAGCCTCCCGGACGCTATTCAGAGAGGTGTACTGTTTTCCTTCACCGTAAATCTCTCATTAAAGAAGGGCCCACGAGTTCTCAATAGGGTTTAGGTCAAGTGAGGAAGGGGGCCATGTCATTATTCTTTCATCATTAAGGCCTTTACCGGCTAGCTACGCAGTAGAGTACTTTGATGCATGCGATGGAGCATTGTTCTGCATAAATAATATGGTCTTCTTGAAAGATGCATACTTTTTCCTGTAGCACTGCTTGAAGAAAGTGTCTTCTGAAAACTGCATGCAATGCAGGTTTAGGATTTGATTTTGAGTCCATCTTCAATTTGAAAAAGTCCTACTAGCTCATCTTTAATCAAACCAGTACCTGACCTCTACCTTGCCGATGTCTGAGTCAAGTGGAGCTCTGTGCCCGTTACTGATCCAGCCATAGGCCCATTCATCTGGTCCGTCAAGAGTCACTCTCATCTCATCAGTCCATAAAACCTTTGAAAAATCTGTCTTCAGGTATTTCTTAGCCCAGTCTTGACGTTCCAACTTACTGTATGTGCCTTGTTCAGTGGTAGTCGGGTTTCAGCCCTCCGTACCTGGGCCATGTCACTGAGCATTCAATTCTCGGCACTCCAGGTAGGTTGCAGTTCTGAAATAGAACAGCACTGGAGGACAATGGGTTCCTGGTAGTTTCACGCTTGATTCTTCTCAAATCTTTGGCAGTTAATTTGCATGTTTTTTTTCTCAACACGTTTCTTGCGACCCTGTTGACTGTTTGCAACAAAACGTTTGATGGTTCTGTGATCACACCCCAATAGCTTAGCAATTTCAAGAGTGCTGCATCCCTCTGAAAGGCTACAATTTTTGACTTTTCAGAGTTAGGTAAATCTCTTTTTTGGCCCATTTTGCCTGGGGGAAAAGAAGCTCCCTAATAATTATGCACACCTTGATATAGGGTATTGATCTCTTTAGGCCACACCCTCTCTGATTACACAAATACACATCACCTGATATACTTAAATCCAATAAGCATTCAAGTGTATACAGCTTGGAGTTGGACAATATGCATAAAAATGGTGATTTGGTCAAAATATTCACTTCACTATATATATAATGTAACTTTAAATGGTTGTAAAGACTCAAGGTAAAAAACCTTCTCTGTGACACAGCCCTCCAGCCCCCTCACCAATACTTACCTGAGCCTGAACTTTCTCCAGTGCTGTGCATGGGGACCTCGGTTCTGCTGGGTCTCTCCCTTCTCACAGGAAGGAAGAGAGGGGCGGGGCTGAGCCAAGACAAGCAGAGCAGCGGCTCGGGAATGCGCCTGCTTGGGTGCACCCATTGCAAGCTGCTTGCTCTGGGGGCACACAGCAGGAGGTAGGGGCCAGGAGCACCAGTGAGTTACCTGAGAATAGGAGGTAAGTATGAAATGTTTGTTATTTTGAAAAAAATGTATTGCCTTTTTTATCACAATAAACAGCAGTTTACCCAGGTTACAATTTCAGACCATAATGCAATCGGCTATTAGCCATAAACTCGGTATATATTTTTCTTTACCCAGTGATTCTGTTTCACATAAAAAGCGATCCTGAGTGGCTGGATTGCTTTTAGAAGCAGCGGGAGGGAACGTCCTCCCCCTCTTGTCAGTCACCGATGCTTCTCTGGCTTACCGCTCTTACCGGCGAGCCTGGGAAATGATCCGATGGTTCGTGCAGTTGGCCATAGAGGTGAACAGAGACCAGATAATCTCTGATCACCTCTATAACCTAGGGCAGAAGCAAACAATTTTTTTTAAAGCTTCAAAGGTAGATTTGATTTATGTTTTTTTTGCTTCAAAGGTAGATAAGAGATTTGTGGTGTTATAGACCCCAGATTTCTCCATAAAGAGGGCCTTAATTATATTACAAGGGATGTTTACATTTCTTAACATAGGAATAAAAGTGATAAAACTAAATAAAAAAAAATAAAAAATAAAATAAAAAGGGAATATTTTTTAACCACTTACGACTGCTGCACGCCGATATACGTCGGCACAATGGCAGAGGTGGGAAAATGGGCGTACCTGTACGTCCCCTTTAAGAGCCAGGGATAGCAGGCGCGCCCATGCTACCAGAGTACAGCGTGACCATGCCCGCGGGACAGGTGGACTCGATGTCCGCCGGTCTTTCGGGGATCATGACATGGAGCCTCAGAATGGGGAAGTGCCTATGTAAACAAGGCATTTCCCCGTTCTGGCTTGTGCCATGACAGAGTTCACCGATCCCTGTCATCGGGAGCGGTGATCGCTGTCATGTGACTAGTAGCCCATTCCCCCACAGCTAGAATCACTCCCTAGGACACACTTAACACCTTCATCGCCCCTTGTGGTTAACCCCTTCACTGCCAGTGTCATTTACACAGTAATCAGTGCATTTTTATACCACTGATCGCTGTATAAATGATAGTGGTCCCAAAATAGTGTCAAAAGTGTCCGACGTGTCCGCCATAATGTCCCGATAAAACTCGCAGATCGCCGCCATTACTAATGAAAAAAGAAACAAATTAAAAATGCCATAAAACTATCCCCTATTTTGTAGACGCTATAACTTTTGCGCAAACGAATTAATATACGCTTATTGTGATTTTTTTTACCACAAATATGTAGAAGAATACATATCGGCCTAAACTGAGGAAAACATTTTTTTTTATATATTTTTGGGGGATATTTATTATAGTAAAAAATAATGCGTTTTTTAAAAAATTGTCGCTCTTTTTTTGTTTATAGCGCAAACAATAAAAACTGCAGAGGTGATCAAATATCACCAAACGAAAGCTCTATTTATGGGGAAAAAAAGGACATCAATTTTGTTTGGGTGCAATGTCGCACGACCGCGCAATTGTCAGTTAAATCGACGCAGTGCCGAATCGCAAAAAGTGCTCTGATCAGGAAGGGGGTAAAATCTTCCAGGGCTGAAGTGCCCCTATCCCTCCATGCTCGTGCGCAGAAGCGAACACATACGTACATAAAGTTGTGCACACATATGTAAATGGTGTTAGCACCACAGATGTGAGGTATTGCCGTGAACATTAGAGCGAGAGCAATAATTCTAGTGCTAGACCTCCTCTATAACTTTAAACAGATAACCTATAAAAAATTTTAAAACGTCGCGGGAGATTTTTAAGTATCATACTTTGTCGCTATTCCATGAGCATGTGCAAATTTAAAGCGTGACATGTTAGGTATCTATTTACTTGACTTAAAATCACCTTTTTATATTTTGCCAAAAAACTTGGGTTATATATATTGTCATTTTTGCATTAAAATTCATTAAAGTTTACTTTTTCCAAAAACAATGCGCAAATACCGTGTGACATAAAAAATTGCAGCCATTTTATTCTCTAGGGTCTCTGCTAAAAAAAATATATAATGTTTCAGGGTTCTAAGTAATTTTCTAGCAACAAATACTGATTTTTACTTTACCAAAAGTGCCAGAAAAGGCTTGGTCCTTAAGTGGTTAAGACAATTTGTCCTTTATTTGTCTTCCATTTTATGTAGAGTTATCTGTGTTCAACTATGCTTTTAAGTTAGCATTTCCTTAATTAAGCTACAGGGCTATTATGGCCATAGGATCTGAGTGTATGGCCAAATATAGCCAAGTGCTATGTAGTGTATGGGAAGTAGTGCTCTGGTACAGCTAGCATGTGGCAAAGGGAACTTAGGCAGGCCATACCTGTAGATGGTGCGAATTTCTTTTCTGCAACCGTAAGTTGCAGGAAAGAAATTTGCATGTATTCTCCCATCAACACAGACAGGGCTGACAGGAGAATCTCTCCTGCAGAGCAATTGTCTGCGTCCGGCGGGAAGACTTACTGGCTGGATTACCAGATGCAAATAAAGGAAAACTACTGCAGCCATCACTCCTAAGAATTGGTAAGCTGCAATATATTAAATGTTTGCTTTTGGGTTTGTTTAGTAACTTTTAACGGAAACTTCATTTGGAAAGGTTGAGAGGTACCCATTGGTTGATTACAAGTCCCGCTGAAGTTTATGTAAAGAGAGAACAAGGAGACGTTGGCACTGTTTTGCACTATGTATGCCACCTATAAGTTTTTTAAGTAAAGCATCTGAAATGGCTGGCAATGTGAAAAATTGTTTATTTGAAGCAATCTCAGAGAGTTATTGAAGAGAGCCTCAGACCAGGAGCATTTGAGTAATCAAGATGATGGAGTCCCTCCATAAAACAGGTGTATATAGCCCTTCTTGTTCTTGTTGCAAGAGGAAGATGGGAGGTGACCTTGTCCAGCATGGCCATTGCTGATGGCGAATCAGGGCCCTGCTTACACATGTGCAGCAATGTATATGTTCTTGCTTATGTGGTTGTCACACATAGCTCAGCTCCAATAACACAGCCCCTGACACCCAAAAAAAAAAATAGAAGAATATTGTCAGTCTGAGTGAACACTGGGAAAGGGGAGACTTAGGAAATGTTTTCTTCCACATGCATAAGACATTATTTCTTTTTTTTTTATGATGACTTTTCAGCTTTTTTTGGACCTCATTTCTAAGATGGTTGGGACCAGATATATTCTGCTTTTTGGCTAAGCCACCAGCATCAGTGACATAAATCAAGTAATGTATCATCTACCTTTTAGAGGGTTCTGTGTGGTAATACCATCTATGCTAAATCTACTTAGCTGAAAAGTTAAGCATAGTCCACTAAAGCAGTTCAGAGCTTGCTTAAAAGCCAAAAGTTTTTACTGACAACTAACCAAGACATTAAAGTAGCTGAAATGTTTTATATTGCATTAACATAATTTGATGGCCACATGATCTCATTTTTGCTAGTTCTCGGTAAGATGTTTTAGTAGACAAGTTTATTTTTCATTTTAAGATGTGCAACCGCTTAATTTAAGTGTTTGTAAACCCTAATAAGGAAATTCACAAAATTAATTCATCATCTGCCCATAATGACTCTTATCTTTATCTAAATGTAACTCATATAGTAACTCTTATGTATTCCTAAGTCTGAAAATGACCTGGTGATCCTGGCAGTTTTGTTGGTTTCTCCAGCATTCTGAAAATGCCAAGCCTGAAAGCAGATGTATGCTAGTGCGGTCACTTTGTGTCCCTCAGGATCTAATTGCTGTTACAGGTTGTCTTATGATAAGCCAGGTTGACATGCTCAGCCCTGCTCATTTTGAATGACAGTGGCTCCTAGAAGGCACCTCCCCAACATTGACAGCCTGTAGAAGTGTCGGTGACATTGTGGAACGCTTCACTGGCAGACATGGAAGGAAGTTCTCCACCAACTCTGTACCTCATGCTGTGGACAGCCCTTAGGCAATTCTGCTATGCCCCCCACACATAGTAAAACCTGGAAAGGAAAGCCTATGTGATCATGTGACTGGAATAAAGGTAGCTTTTACAGGAAATGCAATTTTGAATTTACATATTTATAGCAATTCTACTTCATGGGAGATTAGGAATGTTTTTTAAGCTGCCTGGTATGATTTAAAAATCAGTGACTTCACATAAGCTTTAGGTATATAAATTTCCTACTGTGGAGCCAAGAAAATGAACATACTTCTGTGAAGTTTTGGTTCTTGGAAACTGAAGCAAAGTGATCATCTTCTATTCAAGTGAACCACAAATAAAATGATGATGAATACTCGAGAAAATGAAGTTTTTTAATATGAAAAGGGAAATCTGTGATTATGATTTGTATTCAGCAAAGTATATAAAAATCCTTGTTCCGGTTGAATTGAAATAGTTTCCAAATGTATTCTGGAAGAAAGCATTTGCTATTTTCACTGCCCAAACAGTAAGAAGAAATGCTTGATGGATCAAATCCGTTGAAGTAAATGAAAACACATTATTTTTTAAACTGTCTTCATGCTCTAAATTCTCCCTCTCAGATACTGCTATAGTTCTAAAATTATCCACTAAATTATCACTGAGAAACAAAGGAACCAGAAGCAGAAAATGAGTTTTATGCCTGGCATTGAGGCTTCCAATACTAAAATATCACATTTATAGATTAAACTTTTTAAATAAGGTTGAAGGGTGAGTCTTCCTTTATGACTACTAAGATGTGTCAAATATGTTTAGATAATACTATTAATTAATTTAGTTAGTACATTAACCTTTTACTGTCTCTTGTATATGATAAATGTATGGGTCATTTGTGTGACTAAAAGGTATATAAACCCCATATCACCACAAGGTCCTAAGAAAAGATAAGCCCTGTAAAAAAGTGGGACTATACTTTTCTGGTGGTCTGTGTCGCTGCTTAACTGCTTTCCACGCACTTCCAGGTGTGTGAATACCTGTTTCCACCGCCATATGTGGTGGTTTGTCACACCACTACAGGAACCATTTCATGCGGCAGGGAGAGCAGGTATTTGACCCATCTGACTGGTCAAATACATGCATTGTCTGAAGACCAGTGAAGTGGTAGCAAGGAGCAATTTGCTGCTCTAGTATCTACAGTGGAGGGCAGTGGAGACATCAGAGGTCTAATAGACATTGATATCTCAATAAAGAGAACCAGTTTTTACCGTTTGCCATTACATAGGGAGCTATTGGTAAAAAGTTAAAAAAAATAAAGCACTACCCCCGAAGGAGCTGCAAGTTAAGATGAGTCCTCTGTTGTTGGCCTCAACGTCCTCAAAGACCTCAGCCCCTCTGACACACCAGGCTGAGTACACAAATAAACACACTTTTACAGAGAAATCACTGATGGTGACATCAAAACCCAGCTAATATGCTATTTTAATCACTTCAGCCCCAAACCTTTTTTACACTCGTTGTTTACAAGTTAAAATCTTTTTTTTTGCTAGAAAATTACTTATAACCCCCAAACATTATATATATTTTTTTCTAACACCCTAAAGAATAAAATTGTGGTTGTTGCAATACTTTGTCACACCGTATTTGCCCAGCGGTCTTATAGGGCATACACACGGTCGGACTTTGTTCGGACATTCCGACAACAAAATCCATGGATTTTTTCCGACGGATATTGGCTCAAACTTGTCTTGCATACACACGGTCACACAAAGTTGTCGAAAAATCCGATCATTCTGAACGCGGTGAAGTAAAACACGTACGTCAGGACTATAAACGGGGCAGTGGCCAATAGCTTTCATCTCTTTATTTATTCTGAGCATGCGTGGCACTTTGTCCGTCGGATTTGTGTACACACGATCGGAATTTCCGACAACGGATTTTGTTGTCGGAAAATTTTATCTCCTGCTCTCCAACTTTGTGTGTCGGAAAATCCGATGGAAAATGTCCGATGGAGCCCACACACGGTCGGAATTTCCGACAACACGCTCCGATCGGACATTTTCCATCGGAAAATCCGACCGTGTGTACGGGGCATAACAATCGCACTTTTTTGTAAAAAATACAGTTTTTTTAATTAAGAAATAAGACAACAGTAAAGTTAGCCCAATTTTTTTTATACTGTGAAAGATAATGTTACACCGAGTAAATTGATACCCAACATACAGTATCATGCTTCAAAATTGCGCCTGCTCGTGGAATAGCACGAACGTTTACCCTTAAAAATTTCCATAGGCGATGTTTAAAAATTTCTACAGGTTACCAGTTTTGAGTTAGAGGAGGTCTAGGGCTGGAACTATTGCTTTCGCTCTAACAATCGCGGCGATACCTCACATGGACGCTATTCACATATGCGTTCGCTTCTGCACGCGAGCTCGTCGGGACGGAGCGCTTTAAAAATTATTTTAGTTTTTTATTTTACTTTTAATTTTTTATTTTGACACTGTTTTTTTTTTCTTTTTAATTTTGGGTCACTTTTATTCCTATTAGAAGGAATGTAAACATCCCTTGTAATAAAAAAATAGCCTGACAGGACCTCTTAAATATGAGATCTGGGGCCAAAAAGTCCTCAGATCTCATATTTACACTAAAATGCAATAAAAAAAAGTCATTTCTCATTTAAGAGCTATGAGCAGAAGTGATGTTTGACGTCGCTTCCGCCCTCCCATGCCGTGGAGCCAAGCAGGGGCCATCTTCCCCTCAGTTGACAGCCAGGCATCCACGGGACAGGACACGATCGTCTCTGCTGCAATCTGGTAAGCGACGGAGGCAACTGGAGCTCGGCGAAAATGCCGGGGTTATGACAGCTAGCTGCTGCCATTACTCCGGTATTTAGCGTTTTGCATGAAGTGGTTAAATAATGCAAGCACCAGACTGCTTAGTAAGACAAACTTAATATACTTCATAAAAAGCAGTGCAGCACTCAACTCTCATGTGTAAAGAAAAAAACATATATATAAAAGGAAAAATATATATTAATATAAATATTATAGATATATAAGTGTATCTGACTATAGTGCTTAAAACTGTTGGACGGACAACAACATGTAATGTAAAGTACTGTGAACTATATACTGTATGCATTATACTTATCTATGTAGCAGGTGGCGCTTTAGTATTATAGTGTTATAGTATGTATTCTATGATATAATAGGATGTATTGTCTATCTATGCTCAATACACTTTTTTTTTCTCTTCCTGTTCCATGTTAAAGATATCCTCCATGAAAGTAAAGCATATTGCTGTATACAAGAAGCTTCCAGCACATTATATCAATACTCTGAATAACAGGTAAATGGGTCCAGGCACCCCCAGAGCACCCAGCAGTTACCCAGGCATCCAGGCACTGGAAATAATTCGACAGTGAGTACTGTATACAAGCTATTGAAATATGGCAAGCAGTCCAGATGTGAAGTTTGCAATAGCAAAGCTGAACAATACCAGTTACCAGCTGTGGAAGTTTAAACTAGAAATG
The DNA here is from genome assembly GCA_037952925.1 of Lithobates clamitans. Lineage (NCBI taxonomy): Eukaryota > Metazoa > Chordata > Amphibia > Anura > Ranidae > Lithobates > Lithobates clamitans. The sequence goes on from JBBGZY010000044.1 coordinate 6,371,496, forward strand.
TTTCTTAGCAAGGATGACTTGTGGCAAGTGCTGAATACAGACGGACCCACAAACAGAGGATTGGGACAGGAAAGATAGACAGGCAAAAGCAACTATAAGCTTATTAACCACTTGACCACTGGGCACTTAAACCCCCTTAATAACCAGACCAATTTTCAGCTTTTGGTGCTCTCACATTTTGAATGACAATTACTCAGTCATGCAACACTGTATCTATATGAATTTTTTGTCCTTTTTTTCACACAAATAAAGCTTTCTTTTGGTGGTATTTAATCACCGCTGGGTTCTTTATTTTTTGCGCTATAAAAGAAAAAAGACCGAAAAATCTGTAAAAAAATAAATTTTTCTTCGTTTCTGTTATAAAATTTTGAAAATTAGTAATTTTTCTTCATATATTTTGGCCAAAATTTATACCGCTACATATCTTTGGTAAAAATAACCCAAATTAGTGTATATTATTTGGTCTTTGTGAAAGTTATAGCGTCCACAAGCTATGGTACCAATATCTGAAAATTGATCACACCTGAAGTACTGACGACCTATCTCATTTCTTGAGACCCTAACATGCCAGAAAAGTACAAATACCCCCCAAATGACCCCATCTTGGAAAGAAGACATTCCAAGGTATTTAGAAAGATGCATGATGAGTTTTTTGAAGTTGTCATTTTTTCCCACAATTCTTTGCAAAATCAAAGTTTTTTTTTTTTCGTTTTTTTTTTTTCACAAAATTGTCATATTAGCAGGTTATTTCTCACACACAGCATATGCATACCACAAATTACACCCCAAAACACATTCTGCTATTACTCCCGAGTACGGCGATACCACATGTGTGAGACTTTTACACAGCGTGGCCACATACAGAGGCCCAACATGCAGGGGAGCACCTTCAGGCGTTCTGGAGCACCCAGGCCAATTCTGACATTTCTCTCCTACATGTAAAAATCATCATTTATTTGCTAGAAAATTACATAGAACCCCAAAACATTATATATGTTTTTTTAGCAAAGACCCTAGAGAATACAATAGCGGTCATTGCAACTTTTTATCTCGCACGATATTTGCGCAGCAATTTTTCGAACGCGTTTTTTTTGGAAAAAAAACAGTTTTTTGCTTTTAAAAAAAACAAAACAGTAAGGATAGCCAAATGTTTTTGCATAATATGAAAGATGAAGTTACGCCAAATTAATAGATACCTAACATGTCACCTTTCAAAATTGCACACGCTTGTAGAATGGTGCCAAACTTCGCCACTTAAAAATCCCCATGGGCGACGCTTTAAAATTTTTTACTGGTTACAAATTTTGAGTTACAGAGGAGGTCTAGGGCCAAAATTATTGCTCTCGCTCTACCGATCGCAGCGATACCTCACATGTGTGGTTTGAACACCGTTTTCATATGTGGGCGGGACTTACGTATGCGTTCGCTTCTGCATGCGAGCACACGGACAGGGGCGCTTTAAAAATTTTTTTTTTTTTTTATTGTTCATTTTACTTTAATTATTTTAGTTTGACACTTTTTTCCAAAAAAAAAATTTTTTTGATCACTTTTATTCCTATTACAAGGAATGTAAACATCCCTTGTAATAGGAATATGGCATGACAGGTCCTCTTTACAGTGAGATATGGGGTCAATAAGACCCCACATCTCACCTCTAGGCTGTTCCTGAAATAAAAAAAAAGAAAAAAAAAAAAAGATCCTGGCTTCGATCTTAGCGGTGAGTCGGTAGAAGCACCGGAGGGCGGCGGGAGGGGGGGACATCCCCTCTCGCCTCCCGTAAGAACGATCAAGCAGTGTAACAGCCGCTATGATCGTTCTCATGGTATAGGGAATCGCCGGCTGAAAAATATGATATCTGAATGATGCCTGTAACTGCACCCATCATTCAGATATCCCCGCACAAAGTCAAGGACGTCATATGACGGAAGGCGGGAAGTGGTTAAAACGCTTTTTTTTTTTTAACACAAAGTTGTCCATTTATACAATATTTCTAACACATAACATGTACATACCAAAAATGACACCCCAAAATAGATTCTCCTACTCCTCCTGAGTACGGCGATACCACATGTGTGAGACTTTCACAGCATACAGAGGCTGGGTATGGGTGAGCATGGCTGGGTATTGCAGAGTATCGCCGAGTATGACTGGGTATGGCAGAGTATGGCTGGGTATCACCAAGTATTGCAGAGTATCGCTGAGTATGGCTGGGTATGGCAGAGTATGGCTGGGTATCACCGAGTATTGCAGAGTATGGCTGGGTATCACCGAGTATTGCAGAGTATGGCTGGGTATCACCGAGTATTGCAGAGTATGGCTGGGTATCACCGAGTATTGCAGAGTATGGCTGGGTATTGCTGGGTATTGCAGAGTATGGCTGGGTATGGCAGAGTATTGCGGGTTATGGCAGAGTATTGCAGATTTTTGCGGGGTATTGCAGAGCATGGCTGGGTATGGCAGAGTATGGCTGGGTATCACTGAGTATTGCAGAGTATGGCTGGGTATTGCGGGATATTTCAGGGTATTGCAGAGTATTGCGGGGTATTCCAGGGTATGGCAGAGTATTGCGGGGTATTCCAGGGTATGGCAGAGTATTGCGGGGTATTCCAGGGTATGGCAGAGTATTGCGGGGTATTGCGGGGTATGGCAGAGTATTGCGGGGGTATGGCAGAGTATTGCGGGGTATGGCAGAGTATTGCGGGGTATTTCAGGGTATTGCAGGGTATGGCAGAGTATTGCGGGGTATGGCAGAGTATTGCGGGGTATTTTGGGGTATGGCAGAGTATTGCGGGGTATGGCAGAGTATTGCGGGGTATTCCAGGGTATGGCAGAGTATTGCGGGGTATTCCAGGGTATGGCAGAGTATTGCGGGGTATTCCAGGGTATGGCAGAGTATTGCGGGGTATTCCAGGGTATGGCAGAGTATTGCGGGGTATTCCAGGGTATGGAAGAGTATTGCGGGGTATTTTGGGGTATGGCGGAGTATTGCGGGGTATTCCAGGGTATGGCAGAGTATTGCGGGGTATTCCAGGGTATGGCAGAGTATTGCGGGGTATTCCAGGGTATGGCAGAGTATTGCGGGGTATGGCAGAGTATTGCAGGGGTATTGCAGAGTATTGCAGGGGTATTGCAGAGTATTGTGGGGCATTCCAGGGTATGGCAGAGTATTGCAGGGGTATTGCAGAGTATTGTGGGGTATTCCAGGGTATGGCAGAGTATTGTGGGGCATTGCAGGGTATGGCAGAGTATTGCAGGGGTATTGCAGAGTATTGTGGGGAATTGCAGAGGGAATTGCAGAGTATTGCAGGGCATGCAGAGTAGTGGGGATGGCTGAGCATGGATGGATGGATGGCTGGATGTCTCTGTGCAGCGCTGTGGGCACTACAGATGCAGCCCACAACGCTGCAGCCATCCATCCATCCGCCTCTCCGGTCACTGTGTACCGATCGGTACATAGGAGAGGAGGAGAGGGGGAGGAGAGGAACCGGCGTCATCAGATGACGCCGGTTTGTTGACATGTGATCGCTCCGTCATTTGACAGAGCGATCACATGGTAAACGGCCGCGATCAGCGGCCATTTACCGGGATCTGTGATGCGCCGGGTCCTCTGGACCCGGCGGTCACGGATGCTCTCGAGTGCGCGCCCTAGGGGGCGCGCGAGAGCAGATTTCTGGGAGGACGTCCCTGGACGCCCTCCCAGAGTTAAACAACCGCCCTGTAGCCGTCATTTGGCTATGGGCCGGTTGTTAAGTGGTTAAAGGAAAGTGACCAGCTTATCCACATAAGAACAGAGAAAACGGCCAAAGGTATGTGGACTTCATTACAAAAACTGCATGAGCGTTCAAGCCTCAACGGTAAGTTGTTTCTACTAAGAAAGTTGTATAAGATGAGACTAGAAGAAGGCCAGCATATGTGTGACCATGTGAAAGCTATGCTAGAAATTATAGAGCAGCAACGCGCCATCAGAGAGGACATCAAAGATAACCATATTGTTGCCCTGCTCCTCTGCAGCCTTCCAGAGACATATACTGCTCTTATTAATGCTTTAGAAACCAGACCCGAGCAGGAGCTAATGCTAGCATATGTCAAAGGCAAATTAATTGATGAATATGACAGAAGGAAAGAAAATACGCACTGTGATGACAAAGGGTCTTAAGATGTAAAAAGGCACAAGGAACAACAAAGAAAGCAGAGCCTGTTTTTGCTGTAAAAGGACCAGTCACTTAAAAAAACACTGTTCTATCTGGAAAGCAGAGTATAGATTCTCCTACTCCTCCTGAGTACGGCGATACCACATGTGTGAGACTTTCACAGCATACAGAGGCTGGGTATGGGTGAGCATGGCTGGGTATTGCAGAGTATCGCCGAGTATGACTGGGTATGGCAGAGTATGGCTGGGTATCACCAAGTATTGCAGAGTATCGCTGAGTATGGCTGGGTATGGCAGAGTATGGCTGGGTATCACCGAGTATTGCAGAGTATGGCTGGGTATCACCGAGTATTGCAGAGTATGGCTGGGTATCACCGAGTATTGCAGAGTATGGCTGGGTATCACCGAGTATTGCAGAGTATGGCTGGGTATTGCTGGGTATTGCAGAGTATGGCTGGGTATGGCAGAGTATTGCGGGTTATGGCAGAGTATTGCAGATTTTTGCGGGGTATTGCAGAGCATGGCTGGGTATGGCAGAGTATGGCTGGGTATCACTGAGTATTGCAGAGTATGGCTGGGTATTGCGGGATATTTCAGGGTATTGCAGAGTATTGCGGGGTATTCCAGGGTATGGCAGAGTATTGCGGGGTATTCCAGGGTATGGCAGAGTATTGCGGGGTATTCCAGGGTATGGCAGAGTATTGCGGGGTATTGCGGGGTATGGCAGAGTATTGCGGGGGTATGGCAGAGTATTGCGGGGTATGGCAGAGTATTGCGGGGTATTTCAGGGTATTGCAGGGTATGGCAGAGTATTGCGGGGTATGGCAGAGTATTGCGGGGTATTTTGGGGTATGGCAGAGTATTGCGGGGTATGGCAGAGTATTGCGGGGTATTCCAGGGTATGGCAGAGTATTGCGGGGTATTCCAGGGTATGGCAGAGTATTGCGGGGTATTCCAGGGTATGGCAGAGTATTGCGGGGTATTCCAGGGTATGGAAGAGTATTGCGGGGTATTTTGGGGTATGGCGGAGTATTGCGGGGTATTCCAGGGTATGGCAGAGTATTGCGGGGTATTCCAGGGTATGGCAGAGTATTGCGGGGTATTCCAGGGTATGGCAGAGTATTGCGGGGTATGGCAGAGTATTGCAGGGGTATTGCAGAGTATTGCAGGGGTATTGCAGAGTATTGTGGGGCATTCCAGGGTATGGCAGAGTATTGCAGGGGTATTGCAGAGTATTGTGGGGTATTCCAGGGTATGGCAGAGTATTGTGGGGCATTGCAGGGTATGGCAGAGTATTGCAGGGGTATTGCAGAGTATTGTGGGGAATTGCAGAGGGAATTGCAGAGTATTGCAGGGCATGCAGAGTAGTGGGGATGGCTGAGCATGGATGGATGGATGGCTGGATGTCTCTGTGCAGCGCTGTGGGCACTACAGATGCAGCCCACAACGCTGCAGCCATCCATCCATCCGCCTCTCCGGTCACTGTGTACCGATCGGTACATAGGAGAGGAGGAGAGGGGGAGGAGAGGAACCGGCGTCATCAGATGACGCCGGTTTGTTGACATGTGATCGCTCCGTCATTTGACAGAGCGATCACATGGTAAACGGCCGCGATCAGCGGCCATTTACCGGGATCTGTGATGCGCCGGGTCCTCTGGACCCGGCGGTCACGGATGCTCTCGAGTGCGCGCCCTAGGGGGCGCACGAGAGCAGATTTCTGGGAGGACGTCCCTGGACGCCCTCCCAGAGTTAAACAACCGCCCTGTAGCCGTCATTTGGCTATGGGCCGGTTGTTAAGTGGTTAAAGGAAAGTGACCAGCTTATCCACATAAGAACAGAGAAAACGGCCAAAGGTATGTGGACTTCATTACAAAAACTGCATGAGCGTTCAAGCCTCAACGGTAAGTTGTTTCTACTAAGAAAGTTGTATAAGATGAGACTAGAAGAAGGCCAGCATATGTGTGACCATGTGAAAGCTATGCTAGAAATTATAGAGCAGCAACGCGCCATCAGAGAGGACATCAAAGATAACCATATTGTTGCCCTGCTCCTCTGCAGCCTTCCAGAGACATATACTGCTCTTATTAATGCTTTAGAAACCAGACCCGAGCAGGAGCTAATGCTAGCATATGTCAAAGGCAAATTAATTGATGAATATGACAGAAGGAAAGAAAATACGCACTGTGATGACAAAGGGTCTTAAGATGTAAAAAGGCACAAGGAACAACAAAGAAAGCAGAGCCTGTTTTTGCTGTAAAAGGACCAGTCACTTAAAAAAACACTGTTCTATCTGGAAAGCCAAGCAGCGAAAGCTAGAGCTATCCACAAAATAAAGAGTCAAAGCAGCCACAAAGGAAACTGCAGACACACCATGGAGTGGCTCCTTTAAAGTGACACAGAGATGCAAGCCACGCAGCTGGTGCATAGACCTAGGTGCAACAAGCCACATGACTAGCGATGAGACCTTCTTCACAAATATTGATTACAGTGCAGAAGACAACGTTTTCCTAGCAAACGGTAAAAGCATCACCTCCAAAGGAAAAAGACCAGGGCATCCTGAACTGCATTACACCACAAGGAGGTCACCACAGTATCCTTGTAAAGAAAGTGCTGTATGTTCCAGAACTAGAAGGCAGCCTTCTATCAGTGAAAAGTCTTGCAAACAATGGTCTCACAGTTAAGTTCCAGAGTGATGAATGCACAATTCACAATAATAAGCGATTCCTCACAAAAAGGAAAACTGGATGATCACCTATACAGGTTCATCACCACAGACCAGCAAGCCAATATAGTGACCTACACTAATATGACCTACACAGCAAATGTATTCACTTATGGCACAGGCGGCTGGGGCACAGAAGTCCAGAAGCTATACAGGACATTATAAAGAGAGGCTTATCAGAAGATTTGAGAATAGTGCCTTGCAAAGTGCTCATGAAATGCAAGTGCTGTACAGAAGCAAAAGCTATAAGTGCTCCCCTTCCACAGGCATCTCAAAGAAAAACTACCCACCCCCTGCAGCTCATACACTGTGGCGTATGCGGTCCAATAAAAACTCCCACGTCAGGCGGGAACAGATATCTACTGACTTTCATTAATGATTATTCCAGGTACACAACTACTTATCTGATGAAACAGAAGATTGAAACATTAGTTCATTGACATGTCTAGCAACCAATTCCAAACCAGGAATAATACGCATCGACAAGGGGGAGTATACATAAGCAAAGAAGTGGCCTCATACCTGAAGAGACAAGGAATAGTACATCAGACACCAGACAACGTACCATATGCTCCTGAACAAAAAGGTGTATCAGAAAGGGAAAATCACATTCTTATAGAAATGGCCAGGTGCATGTTGTTGGATACCAACCTACCTCACAAGTACTGGGGAGAAGCAGTCATGACTGCTACCTACCTACAGAACATACCCTCAAGAGCCATTAAAAATACTCCATTCGAAATGTGGCAAGGATCAAAACCTAGCATAGGGCACATCAAAGTGTTTGGATGTAAAGCATATGCCTAGTAGGGATGAGCCGACCACCCCCTGGTTCATGCGAACAGGCAAAAAATTAGTTCGAACACGCGAGCATCGTCAAAGTCTATGGGACACAAACGTGAAAAATCAAAAGTGCTAATTTTAAGGGTTAATATGCAAGTTATTTTCATAAAAAGTGTTTGGGGACCTGGGGCCTGCCCCAGGGGACATGTATCAATGCAAAAAAAGATTTAAAAACGGCCGTTTTTTTTTCAAGAGCAGTGATTTTAATAAGGCTTAAAGTGAAACAATAAATATGAAATATTCCTTTAAATTTTGTACCTGGGGGGTGTCTATAGTAAAGTGCCTGTAAAGTGGTGCATTTTTCCCATGTTTAGAACAGTCCCTGCACAAAATGACATTTCTAAAGGGAAAAAAGTAATTTAAAACTAATCGCGGCTATAATGAATTGTCGGGTCTCGGCAATACAGATAAAAGTCATTGAAAAAAATGGCATTGGGGTCCCCCCAAAAATCCATACCAGGCCCTTTGGGTCTGGTATGAATATTAAGGGGAACCCCGAACTAAACTTAAAAAAAATTGCATGGAGGTCCCCCCAAATTCCATACCAGGCCCTTTAAGTCTGGTATAGATATTAAGGGGAACCCTGCGCCAATTAAAAAAAAAGATGTAGGGGTCTCGCTCAAAATCCATACCAGACCTGAAGGGTCTATTATGGATTTTAAGGGGAACCCCGCACCAAAATTTAAAAAAAATGGCGTGGGGGTCCCCCCAAAAATCCATACCAGACCCTTATCCGAGCAAGCAACCTGGCAGGCCGCAGGAAAAGAGGGGGGACTAGAGAGCACCTCCCCTCCTGAACCGTACAAGGCCTCATGCCCTCAACATGGGGAGGGTGCTTTGGTGTAGCCCCCCAAAGCACCTTGTCCCCATTTTGATGGGGACAAGGGCCTCATACCCACAACCCTTGCCCAGTGGTTGGGGGGTCTGAGGGCGGGGGGCTTATCAGGATCTGGAAGCCCCCTTTAACAAGGGGACCCCCAGATCCCAGCACCCCCCTGTTTGAAATGGTAACAGGTACATTGTACCCCTACCATTTCACAAAAAAAGTGTCAAAATGTAAAAAAAACCACAAGACACATCTTGGGACAAGTCCTTTATTAAAAAATAAAAAAATAAAAATGTCCCATTCATCTTCTATTCTTGCTCCGCCGACGGACCAAAAAAAAAACCCCGCATGCCACCACCGATCCGCCTCCATGGGAGGGACCCGCCGTAATAACCGTCCTCTCATGTGAACGTTCTTTTATAACTGAGGGCGGGGCCACATGGTGACGTACCTGGGTGACCCCGCCCCCTCTGACGCACAGGGACTTCCCAATGGCTTCCCCGTGGCATCGTAAACAGATGGCCCGCCCCCCTCTGAGGCCACGGGGAAGCCATTGGAAAGTCCCCATGCGTCAGAGGGGGGCAGGGTCACCTGGGTACGTCACCGTGTAAAACCTGGACACTCACAGAGCTCCCTCCTAACTGCAAAACTATAGAAAGTAAGTGGACTTTCAAAGTAAAGTCAGATGCAGAAGGGAATATCCACAAGTACAAAGCCAGACTAGTTGCCATGGGTTACTCCCAGAAATTTGGTGAAGATTATGACGATACATTCGCTACTGTCGTAAAACACTCTACCATCAGATCGCTTCTTATCGTTGCAGTAGGGAAGGGCATACAAGTCAAACACCTAGACATTAAAACTGATTTCCTATATGGAGACATTAAGAAAGATCTCTACATGGAGCAACCACCAGGGTTTGAGCGAGGAGTTAACCTTGTGTGTAAACTTCAGATCAGCATCTACGGTCTTAAGCAATTTGCAAGGATGTGGAATGGGAAAGTAAATTAAGTACTTACTAGAGAGGGATTCTCAAAAAGTAAAGCAGACCCCGGTCTCTACTCCAGGAATCAAGAAGACAGATGGATATACATCCTTATCTATGTTGATGACATAACCTGTTTTGAACAAGAAGGGGATTACAATCAGATAGTTCACAAACTGAAAGAAAATTTTGAAATCAACGAGCTAGGGAACACAGGGGCAGAAAAATTGGGCCTTGGGTGGTGGTGCCACAACACTGTAAGCGCACACAGTTACTCTTGTTGGGCGCAGGAAAGGGTCCTGCCTCAAAATATTATATAGATAATTGTAATTACATGCCCCTGTTAGACAGGGGCAGAAAAATTGGGCCTTGGGTGGTGGTGGTGGTGCCACAACACTGTAACCCCTCACATATACTCTTGTTGGGCACAGAAATGGGCCCTGCTGTGAAGTGTTAAACAGGGGCAGAAAAACTGGGCCTTGGGTGGTGGTGGTAGTGATGCCACAACACTGTAAGCCCTCACAGTTACTCTTGTTGGGCGCAGGAACAGAGCCTGCTGTGAAATATTATATCAAAAATTGTAATTACATGCTCCTGTCAAACAAAGGGCAGAAAATTGGGCCTTGGGTGGTGGTGGTGCTGCCACAACACTGTAAACCCTCTCAGTTACTCTTGTTGGGTACAGGAACGAGCTCTGCATTGAATTATTGTATCAAAAATTGTAATTACATGCCCCTGTTAAACAGGGGCAAAACATTGGGCCTTGGGTGGTGGTGGTGGTGCCACAACACTGTAAGCCCTCACAGTTACTCTTGTTGGGTGCAGGAACGGGCCCTGTGTCAAAATATTATATAAAAATTTGTAATTACATGCCCCTGTTAGACAGGGACAGAAAAATTGGGCCTTGGGTGGTGGTGGTGGTGGTGCCACAACACTGTAACCCCTCACATATACAGTACTCTTGTTGGGCGCAGAAACGGGCCCTCTTCTGAAGTATTATATCAAAAATTGTAATTACATGCCCCTGTTAAACAGGGGCAGAAAAATTGGGCCTTGAGTGGTGGTGGTGGTGCCACAACAATGTAACCCCTCACAGATACTCTTGTTGGGCGCAGGAATGTGCCCTGCTGTGAAATATTATATCAAAAATTGTAATTACATGCCCCAATTAAAATCGGAGCAGAAAAATTGGGCCTTGGGTGGTGGTGGTGGTGTCCTAAACCAAAAATATTGTTGGAAGCTAGCATTATCAAGATTGAGGAGGAATAGGATTGATAGCTGCTGATCCAAGACTGATTCATTTTTATGAATTAGAGCCTATCAGCGGAGTCTGTGTACAGGCGCACTCTTTGATCCATTACAAACCCTCCAGCAGCACTGAATATGCATTCAGAAAGTACGGTGGATGCAGGACAGGCCAGTAGCTCAATAGCATATTAAGCAAGCTCTGGCCAGTGGTCTATCCTCAAGACCCAGTAACCCAGTGGATGCTCTGTTGGAAAGGTCTCCAAGTCTGCTCTTGCCCCTAGATATTCCTGCACCATGTAATGCAGATGGTCGGTTTTAGCCAAAAGAATGAATTAATTTGTGTAATGATCTTCCCCCTGCAAAAACATTTAATTAATTTTTAATTAATCTCTTTCCTTTTTTTCTAATAATTTTTTTCTACATATTTTTACACATTATCCGTAATTTTAAGTTACCGTAATCAAATCTTTTTTATATCATTATATCATCTTAGATTTCTTAATATTTTAAAAGAATCAGCTTTACTTAGTGTGGTGCCCGCAATTATTATAATGGGCCGTTTTTTATTATTTTTTTAATTTTTTTAATTTTTATTTATTTATTTATTTATTTATTTATTTATTTTATTTATTGGTTAGTCAGTAATATACTGGATTTTTAGCTTACAGTCCATCAGTCCATTTTTACTTGGGTTATACATTGTATGGTCTATGGCAATAAATACCGCTTGCAAGCGTATTTGCAGCCGTGCTATTGCTTAGATAACCAAAAAAATGGCCGCCCCCATCACTCTCCCGGAAAATGGCCGCTATGGCGTTTTCCCATTTAGCTACAAGAAAATGGCCGCTGCATACTTTATTAGACCATTACTACTCAAGGACAACACTCAGTGCCCTCTAGTATCCCCTGATGAAGTCACGAGGCATGTGACGTCACGCGTAGGGACAGGAGAGGCACATCCCATTGATGGATGCGTACGAGCTTGCCGCTCGTCGGTGATATGTTATATTGCTGTGTTTTTATGTTAGTACCTTTGCTTAAATAAACTTCGGCTGTTTACAATTTAAATACTACACTATGTGGCATCCCCTTCTTTCTATTTATGGCCACTACACCTCTGGAGGGACCTAGAGTCTGGAGAACAGAGCCGGGTCCAGGTTTATGAAAAGGAGCCAGTATCAGCTTTGCTGTTTACGCTGTTACCTCAGTAAGATGTGGTAAGGGGCCATTACTTACTAGTGCAGGATTCTTGTCACAAAGAGGAGTAACTGTGTTGTTCCCTGGTTGATACACCTTTTGGCACACACTCACTATATGCCCTGTGAAGAATCATCTTGCTTGGTGTGAAGTCACTGGATGTTTTATTAACACACTGTGGACTAATACCGCTGTCACTTATTTTATTTTATATATTTCACTAGGCACTATATTGTGTACCTTTCTATGTGCATACAATGTATTTGGCATGTATGTAGAATATTTGTCACTGTGTGTATTTTCACGTTAGACACGCTGAGATCACAGTGTATCCCTATGTGTGCATGATACACATGATTGCAGTACTTTTGCACTGTATCGTATTGCATTTTTTCACCAGCTGCATTTATATTTATCTATGAACATACCACTACTTAATATTGTATCTATGTTTTTATGTTTTTGAGCATTTTAGTTTATACCCCTATTAGGGCACTATATTTGTTTGCACCGAAGTGTTTGGCACCGTGTCACCTGTTTGAACACTATTTACATTAGTAGCAAGTCTATTTTTAGTGTATTATTCATGCACTTGGCACTTTATTTTTTGCTCCACAGCCTTACGTTGTGATACTAAATTAGTACACGTACTTACCCATTAGGATTTGTGATATACACTACTATCTTGAACAACAATATCTATCTCTTACGGGATCAGCACAGCACCATACCCTCCATTTAGTTCCATTATAGGGTCAAGTGGGACCCTTTGCGGTGCAAGCAGCTTTTCCATACTTTTAGACACCCATACATGATAGCGCGGGATTAACTATCTACATTTCCAGATGCTGGTGATGGTTGCTTGAACTGATCAGACCTTGGCGCTGAGGACTGAAAAATTGTTTAAAGGCATTGGTCAGACGGCCAACTTCTCCACCACTCTTCCTCTGACTGAACGAAGCCTCAGCAACACGTTGTCCAGCACCAGGAAATGGTAACCTCCCAGGGTCTGGAAATGCGTTACACAAACCTTTTTTCAAGGCCTCCTGAAGATGTTATATCCTCTGCTCCCTCTGCAAAGGCAGGATGAGTTCTGCAACCTTACCCTTGTAACATGGATCAAGAAGTGTTGCCAGACAGTAATGATCCCTCTCCTTGATACCACGAATCCTAGGGTTCTTTCGCAGGCTTTGAAGAATCAGGGAGGCCATGCAGCGTAAGTTTGCAGACATTCGATTCAGTCCTCTGGGTCACTAAGGATCCCATGATCCATAACTATCTCCTCCCAACCACGTACAAATCCTTGGGTTTGTGGGGACTGAAAACCATCCCTTGAAGACTGCTACTGAGTGTTATCCCCCACATCCATGCTGACACAATCCTTCTCCTTCTCCTCTTCTTCCTGTGTGTTTGGCAGGCCCGCAGGAATGTTATCTGGATAAAGGGGGCCTTGAGAGGAAAGGAAGTTCTCCTCTTCCTCCCGCTGTTCTGCCCTGTCCATGATTCCACAAAGCATGTGCTCCAGCAAGAAGACTAGAGGGACAGTGTCACTGATGCATGTGCCTTATCACTGCTCACCATCCTTGTGGCCTCCTCAAATAGTGACAGGACAGTGCATGTATCCTTGATCAGTAGCCACTGGCGTGGTGAAAAGAAGCCAAGCTCCCCGAACCCTGTCCTGGTGCCATACTCGCACAAGTACTCATTGATGGCCTTCTGCTGTGTGTGCAGCTGCTGCAGCATTTCCAATTTTGAGTTCCACCTGGTGGGCATGTCACAAATGAGGCGGTTGGTGGGCAGGTTGCATTCCCTTTGAATGTCAGCCAGGCGAGCACTGGCATTGTATGACCGGCGGAAATTACCACAGACTTTTCTGGCCTCCCTCGGGAGATCTTGTAAGCCTGGGTACCTGCTCAAGAACCGCTGCACCACCAAATTCAGGACGTGTGCCAAACATGGAACATGGGTCAAGTGTCCCTGTCGGGGGGCGGAGAGAAGGTTGGTGCCATTGTCGCATACAACCATTCCTGGCTGAGTCTGGCGTGGCGTCAACAACCTCTGAGCCTGCCCCTGCAGAGCTGACAGAATCTCTGCCCCAGTGTGGCTTATGTCCCCTAGGCAGACCAACTCAAGCACTGCATGGCATCTTTTAGCATGACTGCTGCGTAGCCCCTTGAATGCTTATGGAGCACCACTGGTTCAGAGGAGAAATCTGCAGAAGAGGCCATAGAGGAAGAAGAAGAGGAAGGGGTGGAGGAGAGAGCTGTGGCAGAATCACCACTAGCACTTTGGAGGCGTGGTGGCAGAACAAGCTCCAACAACACTGAACCCTGTCCTGCATCCTTCCCAGATGCCAGCAGAGTTACCCAGTGCACCGTGAAGGAAATGTAACGTGCCTGCTGGACCATGAGTCAATATGTAATATGAATTTAACTGCTGACCGCCCTGTCCAAAGATACCAAAACATTGCCTTCCAGATGCTGGTAGAGAGCCGGAATGCCTTCCGTGAAAAAAATGGTGTTTTGGAACCTGCCACTGAGGTACAGCACATTCCACAAATTCACGAAAGGGGGCAGAGTCTACCAGCTGAAAAGGCAGCCGTTACAGTGCTAGCAATTTGGCCAAGCTAACATTTGGACGCTGAGCATGTGGATGGCTGGGACCGAATTTCTTTTTATGGTTCAGCAACTGGGGTAGGGAAATTTGCTTGCTAAAATCAATTGGTGGTGTACTGCTAGCAGATTGGCTGCAAGTACTTGGGACACCTATTGCTATACCTTCATTCCTCTCAGTGCAGGTTTTTGAGAGGACTGAAGGTATAGTAGGGTTGGAGATCCCAGATGAGGAGCAAGGAGAAGTCTCTTTCTTTGGGTCTTTCAAGCGCTGTTGCCAACAGACTGCATGGCAGGTTGTCATATGTCTGGTCAAGCATGTGGTGCCCAAGTGGCTGCTGTTCTGGCCACGCTTGATCCTCTTCAGACATAAGTTGCAAACAGCAACATCTGCTGCACATGTGTCGAAAAAGGCCCACACCAAGGAACTTTTAAAAGTCAGCGGGGATTCAGCAGCTCCCTGCACTTGCGGAGCTCTGCGGTGTGATGCAATAGGGTGGCTGCCCTTAAGCTGCCCCCTAGAGGACATCCTGCCTCATTGGAGTGGCGCCACCTCCTCCTCACTTTCCTTCTCTCTTCTCTCAGGCACCCAAGTACAGTCAGTGATCGCCTCACCCCCTCCCTCCTCGTCACTAGAGCAAACTTGGCAGTATGCTGCAACTGGAGGAACATGACTGCCAGTTTCTTGTCCTTCTGTGGCACCCCCTCTCTCTAGGCTCATGTTACTCCCTTCCTCAACCTGGGAACCAACATCAAAGTCTTCAAACGCAGAACTTATGTTCGACCCGAACATCGAGCTCATCCCTATATACCATATAGAAGACCTTGCCTATTCTCTCAAAGACAAAGTAGAAGTGTACAATAAAACTTGGGCCTGCTGGTTCGCCTTTACGTTGTCTTCTGAGTATGCAGAGATTATGTCCCAACCTACATAATCTCACGCACCATAATATATTTGTTGTGCTGGGTATTGGCTAAAGGCAGGATGTCCATTCCCTCTTCCCCCCCTTTTTCTAGTCTTCACTTTTCTCCTGTCTTATTTTTCTTTATTGCATTCTTCTCCTTTCCGACGGTCTTTCCGACAGACTTTCGACGGACTTTTGACGGACTTCCGACGGACTTTCGAACGAACGAGCTTGCACACACACGATCACACCAAAGTCCGACAGATTCGTACGTGATGATGTACGACCGGACTAAAATAAGGAAGTTGATAGCCAGTAGCCAATAGCTGCCCTAGCGTCGGTTTTCGTAGCATACAGACGATCGGATTTTTCGACTGGACTCGAGTAAGCAGTAAACATGTTCCAAATCTAAACTCCGTCTTATTTTCGACCGAAAAAGTCCGCTGCATCTCCAATGAAGCCCACACGCGGTCGGATTGTCCGACGGATTCGCCGGACCAGTCCGGTCGAAAAGTCTGACATTACTTTTTTTTTTTCTATTACATGTATTACCTCATGGGTAAAGGCCCTTGGCCCAATTTGTTGTTGTGCTGGTTGGTGTCTACTCTTTGGCACTAGGCATGCAGTGTACTGTACCTGGTCGAATGTTGCATGAGTAATATCTATATCCTCTAATTGTTCAGTTTTTAGCTCATCCAACAGTTCATATTGCCTTTTTATTGTATACTGAATATTCCTTCTAATAAAAACTTATTGAATAAAAAATAAGTGACTATTAGAAGCTCACAGTTAACAGTTTTTTGCATCAGGCTTTTTGCATGTAATTGGAAGCAGTGGGTGTTTCAAATTACAAAAAGGGATTAGGGTGTACAGGTATGGTACATAAATGCCTACGTGAAAAAATGAAGTACTGAGCGAGTAAATGGTGCAACTTGTATGAATATTGAGACTTTAGCTGCAATTTTGATTGGTCCTTTGTATAATTTTCCAGATCAGCTTAAATACAGTAAAGAGTTCTGTGATTAACAGAAAAAAACATTTAATATTCAAGCCTCCTAAATTAAGTAAGAACATCTCAGTATCCTGTTTGCAGAAAAGTGGTTTCTGTTCCTTCTTGTTATTCTGTCTAAATATAACTCACAATCTCAATATTGCCTTAAGAGTTCTAATTATATATTTTAACAATGCATTAAAATAAGCCATTTATCTCAACAAACACTGTGCATCATCAAATTCTGCGCAAATGGGGACCATAGCTGTCTAATGCCAAGAAGAACCGCTGTCTCATTTTATCAGAGATAGTGATTTATAAATAAAAGCTTGTTTTTGGCTGCAAATCCATGCTTGGAATAGGCTGATAGCTTTGCATTTAATTTGGTTCATTCAGGATCTCCTGTTGTTGCCACGCACAATTAGATTCTGTTTAGTTTACAAGTCTCAGCGTGAATGCAAAAAAGAAATGGGGACACACTGTACACAACAGACGTACCCTACCCTTTTCTGGTCCCTTAAGACAGTCTAGGTTTAGTCAATAAAATAAACACATAAAACTTTCAAACCTCTAATGTACAATATGGGGAGGTAAGTTCATTTTCATTTAAAGTGCTATTCATTACAGATCCTTATTGCAAAAAGACACTACACTGGTTTAAAGGACATTTGTACCTTTAGTACAGTTGTTCTTTGATCAATTACCCCAGCCCTCTAAATTTAGCCCACCTGGTCAAATACTTACTTTTCTCACTTTTCCAGCGATCATTCACACTCTGCCAACCTGCCCAGTGCCTCATAGCCTTTGGAAATAAAACACCCCAGCTGGTCCTCTTCTTACTGCACATGCCTGTCATGGCCCTAATAATTCCTATAGGTGAGTTGTATGTTGCTGGATGGCTAGAGAGGCCACCATAAGAACAGCTCATCTATGAAAAAATAAACGGGCCCTTGGAAAGCATGCACAGAAATAAAAAAATGTTTTTGTTACAAAGTCTGTGTAGCACCAGGTAGGGCTGCCTGGTTAAAATCACTGGACCAGGTGGGCTGCATTGAGGGGGTTGGGGGGAACCATTAACCACTTCAGCCTTGGAAGGATTTACCCCCTTCCTGACCAAATCACTTTTTACAATTTGGCACTGTGTGGCTTTAACTGCTAATTGCGCGGTCATGCAATGCTGTACCCAAACTAAATTTGCGTCCTTTTTTTCCCACAAATAGAGCTTTCTTTTGATGGTATTCGATCACCTTTGCGTTTTTTATTTTTTGTGCTATAAACGGAAAAAGACCAAAAATTTGGAAAAAAATTATGTTTTCTACCTTTTGTTTTAAAAAAAAATCCAATAAACTCAATTTTAGTCATACATTTAGGCCAAAATGTATTCGGCCACATGTCTTTGGTAAAAAAAATGTCAATAAGCGTATATTTATTGGTTTGCGTAAAAGTTATAGCGTCTACAAACTAGGGTACATTTTCTGGAATTTACACAGCTTTTAGTTTATGACTGCCTATGTCATTTCTTGAGCTGCTAAAATGGCAGGGTAGTACAAACCCCCCCCCCAAACGACCCCATTTTGGAAAGTAGCCACCCCAAGGAAATTTCTGAGAGGCATGTTGAGCCCATTAAATATTCTTTTTTTTTGTCCCAAGTGATTGAATAATGATAAAAAAAAAATAATTACTACAAGTTGTCACTAAATGAAATATTGCTCACACATGCCATGGTTATATGTGAAATTGCGCCCCAAAATACATTTAGATGCTTCTCCTGAGTATGGGGATACCACATATGTGGGACTTTTTGGGAGCCTATCCGCGTACGGGACCCCGAAAACCAAGCACCGCCTTCAGGATTTCTAAGGTAGTAAATTTTTGATTTCACTCCTCACTACCTATCACAGTTTTGAAGGCCATAAAATGCCAAGATGGCACAACCTCCCCCCCCCCCAACGACCCCATTTTGGAAAGTAGACACTCCAAGCTATTTGCTCAGAGGCATGTTGAGTCCATGGAATATTTTATATTTTGACACAAGTTGAGGGAAAATTACAAACTTTTTTTTTTTTTTCACAAAGTTGTCACTAAATGATATATTGCTCAAACATGCCATGGGGATATGTGGAATTACACCCCAAAATACATTCTGCTGATTCTCCTGAGTACGGGGATACCACATGTGTGGGACTTTTTGGGAGCCTAGCCGCGTACGGGGCCCCGAAAACCAAGCACCGCCTTCAGGATTTCTAAGGGTGTAAATTTTTGATTTCACCCCTCACTTCCTATCACAGTTTTGAAGGCCATAAAATGCCCAGATGGCACACCCCCCCCCCATTACCCCATTTTGGAAAGTAGACACCCCAAGCTATTTGCTGAGAGGCATGTTGAGTCCATGGAATATTTTATATTTTGACACAAGTTGCGGGAAAGTAACACATTTTTTTTTTTTGCACAAAGTTGTCACTAAATGATATATTGCTCAAACATGCCATGGGCATATGTGGAATTACACCCCAAAATAAATTCTGCTGCTTCTCCTGAGTACAGGGATACCACATGTGTGGGACTTTTTGGGAGCCTAGCTGCATACGGGGCCCTGAAAACCAATCACCGCCTCCAGGATTTCTAAGGGCGTAAATTTTTGATTCACTCCTCACTACCTATCACAGTTTTGAAGGCCATAAAATGCCAATGCACAAACCCCCCCAAATGACCCCATTTTGGAAAGTAGACACCCCAAGCTATTTGCTGAGAGGCATGGTGAGTATTTTGCAGCTCTCGTTTGTTTTTGAAAATTAAGAAAGACAAGAAAAATGTATTTTTTTTTCTTTTTTCAATTTACTAAATTTTGTGACAAAAAGTGAGGTCTGCAAAATACTCACTATACCTCTCAGCAAATAGCTTGGGGTGTCTACTTTCCAAAATGGGGTCATTTGGGGGGGGGTTTGTGCCACCTGGGCATTCCATGGCCACCGAAACTGTGATAGACAGTGAAGAGTGAAATAAAAAATGTACGACCATAGAAACCCTGAAGGCGGTGCTTGGTTTTCGGGGTCCCGTACGCGGCTAGGCTCCCAAAAAGTATGTGGTTTCCCCATACTCAGGAGAAGTAACAGAATGTATTTTGGGGTGTAATTTCACATATTCCCATGGCATGTTTGAGCAATATATCATTTAATGACAACTTTGTGCAAAAAAAATAAATAAAATTTGTCTTTTTCCTGCAACTTGTGTCACAATATAAAATATTCCATTGACTCGACATGCCTCTCAGCAAATAGCTTGGGGTGTCTACTTTCCAAAATGGGGTCATTTGGGGGGGGGGTTTGAACTGTCCTGGCATTTTATGCACAACATTTAGAAGCTTATGTCACCCATTACCCACTCTTCTAACCACTCGAAGACAAAGCCCTTTCTGACACTTTTTGTTTACATGAAAAAATTATTTTTTTGTGCAAGAAAATTACTTTGAACCCCCAAACATTATATATTTTTTTGAAGCAAATGCCCTACAGGTTAAAATGGTAGGCGTTTCATTTTTTTTTTCACACAGTATTTGCGCAGCGATTTTTCAAATGCATTTTTTTGGGAAAAAACACACTTTTTAAATTTTAATGCACTAAAACACACTATATTGCCCAAATGTTTGATGAAATAAAAAAGATGATCTTAGGCCGAGTACATGGATACCAAACACGACATGCTTTAAAATTGCGCACAAACGTGCAGTGGCGACAAACTAAATACATTTTTAAAAGCCTTTAAAAGCCTTTACAGGTTACCACTTTAGATTTACAGAGGATGTCTACTGCTAAAATTACTGCCCTCGATCTGACCTTTGCGGTGATACCTCACATGCATGGTGCAATTGCTGTTTACATTTGACGCCAGACCGACATTTGCGTCCTCCTTTGCGCGAGAGTAGGGGGGGACAGGGGTGCTTTTTTTTAATTATTATTTTTTTGCTTTTTTATTTTATTTTTAAACTGTTCCTTTCATTTTTTTTTAAATCATTTTTATTGTTATCTCGGGGAATGTAAATATCCCCTATGATAGCAATAGGTAGTGACAGGTACTTTTAAAAAAAAAAAATTGGGGACCCTAGATCTCTCCTCTGCCCTCAAAGCATCTGACCACACCAAGATCAGTATGATAAAATGCTTTCCCAATTTCCTCATGGCGCTGTTTACATCCAGCGAAATCTAAGTCATGAAATGCTCGTAGCTTCCGGTTTCAATTGCGTCAGGCAATGCGAAAATCCCGAGCGTTTAGGGTGAATTTTTCACTGTTAGACCTCCTGAGAGATGGAATAGTCCGAGTATACGCTAGTCCTACTGACCTGGAAAATACCTACTCCTGGAGATCAATAGGAGAGGTTATTTCAAGGTTACGTGAGATGGGTTGTATAACCGGATTAAATACGTTTCCAGAATGGATGGGTCCAGATATGAAACCCTTTACGTCTACTCTGTGCTCTAAGCTGATGAAGTCTGCGCCATTTAATCTCAGGGCTCCATTATTGTCCTTGTTGGGAGGCCTGGGATTAAACAGCAAGATTCATGAAGCCACAACCCTTTTAAGCCAGTTGGGGGAGCTAGAGGAGACTAAAACAAAACCTGTCAGGGCAGTAGATAAGGTCAAGGCCAGACAGGAAGAATACAAGCAGAAAAGAACAGAGAAGAAAGGGAATGGGGTAGAGAAGACAGGAGGTGCAGAGAAAACCAGGCTAGTTATTTCTAGGAAACAAATGTGGGTGGACCTATTAAAGGCAGGAGTATCTAAAGATGAGATAGATGGGATTTCTTCTCCAGAAATGCTGAAGAGGTGGAAACATTTAGTAGGGAAGACTGTCAGGGTTAGAAACACTACTCCTAGTGAAGATAACATCAGCCTAGACTTAGAGGAAACAGAACAGACCCCTCCTGTTAGCCCCAAACCAATTCCCAAAACTGAACATGAACCCAAACCCAAATCCATTTATCCTGGGGAGGAATTAAAGAGAATCAGAAAAGGGGATTGGGAGGTTCCTTATCCTTTATGAAGGGAAGGTGAGTCTCCTGTAATAGCCGTGAGGGCAGTGACAGCAGGAGACCGACGGCCATATGCACCTGTCACTGTATGGTGGGGGAAGTCATCTTCTCCTACACATGTAATTGCTTTAGTTGATAGCGGAGCTGAAGTTACACTTTTGCAAGGAAATCCTTCCCATCACAAAAGAGAATTGATTAATGTAGAAGGTTTGGCAGGGCAAACCACACCAGCAGTTAGGATACGGGTGAAATTGGCTATTGGCAAGAGATCAGGATTTATGACAAATGTTTTGGTATCAGAGTTACCCAAAATATTCTTGGGATGGATGTACTTCAAGGTCAGTCAATTCAGACTGAAAGAGGTACATTCACATTCGGGTATCCTGATAAAGCGTATCTGGTTAGGGCGGTGAAGGCTGTGGTTAGAGGTCATGCGAAATGGACCCCTGTCTACATTTCTCCACCAGAGAAGCCAATCTGTCTCAAGCAGTATAGACTTCCTGGAGGCCACAAAGAAATTGGGGAGACTATTTAAGAACTGTTGAGAGTAGGAATCCTTAGACCTGCTGTAAGTCCTTTCTCGTCTCCGGTGTTCCCAGTAAATAAACCTGATGGGACATATAGAATGACTGTGGATTACAGAGGTCTAAACAAAATGGCACCTCCATTGAAGTCAGCTGTACCAGATATGATCTCAATTGTTGAGAAAATTGCTAAAGATGCAGGAGAATATCATGCTGTGATAGACCTGGCTAATGCTTTCTGTTCACTTTTGATAGACCCAGAGTGTCAAGAACAGTTTGCTATGGTGTGGGACAGCCGCCAGTACACTTTCACTGTGCCTCCAGAAGACTATGTTCATTCTCCAGCGATTTGTCATGGACTGATTGCCCGAGATTTAAATACCCCGAGTTTGAAAGTTGCTGTGTTCCACCACATTGATGACATCATGATCTCTGGAACAAAAGAAGATGTAACTGAAGAACTGCATCCTGCTGATAGAGCACTTGGAGAACAGAGGGTGGGCTATCAACAGAGACAAAGTCCAAGGACCTGCCACAGAAGTGAAATTCCTGGGAATGATGTGGACTGGGCCACAGAGGAAAATTCCAGAGACAGTTGTGCAAACTATACAGGCTCTGTCGCCCCCTACCACCAAAGAGGAGGCACAGAAGTTCATTGGAGTGTGGGGTTCTGGAGATCGTTCATCCCACAACTTGGACTGATTCTGATGCCTATATATAATGTCACCAGAAAAAAGACTGCGTTCTCATGGAGTTCAGAGCAGCGGACTGCATTCCTGGCTGCTAAAGTAGCTATTTTGCAGCATCAGGGATTAGGACCCGTGAGACAAGGAGTACCATTTAAGCTGGATGTAGTGGAGCAGAATGCTACCATATCTTGGAGTCTATGGCATCCAAATGAAAAGAAAAGACTGAGAGCAATACCCATTGGATTTTGGTCCAAACAACTGACAGGGGCACAGAAGAGATACACGCCCCTAGAGAAGTACCTGTTTGGGGCCTACACAGCACTTCAACATGTAGAGACCATTACAGGAAAGGACACAGTCACCATCCATACTGCATTGCCAATAGCAGGATGGGTGAGAGATAATGGACTGATCACTAGGGCAGTTGTAGCTCAGAACCAAACACTGATGAAATGGAAGTGGTACCTTCAAGAAAGAGGGGATATTGCAGTTGGAGATGTTAGAGACATTTCAAAACAGTTGGCAGGGATTGTTACTTTTACCAGCACCCGGCCAGAAGAAGAAATTTCTGTGCTGCAGTCATCCCCAATTCAAGAGGCTCCACCCTTTGAGTCTCTGTCAGAAGACATGAGGGAGTCAGCGTGGTTTACTGATGGTTCAGCCATAGTCACCTCGTCTGGATGTAAATGGACAGCAGCAGCCTACAACCCAAGTACAGACACAGTCCCGCAGGAGACCGGAATTGGAGGGTCCAGTCAGTATGCAGAGTTGAAAGCTGTGGTGATGACTCTTCAGGAGGTTCCTTCTTCCCATGTCACTATCTACACTGACAGCTGGGCAGTTTTTAAAGGACTGACAACTTGGATGCCCACGTGGAAGTCCAATGAATGGATGATTCATGGAAAGGTGGTGTGGGGAGGCAAGGAAGTCTGGGCTACATCTGGAAGGAAGCCCACTCCCGCACCATAAAAGTGGGGCATGTTGATGCACATGTGCCCCTAGTCCCAGACTTTGAGAACTATAACAGAGTTGCAGATGAAAGTGCCAAAGTGAAGGCAGTTGTGCCAATTGATCCTGTCTTGATGAACTTGGCCAACTGGGCCCACAAGCAATCTGGGCATTTGGGGCAGAAAGCAACATATGAATGGGCACAGCAGAGAGGATTGCCTATATCCATGGACATGATAAAGACTGTAATAGGGAACTGTACAGTGTGTGGAGAAGTGCAGCAATGGCAATTGCAAAAGTACTCCACCGGGTCGATTAAGAGGGGTGAGAGGCCTGCAGAGATCCGGCAGATCGACTTTATCATTCCCCTACCCCGGGGAAACAATGGACTGAGATATTGTTGCACTGCAGTAGACACCTATTCAGGACTTATGCTTGTTCATCCTTGCAAACGTACAGATCAAGCTGCAACGCTTCAACTGCTCCAGAAACTTGTCCTTGCTTATGGTTGTCCCAAACAAGTCCAAAGTGATAACGGCTCACACTTCACCGGATCAACAGTACAGCAGTGGGCCAAAGATTCTGGAGTGTACTGGTTGTGCCACATCTCATACCATCCACAGGCAGCTGGTTTGATTGAAAGATACCATGGGCTATTGAAGGACCAGATACGCAAACTTACACCCAAACATACACTAAGGGGGTGGGATCGGGTCCTCACACAGGCAGTCATGTTGTTAAATTCTAGGCCAATAGCCAAAAGCACACCATATGAGAGGATGGTAGGGGCTGGGGCACAGATTCCACAGCTGGAGTGCAGAGTTCAGTATTTATGTAAGGTTCCTGAAAGAACAGGGCTTAAGAGATACCATGTTACTGCTTCCCATGACATAGAGACCAAGAGTGACGTATCTGAAGCTGAAGCCTATCTAGGAATGAGAGGGAATCTGGCAGAAAGGTTTGAAGTTACATTTGCATTGACAGATGAGCTTCAAGACAGTGGCTGGGACTCTGACTGGTTATTAGATACTTCTCCGCAAGAGTGGAAAGTAAGGCTACATAACAGCAAACCTTCCAAAATAAACAGCAGTGATCTTCTGGAAAATATCAGTATATTTCCTCTCCTCCCTATTGATGTTCTTTGGGAGGGTCAGAAGTGGGTACAGGCAGGGGGCAAAGTGTTAGTCAGATATCCAGGCAAGAAGCCATTTAGAGGAGAGATTTTAGCTGAAGGGCCTGGATCTACTGTTTATGTATTATTAGAAGGAACAGATAATCCGCTTTGTTTTCCACTCCACAGGCTGTCTCGGATTTTATCCATAGGAAGACTAGAGAAAAGTGGTTACATGATAGAAAGAATGACGGAAGATCGCAATAGCTGTGGAGATGTAATACAAGCCTGGACTTGTTTCTAAAGAACTTTAGAATTGACTTTCTAATGAACTTTTTAGTTAAAGACTGAAACACCTTCTCAGTGACAGAAATGGGAGGTGTTACATTCAAGGAAAATGAATGTTTAGAATGAGTTTAGTAATGAAGAGTTTTTTTTGTAGTCTGAGAAAAAAAATCTAGGGCGGAATGTGTTGTGTTTGTTACAATATGATTTTTTTTTATTAATCAGACTTACGATACATGGGACATAACATTACACAATAGTGGTTGGTCATAGAGATATTGTCAGTTTTTGGCTTGAGTAGATTTCTCAAACAAATGCTGTTTTATACAATGGGGGTAAATATCATTGTTGTATTCAATTGACAGTTCAATTAACAGGCTATTGTCTCTATAGCTACAGTAAACAAGTAAGAAATGTACTTTTCTGAGATTCTTTCAGCTCTCAAACAGCCTGACACATAAAAGGGATGAGTAGGGACACACACACACACACACACACCATCGTGCTGTAACATCTGACGCCACTCATGGTAGAACAGTGCCTGATGCTCCCGAAAAATCGTTGCCAATGGAGATCACGAACATACAGTAACAGAAGATAAGTAACCTTTAAGTGTATTTGTACTGTTAGACCATAGGCTGTTCATTTGCTAGGCATTATTTGCTTGCTATAAATATCTGTCAGTCTTGTATTGTATTCCTAATATTGTAATAGTTTTGTATGTACAGCATCTTTATATAGTAAAGCACATTTACACACTGCAGAAATCTCAGCTTCCTTGCTTATACCACAGAGTAACCTTGCTAGATAGACGCAAGCAAAACAGCAGCCGGCTTACTGCATTTGGTTGGGGAAGGTGAGGTTGAGCACCATCTGGAAACAGAAGGGCTCTGACGATCTCTTCCTGGAATTTAAGGAAGGATCCAGTCCATCCTGAAGCTCTGTATAGCACATAAGCGTTCAGCAAAGCCAATCGAAATAAATAAACAGACACTTTCTTGTACCAGTGTCTGGCCTTACGGGCAATGAGGTACGGTGCCAACAACTGGTCGTTGAGGTCAACCCCTCCCATATTTTGGTTATATTTGTGGACACAGAGGGGTTTCTCCACAACACCAGTCGCTGTAGTAATTTGGACCGTCGTGTCTGCATGAAGGGAGGTAAGAACGAAAACATTCTTATTATCCCTCCACTTGATAGCGAGCAAATTATTACACTGCAAGCAGGCTCTCTCCCCCAGCCTAAGACGGGAATCTACAAGCCGCTGGGGAAAGCCCCAGCAATTAGGTTGCACGGTGCCACATGCTCCAATCTGCTGATAAAACAAGTGACTAAAAAGTGGCACGCTCGTGTAATAATTGTCCACATATAAGTGGTACCCCTTTCCGAATAAGGGTGACACCAAGTCCCACACAATCTTGCCAGCGCTTCCTATGTAGTCAGGGCAGTTTGTCGGCTCTACGTGAATATCTTTTCCCTTGTAAACCATAAAACTACATGTATAGCCTGTGGCCCTGTCACAGAGCTTATACATCTTGACCCCGTATCTGGCACGCTTGCTGGGAAGGTACTGTTTGAATGACAAGCGGCCAGAAAACTTAATCAGGGACTCATCAATGCAGACAACTTGATGGGGAGTAAACAAGTCTGCAAAACGTTGGTTGAAGTGGTTTACGAGGGACCGAATTTTGTAGAGCCGATCGTATCCAGGGTCTCCATGAGGACGACAGAGTTCATTGTCATTGAAGTGCATGAACCGCAAGATCTGCTCGTATCCTGCCCTGGTCATGGAGGTAGAGAACAAGGGCATATGGTGAATTGGGTCAGTGGACCAATATGACCGCAACTCACTCTTTTTAGTTATGCCCATGTTGAGGGAAAGGCCCAGGAAGAGCTTACATTCGGAAACCGTAATTGGTCTCCAATCTCTGGCAAGGGAGGACTGGGGAACAGTGGCGATGTGTTGACCAGCATACAAATTGCTTTGGTCCACAATAGATCTATAGAGATCTTCGGTGAAAAACAGCGAATAAAAATCAAGTGACGTAAAATCAACTGTTTCCACCTGAATGCCGCGTTGGCCAGTGAATGGGGGAGGTACGGGTGCTGCAGAAGTGGTAGGTTGCCAATTAGGATTGGCGAATGCAGCAGGAAGGGCACTATGGGCACGATGGGCCTGTGTTTGTCTTCTTCGTGGCAGCGGGACACTACTTGTGCTTGCCACCTCACCAGTTTTAACTGCACTTATGGGACTTGCCACATCACCACGTGTTACTGCAGTGCTGG
Organism: Lithobates clamitans; assembly: GCA_037952925.1. NCBI lineage: Eukaryota > Metazoa > Chordata > Amphibia > Anura > Ranidae > Lithobates > Lithobates clamitans. The sequence goes on from JBBGZY010000044.1 coordinate 6,398,845, forward strand.
ATGTACGACAAGGGTGTACTAGGCCACTGGTGCTTGCCAGTTCACCAGAAGGAAAAGTGGCGCTAGTACTGCTCTGCTCCATATGAGGGACCTGCGGTTCTTGCACATCAACGACAGAAGAAGAAGTTCGGGGTCTGGTACGCCTGACCTTGGCAGGGACCACAACTCTGTTGTCAGAGCTATCTGTCATGGAGCCGCTGTCGTCTACAGGATCGTATTCTGAGCCTGAATCTGACAGATGAGTGACTTCCTCTTCACTATCTGTCATGCTCAGAAACATGTAGGCCTCTTCACTAGTGTACCTTCGATTTGCCATTTTTCTCTAAATTTAGTGGTACACTAGTGAAACTCACAGGTAAAAGAGTTCCTGTCTGTTAGCGACTGTATCAAAACGCTACCAAAAAAACTGTTAGAGATCGCAGGGAACAGGCCTGACTCTGCGAACGCTGCAGTTATGTGTGTTTAGTGTTTTGTAAGTGAGAGTGATCGATCTATACTGCACTTGGGTGGGCTGGGCAGGGCTGGGCCGAGGGGCAAAACACAGGTGCTAGCAGGTATCTGGGCTGATCCCGCTAACACTGCATTTTTGGGAACCCTAAACTGCTGGGGACGCTAGTATAGATCTGATCAGATCAGATATTGATCCATTCAGATACTATACCACTAAGGGAGGTGTATGCTGCGTGCATGGGTGTTAGCGGTTCTGGCGCTAACCTGACGCTGCCTGGGGCGATGCAGACCCTATCTGACCCTAAAACCTAACTTATACCACTGCCGGGCGATCAGGGGGTTAAACCTTTATTAGGTAATAAACAGCGGGTGCCCTGAAACTATAAAAAACAAACTAACTAACCAGCGTCACCCATAAAAGTTATACGGTGATCACTGGTGAAAGGGTTAACTAGGGGGCAATCAGGGGGTTAAAACCTTTATTAGGTAGTATATGGGGGTCCCTGACGCTATAAAACGCTGACAGCGAACCTAAATACTTACGTCCCTAACTAGCGTCACCTGTGACACTAATACAGCGATCAGAAAAACGATCGCTTAGTGACACTGGCGACGGGGGGTAATCATGGGGTTAAACCTTTATTAGGGGGGGTTAGGGGGGTATCCTAGACCTAAAGGGGGCTAACACTAACTGCCCTACCACTTATAACTGTCACAAACTGACACCAATGCAATAATCAGTAAAAAAAAAAAATGCTATTGGTGTCACTGTGACAGGGGGTACAGGGGGGTGATCGGGGGGTGATTGGGGGGTGAGTGGGGGTGAAAAGTGTGCCTAGAGTGTTCTACTGTATGTGTGGTGTTTGGTGCACTTACTTGATGTCTTCTCTCCTCAGCACCGGAACAAAAAAGACTGACACGAGGAGAGATGACATCACTTCCTCTGCCACTGTTTACATTACAGCAGCAGAGGAATTTTGTCATTCGTTGGGAGCGATCGCGAGGGGGTGGCCACGAATGAGTGGCCTCCCCCTCAGCATTGATCACTCCCCTAACGATGCCGACCGCGGGAGGCAAGTCATGTACCAGGCATGTATTCAGAGGCGTGGTCATCCGTTGTGTTGAAACATGTCAGGCAGGTTGACACCAGCACGCTGAACGCTGCAGCCGATCGTTTTATTTGATGCATGCAATCTTAACTGTAAGTTACTACAATAAATTTGTCTTAATTCATTACGGGATTCACTATTGGTCACTTATTTTCTCCATTGAGTGCTTGCTGATCACGAATTTGAAGTCCTGCTTCTGCTATGAAATCTGGGAGAAAATAATAGAAGGAGAATTCCACCTGGATAGTGCTGCTTCCTGATGGATGAGGGGTTCCAGAGAGCTGAATGTGCAGGATGAGCCTGGGAATATTTTCACAAGCCTATCTTTTATAGTCATCTGGTAAGCAGACCACCTTATCAAGTGGTGCCGAGTGCTCCCCCATACACGCACTGTAGTTGGTGATTGGATTACCCCCATCTTTTGTTTTTTTTGGACATTTCATTAGTTGCTATTTCTAGCGCCGAATTTTATAGATTTTGCACTCTCTAGATGTGCAAAGCTGGTAGAGACATCCTCAAAAAGACTTGTAGCTGTAATTGCAGTGAAAGATGGTTCTACAAAGTATTGACTCAAAGTATTGGCTATTGGCTGAATACAAATGCACGCCACACTTTTCAGATATTTATTTGTAAAAAAAAATTGAAAACCATTTATAATTTTCCTTCCACTTCACAATTACGTGCCACTTTATGTTGGTCTATCACATAAAATCCCTATAAAATACCATATTTATCGGAGTATAACACGCGCAGGCGTATAACATGCACCCCAAGTTTAGGAGGGAATTTTAAGGAAAAAACTTTTAGGAGAAGTTTAAGGAAAAAAACTTACATTTAAATGCCCATCAATGCAGCCTCATCAGTGTCCATCTGCAGCCTTGTCAGTGTCAGTGTAGCCTTGTCAGTGTCCATCTGTACCTTGTCCCTCATTGCAGCCTTGTCAGTGTCCATCTGTACCTTGTCCCTCATTGCAACCTTGTCAGTGTCCATCTGTAGCATTGTCCCCCATTGCAGCCTTGTCAGTGTCCATCTGTACCTTGTCCCCCATTGCAGCCTTGTCCCCCATTGCAGCCTTGTCCCCCATTGCAGCCTTGTCAGTGTCCATCTGTAGCCTTGCCCTGAGTCGTTTGCAGTCATCTGGCATTTAAAAATGGCGCCACCGTTCTCGGCCGCTCTCGGCCATTCTCTGCGGCTCTCGGCCTCTCTCGGCGGCTTTCGGCCGTTCTCAGCGGCTTTCGGATGCACTCGGCTTTCGGCAGCTCACGCGGGACTGCAAGAGCCGCCGAGAATGGCCGAAAGCGGGCAAAAGCCACCGAGAGCGGCTGAGAGCCACCGAGAATGTGCGAGAGCCGCCGAGAACGGGCGAAAGCCGCCGAGAGCCGCCGAAAGCCGCCAAAAGGCTCAGAATCGGCGGGGGATCGCGATAACACGCACCCACGATTTCCCCCTGATTTTAAGGGGAAAAAAGTGTGTGTTATACGCCAATAAATACGGTACATTTACGTTTTTGGTTGTAATGTGAGAAAATGTGGAAAATTTCAATGGGTATGAATACTTTTTCAAGGCACTGTAGTTAGAATATTTCTAGCTTCACTGAGTTTATCCTTTATATTTTCAGTATTATCAGGTATTTATACACAATACCCATCACTGACTTATTCTGTCCATCTCCCTTATATCCCTTCTGCTACATATTGGACTAACATTATAAGAATGCCAAATCTTTCTTAAATCTTTCTTTTTAAAGCATTTAGAAGCATAACAGATTATTCGATCTGCCATATTAGGTTATGGATGGCAGAGCTTTAGACATCCAGTGATCAACATTTGCAGCACAGCGATGGCGACACTGCAAAACTTATACAAAGATAATGTTACCTTCAGCACCATTGCAGTTCACACATATTAGATGTGCAGGCAGTGGTGGCTGGTGGTAAGTTTTTTTGGGGGGGTGGCAAACAGTGCACCCGCAACACCCTCGGGTCGGTCCGGTCGGTCTGGTTGATCAATGCACTTACCTCAACCACGGGCGGCTTCCCCAGCTCTCCTCCGCGGGCATCATGAGCAGGCATCTCCTTCCCTTGCTTAGTGGCTTCCATCTCCTCCCTCCTCCTCAGCGGCCAATCAGAACACTTCTCCTTTCGGACAATTGGGAAACGCTTCTCACACCCGCGCTTCCTGATTTGCAGGGAGGTGATTCAGTGTTAGAATAGCGAATAATAATTTGCTATTCTAACACACCTGGGTGGGCTCCCAAAGTAATGCTCTGCGTCCGGAGCCCACCTTATTTTTGAAGCCTATTAGAGCCTCCGGCTCTAATCAGGTGCTTTAAAAAAAAAAAAACAGCTGCTCTATTACATGTGCCCGGCATCCTGAAAGGGGCCGGATGCATGAATCGGGGGTGGAGACGGCGATGGAAAGGGGAAGCGGTGCCCATGTGCCCTTAATGGATGGGCTACCACTGTGTGCAGGTGTTTGACCATCACGACAGATGAAACTTTGGCTTATTTGTATACACAGTTTAGCTGCTCATAAGTGCCAAAGCCCTTATATTAGGTTGCTGTTAAGAACCTTTGTCTCCACCAATATAGTTCATGGTTGACATCAAGGTTGGTGTTAGACTGTTCATCCAACATTTGTTAACTACCAGTGCCCACATAGAACAATGGAGATTTTTGCAGAGGCAAATTTATGTTTACAAGGGACATGGCCTAAAAGGAAAGAATAGAGTTCTTAGTAAACACTGTAAATATACTATGGTTACATTTATATTACCCATTAAGTATTACCTGAACTCTACACTATTCTGATTCTATATACAGTATATACAGTTCTATATACAGTTTCAAACTTTAGTCACAAATTGGCATTAAAATATCTATAGTTATGTGAAAAAGTAAGTACAACCCAAAGGAATTGTTGACCCCAATCAGCATTGTTTCCTTTGCTTGTTTCAGTTCATCTATGATTATTATTGACTTTAGTGCATCATAGTGAACCACTGCCGGTTTGAATGGGCCCTTAGTGTCTTTGTTTTTTGTGGACTTATTATCAGAAGTCTAAACAAACCCCTAATGTTTCACCTTTGACCTAGACCCCTAGAAATAGCCTCTGCTAAGCACCTGAAAACCGCCTCTCATTCATTCCCGCATGCCTTTTCATACTGGGGCGGAGTGCCCCAGTAATGCAAACACTAAATATACACAGCGTTACATTACAATATGTAATGTAACGCTGTGTATATTTGTGTTTGCATTACTGTATCGTGGAATATGCATTGTATCCTATGGCCAGAGCTTATATTTTAATTGTAACATGACATTGGACTATTTCATATAAATAATTTTATATTTATCCCCCTTTTTTACTTTAGTGCATTGCTGCTAAAAAAAAAACCCTTGGGGGGAATTTTTCCATATTGTCTGTTTCAGGGTGTGCAGCCTATACATCTCTCCTAGATGTGTCTTTCCCATATTCTATGTCTTTCTAATATACCTACCTACACCCCTCACATTTTTTGTAAATATATTATTATATCTTTTCATGTGACAGCACTGAAGAAATTACACTTTGCTACAATGTAAAGTAGTGATTTTACAGCTTGTATAACAGTGTAAATTTGCTGTCCCATCAAAATAATTCAACACACAGCCATTAATGTTTAAACTGCTGGAAACAAAAGTGAGAACACCCCTAAGTGAAAATGTGCAAATTGGGCCCAATTAGCCATTTTCCCTCCCCGGTGTTATGTGACTCGTTAGTGTTACAAGGTCTCAGGTATAAATGGGGAGCAGGTGTGTTAAATTTGGTGTTATTGCTCTCACTCTCTCATACTGGTCACTTGAAGTTCAACATGGCAGCTCATGGCAAAGAACTCTCTAAGGATCTGAAAAACAGAATTGTTGCTAAACATAAAGATGGCCTAGGCTATAAGAAGATTGCCAAGACCCTGAAACTGAGCTGCAGCACGGTGGCAAAGACCATACAGTGGTTTAACAGGATGGGTTCCACTCAGAACAGGTCTCGCCATGGTCGACCATAAAAGGTTGAGTGCACGTGCTCAGCGTCATATCCAAAGGTTGTCTTTGGGAAATAGACGTATGAGTGCTGCCAGCATTGCTGTAGTGGTTGAAGGGGTGGGGGGTCAGCCTGTCAGTGCTCAGACCATATGCCGCATGCTGCATCAAATTGGTCTGCATGGCTGTGGTCCCAGAAGAAAGCCTCTTCTAAAGAGGATGCACAAGAAAGCCAGCAAACAGTTTCCTGAAGACAAGCAGACTAAGGACACGGATTACTGGAACCATGACCTGTGGGCTGATGAGACCAAGATAAACTTATTTGGTTCAGATGGTGTCAAGCATGTGTGGCGGCAACCAGGTGAGGAGTACAAAGGCAAATGTGTCTTGCCTACAGTCAAGCACGGTGATGAGAGAGTCATGGTCTGGGGCTGCATGAGTGCTGCCGGCACTGGGGAGCTACAGTTCATTGAGGGAACCATGAAAGCCAACATGTACTGTGACATACTGAAGCAGAGCATGATGCCCTCCCTTCGGAGACTGGGCCGCAGGGCAGTATTCCAACATAACAACCCCAAACACACCTCCAGGACAGTCACTGCCTTGCTAAAGAAGTTGAGGGTAAAGGTAATGGACTGGCCAAGCATGTCTCCAGACCTAAACCCTATTCAGCATCTGTAGGGTATCCTCAAATGAAAGGTGGAGGTCTCTAACATCCACCAGCTCCGTGATGTCATCATGGAGGAGTGGAAGAGGACTCCAGTGGCAACCTGTGAAGCTCTGGTGAACTCCATGCCCAAGAGGTTTAAGACAGTGCTGGAAAATAATGATGGCCACACAAAATATTGACAATTTGGGCCCATTTTGGACATTTTCACCTAGGGGTGTACTCACTTTTGTTGCCAGCGGTTTAGACATTATTGGCTGTGTGTTGAGTTATTTTGAGGGGACAGCAAATTTACACTGTTATACAAGCTGTACACTCACTACTTTACATTGTAGCAAAGTGTCATTTCTTTAGTGTTGTTACATGAAATGATATAATAAAATATTTACAAAAATGTAAGGGGTGTACTCACTTTTGTGAGATACTATATACTGTTAGCTACTAAAGAGGAATTAATTGGAGTTGTACAGAGGAATCAATTGAAGCTGTATATAGGGAGGATGTTTTCCCTGGTTTTGTCACTATCAAGCTGGGCATCCCATAATTCCTATCCCCATCCAAATTATTACCCCTAATAAAAACACAAAGAAAACACAATGACTGTTCCCTGTGTTTAGGTTAAAGCTGAAGATGTTATGTGCCTGGCTGTGCAGCAGTGGGGAACCCTGTCACCTGCAGCCCCTACAGGTGTAGTGCTACATTTATAAGAAAAAAAATGTCTCTTTAAAGGTAACAATATTCCTCATCATGGATCCCCCTTTCCCTGAAGCCAAAGGTTAGGAATGTTTAGCTCAAAGTGTTTGTAAACAACCACCTTGTAAAACAACACTTTCAGTTTAATATAGAAATGAACAGGGCATGTCCTAGCTATGGAGGAGTGAGGACATGTTTTGCCTCAGCTCTGCTCTATCGCCGCTTACAACGCAGCTACAGCGGGGGTTACATACTGCTCACGACTCCCTCCATGTCCAGCGACAGTCCTACCAGCCGACACAGACTGACCGCACACGGCAAGGACAGCTGGATTCCTATTTCCCAGGGACCCGAGGACAAGGCCAATGCACTTGGGATGCCGTTCCCGGTTCACTACCGGATGAATATTGATGCTTCCACCCGGGCCATGGCTGGGGCACCCCAACTTTGCCACCTTGGCCCTCATTAGGAGTCTGCGAACACTTGCTTTAACTAAAATAACCCCCTCACATGATCTTAGCACATTGCAAGATGCAGTGGACAGGGGTGGGACTTCCTACCTTCCCCCCATGTTGGCACACGTCCCCCACGTAGGCCCTCCCTTTTTGGGTACAGTCCCATATTGGGACTCTAGGTCGTGGTCTGGGGTCCCCCTCCCTGGAATGGAGGGCCTCACACCTGGCCTACAGATGTTTTGTTTATTGCTGTGGTTAATACTACTTTATCGTGTTTTTTTGCCTTGCTTGGTAACTCTCTATGTTTGTTCTCTATTCCCTCCTTCCCTTTCTCTTCTCTCTCCCTTCTCCCTCCTTCTCCTCCCTTCCTAGGAGCATCACTCTGCCTCATTGTCTACATCGGGCGAGCCGGCGGATTCGGCAATCCCCAGTCCTCCAGATCATCCATGACTACACTTAAGGTAATTTCCTATAACGTACGAGGCTTCTGCTCCCCAGGTAAACGTAACAAATTATGGTGGAAACTTGAGCACAGGTGGTCTTCCTACAGGAAACCCATTTTACTCCCCACTCCACGCCTAGTCTACCCACCCATCTATACAATCAGTGGTTCCACAGTACCTCCCCAACCTCCAAATCCAAGGGTACTACGGTCACGATCCATAAAACGTGCCCTTTCTAGCTCACGGGAAGTAAAATAGACTTGCAGGGTCGTTATGGTTTTTTTAAAAGGTACTATTGCGGGGAAGGTATATACTTTCGCCACAACGTATGCCCCCAATACCAATCAAATAACTTTCATAGATGCAACCCCCGAACTATTGGCGGAATTTAAAGAAGGCTTTGTGGTCCTTGGAGGGGACTTCAACGTCAGCCCAGATCCCTTACTTGATACTTCTAGCTCCCGACCCTCGTGTTCTTATGCTTTTCTTAAACACTTCCGCAAGACCCTCCAGTCGCATCTCCTGCTTGATAGCTGGAGGGTTCTCCACCCTACCGGTAGGGACTTTAGCTATTACTCCGCTGTACACAATGTGTATACTCGCATATATCACATCTATGTAGAATGCCCCACACTGGAGCTCCTGCAGTCTGCGTCCATTGGGAACATCACCCTTTCCGACCACGCTCCGGTTGTGATGGCCTTTACCCTACTGTCCGGCAGTCAGAGGGCCTGGACATGGAGGCTAAATAAGAACCTGTTGGATGATACTGCAGTGGCGGCCAAGGTGACAGAGGTCATCACCAACTACTTAAAAGAAAACACCGTAGATGACCTCAGTGCAGGTATAGTGTGGGAGGGTCATAAGGCAGTAATTAGGGCAGAATTGATATCCCTAGGCTCCAAACTCAAAAAAATGCATCAAGCTGATTTCAAAAGGGTGCTTAATGCCCTCCAAGAGGCTGAATTTCAACATAAGCATAGTGGAGGCCCTGGGGCATTGAAGAGGCTGACTCACTTGAGGGAATTATTCTTGCGATTGCTGGATCGGCAAGCATGTAAGCAAGCCAGATACATGTCCCATAAGTACTATGAGCATGGCAATAAATGTGGGCGCATGCTCGCAAGGGCCCTTCGTAAGAAGCATGCTCAGACTTATGTACAAAAGCTTCATTCCCCATCTGGCGAAATTAAGGTTCAGTCCTCTAAAATTGCCTCAGGGTTTCAGGAATATTACTCCCAACTTTATAACTGGACCCCTGATCAATCCCTAGACACTCAGACGCCCAGGTCGGTGGCCTTCCGAGACTACCTAGCCTCGGCTGGTGTCCCACCCTTGAACTCAGACCAACGCGCTGATCTGGAGCTACCGATTACCCCCGGTGAGATAGAGTTGATAGTGAAATCCCTGCCCAAAGGTCATGGGACGACGTCCAATAGGACGAAACGTACGTCGGAAGGCTGACGCGCTGACGTCATCATTTTTTATCCTATCTCTTTCCGAACGGGTGCATGCAAGCCGGCCGGCTATTTTATTCTTTACGTACCTACTACTGAGATTCTTAATGTAAGTGCGAATACTCTTTTGTTTTAATAAATGGTTATACCGATTTACACTATGGAGAAAATTCTTTATTTCTCTGGGTCCCCCCGGCATGTTGATTGAATCCACCGCACGGAGAGATCCTGTCTGCCCTTTTCCCTGTGAGGAGATTTGAGGAGTCGGTTTCCCCTGAGTGGATATCCATTGATAAGCTGACATTTAGCTTACCTCCGGTAAGCGTACATCTAATAAGGTGGAGGATTCCTCACTGGGTGTTGGTTGTTTAATATGTACGATCACCTATTGAATCTGCCTTGGCTCCAAGGACTGTTTTTCCTTTGATCATTCTCATTCCATCTTCAGTCACTTTTGTCATTTGGTGTTTAATACTTGATTTCATTTGGGACTTTTTTTATTTCACATTTATTTATATTTATTCTTATTGATATTTTGCTTTCATTACATTATCAATATTTGATATCACTTGATAGATTGATATTCATCATCATTTTTATTCAATTATGTATAGTTACTATTAATGTCACTTTTTTAGCGCAGTCTTTTTAGATTATTTTTCTATATCAAGACGTAATTGCAACATCTATTGTATTGTTTTCTCCTTTACTTTATTTTCCTGATAGTTTGTATGTACATGTATGGTTTTTTTTTACGTTCGCCTCTGATTAGTCCTCGACTAACTGAATTTGTATGCTGTTTTAAAAAAAATAAATAAATAAAAAAGGGGAATGAAAAAACCGCTGCCTGTCTCAACCCCCTCCCCATATGTTCGACAACCAAATATATCCTGTGATTGATGAGATTCCCAATATTTGTGCGTATCGGTCTGTGTATCCAATTCCACATTGACACCCCCACCACCTACAAACCAACACATTAAACAAGCCTAAAAAAAAAAAAAAAAGGGAAAACCCCCGGCCCCGTCCATACATTCCCCGTGTTTATTATTGTTATTCCATAATTGTTCCTCACTTCTTAAAAAAAAACAAAAAAAAAACACCACACCCGTACATACCCTGTGGTTATTGTTAATTATCCCATAATTATATTTATTGGCCAATCATGGCCTAGTTCCTCACTTCTATTAAGTAATTTATTTAAAGTGATCCAATTAATCCTAAAATACCTTCATGTGTTACCCCCTATTGTGTAAGAGGCCACTAACGGCCTTATTAAATATAACATCTATAAAAAAAACAAACAAAAAAAAAAAAACCCTAGGTGATTAGCATAATTCCCATTGATTGTGTGTTTCAATCTTCATATCCCCTTTCTTAGTGACGTTCCCTACACCATGCGCTTACAAACCAGCACATTAAACAATAAGAAAAAAACAAAAAAACAAGAAATCTAAGAGACATTCACCTTACCACCTCCCTCTACCCTTTCACCAAATCAGGTATCTCATTATACGGGTAAAAGGGACAGGGAGGGGGGGAGAGACAGCAGTCTAAACAAAAATACATAAATAAATAAATAAAATTAAAAAAAAATATAGGAAAAACCCCAATTCCTTCCTTTTCCTCCCTGGCTAAACCCCTATGCAACTAATCCAAGGTATTTATATGGCCCTGGCTCCCTGCACCTTCTCGTTTCATATTTCCCTCTTAATCTATCCCCTGTACACACTGTATCCAGCCTGCCCATATGTCCTCAAATTCCCCTTTTTTGTCTTTAACTACATGAATCCATCTTTCCGCTTCCATTGTCTGGTTGACCTCCCTTTTCCAATCCTCTAATGTTGGGCAGGTAATCTGCTTCCAAAATCTTGGAATTAATATTTTGGCTGCATTTAATAAATGTGGTGTAATGCTCCTCCTATAGGCCTTGATTGTGCCAGTTGTTCCATAAAATAAGAAGTCCAAAGGTGTACACTCTATAGATCTAGGGGCTAACCTCTTGATCCATGGTGCAACTGCTTCCCAGAATTCCTTAATCCTGGGGCATTCCCACCACAGGTGAAGAAATGTACCCCTTTGCTCGCACCCTCTCCAGCATCGGGCATCTGCTGTTGGATATATCCTATTTAATCTTGCTGGTGCCCTATACCAACTTGTCAAAAATTTATAGGCCATTTCCTGAGAATACGAGCTTATGGATGTTGAATAAGTTGATTGGATCATTTTTTTAATTTGTTCGTCTGATTGTACTTTATTTAGTTCTCTTTCCCATTCCCTGACAAAGTATGGGATTGTTTTCTTTTGGGTACTAAGTATCAGGCTGTACATCTGGGACAACATATGTCTGCCTTCCCCCAGGTGTACACACCGGCTCTCAAACCTAGTTATTGTATTTAATGGTCTCAGAAGGGGTTTAATTTTTTTGAAAAAACTTTTCATTTGATTGTATCTCCATCCTGTTATAGATATATTCCCTAGTGCTGTAACCAGCTCTGAATAAGTTGTTAAGGTCCCCCGTGGGGCAAACTTGCCACAGGTGACATCTCCGTCCCTCCCCCATGCCCCCAGGAATCCTCCTCCCTCCCCCGGTGGGAACCATGGGAAATCCTCCAGTCGAGCTAAGGGGGACACCCGGGGGGAGTACTCTCCTGTTTTATTTAGATTATCCCATGTTATCAGTGCGTTCCAGGTCAGGGGGTATGTCCATTTCGAGAGTCCTCTTTCCGTATTCGGAATCCAGGGAGCTCCTGCCAGGTTCCTCCCTGCTATAGCTTTCTCTAATGGGACCCACATTTTACTAGGGGAATCATGACACCAATTCAAAATACGGACCAGCGACATTGCCTTATAGTATGTTGATATATCAGGAAGGCCCAAACCTCCTTCAGCCTTACTTCTACACAGGATGTCATATGTCAGCCTTGGTCTTTTATTATTCCACACAAATGCTGTAAAAGCCTTCTGTATCTGTTTAAAAAAGATTCCTGGTAACTTAATCGGAACTGTATGTAACTTTATAAATAATTCTAGGTAGTATACACATCTTAATGGCACTCACTCTTCCAAACCATGTTAAATATTGTCCTGTCCATTTCTTTAAGTCCTCCCTTAACCCGGCTATTAGGGGAGTATAATTAAGATCATACAACATTTTTTGATCTGAGGTGACATGAATCCCTAAGTAAAACAGTGAATCTTTCTTCCACACAAAGGGGTATTCCCTCTTCAATATCTCTGCCATCTCTTGAGGGACATGACTGGGAAGAAGTATTGATTTTTCATGATTTTAAAATTAGATAGCCTACCATATTTACCTACTTCCTGCAGGAGAGGTGTGATGGAGGCAGATTTGGCCGTCCTCTCCTGAGCATACCTTAAGTGAGATGCCTCATATCCTTTTGAACATGCTAGCACATGGGAGGATGCGGTGCTGGCTGTGGGCCAGCCTCCGCCCCCTCTGCCAATGCTGATATATTTCTTGGATATTGATTACAGACTGCACTGCCATATTATGTCCAAGAAAGATGGGAAGTTACAGACCTATATCAAGACGTAATTGCAACATCTATTGTAATGTTTTCTCCTTTACTTTATTTTCCTGATAGTTTGTATGTACATGTATGGTTTTTTTTTTACGTTCGCCTCTGATTAGTCCTCGACTAACTGAATTTGTATGCTGTTTTATGCTAAATTGTTCCTAAATAAAGATTTTACAAAAAAAAAAAAAAATAGAAATGAACGGCAAAACATTTGTGTATAGATATGAAAAAATATATAAATACATTTTTACCCCTTTTTTATAAGTGATCACATTTCCTCTGTTAGCTGCATAGGAGCTGGGGGGGGGGGGGGGGGGAGACAACAGCACGCTGATCTTCCCAGTGACAGGCTGTGCAGAGGGGTGTGTCTGGACAATTCTGATCATTGGAGGAGAGTAGGCAGAGTTCCCAACATAGCTATAGAACTGACCACGGTGTTTCTTCCTGCTTAGTCTGGTCAGTTTTTATTAGGGAAGCAGACGGACTGGCAGGAACACCAGAGATTTCACCAGGGGCGGCCTGTCTATTAAGGGCGCACAGGCGTCGCCCCCCTATCCACACATCTGACCCCTTTCAGGATGCTGGATGCATGAATTCCAATAGGGGGTGCTTTTTTAAGCACCTGATTAGAGCCAGAGGCTCTAATAGGCTTCAAAATAGGGTGGACTCAGGGCACAGAGTATGCAAACCGAGCCCACCCAGGTGTGTCGCAATGGTGAATGAACACCTAGGAGGAGGGGAGGAGACGCACAGTGGAAGCCAGGAGGAGGAGACACAGAAGCCGCTGCTCAATGCCCGCTGCCTGCCACCTAGATGGGGTAAGTGCCAGACTGACCAGCAGACAGGCGGTGGGGGGGTTGAGGTGCCGCCGGGGGATGGCTGTTTTCTGCCCCCCCCCCCAAAAAAAAACACCCGCGCTACTGGATTTCATACAATGGAAGCAATACAAAGAAAACGGGATACTTTTTCATACAAGTACATGGTACAGCACATGTTGACACACTTTGTGCATCTTCAAAATTTGGCTTTTCTACAATTTGCAAAACAATTTTAAAAGTGTAGTACACCATAAAAGAAAGGGCTTTGTAGGGGTTTTAAACTCTCCCCAAAACATCAATGATGTTCTTTTTTTTTTGAATAACATCATTGATGTTTTTCTTGATGTTTTCCAATGCAACATTACACCCCATGATCTCCCCAATCAGGATCTGGGCACTTTCCGAGGTGAAAGGATCTGGATCCACAACATCACGATCACCTAAAAAGAGAGGAACCCAAAAAAAACATGTATTATAAATATGCCGGCATCCATCTCTTACCTGAGCCTGTGGTCGCAGACACTCACCTGTTGTGGTGACTAGTTCCACCACGTCTTCCTCCTCCTGCTCTGCTTGGCTTTGGGGTATTTCCCCTTCTTCCAGAGGTGGGGGGTCTCTGGTCTCCTCGGATGAGGGGTGTCCTCCGAGTCTTTTCTCCCCTATGTAAAAAAAAAATGGTATACTTAGCACACAGATATTTGATGGCAGAACTATAAATATGAAACATTGCTTGGAAGTGGGGTACAATTGTCTATTTTGGCAGAGTTCCAAGATGTAGCATTTTCAGTGTCCTTTGTCAAGCTTGAATACTTTACCTGTCTTGTGCAAGCTTCACAGATGGAGACCCCCCTATAGTATACACTGGAGCACCTGTGTGGGACCCCTAATAAAAAGGGTGTTCTTGTGTCCCACACTAGTGCTCCAGCGTTAAGGGTTAGGTATACTAGGCTAGACATGTGCAGAATATGCAGAATGGAAAAATTAGTTTAGTTTCGATTCACTATTTACATAAATTCATTTAACCCATTTAATTTGTTTTCGGAATTTGTTTCATTTATACGATTCAAATCGATTTGAATTTCTGGAATTCAAATTTGAATAGATTTCAAATTAATTTTGAATAGTATTCAAATAGTTTTTGAATTCAAATAGTTTTAAAATGCAAAATGTTTTCAAATTCGAATAGTTTTCGAATTAGAATAGTTTTCAAATTACAATATTTTTCGATTCAAATAGTTTTTGAATTCTAATGCCCCATACACACGGTCGGACATTGATCGGACATTCCGACAACAAAATCCTAGGATCTTTTCCGACGGATGTTGGCTCAAACTTGTTTTGCGTACACATGGTCGCACAAAGTTGTCGGAATTTCCGATCGTCAAGAACGCGGTGACGTCAACCACCTACGAAGAGACTAGAAAAGGCCAGTTCAGAACCAAGCGCGGCAACCTTTGGGCTCCTTTTGCTAATCTCGTGTTAGTAAAAGTTTGGTGAGAGACGACTCGCGCTTTTTCAGACTCGTGGCTTTCAGATCGTTTTCTGCTGTTCAGTTTGTGCTTGTGGGTTTGTATCTGCTTTTCAGTGCGTGCAGCAAGCTACGCGTGACTTTGATTAGTCATTGTGTTCTTGTTCGTTCGTTACTGTTTTTCAGGTCGCTCTTCACAGGCCTTGCTGTTCTTCAGTGCGTTCTGTTACTGTGTTCTGAGCAGCTGACCGTTTTCTAGCCATGTTGCATATACGAACTCCTCGTAGACTTCGTGCTCTGCGGGGGATTGGTGTTGGGGTCCTGACCTTGACACAAGTCCAGTCCATGAACAGGGTGGGAAGGAGTTCATGGACCAAGAATTGGTTGCTTCAGCGTGACCAGTTCTGTCATATGTCTTTGCTCCATGAGATCCGTGAGAATAATCCTGATGATTTCAGGAACTTTCTCCGGATGACGGACCCCGTATTTAACTGTTTGTTGGCTTTGCTGACCCCCTATATCAGCAGGCAGGATACCTGCATGAGACAAACCATCACTCTGGAGCAGAGGCTCGTTGCCACCCTGTGGTACTTGGCGACGGGGAGAAGCCTGTAGGACTTGAAGTTCTCAACAGGCATCTCCCCCCAGGCTCTGGGTATCATTATCCCAGAGCCTGTTCTGCCATCATACAGGTCCTGCAGAAGGAGTATATGAAGGTAAGATTTTTATCCTTTAACCTCACATTTTATTGTATATAATGTTTGATAATATATTGTATTTCTTTCCTCATTCCCTAATTACCATGATTGTAATATGCTGAGAATGTCCCCTTTGTCCTCATGCATGCTGGATTTTTATGTAATTATTTTTTTGTCCTTCATACATATTTGTCTTCACTTACCTCCACAGTATAGTCACTTAACAATGTATTTTATCAGCTCCATAGTAGTGCTTTACTCCAAACACCCCTAAAATGTTTTTTTTTTTTACAATCTTTATTTATCAAAACATTTTTTACCACAAGTTAAAAAGGAAACTTATACACATCCAAGACATACAATAATTCTATACTTCTTTATCAAAGCACTAGTTCAGGTTTCATTAACCTTTTAATTATTTACTTAATTGATGCAAGAATGTGTAACCCCTATTCAGAACCCCCTCCCCCTCCGCCCCCTGCCCTCTCTTTCTAATCAATCATCCATTCATACTACCAAACAAAAAAAAAAAAAAAAAAAAGGGTTTCCCTCTTGTAGTTTTCTATTGGATTCTATATACTTGTCCTCAATAGCCCTGAAGAGGCTCTGAACTCTTCCCATTTAGCCCATGTGTTTAGTATTTGTACCTTCAACCCCTCCTCTATCACCATTCTTTCTTCCAGGGCACGCATGTCCGCCATCTCACACTCCCACTCCACTACAGAAGGCACAGATGTGCTTTTCCATTTTCTTGCTATGATGGTTCGTGCTGCTGTCAGAAAATATTTCAATATTCCTTTTCTAATTTTCTTAACCGATCCTGGGATCATAGATAATACCGCCACTTGTATTTCTGGATATATATCGATCCCGTTCATGGCTCTATATATCTCAAATATTTTCTGCCAGAATGGTTGGATTTCTGAGCAATAGTACCAGATATGTGACATTGTGCCCTGCGCTTTATGGCATTTCCAACAGATATCCTCATTGTCAGGGTTCATTTTATGTAAGTCCACAGGGCACCTATACCATCTGGCTAAGATTTTATAATTTCTTTCCTGATGTTTGGCAGATATCGAGAGTTTATGGGTTACTATGATTGCCTTTTCCCATGTTTCCCTGGGGGTTTCTGTTCCTATCTCTAATTCCCATTTCTTAATATAAGGTAGCTCCTGTCCTTTATTTTCTGAATTCAGGTATTTATAGATTTTAGAGAGGACGTGGGTGGGTCTATGTTCTTGTAAAAAGATTTTTTCTAAAATTGTCAAGGGCCTATCTATTACCAATTCTTTTATTAGAGATGTGATATACCGTTGGAGCATCCCATACTGCATCCATTTTGTTTTATGTTCTACACCCAACCCTTCCAGTGGGAGGAGCCTGTTGTCTTTCATCGTTTCCACCAACCTGGTGTCTTCACATCTCTTCCATTTAAGAAACGTTTTAAATTCAAGTGCCAGTGGAAATTCTGGATTACTAAATAGTGGAGTCATAGGTCCCCTATCAGTAGATCCAATCCCTCTCTTTATCATAATATCCCATACTTTTAATGTTGATACCACTAAAGAGGGCATTTCGCCATCCGGCGGTCTTTGCTCTCTTTTTATCCAGGGTAGTGATTTTAATTTTAAGGCCGTGATCTTCTCTTCAAGCTTCACCCACTGTTTGATATCTCTATTGTGGAACCAGTCCACTATTCTTGTTATCAATATTGCTCTCAAGTACATGTCTATATCTGGAAGAGCTAGGCCCCCATTTTTCTTAGTTTTATTCAAGACCGATCTATTGATTCTGGGGGTCTTGCCTCCCCAGATGAAATTTCCTATTAGCTTATGCAATTTTTTCAGGGTATTTGTTAAGGGAAAAATGGGTATTGCTTGTAGGATATATAATATTTTAGGTAGTATATCCATTTTTACTATACTTATTCTACCCATCCAGGAAAACATACCTTTTTCATATTGTTGTAACGATCTCATAGTTTTCTGCACCAACGGGGCATGGTTATACTCCTGTAGTTTATTGAGGTCAGTGGGGATATATATACCTAAGTATTTAATTGCCTTCACCTGCCATTTAAAAGAAAAATCATTTTTAAGGAGTTCCACCATAGCGCTTGGCAAATTAATGTTTAGGGCTTCAGATTTGTTATAGTTTACCTTAAAATTACTTAGTGCACCGAATCGTTTAAATTCAGCTATCAGGTTTGGTATTGATATCAAGGGATTTGTAATGTATAGCAAGATATCATCTGCATATACTGACATCTTGTATTCTATATCTCCCACCTTAATTCCCTGTATATCCTTATTTTCTCGAACTGCTTTTAACAAATGCTCCATCACTAATATATATAACAATGGGGATAGCAGGCAACCTTGTCGGGTTCCATTTGTTATAGGTACTACCTCCGATAAATCTCCGTTCGCCCGAATCCTAGCCGTTGGATTCTGATATGAGGCCATTATCCTATCTATAAGTACAGGGCCCATCCCCCACTGAACCAAGGTCTCTCTAAGGAAGTTCCATCCCACCCTGTCAAAAGCTTTCTCAGCATCAATTGCCAGTAGACAGGATGGGATGGAACCTCTCTGTGCATATTCTACTAGTGTAAGTGTTTTTAAGGTGTTATCTCTAGCCTCTCTTCCTTTTATAAAACCCACCTGATCTAGGTGTATATGTGCCGGTATTATAAAGGCGAGTCTGTTGGCGATAATTTTAGAGTACAATCTTAGATCAATATTTGTTAGGGAAATTGGTCTATAGTTTCCACATAAGGTATGATCCCTCTCTGGTTTGGGTATAAGTGAAATATACGCTTGTAGGCTCTGTGGGATAAAAGGCACTGATGTAGAAACAGCATTAAATGTCCGCTTCAAAATGGGGATGAGTTCTTCTTTAAATGTTCTATAGAATCTTGGGGTGAAGCCATCAGGGCCTGGGCTTTTCCCAGGTACCAATGCGTCACTTACCCCTTGTATCTCAATCTCAGAGAAATCCTGCTCTAATTGTACAGTTTCTGTAGGTGCTAGAACAGGGAGTGCAGTTTCTCTTATATATTGATAAATGTTTTGTTGAAGTCCCTCCGTATCATTTTTTGTGCCATCTTTAGGTATGTTATATAATTTCGTGTAGAAGGTCTGAAACTCCTTTAGTATCTCTTTTGGCTCATATTTCATATCTCCTTTTTCTGACTTGATTTTAACAATAGGCAATATATTGCCCCTATGGCGCAAAGCTCTTGCAAGAAGTTTACCTGGTTTATTACCTTGTTGATAGTATAAGGAACGGTTACTATCTCTTATACGTAACGTTTGCTCATTTATTAAAGTTTTTAATTCTGTTTTCTTTTCTGTTAATTCCATTAATATTTCGCGTGTTGGGTTTTGTTTATGTTGGGTTTCTATTTTGGGTATTTCTTTTAATAGTTGAGTCGTTCTATTACTTTTCAGTTTTTTCAGTCTAGCCCCATGTTTTATAAAATACCCACGGATTACGCATTTTAATGCTTCCCACTGATTCAGAAGAGATGTGGTGTCATTAATATGGTCGTTTAAGAAGTCCGTTATTACCTTCCTAATTTCTGACACACAATTCTCATCATATAACAGATTATCATTAAGCTTCCAATTACCCCTACTACTTTTACTCATAAGTGGGTCAAGTACCAAAAATACTGGCGCATGATCTGACCATAACGCACTACCTATATCAGTCGATGTAGTTATCTCCATCCCCATCTGGTTTATCAAAAAGAAATCTAATCTATGATAAGTCCCATGAACTTTTGAGTGAAACGTAAAATCTTTTTCCGTTGGATGAAAAACTCTCCAAATATCAATTAATTGATATTTTGCCATTGTTTCTAAAAAGAGTTTTTTCTCTCTACCTGACTGTATTATTATTATTATTATTATTATTATTATACAGTATTTATATAGCGCCAACAGTTTACGCAGCGCTTTACAACATGAGGGCAGACAGTACACTTACCATACAAATCAATACAGGAGGGATCAGAGGACCCTGCTCGTTAGAGCTTACAATCTAGAAGGGTAAAAATATTGTCAATATTTTCAAAGCTCCTGGGGAGTATATTACTATGGGTACAACACCATAGTTATGCAGCCCTGTATAAACATACTGTAAAATAAAAGAACAGAGCATCTTGTTCGGGACAATAGCCCAGCACCAAGTTAGAATGGGTAGAGTGACTGTTTATCGGAGATCTTCTGATAATAACACGTTGTTAGGGTTGCACAGTTTGTTTACATGGCAGTACTGTGACCTGTGGGATCGCATTAGTAAAGTGTTTTTGGAGTTTGTTTCACTCATCCCCATCAGACTCTGGATTGTAGAAGTTGCTGGCAGTCATTACTATTGTGTGAAATCGATTAACTAAAAGAATTCATTCACTGGCTAGTGGTCATGAGTTGATACTGTGCCTCATGAAAAAGTTCAGTGTACAAACTCTGGTCATAATGTCCAGCCAAGAACAGTTTAGAACAAGCATTGAACACTTTTGGAGCAAACATGCATGTTTAACTGATTTGAAAATGGAAAACTAAGCTAACAAAGGGATCAGCCATTAGATTAAAGGGTCAGTCAATCCAGTTGATTGAAATTCCAGTTGTGGGTGGATGCTGCTGAGGGAATCACCCTGCTAGCTTTTTGCATAATAAAGGGTGCCACTAGGCTGGTACTTTACTGCCCTGTCCTGTGAAATTCGGACCAAGGTTACCAATGTCCCCTATAAAAAGTCATAATAGTGGCAATATTTTTTTGTGGGGACAACCTTTTAAATGACGCAAAATTACTTTCTCAGTTTTTCCCTTTGTGCTTATTTTGATGCACTGACAGCAGAGACTACAAGTGTAAGGCCCTATCCACACTTGAGTGACAATACCGTACTGCATTTCACTGCTTTTTTGTGCTGTAGTATCTTTCTCTCTGTCTAATACAAAGTTAAAGTCTCCCCCAATTATTGTTACACCCTCCGCCTTCTCCATAAGCTTTTTCAATGTTTGTGTTCCTATTTTATGCTGGTTTTGGTTAGGTAGGTATATATTTAAAAAGTGTATTTTTTACCAAATATAATAAGTTTGAGTAGTATTGCTCTTCCATCCCTATTGTGCCATTCTTCCAGCACTTGGTGTGGTATTGTCTTGTGAATTGCAATAGAGACACCTTTTGATTTTGAGTACCCAAAGGAGTCATGATACCATGTAGTGTAAAATCTGTTTTGTAGATTAGGGACATGGTCCGTACGAAAATGCGTCTCCTGAAAGAATATCACCCCCATTTTTGTTTATGGAGAGAATACAGAACCTGAGACCTTTTTGTTGCTGAATTAAAACCTCTTACATTATATGAACAGATTTTCATAATTCAGAACCCGTAAGAGGGGGAAAAAAATAAAAATAAATAAATTTACAAAAAACACACACCACACACACTCACACTTAACCCCAAACTACCCCAAAGCTATTTGACTTATAACAAGTCTGTCTTACTAACTAAAGTAAGTACACTATGAAGGGATAAGAAGATGCCGACGTCCAAGATCCACCGCTCTATCGGTGGCGCACGCTGCATTTTTAAATTTTAATTTCTTTTTCTTTTATTACATGCTATCCCTCCCCTCACCCTACTACTTATAACCTCATCCTAATCTAGCAGGGAGAAAAGAAGGAGGCAAAGGGTGAAGGGGGGGCACGAGGATGATCTCCCCAGATATAGAGCTCTTAGAACTTATACATATCATAATTTTATCTATACTCTCCCCTCCATCCCACCTCTACGGGGGGGGGGATACATAGGCATAATCCGAAGGGGGAGAGAGAGGAGGAGGAGAAGAACACATAAAAAAAAAAGTGGGGGGGGGAGAGGAGGAATTCCCCCCACCCACCCTCCCCCCTCTTTAGTTCTCTATTACACCCACCCCTCTCAGTGTCAGATCTATCAAATTCTGTAGTTGTGACCTAATAACGTGATACATTATACTAGTATCCTCCCAAAAACATCGCTAATTTCCTATATGTGAGAAAAATAAAAAAAAATTCTCTTTCTATTTTTCCCTTTTTTCCTTCCTACCCCTTCCGCCACTATTTGATTCATATTTCCCCCAACCTACTTGGTGTCATATCTTACACTTTCGTACTGTTATATACTACCATAACGTGTTATACAGTGTTAGCCATCACAATTTCATACAAGCAACCTGTGAATACCTATTTTGTGCTAAAAACAAAAAAAAAAATACTCTTTTATAAGAAAGAAAAAAAAAAAAAAATTAAGATTAAACATCACTTTACGTCATTGTGAACGTCTATATTTATCAGTGTTACAATCCCCCCCTCTTTAGCACGCAAGCGCCACCCGTGTCCCACCAGCCTGGTCCGTACCCTCATGTAAATCATGTTGACCAGGATAAATTGATGTGTTATCCAATTACCCCTGTATCAATAATGTGGGAAAAAAAAAACAAAAAAACAAAAAGGAAAAAACAAATTAAACCCTTTCCACCACACACCCCTCTTTAATTCATATTTTCCCCAACCTACTGGGTGTCATATCTTAAAATCTATTACTGATTATATGCTACCATAACGTGTTATACAGTGCTAGTAGCCCTCACAGTATCATACCAACAACCTGTGAATGCCATTATGTGCAAAAGCAAAAAAAAAAAAAAAAGGGGGAAATTTTTAATCCCCCTAATGCACATTCCCTTCCTCCCCCTCTCCCATCCTCCCCCTCTCCCATCCCCCCCCCCCGACCTTAATTATATCTACTTCTTAATCGATGAGCTATTAATTATTCACAACTCTTCTTCTCCCATCCCCCCCACCCCAGACTGCTCTTCAAAACTTTCTAGGTAGTTTCATATAAGAAATAGGCCAGTCCGGCAGTTCTATATCTGACAATTTAAGGGTTGTCAGAAACTGTGGTAGATCTTCCAAGTCGCTGAATGTTGCCGTCGATTCCTCTCTTTGAGCCTGTAGCTGAAATGGAAATTTCCATCTATATTGCAGATTATTCTTTCTGAGTTGCTCCACTAGAGGTTTTAGAGCTCTCCTCCGGTCCAATGTGTATTTCGATCTCCCTCATACTGGATATTTTTATTTTGACGAGCTGCTAGCATGATTCGATCTTTTATATGTGCATAGTGCATCTTACAGATGACGTCCCGCGGTTTGCTAGGATCTAATCTCCTTCTTCCTGTTGCTCTATGTGCACGATCTATTATCAGATCTTTTATATCCATATCCCGTACTATTTCCTGAAAGATTTTCTGTAATGTTGTTATAAGGTCCTTGGGATTTAATTCTTCCTTTAAACCTCTGATTCTTATATTGGATCTTCTGCTTCTATTTTCTTGTTCGTCTAGGCTATTTATTAGCTGGTTTATTTGATTTCCTTGTTTCTGTACCCTTTCTTTTACCTTCGTTAGTTCTTGTTCTGTTTTTGATACTCTGTTGTCTAGTTTAGCCGTTTTTTCCTGTATATCTTTTGTAGATATCTTGAGTTCTTGAATCTCTGTTTTATATGTTTCCTCCAGTCTGTGTACATATTGGTCCATATCTGCTCTGGTTGGGAGAGATTGAATGTATGTTCTCATATCCCATTTTTCTGTATCCTCTTCCCTTTGTTCATTTGATGCACCTGTTGTATCTATTGGTGAGCTATTTCTGGGATGGACCATTAGTTCTTCCCCTGACGATCTGGATGTTACCGATATCTCCGCGAGATTTGAAATTTCCTGTGATGCATGTAAAGCTTGAGCCGTCCGGGGTGATTGCAATTGTAATTGTTGAAAAATCTCTTTTATATCCACTGTCTGAATAGATTGAGCCCCTGTAGGGTTTTTATTTTTACTTTCAATTTTATCTTTCTTATTTTTTTGAGGCTGAGGTGTTTTATTTCCTTTCTTGGGTGCCATCTTTTTATTAGGGCTTCTGTCTCCACTTTTCTCTTATCTCTTCTCGTTCTGCCCCTTCCCCTTTCTTCTCTCCTCTTCTTCTTACCACTTTCAATCTTTCCCTTCTTTTTAGGGATGGATGGATGGAAGAGTATGCAGGGATGGATGGGTGGCAGCGAATGCAGGGCTGGATGGCAGAGTATGCAGGGATGGCAGAGTATATAGGGATGGATGGGTGACAGAGAATGCCGGGATGGATGGCAGAGTATGCAGGGATGGCAGAGTATATAGGGATGGATGGGTAACAGAAAAATGCAGGGATGGATGGTAGAGTATACAGGTATGGCAGGGCATGTAAGGATGGCAGTGAACACACTATTTATCCAGGTATTACTTTAAACGTTGTTTATATCCTACCCTCAGACCTTTAATTAGTGTTGGGGAGGTAGTGGATATTATTTATATCTTATCTCTTCCGCAAAATAATAAGTTATCCATTTCAAATATACTCTATTGTCCCATAGGTGTTTATGCTTACACAGAGCCCTTTTAGCTTCTCAATAAGACACTTTCAAGAAAAATGATGATATTTTGTCATTATTTTTTTACAGTTTTATATAGTCTATGGGGGATATATTATAGTTTTACATGTCTTCCATAGACATACCTGGTGCAGAGGTTATTGATTTCTTTAGTTGCCTGGTGTGTCGTCTGTATTGCTGAGATTTCCACTATGTGGACTGTGGAGCCTGAATGCCGGGAGATCAGCTGATGTGTCCCCTCTCTGCTGTTTGTAACCCGAGAACCTCCACCGGAGTATGCGTCCTCCCAGCGAGCCGCCCCTGCTGCCTGTGTATTCAGACAGACAGAGACTCCCGCACGGCTTTGCACTGTCTCCTGGTTCCGTCCTCAGTTACCGTTCCCAGCAACCACCAGGTACAGATCCTTCCTTGGTCTCCCGGATCTGTTTGCGTCTCACACTCCAGGTAAGTTGTGGCGTGCTGATGGCTCAATCTCTTACCATAGATATCCTCTATCATGCAGCCAGGACATGTAAGCATGTAAGCATGTGTGTCAGTCAGCCGCAGCCTCCCTCTTCAGCAGCGTCTATAGCATCTGCAGCGTGTCTGCCCCTCGATCTCCCTAGGCGGCCATCTTGGGCGTCAGCTCCTCCCCCCCCTAAAATGTTTTTAAATGTGATTTGTGCTTTAAATTCAGGCAGAGTGCCAGAGTCTTTTTTTAGGGGTCCCCAAATCATTTTTAACCCTCCCCCCCAACTGCTAAGTCAGCTGATCCCAATTCTCTATCTGTCCTCAATCATCTATCTGCTGAGTTTGCCAAACCCATATACACTATACCCACCTCTTTTGTGGTCAGATTTATGGATGAATTCCCCAAGGCATGTAGTGCAAGGGCCTGCCTGAATACTTTCAAATGGTAGTGTTTAAAGTTTTTGTATACTATTATTATCTTGATAGGTAATAGCAGAATGTCCAAATGTGCTCAAATGTGTACAATGTGTATTTATATCTTTGTATTATGACACTTCTTACCTGTCCAGTGGGCTGCCAATAGTGTAACTAAGGAGGGGCTGTTCAAAGTAATACCTATTATTTAGGCATTCATCTCTCAATGAAGTGGAGAGGGTTACCTGTCCAAGAGTCCCCCCCTATAATGTTAGAAATGGCCCATGAGAGGGGGGGGGGGATATGATAGGTGTACTTTATACTTTTGTGTTTAAAAATTCCCATTAATAAATGTTATCTTGATGTTGGCCAAGAATGTTTGTGTCTAATCTGCTTTCCATGTTTTAATGTGCAAAAAGACTAATTTTTTTTCTTTTACTCAGCAGTTTCCTTCCACGCCACAGGAATGGCAGACTGTGGCCTCCCACTTTGCCCAGCGGTGGGACTTTCCTAACTGCGGAGGGGCAATTGATGGGAAACACGTCCACATCGTCCCACCACCCAACTCGGGGTCATACTATTATAATTACAAGGGGTTCAATAGTATTGTGATGTTGGCGGTGGTGTCAGCTAATTACGAGTTCCTGTATGTGGACGTGGGGAAGAATGGCCGGATATCCGATGGTGGGGTCATCGCCCAGACAGAGTTTTACAGGTGTCTCCAGAATGGCAGCTTGGACTTGCCACCTCCAGAAGAGAATGTGGAAGGACTCCCATTTGTCTTCATTGAGGATGAAGCATTTGCGTCGGGGGACCATCTTATGCGGCCATTCCCGATGAGGACCCTCACCCCGGACCAGAGGGTTTTTAATTACCGGCTGGCCAGAGCCAGAAGAGTGGTGGAGAACACATTTGGAATCATGGCCAGCCGGTTCCGCCTATTTCTGACACCCATGCATATGGCGGAGTATAAACTGAATCATATTACCCTGGCATGCTGTGTTCTACATAACTTTTTACGTCAACATTCTGCCAACTATGCTGGCTCAGTTGGGCCTGAGGCCGGAATGATAAATGAAACAACCCTGACGGCGCTTGAAAGTGGCCGTCCTGGCTTGCCCTCCCTGAGTGCCCATGATGTCCGGTTAAGATACCTTGAGTTCTTTGCAGGTAGGGGGGCCATCAATATGCCAGACAATGTGTGAAACCTTTAGCAAATAAAAAAAAATCTGCAAATCTTTGGTGACATTTACTGCTTGTGTTTTGTTTAGCTGACCCTGTCAGAAATGTGGTGAGTCGTGAAAATGGCATGATTGTGTAACCTTACAAAGCACTGTTGGGTGTTATTTACCAAAGGCAAAGACACTTTGCACTACAACTGCACTTGAAACTGCACTTGTAGTGCAAAGTGGATTTGCCCTTATGAAATAACACCCATTGTCACAGAAAACAGTAATTAGAGCACCACAAAAGTGTTGTAGCGTTGAGACAATTATGCGCACATTCTTGATTAATAACAATCTTTTTAATACCTGCACAATCACATGTGCATTTTGACAAGGTTTTTAAAACAAACCAACATGTTTGTTGTATAACAATTTTTGGGGTGGCATTAGAAAAAGTAGAAATGTTGTTTTAACATAAAACTGGCATGTTTAAAACCAACAAGAAATACAGAAATCTTGAACTTACAAAGGTCACATTTGGTAGAACTTGAAGGCAATATCAGACATTAGTATTTAGGAACTGTGTTTGATATTGCGTTCATATGGATGGGGTGAAGTCACCCCAGAAAAAGCCAAATTTTGAAGATGCACACCAATTTACGAATGTCAACATGTGCTAGCTGCCATCAAGGGGGATCAAGGGACGTGTTTTGGGGGAGCAACCCCTTCCTCTCAGCTACTTTATTATTGAGGAAGGGGTTGCACCCCAAAACGCGTCCATTGATCTCCCGTGATGGCAGATAGCACATGTTGACACACTGTGTGCATCTTCAAAATTTGGCTTTTCTACAATTTGCAAAACAATTTTAAAAGTGTAGTACACCATAAAAGAAAGGGCTTTGTAGGGGTTTTAAACTCTCCCCAAAACATCAATGATGTTCTTATTTTTTTGAAGAACATCATTGATGTTTTTCTTGATGTTTTCCAATGCAACATTACACCCCATGATCTCCCCAATCAACATCTGGGCACTTTCCGAGGTGAAAGGATCTGGATCCACAACATCACGATCACCTAAAAAGAGAGGAACCCAAAAAAAAACATGTATTATAAATATGCCAGCATCCATCTCTTACCTGAGCCTGTGGTCGCAGACACTCACCTGTTGTGGTGACTAGTTCTACCACGTCTTCCTCCTCCTGCTCTGCTTGGCTTTGGGGTATTTCCCCTTCTTCCAGAGGTGGGGGGTCTCTGGTCTCCTCGGATGAGGGGTGTCCTCCGAGTCTTTTCTCCCCTATGTAAAAAAAAATGGTATACTTAGCACACAGATATTTGATGGCAGAACTATAAATATGAAACATTGCTTGGAAGTGGGGGTACAATTGTCTATTTTGGCAGAGTTCCAAGATGTAGCATTTTCAGTGTCCTTTGTCAAGCTTGAATACTTTACCTGTCTTGTACAAGCTTCACAGATGGAGACCCCCCTATAGTATACACTGGAGCACCTGTGTGGGACCCCTAATAAAAAGGGTGTTCTTGTGTCCCACACTAGTGCTCCAGCGTCCAGATGTCTAAACAGCTGCTGAGTGTCCTCTCCTTACACAGAATCTAGTTTGCATTTCATTCCAGTAACAAACCCATCTACACAACCAAATTATTTTCAGACAAGTTTGCCGTCAAAAATGTGGGCAAATGCATATGGCCAAAACAATGGTGTTTTATAGGCCGAAAGAAAAATGTTTGATATGAACGAATAATGTGCCCATGAACATGAAAGTTGCCATTGTAAACTGTACAACAGTTCCTAAAAGAACATGGAGCAGCACGAACGTAATAAACAGAAAAAGAATAGGAACACAGCACAACTACTTACTTTTTTGCAGCACTCTCCGGATCTTTCTGTACTGCTCGTGTTCTCTTAATTTGAGGTCCGACCACGGCTTCTTGAGCTGATTTTTCGATCGTCGTACCCCAAAATTCCGGTGCAGACTCTTGACCACTTTTGCCATGATCTTGGCCTTTCTGACATTGGGGTTGGGGTAAGGTCCATACTTTCCATCCTAGTTGGCTCTCTTCAGGATGTCCACCATCTCCAACATCTCCCCAATGAACATATTTGATGCCTTAAATCTTCTCCTTCTGGATCCAGACGTTTACGTCTCCGGGCTTTCCTCCTCCTCCTCCTCGTTGCTATAATTAGCATGCACCTGCTGTGTCTCCGCCATGTGCTCTTCCCCCACTGCGCCAAACGAAAAGGGGCGGGGAATAGACTAGAAAGAAAGTCAGGGGCGGTCGGAGTTACACGCATGCGCAGTGTGTATAAAGCGTAACACGCGTGCGTATTACGTACGATCTGTGAGCGGAGGAAGGAGCATCGGAGGCACCGATCGTGAGAACGAAGGTAAGATCTAAACTTGGGCCTATACTGCTTCTAAATTGAGGCCTATATTGTAACAAGATTAGGAGAGTTTGGCCTGACATTAGGGTTTGTCTTGTGTTGTGTCTTGCAGAGAAAATGGATGGCTTCAATGACCACAATTTCCTCCCCCTGTTCATAGACAAATACAGGGAGCTGCCCTATCTGTGGTAGGTGAGACATCATCATTATAATAATAAACAAATGAGGCGGGCAGCGCTGGAGAAACTACTGGAGTTGGTGATGCCGGTGGTCCCCACAGCAACCATCCCCTATTTAAAAACCAAAATTGGTGGCCTGAGGAGCACTTATCTAAGGGAGCACAAGAAGGTCACAGATTCCCAGAGATCCGGAGCTGCAGCAGATGACATTTATGTCCCCAGGCTGTGGTACTATGAGAGACTGCGATTTCTGTCAGACCACACTGAAGTCAGGGAATCCCTCTCCACTCTACCTTCCACTCTTCCTTCCACCCCAGCTGAGGCTTCCGATGTCCAACCTGGGCCTTCCAGCCAGGAAGTAATGGAGGAGCCCAGCTGGAGTCAGGTATAGCATTCTTCTACAGATTTCTGGACAATAAATAAATGATCTTTACTAGATGTTATTATTGATCACTAATTGCTGATTTAATACAGTGTTTTACATATCAATAGAGAGTAGTGGGCACCCAAAATTGGGACAAGAATGAAAAATGCTAGGCTCAGAAGGATAGTCTGTTATATTTGTTAACATTCAATTTGCAACAGTCACAAGGTGAAAATTGTGTGTGATTGGTGAATAAAATACTCAAACTATGTCCCTTTTTCATACACAGGAAGACCTCAGCCAGGAGGAGGCTGTGGAATGTAGCAGCCAGGAGGAGGCGGGGGTTAGTGGCAGCCAGGAGGAGGCGGAGCTAAGTGTCAGCCAGGAAAAGCCTGGGACAAGTCGAAGCCTGACCGAATCGCAGGTCCCTCCCCTCCACCTTCCATACAAAAGAGCGAGGAAGTCGACTCACATGCAGGATTCTGCACTCAGGCTAATTCAGGAGGCTTCTGCGTCCCTCAGAGCCTTACCCACTCCTGAAGAGGCCTTTGCCTGCATGGCTGCCACAAAACTGCAGGGCATGCAGGAGGTCAACGCAAACTAAGTGAGGACCTTCTGTATAAAGTCCTAAGTAAGGGGGTGAGTGGTAAACTAACACCCAATACCCACCTGAGTGAGTTGGCCCCTCCCCCTCCTCCTGCCCCAACTCCACCACCAGAGCCACAGCGTGGAAGGAAGCGTGGAAGGAAGACCAGAGAGTGATGGCCCTGGGTTCAGTCTGGTCTGACAAAAGCTGCAGTCTTTTGTATGACCACAGCCTGGGGACACAGATGTCATCTGCTGCTTTCCGGATCTCTTGGACTTCTGGACCAGACTGCACTCTCTTATATATGGACTCCTCAGGCCACCAATTTTGCTTGAAAATAGTTGATGTGTGCCCTGGGGGTCCAAGGCTTCACCCATTTCTGCTGTTTCTCCAGCGTTGCTTCCCTCTTTGTTTAGTTGTGAGCCCTTAATAAAGGAATTTTTTGTTCAATTATACTAGCCTATGTGTGTTTTCCTTCAAAAAGGACAGTTTGTTTGTGAGGAGGCAGGTACAATTCAAAATACAATGTGAAATTAACAAGAGACAACAACACCAAACAATCTCCTTGAGATTAAATAATACAAGATATCAATGGTGTTGTGGTAACTTGACACACAAAACACACACAAAAATATTATAGATTAAAACACAACAAAAACAACAATAAAAACACAGCCTTGAAAAACAAAACAAACCACCAAAAAATACAAACCAGCCTGGAAGAAAACCAAAAAAAATTACAAACAACCAAAAACAAATTTGGGCAGATGTGACAAATCTAAATATATTGAGGGAATACCAATAAATAATAAAGAAATAAGTTTGTGAGAAGTCTGTGTGAATATAAGCAGCAAAACTACTTCATTCTTCTCACATTATAAAGAAGAAGAGAGTGCGCTGTATTAAACTATTTTTGACATTGCAGCGTGACGAAAGTGCTGTATCCATTCCGAACGCTAATTTTACCAGACCGAGCTGTTCCGTCTGTCGGAATTTCTTCTGAGCATGCGTGGCACTTGGTGCGTCGGAACTGGCCACACATGGTCGGAATTGACGCGATCGGATTTTGTTGTTGGAAAATTTTATAGCCTGCTCTCAAACTTCGTGTGTCGGAAAATCCGATGGAAAATGTCCGATGGAGCCCACACACGGTCAGAATTTCCGACAACACGCTCCGATCGGACATTTTCCATCGGAAAATCCGACCGTGTGTACGGGCATAATAGTTTTGAATAGTTTTCAAATTTGAATAGTTTTTCTAATTCGAATAGTTTTCAAATTTGAATAGTTTTTCAAGTTCCAAAGAGAATAGAGAGAGAATAGAAAATAAAGGAATAGAATAGAAAATAATAGAGTAAAACAGAACAAAATAGAATTGTAAATAAAAGAACAGAAGAGAATGGAATAGAATAGAATAGAATAGAAACAAATAGAATAGAATAAAAAAATGAATAGAATAAAAATAGAAAGAATATAACCATCTTTTAAAATTCTAACAGAAAAGAATAGACTAGAAAATATTATAATTAAAAAAAAAATAGGATGGAATAGAAATGCGAATTTAAATAGAATAGAAATTAGAATTTAAATCAAATAGATTAAAATATAAAATAACAGAATAGTATAGAAAAAAACAACACAATCGAATAGACAGAATATAACCATCCTCTTATAATCGATTCCTTTCTATTCTACTCAAAACTAATTGATTCTATTTGAATTTTGGGAAATGGTTATATTCTTTCTATACTTTGCTATTGTTTTTTTAATTCTATTCTTTTTTATTTGTTTATTCTTTTCTATTCTATTCTATCCTTTTCTATTCTATTTAAATTGAAATTGATTCTATAAATTTTGAAATTCTAATTTTGGAAGATGGTTATATTCTTTCTATATTTTATTCTATTCTGTTATTTTTTCTTTACTATTCTGTTATTTTCCATTCTATTCTAATCTATTCTTTTCTATTCTATTCAAATTTATTCTATTTGAATTTTGGGAAATGGTTGTGTTTTTTCTATTCTATTGTTTTTCTAATTCTATTCTTTTCTATTCTATTATAGTCTATTTTTTTCCTATTCTATTCTTTTTTATTCTTTTCCTATGTATTCAAATTTGAATATATTCTATTTAAAATCGAATTTCAGAAGATGGCTATATTATTTTTAATTTAAGCAATTCTTTTTTATTCCATTCTATTCATTTCTATTCTATTCTATTCTGTTCTTTTATTTTCTACTTTGTTCTGTTTTACTCTATTATATTCTAGTCTTTTATTTTCTGTTATATTCTTTTCTATTCTATTCTATTTTTCTACTCTATTCCTTTATTTTCTATTCTATTTTATTCTCTTTGGAAATTGCAAAAGTATTCAAATTCGAAAACTTTTCAAATTCCAATTTGAAAACTATTGGAATCGTTTTGAATTTGAATTCCATCCAAAAAAATTTTCCGTTATCGGATTCATTGAAATTCGGTACTATTGTTGTTCTGAAATTTGAATACATATTCAAAACTAAATGAACTGCACATGTCTATACTAGGCTTAAAGCGTATTTAAACCCCAAAAACAAAAATTTTATGTCGCTTACCAATCCTTAAAGTGGTTCTAAAGGCAGAAAGGTTTCTTTTTTACCTGAATGCATTTTATGCATTAAGCTAAAAAGCCTTGTGCATGCTGTTCCTCCCCCCCCCATACAGACTATATAGGCTCTGTCTGCTCTCTTCCTTCTCATTGGTTCAGAGACAGCAGTTGGAGCCATTGGCTCTTGTTGCTGTCAATCACAGCCAGTGGCAAGAGAGGGATGGGGCAGTGTCCCGCTTTCTGTGTCAAGAGACTTTTTTTTAGTGTTGACCACATTTTTGTGTTGATCTGTTTTTTTTTCTGCTCAGGTAGGCTGATGTTCCACCTGTTTTCTTGGTGAATAGTTGGTTGTTGATTTGATGATTTGCTGCCCTGGTCTGAACAGCATGGTCTGGTCTGTCTTGGTCTGGAGCACCAGATTGACTCTTGATGTCCTCCTTTTGGTCCTGACAGTTTCCATATTGGTATGGCCCTTTGTTCATCTAGCCTTGATTCAGGTGTTTATTTCTTCAAATCCTCAATTGTGGTGTGATCTATATGTTGTTGGATTCTGAGTGACTGTTGCCAATCCCTCAGCTGGACTGCTTTCTGACGACCAGACTGTTAAAAATGACTGAATTCTTGTGTTCCAAAATGGATGAAAAAGAAAACAAGATTTATGTAATTACAGTAAAATCTTTTTCTTGAAGTCCATTGAAGGACACAGGTCCTGCCCTTGTGTATGGTTGGCTCTCAGTACTGCTTGCTCACAAAACTGAGGAATGACGGCTGGGGTTATATGGGAGCTGGTCTATTGTCATTTGCCAGTGTCTCAACCTCCTCTATGTGGCAGTATAACCAGACTGTTAAAGAATTACTGAATTTCTGTGTCCCTCTAGAGACTTCAAGAAGAAGATTTTATGATAAGTACAAAAATCTCACTTGACACAGTGTGTTGTCTCCCTGCCGGAAAGGGTCCCTGAGTTGTTGAGCTTTCCAAGAGACGTTGGTAAGTTTCTTAAAATCTTGGGAGGACTGGGCTTTGGCCATGTAGGCTCATTCTCCAGTGGGCATTCCTCTTTAGCTTTTGACGATGCTGGGCTTCATAGGTTTTGCCAGGCATCAATCTAGTGTTTCTGATTGTTTTGGGGTTTGCTGCATAAGTCTCTGGGTATCTTTCTGACATCCTTAGTAGCCCAAAACAAACTTGAAGTGACAGTTCCATTTTAATCAGTCAATTACGGTTGCTTGACACGCTTGTAGCTCTTTTGAAATAAATGTATAACAAAGCTCTGGCTGAGCACGGTTATACATTTTGATATGTATCCTACGTGACAACCGTTTGACATTTGGTGGCTTTTCAGTAGATTAGAAACAGCACTGAATATGTAATGCAAAAAAAACTCTTTGGAAAATAACACATTATAATTATACCGACTAAGCATAAATGTGGTTATAGTTTTGTTTTCAAATCTACTGTTAAAAAAAAGCAAAATTATGCCTTAAAATCACTTTTTTTTTAAATGTGGCTATTCACCAATGGCTGCTTCGGTGATGTAGGATGCAGCTGTAGAGGTGAGAGTGTACAAAATGATACCCCCTCATTTCTGGGAATATGATAAATTGTGAAACTGCAGTGTAAAAAAGTAGATACAGGAGAGGAGATAAGGGAACAAGAAACAATCCACTTTGCTGGCTTTTTACTTACGGTATATGCACAAATGTGCTGTGATTTTTTTATTTATTTTTTGTAGGGGGGGGGTTGAGTTATGTTCAGATGATCCCCTTATCAGTTTACAGTGCATGTGGAAGTGGTGAAAACAAAGAGACCAACAACAAAGTAGACATTATTAAAAAGAAAATCAAGGTATAGTTATTTGGGGGAGAACTGCCCTTTGTCCTGGATGGCCTCTAAAGCACTGAGGTATTGCAAGTTACTTCTTCTCCACTACAACAACTGGCACGTAAATGGCACCCTCAATTCTCTTACTATCTTCTGGGGCACTGGTAATGTAGGAAAGGACAATGCTCAATGCTCATCAGCATAGGGCTAATAGTTTATATGGAGATTGTGGACATTGAGGACATCTAATGTGAAATGATCCAATGTTTTTCACAAATCCTATTTCTCTTCTTTTCTAATGGATTTTAATATGAATTAGATAAATAAACATTAGATTTTTATCAGATGTTGTGACTTAGGTTATTTTTCTTATTGCTTTTACTAGTAATGTTGGCGATCAGCGATTTTCAGCGGGACTGCAACATTGCGACGGACAAATTTGACACTAAGTGACACTTTTTGGGGACCAGTGACACCAATACAGTGATCAGTGCTAAAAAAAATGCATTGTCACTGTACTAATGACACTGGCAGGTAAGGGGTTAACATCAGAGGTGATCAAAGTGTTAAGTGTGCTCCTAGGGAGTATGTTCTAATTGTGGGGGAAATGCTGTGACTGGAGGAAAACAAAGATTTGTGTTTCTGCTTAGCACTTACTGCTTAGCACACAAGATCTCCATTTTCCTCCCTCACAGAACGGCAGTCTGCCTTGTTTACCGCTGTTCTGCCTCTCCTGTGAACAATCACAGCAGGAGTGGGTCGCTCCCCAAACCTCGAACACAAAATCACGTACAGGTACATGATTTCGTGCAGCTGGGCCGACCTGCCCCAGTATATATGCGGTGGGCGGTCCGGAAGCGGTTAAAGTGGTTGTAAAGGTAAAGAAAAATTACAGCAAGCTCCTCTGTTTTATTATTCTCTGCTATACTGTGTAAGTGTTTTTTTAAAATGATGTCTGTAAATACCTTATTTTCGATCTCTTGGCCGGTCATGTGACCTCCAGCCACTCTATTCCTCCGATCTACGGGTCTCAGTGGAAGGGGCCGGGATCCCCTCTGACGTCAGCTGGGGTGGTCACATGACTGCTCTGCTGGCCGTTCAGCCCCTCCTGCTATAGCCCTTAGATGGGGGGAGGAGAGTTGCTGGAGGTCATGTAACCGGCCAGAACAGATCGAAGATAAGGTATTTACAGGCATCGTTTTAAAAACCATTTACACAGTGTAGGAGAGAATAATAGAACAGAGGAGCTGGCTGTAATTGTTCTTTACTTTTACTGCCAGATACTAATAGCAGCGGGGGGAAGGGCAGAGTGGGGGAGACACACACAGGAGCTGACAGGCAGGGAGGGAGGGGGTGAGGGAGAGAGTACAGCAGCGGAATGATGGAGGGACGTAAACTGACTATAGTAATCATTGATCGGCAGCCATGATTACCGTGGTCAGCACACAGAGGGAGACACAGGAACAGGCAGGATCAGCCAGGTTTTTTACAGCTTAGAAAGGGGCAGGTTAGAAAGCACAAGCACTGTGCTGTTTAATCTGCTATAAGGAAACAGGAGCTCTTTTTAATTTTTAAGGGCTACAACCACTTTAAAGTTTGCAGACTGATTTCGCTTTCACTAAGAAAGCAACATGTAGGGTCGGTTCCCACTTTTCCCAATGTGGAAATGCGTCCAGTACCACAACGCATGTTAACAGGTGTTAAGTGTATTAGTGTAATGCCATTAATTTTAATGGTTGCCTTAATGCAACATATTTTGTAATACATCTGAAAAGTGTTAACTCAGCCTTACCATGTTAAAGGTGCTTGGTATTGCACACAATGATTTCCCAACATGATTACTGATCATTCCCTGTTACTGATAGAAAAGCAAATGGCCCCTTTAACATAAAATATGCCACAGTGGGTAAGGCATGTTGGGAAGAAAGTCACAGCATGAACCTGCACGAATGCAATTTAAATGAAGCTGCTCAGATTTCTGTCTGTCTCTGATTCTTGGAGAGGACTCTGATCATGTATCAGAAGTCCAAGTGACAGGTTCAATTTTTTATACTGTTGTTTCCTATGGATAACATTATTCCCAGTGGATAGATGCTGTATGCAAAGACGCAGGCACTAATACAAGTATATGCATAACATTTGTTTTAAAGACAGTTATTAAACTGTGGAAATTAATGTATACGTAATAATCATGTAAAATATTTTTGTCTATATAATAATCAATGTAAAAAAATCATTTGCAGCATTCTTTACATAGAATTTCTAGTAATATGAATGCCAGAGAGGATGTATGGTGAGATCCAGGAGATGGCTGTCCTCGCGAGCCTGACTGTGGAGCACCAGCCACCACTGTTACTAACTATCAGACTGTCCCAGCCTAGCGCTTGCCAGCCTCCACAAACCCAGTTTTCCCATTTTCACCAATTTTTTAGCTCTAAGGGCTCGTTTACACTTGCTTCAAAATGTGATATTGGACACGCATTTTTAAAACACTCTGCCAACTAAGGCACCTGTCACTAAATAAAGTGTTTACCTTAGGCCGGCCATTAACGGTACGAATTTCTAAATGATTGCTGAAGTTGTACAGTATGTGTACTTTGTGTGAAACAAATAAATAAAAAACTTAAAATAAACCATGCATATCACAAACCATACCAAATAAAACGTACACATTTGATTGAACTAAAATAAAAATTGCATAAAATACAAGAAGTCCCAATGTTACAGTTCCCAAGTGATGATTCAATCTGAAAAGTGTCAGTGCTCTTATGGACATGACAAAGTGCTCCACTCCACAGTGCTTTTAGTGCCCCACATGGACTAACACTCACCATATATGTATATTTGACCAACTATCTCTGGTTTGGTCAATAGCGCTTGTGGGGCAATCCCGTTTGTGTTTCGCCAGTTGATATCAACCATATTCAACAGTATAACTCAAAGGGAACGATGACAAAAAGAGGATCTCATAGTGTAAAACCACTCCAATAAGTTTATTAATTAAGTACAGAGACCCACTCACTTGCTGCAGTGCCCTATTACCTGGCACCTAATGTATACAGCATTGTGTCTGTATGGGGATGATGACTGCCACTCTTTCTGATACCGGAAGTTAGGTACTTGTCACTGCTCGGAAATGACATCAATAGAAATTGTACCATGGCCACGTGACCAAAGTTTTAACGTGTTTCAACCTGATTGGTTGTCTTCGGGAAGCTCAAATTCTGCCATTTTTTATACTGGTTTTAATACCCCACGGCATTAGCCAATTGTAGTTAATCCGGGATTTAGATTTGCTGGATACACTGTATTTACACCCAAAAATTTTATCCTAACCAAATAATTTTCACCCAATAATGTTGCAAAACGTAAGCATGGTTAATAATGTTAGGATAAAATTATTGGGTGGGAATACAGAGTGTTTCCAGCAAATCTAAGTCCAAGAGTTTCCTGAGGACGACCAATAGTCCCTTCACTGGGTATAGGCAAGGGTTTACAACCACTTTAAGCTTTCTGCTCATGTACACTACATGGTGTTCCTCCTCATCCTGTACTCGCCTTTAAACCAACGTTGGATGCATCTGTCTGCACCACAAAATCCTTGAATGAGTTGGCTGAGTACACAGAGCCCTCTTTAAAGTTTGAAAGGATTCTTCCACTTCTGTGTATCATTTTACCATTACTGAGTTTTTCCCTTTTATAAGGTCACTAAACAGAGCTGTCAGAGTTAAGAAATTGGGGATGAATCTCCTATAGTAACTTGTCAGGCCAAGGAAAGGTCTGACCTATTTGTAGGACGTGGCCATTCTTTAAGGGCCTATGTTTTGTTCAGCTGAGATTTTGTGATTCCTTGACCAATAGTTTAGACTAAGAACTTGGCTACCTCTAAACCAGTGGCACACTTTTTACTATTTGCCATTAAATTCTCCTTGAAGAAAGCATCCAATACAGCCTGGACATGGGCAAGTGAGATTTCCAGTCAGTGCTATGTATCACTATATTGTCCAGATATGCTACAGCATATTGTTGGTAAGTCTTATGCCGCGTACACACGAGCGGAATTTCTGGCAGAAAGAGTCCGATGGGAGCTTTTCATCGTATATTCCGACCGTGTGTATGCCACATCCGACTTTTTCTGTCGACAATTCAGACAGACTTAGATAAAGAACATGTTCTGTATTTTTCCGATGGAACAAATTACTATCGGGAAAAACGCTTGTCTGTATGCTGTTCCGACGCACCAAAAACGACCCATGCTCTGAAGCAAGTAGGAGACGGAAGCTATTGGCTACTGGCTATTGAACTTCCGTTTTCTAGTCCCGTCGTACGTGTTGTACGTCATCGCGTTCCAGGGCCGGACTGGGTATGAAAACCAGCCCTGGAAAAAATGTCATACCAGCCCCATAGCATTATTATACCAGCCCAACAGCATAACGTCATTATTTTCTTGTTCATAAAATGGAAAACCGTGCATTTTAAAGCACATTTAAAGAGTGCATTATATATAGATAAGACACATATAAAAGCACATCCGGCTTTATATATAAATATACACTGCTGTGTGTTCGCTGCTTACACAGTGGTGTGTTAAGAAATCAAATAAATCGCTTCCCTAACACTGACCCGCCTCTCAGCCAATCAGGTGCACTGGGTCTGGTTACCTGTCACCTGATTGGCTGAAGCGACAGGCGCTGTGATTGGATGCCTATCGGAGGGTGCGTGGAGCAACGCGCTGACCTGAGACAGGTAAGTGCCGAGCGGGGGGGACACTGGCAGGATTTGATGGGCAAACTGGTGGCAATTGATGGGGCAAACTGGCGGCAATTGATGGGGCAAACTGGCGGCAATTGATGGTTACAGTGGCTGCGTTTGATGGCATAGTGGCTGCGTTTGATGGGTACAGTGGCTGCGTTTGATGGCACAGTGGCTGTGTTTGATGGGCACAGTGGCGGGAATTTATGGGCACAGTGGCTGCGTTTAATGGGCACAGTGGTGGCAATTTATGGGTACAGTGGCTGCACTTGATGGCACAGTGGCTGTGTTTAATGGGCACAGTGGCTGCAATTGACGGGTACAGTGGCTGCGTTTGATGGCACAGTGGCTGTGTTTGATGGGCACAGTGGCGGGAATTTATGGGCACAGTGGCTGCGTTTATTGGGCACAGTGGTGGCAATTTATGGGTACAGTGGCTGGGCTTGATGGCACAGTGGCTGCGTTTAATGGGCACAGTGGCTGTAATCGATGGGTACAACAGTTCTTGATGATAAAAGATAAAAATGAATATCCCTTGCCTGCATGTAACAATATTAGAGACCCCATTGCCTGGTTTGGACACACCTCAGCCACCTGGTTTTGCCACTTGACACGTCCATCTATAGCCAGAACTTTTTTTTAGTTTTGGGTAAAATAGCAATGGATTGAAACGCTTCTCAGGTTTTATTGAAGTTGAAGGCCCAATTAGAAAGATTTCTTTACTTCCTGTCAGGTAAAAAAAAATTGTCCCTAGAATAGGAAGTGATGACAAATCTCTCAGAACTCGACCAGAAATAAAAATGTTGAATTTTTTTTTTTTATGTAGAGCAATGAGAGCCTCCGTCAGTATTTTATGTTATCCATTCCACTGCTGCAGATTTTCCTTTAGTTACTGTCTCATTGCACATTGTAAGCAGCTGTGCTGTAAACTATATAGTCTTGACCACAGCAACGTCTACATTTCTTTTCTGACCGTCATAATTATTTGTTTCATTTCATGATTACTTAAAAAAAAAAAAAAATTGTAGTCAGAGTAAAAATAGTTCTGAGAGAGAGAGAGAGAGAGAGAGAGAGAGAGAGAGAGAGAGAGAGAGAGAGAGAGAGAGAGAGAGAGAGAGAGAGAGAAGGGAAGAGAGAGGGGAAGAGAGAGAGGGAGAGAGAGAGAGCACACACACACCTTAATTCTTCTGCTGCAGCTGCACGGCCACTTCTATTCTCCTCGTGCAGATTAGTGGGCGGTGCTGGCGCCGCACGGGACGAAGGGAAAAATCAAGCACCGTGTTCTCCATCTCCTCCCCTCACACACAGAGGCATATTACACAGTAGTTGAGGGTGGGCGCCGCCGGATCGGAGCCGGAGGAGGAGACACAGTGACACAGGCATTGCAATGCATAGTGCGGCGGCCGCCGCTGCACCATGCATATAGCTGACACAGGCAGCCAGCCAGCCAGCCAAACTCCGAGGCAAAAGCAGCCTCAGCGGTATTAAATGCAGCCAGCCTACCGGGAAATATCCCGGTATCCCGGTAGGCCAGTCCGGCCCTGCCGCGTTCTGGAAGGTCGGAATTTGGTGTGACCGTGTGTATGCAAGACAGCTTGAGCGGAATTCCGTCGGAACTCCGTCGTGAAAATCTTCAGAGTTTATTCCGACGGCAAAAACGGTCGTGTGTAAAGGGCATTAGGTTCTTTCCATGGCCCTTTGAAATGTCACAGGGCATTTTTAATGCAAAAGGAATATTTTATATTGAAATGAGCCCTCATGGTTTTACAAATGCAGTCTCTTTCTTAGCACTTTCAATCAAGGGGATTTGCTACATCCTTTTGTCAGGTCCAAAGTTGTCAGATAACAGGCCTTCCCAAGTTGGTCTATGAGCTACAGATCATCTACACAGAGCATGGGGTGAGTGTCAAATTTTTGTCACTGAAATAAACTTTCTGAAGTTTGTACAAAACCTCCAACTTCCGTCTGGTTTCAGGACTAAAACAATGGGACTAGACCAGTTACTATTGGAATCTTCAATTATGTCTAGCACCAGCATTCCCCTTAATTTGTCACTAATGTGTTTTCCTTGCTTCAGTAATCCAATATGATTTGAGCTTGACACAACCCCAGGTTCAGTAACAATGTCATGCACTACCTCTGAAGTTGTGCCAGGTAACTCTGAAAATGTTTCCTTATTCCTTATCAGGAACACAGGAACTGCTTTCCTGCTTTTGGATACAAGACAGCATATCTACAACTTTAACCTTGGGGACCAGAGGAGGAATAAGTACTCACAGAAAAGGCCCCACCCTGTCCTTTTAAGGCTTTGGCAAATTTATGTGGCATCATTGCTCAAGTTTCCTTTTCCCCAGTTGATGAAATTTGAAGTTTACTTCCCCAACTCTCTCAATTACTTCAAAGGGACCCTGCCACTTAGCCAGGGACTTTCATTTAACCATGGGAACCAACACCAGCACCCTGTTTACAGGGAAGAAAACACAGATTTGGGACCCCCAGTTGTATTTTCCTTGTTAGGCTGTCTAGGCCTGAGTTAAATTTCTTTTTACAACTGTCATTACAGCAGGAATTCTATCCCTAATCTAATCCCTGAAGGTGTCTCCCATAGAGCAATTCAACTGGAGAGTATCCTGTATGGGACCAAGGAACTTCCCTGATGGCAAACCTTAATTATGGAAGTGAACAGTCCCAATTTTTCCCTTCCTTGACAACAACCTTTTCCAATAATTTTTAAGGTTGTATTAAGTCATTCCACAACAAATTTTTTTAGTTAAGGATGACATAAACAGGGTGCCTTGGTCTGTGTGTATCCCCTAAGGGACCCCAACATGGCTGAACACCATAAACAATTCTCTGGCAATGTTCTTAGCAGATGTATTATGCAGAAGAATGGCCTCAGGATAACAGGTAGCATAATCCATAAAACTAGAATTTGCTAATGACCCCGGGCAGGCTGGGGAAATGGACCCACAAGGTCCATGTGACTTTAATAATTGGTAATGGAACTAGAAACTCAGAAAGTGGGACAGGGGTGCTGACATTTCACAAACTGTATAGGATTACTATAATTCTCATGTTCGTGGGTGAGTTCTAGTATCACCCTTCTGTATGGTTTCTGTATGGCTTAGACACCACCAACTGCTCAAATATTTTTTCATTCTTTTTATACACTCGATATAACAAATCCTCATTGCTACTGACATAAGGAAAACATACCTTGTCCTCTGGTTTGAAAGGTACATCATTAACCATCACAACATTTTCCCAGGCCGTAACAGGGGTAGTGTCTATCCTCTGCTCAGTACCAAATTATGATCCTTATGTGTATTAGGATCAGCAAACTCCAGCCTAACCTCAGTGTCAGCAGAGGGCTGCCTGTTCTCATTGGCTATAGGGACTCTCCTGGTCTCCTCCAATTCTCCTTTCAAAACAGAGAAAGGAAATCTGGGGGCCCTGAGAAGAGTCCTCTGAATCCAAATTTTCTGCACAGACCAAGGATTCTAGCTCAATGTCTAACTCAGGTACTGTACTGTAATCAATCTGGATAATCCCAAAGTTCCCCAAATTTTAGGAACTCTCTCCCAATTGTTACATCACGCAACAAATTGGGTACAACTCCAACCAGATGAGTCACAGTACCCAGATCAGATTCAAATTTTACAGTAGCTATAGAATATCAGACCCTCTGCCACAATACATATGTGTAAATTTTTTGTAATCCGTAATTATTTTCATCAGAATTTGTATTGCAGACACCACACGTGGACCTTGCAATTTTCCTTTCAGCATTGCATTTAAAGCAATTCAGCTTTTTTAGGCCTGGATAGTGAAGGATCACCCCATGATTTAAGTAATATTTACTTTCAATAGATATTTGTTGAGATTTGAGGTTTTACAAAAAGCGATGTCAATATAGTCAGTAAGCTTACAATCAAAGCATACAAAAGAGTTTCAGATCAACAAAAGGTAATCCTGAACTGGACATTAGAACCATATGCTTATAGATACATTGCGGGAGTCTACCTATCATACGACAGGCTTGGTCAAGTAAGCACCAAGTGATTTACTTATTGGAGAAGAGATTAGGGCCAGGGAAAACAAAGGGAAGGTGAGAGAGACAAAGGGTAACGGGTCAGGAGACACAAAAATATAATTAAAAAAAAAGGGTCAAACATGTATAGCAATTACGAAGAAACAGCATATGCTGTCCACGATTGTTAGAACTTCAATGATATTAAAGTGGTTCTTAAGGCTCAAGCTGTTTTACCTTCATGCATTCAATGCATTCCATGCATGAAGGTAAAAAAAACTTTATTAAGCAGCAGCCTTCCCAGCCCCTCCTAATACTTACCTGACCCTGATCTTCCACCAGCGCTGTGCACAAGAGCCTTGGCTCTCCGTGGACTCTCCCTCCTCATTGACTGAGACAGCAGATCCCATTGACTCCCACTACTGTCAATCACAGCCACTGAGCCATTGAGGTGAGAGAGGGGCGGGGCTAAGCCGCGGCTCTGTGTATGAATGGACACACAGAACAGCGGCTCGGGAGCGAGCCTGCTCGGGTGCCCCCACAGCAAGCTGCTTGCTGTGGGGGCACTTGGCAGGAGGGAAGGGCCAGGAGCACCAGCAGGTGACACCAGTAGAGGAGGATCAGGGCTGCTCTGTGCAAAACCACTGCACAGAGCAGGTAAGTATAACATGTTTATTATTTTAATGTAAAAAAGCCAGACACTTTAATATACAGTGCCTTGTAAAAGTGTTCATACCCCTTGAAATTTTCCAAATTTTGTCATGTCACAACCAAAAACGTAAATGTATTTTATTGGGATGTTATGTGATAGACCAACACAAAGTGGCACATAATTGTAAAGTGAAAGGAAAATGATAAATGGTTT
The DNA here is from genome assembly GCA_037952925.1 of Lithobates clamitans. Lineage (NCBI taxonomy): Eukaryota > Metazoa > Chordata > Amphibia > Anura > Ranidae > Lithobates > Lithobates clamitans. The sequence continues at coordinate 6,442,737 of JBBGZY010000044.1, forward strand.
TCAAAACTTTTTACAAATAAATATCTGAAAAGCGTGGCATGCATTTGTATTCAGCCCCCCTGAGTCAATAATTTTTAGAACCACCTTTCGCTGCAATTACAGTTGCAAGTCTTTTTAGGTATGTCTCTACCTGCTTTGCACATCTAGAGTGTGACATTTTGCCCATTCTTCTTTGCAAAATAGATCAAGCTCTGTCAGATTGGATGGAGAGCATCTGTGAACAGCAATTTTCAACTGGATTTAGGTCTGAAATTTGACTGGAACATTCTAACACATGAATATACTTTGATCTAAACCATTCCATTGTAGCTCTGGCTGTATGTTTAGGGTCATTGTTTTGCTGGAATGTGAACCTCTGCCCCAGTCTCAAGTCTTTTGCAGACTCTAAGAGGTTTTCTTCCAAGATTGTATTTGGCTTCATCCATCTTCCCATCAACTCTAACCAGCTACCCTGTCCCTGCTGAAAAAATCAATGATATAGGTAAATAATAGTAGTCCAGAGAAGATAAACGTGTATCGAGTTAATGTGCTTCAAACTCTGCAATGTTACTGCAAAAAGTTTTCAATATGTGCAAAATAAGATGTCAAGTGCTAAGAAGATAATCCGTGTGATCTGTGCTCCCCTCTGTATGCCCCCTCACTCACCAGAAATCCAGGGCTCCCATAACAGAAGTCACAAGCGTTCAGGAGGGTGGCTGGGTTCTGTGGTTCCACGAGCTGTATCTCTAGCTGCAGTGTGTGTTGTTCAGAAATCCAGGGCTCCCCACCAGAAATCACAGATGCTGCGGAGGATGGCTGAGCTCTGTAGTTCCACGAGCTGTGTCTCCAACTGTAACGTACCTTGTTCTCAGCAAATCATCAGACATAGATGCCAAAGCGAGCGATATAGCGTAATTCCATTTGTTTATTGCAAAAATAATGAACACAATCCACTCACATGTTAAAACATTGCAAAGAGCGTTAAAACCCCAAAACCAGAAGTGGCTGTCGACTTGAATCTCACCGGACGGAAATTGCGTCACCACCCGTGGTCAACTGATGCGTTTCGTCCCGCCCATCAAAGGATATCCCCAGGTGGTGTGTTATCGCAATATATAAGGTCTAACTCCTCCCATCCACACCTGATCCGAATAGCCAATAACTGTGAATGATGTCATATCCTCTTCCTGTGTCTGAATTGTAGAGCTGTAACCGACTTCACCTCCACTAAATCCTCCATATTGGTACACGCAGAAAATGTGACAAATATAGGACTGAGCCAAATATTGTGAGCAGCTATAAATGTCCTATAAACTTGGGGAGATGCACAACTAAATAACGAAGATATGCATGATGAATTGAACTACATTTAAAATTAAATAAATTGTAAATAAAATTAACATGTATGATACAATTCAATGTGTGTCATTTGCTTGTTTAACTATCACCATCTAGTGGACAGATAGAAAATCCGTCATCACCACTTGGTGGTAGCAACAAACAATAATGCCACCTTTCAAATGCAGTGGTAACAGTGACTAAATGATTTTTATCATTAATTGATTCTTTTTTTGCACTTAAAATTAAGATTAAAAATTAAAGTAATAGGTTCTATTATTATTCCAAATGGATTTAGCTATTACAGGATGACCCACTGCTATCATCCCTAGTTGGGACAAGATACCATCAGGATATCACCTTATAATTGGCCACAGTCAGTTGAAAATTCAAAATGCCCACATGGATTCTCGAAGTCCAGGCATTCCAGCCCTCCTCCATGAGTTTATTAGGAGTGCCTGCAAATAATTTATTAAAGGACTAAATTCAACCCCTTTGAGCCGTACTCATGTAGCAATGTACCCTTCTGGCCACAGCCTCTCCAACAGAGGTCAAAATACATGGGGTAGGGGAGTGGCGCATCCTGAAATGTATTTAAATGTAACACAAGTCCATAAGAAGTCCTTTGAGCTAACCAGCTCTATAGTGAGAGAACAGTCCACTGTGTTAGGGCAAGCCTTATGCCCCGTACACACAGTCGGACATTGATCGGACATTCTGACATCAAAATCCTAGGATTTTTTCCGACGGATGTTGGCTCAAACTTGTTTTGCATACACACGGTCGCACAAAGTTGTCGGAATTTCCGATCACCAAGAACGCGGTCACGTACACCACGTACGACGAGACTATGAAAGGCCATTTCAGAACCAAGCGCGGCACCCTTTGGGCTCCTTTTGCTAATCTCGTGTTAGTAAAAGTTTGGTGAGAGACGATTAGCGCTTTTTCAGACTCGTGGTTTTCAGATCGTTTTCTGCTGTTCAGTTTGTGCTTGTGGGTTTGTATCTGCTCTTCAGTGCGTGCAGTGAGTTCGTATTTGATTATTCATTGCGTTCTTGTCCGCTCGTTGCTGTTTTTCAGGTTGCTCTTCACAGGCCTTGCTGTTCTTCAGTGCGTTCTGTTACTGCGTTCTGAGCAGCCGACCGTTTTCTAGCCATGTTGTGTATACGTACTCCTCGTAGAGTTCGTGCTGTGCGGGGGCTTGGTGTTGGGGTCCTGACCTTGACACAAGTCCAGTCCATGAACAGGGTGGGGAGGAGTTCATGGACCAGAAATTGGTTGCTTCAGCGTGACCAGTTCTGTCACATGCCTTTGCTCCGTGAGATCCGTGAGAATAATCCTGATGATTTCAGGAACTTTCTCCAGATGACGGACCCCATATTTCACCGTTTGTTGGCTTTGCTGACCCCCTATATCAGCAGGCAGGATACCTGCATGAGGCAAGCCATCACTGCGGAGCAGAGGCTGGTTGCCACCCTGCGGTACTTGGCAATGGGGAGAAGTCTGCAGGACTTGAAGTTCTCGACAGGCATCTCCCCCCAGGCTCTGGGTATCATTATCCCAGAGACCTGTTCTGCCATCATCCAGGTCCTGCAGAAGGAGTATATGAAGGTAAGATTTTTATCCTTTAACCTCACATTTTATTGTATTTACTGTTTGCTAATATATTGTATTTCTTTCCTCATTCCCTAATTACCATGATTGTAATATGCTGTGAATGTCCCCTTTGTCCTCATGCATGCTGGATTTTTATGTAATTATTTTTTTTGTCCTTCATACATATGTGCCTTCACTTACCTCCCCAGCATGGTCTCCTGCCCCTATATTCACCTCATGTATTCACTTAACAATGTATTTTATCAGCTCCATAGTAGTGCTTTACCCAAAACACCCCCTAAAATGTTTAGAAATGTGATTTGTGCTTTAAATTCAGTCAGAGTGCCAGAGGCTTTTTTTGGGTGTCCCCAAATCATTTGGAACCCTCCCTCCCCCCCAACTGCTAAGTCAGCTGATACCAATTCTCTATCTATCCTCAATCATCTATCTGCTGACTTTGCCAAACCCATACACACTATACCCATCTCTTTTGTGCTCAGATTTATGGAGGAATTCCCCAAAGCATGTATTGCAAGGGCCTGCCTGAATACTTTCAAATGGTAGTGTTTAAAGTTTTTGTATATTATTATCTTGATAGGTAATAACAGAATGTCCAAATGTGCTCAAATGTGTACAGTGTGTATTTATATCTTTGTATTATGACACTTCTTACCTGTCCAGTGGGCTGCCAATAGTGTAACTAAGGAGGGGCTGTTCAAAGTAATACCCATTATTTAGGCATTTATTTAGGCATTCATATCTCAATGAAGTGGAGAGGGTTACCTGTCCCAGAGTCCCCCCCCTATAATGTTAGAAATGGCCCAGGAGAGGGAGGGGGGGAATCTGATAAGTGTACCTTATACTTTGGTCTTAAAAAATTCCCTCATAAAAATGTTAGCTTGATGTTGGGCAAGAATGTTTGTGTCTAATCTGCTTTCCATGTTTATGTGCAAAATGACTAATTGTCCGATAGTGGAGTCATCGCCCAGACAGAGTTTTACAGGCGTCTCCAGAATGGCAGCTTGGACTTGCCACCTCCAGAAGACAATGTGGAAGGACTCCCATTTGTCTTCGTTGCGGATGAAGCATTTGCGCTGGGGGGCCATCTTATGTGGCCATTCTCGATGAGGACCCTCACCCCGGACCAGAGGGTTTTTAATTACCGGCTGGCCAGAGCCAGAAGAGTGGTGGAGAACACGTTTGGAATCATGGCCAGCCGGTTCTGCCTATTTTCTTCACCCCTACATATGGCGGAGTACAAACTGAATCACATTATCCTGGCGTGCTGTGTTCTACACAACTTTTTACGGAAACATTCTACCAACTATGCTGGCTCAGTTGAGCCTGAGGCCGGAATTCAACATTAAACAAACCCTGACGGTGCTTGAAAGTGGCTGTCCTGGCTTGCCCCCCCTGAGTGCCCGTGATGTCCGGCTAAGATACCTTAAATTCTTTGCGGGTAGGGGGGCCATCAATATGCCAGACAATGTCTAAAACATTTTTTAAATAAAAAAAAAAAAAAAAAACAAGGTTTGGTGACATTTCCTGCTTGTTTTTGTTTTAGCTGAACCTGAGAGAAATGTGGTGAGTCCTGAAATTGGCATGATTGTGTAACCTTGTAAAGCACTGTTGGGTGTTATTTCCTAAAGGCAAAGACACTTTGCACTACAAGTGCACTTGAAACTGCACTGAAACTGCACTTGTAGTGCAAAGTGGATTTCCCCTCAGGAAATAACCCCCATTGTCACAGAAAACACCCATTACAGCACCACAAAAGTTTTGTAGCGTTGAGACAATAATCCACACAATCTTGATTAACAATCTTTTTAATACCAGCACAATCACATGTGCATTTAGAAAAGGTTTTTAAAACAAACCAACATGTTTGTTGTATAACAATTTTTGGGGTCACATTAGAAAAATTAGAAATGTTCATTTGAGATCAAACAGGCATGTTTAAAACCAACAAGAAATACACAATCTTGAACTTACAAAGTTCACATTTGGTAGAACTTGAAGGCAATATCAGACATGAGTATTTACAAACTGAGTTTGATATTGCGTTCAGATGGGGTGAAGTCACCCCAGGAAAAGCCAAATTTTGAAGATGCACACAAATTTAAGAATGTTAACATGTGCTACCTGCCATCATGGGGAATCAAGGGACGTGTTTTGGGGGTGCAACCCCTTCCTCACAGCTACTTTAATATTGAGGAAGGGGTTGCACCCCCAAAACGCGTCCATTGATCTCCCGTGATGGCAGATAGCACATGTTGACACACTGTGTGCATCTTCAAAATTTGGCTTTTCTAATATTTGTAAAGAAATGTTCAAAAATTGTAGAACACCAAAAAACAAAGGGATTTGGAGGGCTTTTAAACTCGCCCTAAAACATCAATGATGTTCTTATTTTTTTGAAGAACATCAATGATGTTTTTCTTGATGTTTTCCAATGCAACATTACACCCCGTGATCTCCCCGATCAGGATCTGGGCACTTTCAGAAGTGAAAGGATCAGGATCCACAACATCACGATCCCCTAAAAAGAGAGAAACCAAAAAAAAACAGGTATTAAAAATATGCCGGCATCCATCTCTTACCTGAGCCTGTGGTCGCAGACACTCACCCGTTGTGGTGACAATTTCCACCACCTCTTCCTCCTCCTGCTCTTCTTGTCTTTGTGGGATTTCACCTTCTTCCAGAGGTGGGGGGTCTGTGGTCTCCTCGGATGACGGGTGTCCTCCGAGTCTTTTATCCCCTATGTAAAAAAAATAGGTATACTTAGCACACAGATATTTAATGTCAGTACTATAAATGTTAAGCATTGCTTGAAAGTGGGGTACAATTGTCTATTTTGGCAGAGTTCCAAGATGTAGCATTTTTATTGTCCTTTGTCAAGCTTCAATACTTTACCTGTCTTGTACAAGCTTCACAGATGGAGACCCCCCTATAGTATACACTGGAGCACCTGTGTGGGCCCCCTAATAAAAAGAGTGTTCTTGTGTCCCACACTAGTGCTCCAGAGTCCAGATGTGTAAACTGCTGCTGAATGTCCTTTCCTTACACAGAATCTAGTTTGCATTTCATTCTAGTAACAAACACCACCCAATTCTTTTCACACAAGTAGGCCCCAAAAAATGATGGCAATTGCATATGGCCAAATGAACTATGTTTGATACGAACGAATAATGTGCCCATGAACATGAAAGTTGCCATTTTAAACTGGATAACAGTTATTAAGAAAAGCACATGGAGCAGCACAAACGTAATAAACATGAAGAATAGGAACACAGCACAACTACTTACTTTTTTGCAGCACTCTCCGGATCTTTCTGTACTGCTCGTGTTCTCTTAATTTGAGGTCCGACCACCGCTTCCTGAGCTGATCTTTCGATCGTCCTTCCTCCGAAATTCCGGTGCAGACTCTTGACTACTTTCACCATTATCTTGGCCTTTCTGACATTGGGGTTGGGGTAAGATCCATACTTCCTGTCATAGTCGGCCTTCTTCAGGATGTCGACCATCTCCAACATCTCCCCAAAGGACATATTTGATGCCTTATATCGTCTCCTTCTGGATCGGGACGTTTCAGGCTCCGGGCTTTCCTCCTTTCCTCCTCCTCGTTGGTGTAATTATCAGACACCTGTTGTGTCTCCGCCATGTGCTCTTCCCCCACTGCGCCCAACGAGAACGGGCAGGGAATAGACTAGAAAGAACGTCAGGGGCGGGCGGAGTTTCACGCATGTGCAGTGTCTATAAAGCGTAACCTGCTTGCGTAGTACGTACGATCTGTGAGCGAAGGAAGGAGTAACGGAGGTGCCGATCGTGATTGCGAAGGTAAGATTTTACATTGGGCCTATACTGCTTCTAGATTGAGGCCTGTATTTGCACAAGTTTAGTAGACTTTAGGCTGACATTAGGGTTTGTCTTTTGTTGTGTCTTGCAGATAATAAAATGGATGGCTTAAATGACCACAACTTCCTCCCCCTGTTCATAGACAAGTACATGGAGCTGCCCTGTCTGTGGCAGGTGAGACATCAACATTACAACAATAAACAAAAGAGGCAGCCTGCGCTGGAGAAACTGCTGGAGTTGGTGACGCCGGTGGTCCCCACAGCAACCATCCCCTATTTAAAAACTAAAATTGGTGGCCTGAGGAGCACTTATCTTAGGGAGCGCAAGAAGGTCACGGATTCCCAGAGGTCCGGAGCTGCAGCAGATGACATTTATGTCCCCAGGCTGTGGTACTATGAAAGACTGCGATTTCTGTCAGACCACACTGAAGTCAGGGAATCCCTCTCAACCCTTCCTTCCACTCTTCCTTCCACCCCAGCTGAGGCTTCCGATGTCCAACCTGGGACTTCCAGCCAGGAAGAAGTGGAGGAGCCCAGATGGAGTCAGGTATAGCATTGTTCTAAAGATTTCTGGTCAATAAATAAATTATGTTTACTAGATGTTATTATTGATCACTAATTGCTAATTGAAAAAAGTGTTTTACATATCAATAGACAGTAGTGGGCAAAAAGATTTTTGATAAGACTGAAAAATGGTGGGCTCAGAAGGATAGTCTGTTATATTTGTTAACATTCAATTTGCAACAGTCATGAGATGAAAATTGTGCGTGATTGATGAATAAAAAACTAAAACGATGTCCCTTTTTCATACACAGGAAGACCTCAGCCAGGAGGAGGTTGTGGAATGTGGCACACAGGAGGAGGCTGTGGAATGTGGCAGCCAGGAGGAGGGGGGGGGTTGGTGGCAGCCAGGAGCAGGCAGGGCTAAGTGGCAGCCAGGAGAAGCCTGGGACCAGTCGCAGGTCCCTCCCCTCCGCCTTCCATACAAAAGAGCGAGGAAAGCGACTCACATGCAGGATTCTGCACTCAGGCTCATTCAGGAGGCTTCTGCGTCCCTCAGAGCCTTACCCACTCCTGAAGAGGCCTTTGCCTGCATGGCTGCCACCAAACTGAAGGGCATGCAGGAGGGTCAACGCAAGCTATGTGAGGACCTGCTTTATAAAGTCCTAAGTAAGGGGGTGAGTGGGGAACTAACACCCAATACCCACCTGCGTGAGTTGGCCCCTCCTCCTCCTCCTCCTCCTGCTGCCACAACTCCACCACCACAGTCATAGCGTGGAAAGAAGCGTGGAAGGAAGACCAGAGAGTGATGACCCTGGATTCAATCTGGTCTGGCCAAAGATGCAGGCTCTTGTATGACCACAGCCTGGGGACACAGATGTCATCTGCTGCTTTCCGGATCTCTGGGACTTATGGACCAGACTGCACTGCCCAGGTAAAGGGAAAGTCACTTCGTAGGGTCACTGAAAGAGCGGAGGGCAAAGTGATCGGCAAAATCTCTGACTTTGTGTAGTTTATCTTAAAGTTAGACACTAGGCTGTAGGCCTTCAGTTCCACCATTAGGTTGGGTAACGAGACAAGGGGATCAGTAACGGGGAACAATATATCATCTGCATATGTGGAAAGTTTATGCTCCATAGCGCCCACCGTAACACCCTTGATGTCTGGGTTAGCTTGTATCTTACAGGGCAAGGTTTTTATGGTAAAGGCAAACAAAAGTGGCTATAAGGGACACCCCTGCTCCATGCCATTCCAGATGGGGAATGTAGAAGATAGGTAGCCATTAACCCTAACCCAGGCAGTGGGTGGTGCATAAAGCGCAGAGATTCAACTTAGCATATGAGGGCCAAGGCCCAGCCTTTCCAGTACAGCCGTGATGAAGCACCAATTCACCCGATCAAACGCTTTTTCGGTGTCAGTGGAAAGTACTAAATAGTAAAGGAGCTGATGGTGCGTTCGAGCCCAATGAATACGTTGGATCACTCTGACTGAATTATCCCTCGTCTCCCGACCAACTATGAATCCGGCCTGGTCGAGTTATCGAGGGGAGTAAATGTTTCAATCGATTGGTGAGGATATTGGAAAAAATCTTCAAGCCGTAGTTAATAAAGAGTTTGGTTAGTAGTTTTGTGGCAAAGTATGGTCCTTTTCTTCTTTCGGGAGAACCTTGACTAGGAGGGCATCCTGAGGGATAAGCCCCCAAGAAACAAGGGAAGTAGTAGGCCTTAGTATAGCAGCCAGGGCTTTTTCTGTTAGGTAGGGATTTCACTGTAGACAGCAATTCCACTGGGGTTATAGGTACCTCAAGGTTGACCTGCTGTTCGGGAGAGAGAGAGGGGAACCCAGAAGAGGAAAAACGATTGTTGATGCAGGAAAGCTTCAAATCTGCATCTGTGGGAGGGCAGACAAAGTTCAGATCATACAACGCAGCGTAGTAATCGCGGATCAAAGACGCGATTTTGGAAGTATGTACAACAGCTGCCCTGGAAGGGGTCTGGAGTTTGTGAACACAAACAAAGGCACAGTGCCTGCAAAAAGCTCTCGCTAGCATCCTACTGTTGCCATGTTCATAATATTTCGGAGCAACAAACTGCAAACGCCGGCAAATGCGTTGATCAAGGAGTTTAGAAAAAAGTTTGCGAAATTCTGTAAGGCGCTGCAATGCCGCAGGGGGTCACCTGATGGTAATCATGCAGCTTGGACTGCTGTAAGGCCATAAGGACCCATTGAAAATCCACCTGCTTCTCCTTTTTAAGTTTAGTGCCTAGTGCAATAAACATGCCATGAACAACGGCCTTATGACCCTCCCAAACGACACCATCCCTGACCTCCTCCGTGGCATTTTCAGGGAAATTATGTGTGAGAGTTTCCGTAACCTTTGCCACGACTGAAACATAATCTAAAAGATTTTCATTAAGTCTCGAGGACCAGTTCCTGGTGAGTGAGCCTGGCAGCAGGAAGGAAACTGTGATTAGAGCGTGGTCAGAGATGCTGATCTGCTCTATGGTAAAACATGTCAGATTATCTAAATTGTTATGGTCCACGAAGAGCAGGTCAATTCTGGTATAGGTATCAGTCAATTCTGAATAATAGCTAAAATCTCTCTCGGACACGTGCATATCCCTCCAACTGTCCACCAGGGAATGAGTTTGCAAAGACTTACAAAATAGTTTTTCCGAATGCATTTGAGTGTGTGGGGCAGTATTGAGAGGTGTCTAGAGAAGTCTAGATGCCGCCCAAAATCAGTTTGCCTTCCCAAAAGTCTGTCTTCCAAGTGTTCCAGGACTGAGTCTATGAAGGTGAGCTGGTGAGAGTTTGGAGCATAGAGGGTAGAAAAACGTATCTACTCTGTGGGTCCTCGCAGTGTTCTGAGGGTTGGAAAGGGACGTTTTTGTGAAGGGCGATGGCAGTGCCACAAGACTTCGCAACCGGAGAGTTGCTGAGAAACCCTTGAGGAAAAAGATTGGTGGGGAGTTTAGCGACAGAGGTGTGGGTGAGGTGGGTTTCCTGCAGAAATAGTACCTGTGCTCCCACAGGTCATGTAGAGACTGCAAGTTCAGCCTGGGACACGCACCAAGAAGGGTGGGGCATCCAGGGAGAAGCATGACGCTCCTAGCAGGGCATTCCCCCAAAAAGGAAAGCGCCCCAAGAAGGGTGGGGCGTCCAGGGATGAGCACGATGCCCCTAGCAGGGCATTCCCCCAAAAAGGGTAAATCTATGTAGGGAATGTAGTTAGACATACAGGACATAACAGAGCTCCAGCACCTCTCATTCAAGGTAAACATAACCTCAAATCAGAGGCCCTAGGTCTGGACCCCCACTGCACCGCTCGGGCTGGAAACAGCAATAAAGCTAAACCACACAGGGGCTCCAACAGCAAAGAGGCAGCAGTGGGGGTAAAAGTCAAAAAGTTCAAGTTAATCAGAGCACCCAGTTAAAGAACCAATACAGTAACTTAGGAATGTCCACAGGTGGAGTTTGCGCAAGCAGTCAAGGGATCATGGTGTAGTGGGAGGCCTCCTAGTCGCCCACAGAGGAAGGAGGCGGAGTAGTGATTGATGATTGCCTCTTGCCACCTCTTAGAATGAGCAGGCAGGCATACTGGAGGGGTCAAAGGCACATGAATGTCTGTGGAAAAGTGCCAGTATTGGAAATTCACAGGTTCAAGTCTCAGTTGGTTTAGGAAATGGGGGAGGTCATCCTTGGTGCGTAAAGTAACAAACTGGCCATCTTTCCGGGCCTGTAGACTAAAGGGTAACCCCATGTGTAAGGAATACTCATCTTATTAAATGCCTCCAAGAGGGGACGAAGTGCTCTGTGTTGCATTAAGGTGCGCCTGGATAGATCCTAGTAGAAGAAAAGGTGAGCACTGTCAAAGTCAAAATAAGGCCTTTTCCTCATGTGTTGCATAATGCGATCCGATGAGGAGAGGCCCAGGATTTCTTGGAAAATTCCTTGGAGAATTGGAACAATGTCTTTGGCCACTGCCGCCTCAGGCAACCCTTGTACATGGTTTTGGACCTATGACTTTGATTTTCATAGTTGTCTAATTGGCAAAGGAGGCCCTTAATCCTCTGGTCTTGCACACTCATCTTTAAGTTGCGAAAGAGCAAGTAGAGCTTCCTCAAATTTCTGTTCAAGTGATTCAAGCCTGTTACCAAGCTGAGAGGTGTCTGACTTGAGCTGCTCTATATCCTGCTTGAAGGCCTTTGGGAAATGCAGCAATCAGGTGCAGAGGCTGGGCTGCAGCTGCAGTGTCTCTGTCTCGCTCCTGCGCCATCATGGATGCCTCTCCTCGTGTCCGCCTGGCCTTGGGGGAAGAAAGAATCTATGCTGCCCAGGCATGGAGTTGCGGTCCCTCGAGGCTGGGATAAAGCACTCTGGCGGTAAGACATGGTCAGGTGGGCCGAAAAACCTGCAGAAACCCCCGATTAAGGCTGAAAAGGGTGCTGTCTGAGTGGGGCTCCAGCGCTCTGTATCCTCACTTCTCCATGTGCAGGCCACGCCCCCGCAAACATCTATTTTCAAAGACAGTCTGCATGGTATGGGAATGATTCAGACTGCAACATTTTTAAGGTATGAGAAAAATGGAGTAAATAATATTTGTGCCTCCATGCAGCAAGCTATTCACAGGTAATAAAACAACTGCGAATCCAAGCAGAGAGACCTCCGCTGATCAGCAGTAATCTCAGAGCATAATGTAGCAAAAGATAGAACTAATATATTATAGTGCAAGTAATATATCCTGTACTATCTTGGTGACTATGTGGAAAAAAATTACTGTTTTTCTACTACACCCCATGACAACACATCCAAGAGATAAACGTTCCTGCTAAAGTCCATTACCAGGTCCACATCCAGTATTTAGTGCTTCACAAAGGTATTGAAGCATGTTGCAACTTTACAGATCTGATTCACTGTTGCTGAGGCTGCCTTTGCCCATTAAGCAGAGGATGACATGATAAAATGAGCTTTCAAGTGCTCAGAAGTAGATTTATCAATAGACAGATAATATAATTGGAGGGCTTGAGTAATCTGGTAATTTTAATTTTTGATGCTTTACGGTCCTTGTGTTTTCCCTGGTAAAGATTTAAGATTTGTTTCATTGATTTGCCAAGGTCTTGTTGACAGTAGATGTTGAGGCAAGTCTCACTGACATCTAATTTATGGAGATCTTTTTCCCCTTTACCCATAAGACAGGAAAAGAAATCAGATGAGCAATTTCTTTCTGGGGAACTCTGAAATTCCAAGGAAACGCTGGCAAAATAGGAAAGATTCCATCTTGGAATTAAAATAAGATTTACTAATAGAAAAGCTCATCTCCAAGCAAAATTTACCCCACCACCGCCACACACACACAAACACACCCAACCCTGTTAAAGTAAGGCAAGAGAAGACTTAAGACCAGAACATCAAGTGATCCCAGATTTAGATGAATGGGGAAATTTGTTATTTTATTTTTTTAGCCATCAATTAATGAGAGAAGCATAGAATATATCCAATTCTTGCAACTGTTGAGAGGCAAAAGAGGAAAGATATGTTAAGGGCCATGATGCTACAGCATTGCGGTGCTTATTTTTTTACTCTTTAAAACTACACTTCATTGAACTCCTTGCATGACAAAGTGTTACAATTCAATACTACTGGTATATGGTGCATTGATATAATATGTACGCCTGCATCATTTTATCTTAAGGCATACCAACTCAGCGTGTACAAAAAAGGGCTTTTTGCCGTGTCTTTGCAAAGGGGCTGACCATTGGGGGTGGTGTAAACAGGGCCTTAAAGTTAGAAACTGTATATCTATTATATCTGCCTTATATGATTTGCATATTGTAATAAAAAAGAAAAAAAAAAAAGAAAAATAAGAACTATGAGCAAATGCCTGAAATTTGAAACTGCTTGGCTTTAGCTGCCTGTCCAGGCTTGCTTTGATACAGCACAAAATTGTTGCAAAGTAAGAGGAACTCAAACAGTAAAAAAAAAATACCTTATTCGACAAAATCTTGCAAAGTCCCTGCTTAAGCATCAGGCAGTCAAACCAAGCATCTCTATTTCTGGGTATAGAATTGGTTTCTGCAAGTGAAAGTAATTTCTGTCTGGTAAAAAATAGGGTCTGGCATTGACACACTGTTAAGCAGTGTGGTGCAGTAATTAGAACTACTTTTGCTTGCTGTTCCCATCTTTTTTTTTTTTAATTCTTTATTTTTAATAGAAATGGTATCACCATTCCAGAAAACAAATGACAATTCACATCCATTACAATTCAAACAATGCACTTTATTCATAGAGCCCACATATAGTGTTACTAAATACACTTCTGTTCTTCAGTACAATCAGCATACAGGACATTCGAGTGGACTCGTGAAGAGTTCATCGTCAGGCAACCCCATTGCACACATTTTTATAACAGTATTAAACTCAGGGACTTAACCTGGTCCAAACAGGAGAAAGCGGAGATCAGATAGGTAGATACATAGAGGACAAAAAGCAAGGAAAAAAAAAAGAAAAAAGAAAAAAAGGGGGCGGGGAAGAGGGAAGGATTGTGGGGAACAAATATGGGACGATCCTGGTCACCCCCCGTGGTGCACAGAGGAAGCTCTGTAGATCCAATCTCATGGGGAGGTTACCCCTGGGAGGCTAGTGGGGTCGGTCTTTGTAAATAAAATGAGTCCAAATTTTCCAATATTTTTCATCTTGATCTTTCTTCGCCATAGTAATGTTCTCCACTTCCTGGATCTCAGCTATCCTTGCTAACCAATGGAATCTGGTTGGTGAGGTGGAAATTTTCAAATAACACCGGGAGACATGCCCTTGCAGCAGTTAAAAAGGGGTTTCAAGAGTGAATTTTTATATTTTTTAAAGAGAGAGTAGGGTATCATGTAGCAAAAAAGTTGCCCGGTTTCCCTCAAGAGACACATCTTGATAGTTTTGATGGTTTAAGTCACCATCATTATAAAACACTTTCAAATGGACAGTCCCAAAAAATGTGAAGAAGGGTCCCCTCTGACTATGAACAGAACCAACAGGTAATTGATACATGGGGGGACATCTGGTGCAACATTGCTGGTGTTATATACAATCTAGTAAAGAATTTATAATCTCCTTCCTGATACCCACTTGCCAGGGATACCTTGTGGATTCTGTTCTTCTGTAACTAGAAGAACGTCACCTTACACCCAAAAGTGGAACTTCCGCTCATTTGTCTGCCCCCTCCCCGCAGTGCCACATTTGGTACCTTCCGGGGGGGAACGGATACCTGTGTTAGACAGGTATCCTGTCCCCACTTCCGGGAGACCGGGCCGTGGCGAATGATGTTAGCAGCTCAGCTCCTTGCTCCTCCCTCCTTCACCGTAGGGCCAGTAGGAGAGCGAAGCGGTGCCTTGCGCATGTGCAGAAGGGACCCGGCGTGAAGCCGTGTGGTCTTTGACGAAACTGATGTTGGAAATAGACAGGTTTGGACTTATATCTAATTTTAAAATAAAATTAAAATAAATAAGACCACCTTGCAACAATTTTTTCCTTTTGTTTGGCACCTTAATTCTATATTCTATTTAGGGATCTATATTTCTTCAGATATAAAGTGCCTATATGATCTAAATTATGGACCCTTGATGCTATCCATAATAAAAGACTTGCAAAAGTGCAGAAGTCATACTCTGACATGGTTTGGCAGGGTAAACGTGCTTAAAATGAGTGTAATTCCCAGGCTTATTTACGTTTTACATACCGTACCCATAACACTCCCACAGTCATTCTTTAAACAAATACGAAGGGCTTTATGACCTTTGTGTGGGGAGATAAACATCCCAGGTTGGCACACAAGATTTTGAGGAGAACAAAGCGGGAGGGTGGGGTGAGACTCCTGGATATAGCGTTTTATTACAGAGCCATGGCCCTAGTTTGTATAATGAACTGGTGCCATGACTCTGCTAGTAAAATTTGGGTACCCTTGGAGAAAACATTAGCAGGTAGGAACTTGGCCGGAGCCCCCTGGATTCCGGCTTCTTATAGGGGGTTGTTGGAATATGCATCACCACTGACAAAGACAACGCTATACATTTAGGATAGAATGAACAGTACTTGAAAGTTTGCCCCCCCCCCCCCATAGCCCCTTTAACATTAACACCATTGGAAGGATTTCCCTGGTTTCCCCAGGGGAAGAGAAAGGGAGTTTAGATCGCTGGGGAATAGACGGGAATGGTAATTGCGCTGGCGTGGCCCCACAGGGTAAATTGCTTCCATTGGTGGATTTAGTTTGAACACTGGGGGAAGTATCAATGGCTGTATGGAAATTCCGTCAACTGACAGACTTGTTCAATAAGTGGAAGCACCAGATTAGGCCAGCGAACCCGCTTACTACTTTTAAGGAATGGTGTGTTAACTTATCAGAGCCGGGTCATATGTTGTCTCGAATGTATAGGCTGGTTCTGAGCGCCCAAAATATGACAATTACCTATTATTCGAGAATGGGAAAGAGAACTGGGCTATAATTTTACATCAGAGCAGATTAAAAGGCTGATGGGAGCGACACACCATACTTCAATAAGTTCCCATATACAGGAGATGTCTTATAAGTTTCTGACAAGATGGTATCGCACACCGGTTCGATTGGCTCAAATATATCCATCGGCGGATGTTAACTGCTGGAGGGGATGTGACCAAAGGGGTTAATTTCTGCATTTATGGTGGCATTGCCCAAAGATTAAAGTTTTCTGGGAGGAGATAGCCCCTTGGATTAAGAAAATGACACTTAGACTCATAGAATTCTCTCCATTACATTTTCTTTTTCATGGGATGCCATCATCTGCTAAGTTTTATAAGAGAAGCGTTACTGTCCATTTGCTAAATGCAGCCAAAATATTGATACCTAGATTTTGGAAACAGTCTGGATGTCTCACTGTAATGGATTGGAAAAGGGAGGTAGAAAAAATTATGGAAGAAGAGAGATGGATACATATGGTTAAAGACCAACAGAATACATTTAAAGATACATGGGCAGGATGGCTGTATTACTTCTCAGAAAGAGGGGTGGATTCAACCTTTTTGGGGGCAATGCTGCGTTATGGATCGGATAGTCTGTGAGCTGCATCTGGTGGGGGGAAATTAGGAGGAGGTGGGGTTTTTTTTTGTGTTTTTTTGTGTTGTTTCTTTTTTCCTTCTCTGGGAGGCACAGTGGAGAGATGATTGATGTCATTAAAGGAAGAGGATAAGTTATAATAGTAAATTAGGCACGGGATGGGCAACACGTAATGGAATCACATAAAGAAGGGTAGATTGAAATGAAAGGTGGAGAGGTATAAAAATGAAATAGTAAAGTGAGATTATATTGCATTAAAACACTAAACATAAAAGGACACAAAAATATGGAATCACATAAAGAAGGGTAGATTGAAATGAAAGGTGGAGAGGTATAAAAATGAAATAGTAAAGTGAGATTATATTGCATTAAAACACTAAACATAATAGGACACAAAAATAGTCATTCGAAATTACACATTTTTTTTTTATATATATATATTTTTTATTACTTTTTTTTTTGTATTGTTGGTTGTTTGACACATGTAATAGGGCACTGTAAAGCCCCCTTCTTAATTATACTTTGAATAATGTTTTGCACAAACTCACTTTTGGTTATGGGTAGGCAAGTGGGTGGGCGTTTTATTTATTTATTTTTTCTCTTTTTTTCGTTCTCTCTTTTGAAGAGGACATGATCAAGGATCCGGTGTGTTTTCTCGGGGTGGGGGGTTAGTGTGGTGTATGTTAATGAAAAGATTTATACAGCTATATTGTGCAATGTGTATTTCTATGTTGTATGTTGAAATTTGTCTTAAAGAAAAAGTGATTATGAAAAAAAACAAAGAAGGGGTATAAAAACGTTAATAGCCCACTATATTTAAGTGGTGGTAGGGCACTTTGGTTGGATTGACATACTCTGATTTAGAAGGCCAAGGCAGTGCAGCCTGGACAAACAAGCAAGGTGTAGCGAATATCCCAGGCAAACACCGGGATGTAATTGATGTTACTGTAACCTAACCAACCCTGGGAAAACTATGACATAAAATAGAAGGTGTCAGATCTGTTTATTTTAGAATCTTGACATGCCTGTTCTGCAGCCCAAATTTTCAACCAAAAAGTTGCATGTTCACTAATAAGAAACTCATAGGAAATTAAGACAGGAGACATCCACTAAGCTATTTACACAGTAGTGAAGGCCTGTTGGCATGAGCTGTAAGTGTTCCACAAATAGATAGTGTGGAATAAAGTTGGATCTCTTGCGAGTTTAGTCCATTCCTTGAATCTTTGACTAACCTCATGGCCATGGCAGCTTACGATGCAGGACAGCTATTTATGTACAGAATCCTTGAATACTGGCACATCCTCCATAGGGATCATTAAAGCTTTATTAAGACAGGACACTGCTGACTCGGTCTACAGGTATTAGACCATAAAATGTCTGGGAGATCAGTTTTCCAGTCAGCAGACAGAACATCTGGAAATAACACTTACGTGGAAAAAGATTTTGTAGTCTTGAACAAAATTGAACAACTTTCTTGTTCAATTTCCTTTAGATTTACCTTTAATTATGTAGTACAAGGGCCTACCTGATTGCATGCAATTTGAAAGTGATTAGGTTTTACCTCATATACTATGGTTTTGGTAAATCTAAAGGAAAATTGAACAAGAAAATTGTATAATGTATGGCCAGCCTAAGGCACATCCAGGCACCCTAAACCTGGTAGCAGCACTAGTAGAAGCTACAGGCTGTATCCCCTGTATCTTTGGGTTGGTGTGCACATCAGTAAGATTTAAAAATCGTCTCTCTAAGGCCCTATTCACACCTGAGCATTTTGTAGCTTGAAGCCTGAAGCTACAAAACGCTTGAGGGGAAAAAAGCCATTATTCTCTATGGAGATGGTTCACATCTCCACTCCAAGTCGCCTAAAGCCCTACGCCTGAAGCTCAAACAAAGAAAAAAGAGAAAGGTCTGGTGTCCCCAGTAACACACTTCCATCCCTATAACATATAATAAAACGAAGGATTCGCCCTGGGACTTTAAATGAAGTGGGTACCGTTTCCGCCACCAAACATAACAGTAGTAAATACAGTATATGGTTTATTCAAGTAAAATTATATACATGCATAGATAACACCAACAGTTGCCAAAAAAATATATAAACAAGAAATATTGGTACATGGATGTAATAGCAGTCATAGTACACGGGCATCATACTACCCAACTAGTTTCGCGAGATCCAGCTCTCTCTTCAGGGGTGGATGTGTGTAACATTGTACTTAAGATAAAAAAAGTATATATTTGGCAATATAGCACAGTATTAGTTATAAAGGCTCAGGGTAGGAGGGGTTATGGGTCCCCATACTCACCACTGAGCTTGACCATGGCTACAGGTGTGCGGCTCCAAGATAGCGGCAGCAGGTGCCTCACCAGGGAACTGAGGGGGTGAAGTCAGATGGGACCCCACCAGGGTCCAAACGGCGAGCAGATATATGGTCAGGTTTTTCGTTCTGTTATCGTACTGGGTGTATTTTCCCTCACTTCCTGTCCATGTGACACCCATGCAGGGTATAGAGTGACATGGTTGTCACTCTGGTTGAACTCTGCATAGAAACCAATCAGCTTGCAGGCTTTATTGTCAAAGCTTAGTTGAATAAGCTGAAGTTTGAAGCTGATTGGCTACCAGGCACAGTTGCACCAGATTCTGCACTCTCCAGTTTTAGTAAATAAACCCCGAACAGACATTCTAACCCTCCCACACTCTACAGAAAGGCCTTATTCACACGGGGGAATACTTGCGTGCCCCGTCCAGGGCAGTGTTTTGCCAGCAGGGTTATGCACAGGTGTGGCGAACATCCTTGTGCCAGCAG
This sequence comes from Lithobates clamitans, assembly GCA_037952925.1. Lineage (NCBI taxonomy): Eukaryota > Metazoa > Chordata > Amphibia > Anura > Ranidae > Lithobates > Lithobates clamitans. The sequence continues at coordinate 6,461,891 of JBBGZY010000044.1, forward strand.
TCCCATAAATGTCTATTGGGACACATGCTTACCAAGAAACATAAAAAAGTGATGGCAGAAAAAAGACCAAGTAATCCATCGAGTCTGCTTTTTTTTTCTGAGTATAGATCTATGTTTGTCCCAAGCATGTTTAAAGCCATTTACTGTAGACTGGCTCACTACCTCTACTGGAAGTTTATTTCAAGCATCAACTACCCTGTCAGCACACAACTGTCCAGCAAGTTGTGTATTTTTAAGTGATCAATGATCCTTCTATTCAGGAGTGATTCCATTAACTTGACTACAACTGAGATTAAACTCATCGGCCTGTAATTACTAGCTTCTACCTTGTTGCCCTTCTTGTAGATAGGTACAATTTTAGCTGTCCGTCAGTCATGAGGAACTTCTCCTGTTGGAAAAGACTGTTTAAAAATATCTGTAAATGGTCCAAAAACTGTATCCTGAAGTTCTCTTAGAACTCTGGGATGAATACCAGTTCCTCTGCTACCTCTGTCTCCGGAAATCCTAAAAATGAATCGTCATTAGTATTATTATTATTATTATACAGGATTTATATAGCGCCAGCAGTTTACGCAGTGCTTTACAACAAAAGGGAGACAATACAGTTATAGTACAATAAAATACAAGAGGATTAAGAGGGCCCTGCTCAGAAGAGCTTACAATCTAATAGGGTGGGGCAGGTGGTACAAAAGGTTGTAACTGTGGGGAATGAGCTCATGGAAGTGGTAAAAGATTATTTGGAGGCTTGATAGGCTTCCTTGAAGAGATGAGTTTTCTAGGATTGCCTGAAGGTTAGCAAGAGTAGGAGACAGCCGGACAGGTTGAGGTAGCAAGGTTCAAAGGATGGGAGAGGCTCTGGAGAAATCCTGGAGACGAGCATGGGAGGAGGAGATGAGGGAGCTTGAGAGTAGGAGGTCTTGGGAGGAGCAGAGAGGACGGTTTGGGTGATATTTGGAGACAAGACTGGAGATGTAGCTCGAGTTGTGAATGGCTTTGTATGTTGCGGTTAATGTTTGGAATTTAATTCGCTGGGTGATTGGGAGCCAGTGTAAGGATTGAAGGAGAGGGTTGGCAGACACTGAACGGTTGGTAAGGTGGATAAGCCTGGCAGCAGCATTCATGATAGACTAAAGAGGGGATAGCCTATGGAGAGGCAGGCCAATGAGAAGGGAGTTGCAATAGTCAAGGTGAGAGATAACAAGTAGGGATGAGCCGAACACCAGAACCTGCGAACGGACCGAAAATTTGCACGAACGTTAGAACCCCATTGACGTCTATGGGACTCAAATGTTCGAAATCAAAAGTGTTCATTTTAAAGGCTAATTTGCATGGTATTGTCCTAAAAAGGGTTTGGGGACCCGGGTCCTGCCCCAGGGGACATGTATCAATGCAAAAAAAACGTTTAAAAACGGCCGTTTTTTCGGGAGCAGTGATTTTAATGATGCTTAAAGTAAAAAAAAAAGTGAAATATTCCTTTAAATATCGTACCTGGGGGGGTGTCTATAGTATGCCTGTAAAGTGGCTCGTGTTTCCCGTGTTTAGAACAGTCCCTGCACAAAATGTCATTTTTAAAGGAAAAAATCTCATTTAAAACTGCTTGCGGGTTTAATGTAATGTCGGGTTCTGGCAATATGGATGAAAATCAGTGAGACAAACGGCATGGGTACCCCCAGTTCATTACCAGGCCCTTTGGGTCTTGTATGGATTTTAAGGGGAACCCCGCAGCCAAATTAAAATAAGGAAAGGTGTGGGGCCACCAGGCCCTATATACTCTGAACAGCAGTATACAGGCGGTGCAAACAAGACAGGGACTGTAGGTTTGTTGTTAAGTAGAATCTGTTTGTAATTTTGAACGGGTACATTTTTAACGTGTTTAGCTCCAGCCGAAAAAACTTTTTTAAGCTTTTTGGAAAACATAGGGAAGGGTTATCACCCCTGTGACATTTGTTTTGCTGTCCTCCTCTTCAGAAGATTTCACCTCACTTTTTGTCCCAATGACAAATGTTTTTTGAAAATTTGGGGTTTTTTGTGGAACAAGGATTGGAAAGCATCAGTGGAAAGGAGAAATGTTTTTTCCCATATTAACTCTTACAGGAGAGAATTTCCCTTCCTAGGGGTAGATTTCATCTCACTTCCTGTTGTCTCCTTCCGTTTGCAAGTAGGAGTCGTTTGTAAGTTAGATGTTTGAAAGTAGGGGCCTGCCCTATATACTCAGCAGAAATTTGGGCCTTAGGTGTTGTTGTGGCCACAACACTGTAAGCCCTCACAGGGCCCTGCTGTGACATATTAGATCAAGAATTGTAATTACATGCCCCTGTTGAACAAGGGCAGAAAAATTGGGCCTTTGGTGGTGGTGCTGGTGCCACAACACTGTAAGTCCTCACTCGCTCTTGGTGGGTGCAGAAATGGGCCCTGCTGTAAAATATTAGATCAAGAATTGTAATTACATGCCCCTGTTGAACAAGGGCAGAAAAATTGGGCCTTTGGTGGTGGTGGTGGTGCTGGTGCCACAACACTGTAAGTCCTCACACTCTAGTTGGAACGCAGGAACGAGCCCTGCTGCAAAGTATTGCATCAAAAATTGTAATTACACGCCTCTGTTAAACAGGGGCTTAAAAATTGGGCCTTAGGCACTGGTGCTGGTGCCACAACACTGCAACCCCTCACAGATACTCTAGTTGGAATGCAGAAACGAGCCCTGCTGCAAAGTATTGCATCAAAAATTGTAATTACACGCCCCTGTTAAACAGGGGCTGAAAAATTGGGCCTTAGGCACTGGTGCTGGTGCCACATCACTGCAACCCCTCACAGATACTCTAGTTGGAACGCAGAAATGAGCCCTGCTGCAAAGTATTGCATCAAAAATTGTGATTACATGCCCCTGTTAAACAGGGGCTGAAAAATTGGGCCTTAGGCACTGGTGCTGGTGCCACAACACTGCAACCCCTCACAGATACTCTAGTTGGAACGCAGAAACGAGCCCTGCTGCAAAATATTGCATCAAAAATTGTAATTACACGCTCCTGTTAAACAGGGGCTGAAAAATTGGGCCTTAGGCACTGGTGGTGGCGCCCAGAACCAAAAATGTTCTTACAAGCTATCAGCGTGATTATTGAGGAGGAAGAGGATAATTACTCAGGGATAGTCACTCAGCATCAGCATAGGCAGTCTTTGAAGGGATCTGAGATTTCAAAAAAAATTATTCGGTTACATCAGCATCAGGTGCTTGGTAGCTGGTGGTGATTCAAGACTGATTCATTTTTATGAAGGTCAGTCGATCGACCGAGTCGGTGGACAGACGCACCCTGTGATCAGTTACAAAGCCTCCAGCAGCACTGAATGTGCGTTCCGAAAGAACGCTGGATGCAGGACAGGCCAGTAGCTCAATTGCATACTGTGCAAGCTCTGGCCAGTGATCCATCCTCAAGACCCAGTAACCCAGAGGATTTTCGGTGGGAAAGGTGTCCAAGTCAGATCTTGCCCCAAGGTATTCCTGCACCATGTAAAACAGACGCTGGCGATGGTTGCTGGAACCGATCATACCTTGGGGCTGCGGACCAAAAAATTGTCTGAACGCATCGGTCAGACGGCCACCTTCTCCACCGCTCCTTCTTTGACTGACCGAAGCCTCAGCAACACGTTGTCCAGAAACAGGAGTTTGTAACCTCCCAGTCTCTGGGAACGCGTTGCACAGACCTTTCTGCAAGGCCTCCCGAAGATGTTTCATCCTCTGCTCCCCCTGCGATGGCAATATAAGGTCCGCAACCTTACCCTTGTAACGTGGATCAAGGAGGGTTGCCAGCCAGTATTGGTCCTTCTCCCTGATACCACAAATACGAGGATCCTTACGCAGGCTTTGCAGGATCAGGGAGGCCATGCAGCGTAGGTTTGCTGAGGCATTCGGTCCGGAGTCCTCTGGGTCACTAAGGACGACATGGTCCTCAGCCACCTCCTCCCAGCCACGTACAAGTCCATGTGTTTCTTGGGACTGATCCCTTAAAGACTGCTGCTGATGCTGAGTGCCAGGCTCCACCTCCACCTCCATACTGACACAATCTTCCTCCTCCACCTCCTCCTCCTCGTCCTCTTCCTGTGTGATCGGCGGGCACGCAGGAACACTGTCTGGATAAAGGGGGCCTTGAGAGCTAAGGAAGTTCTCCTCTTCCTGCCTCTGTTCTCCCTCAAGTTCCCTGTCCATTATTCCACGCAACGTGTGCTCCAACAGGTGGACAAGGGGGACAGTGTCACTGATGCATGCACTGTCACTGCTCACCATCCTCATGACCTCCTCAAATGGTGACAGGATAGTGCATGCATCACTGATCATGGCCCACTGGCGTGGGGAAAAAAAACCAAGCTCCCCTGACCCTGTCCTGGTGCCATAGTCGCACAGGTACTCATTGATGGCCCTCTGCTGCGTGTGCAGCCGCTGCAGCATGGCCAACGTTGAGTTCCACCTGGTGGGCATGTCACAGATTAGGCGGTACTTGGGCAGGTTAAACTTCTTTTGGAGGTCCGCCAGCCGGGCACTGGCATTATATGGCCGGCAGAAATGCACACAGACTTTCCTGGCCTGCCTCAGGACATCCTGTAAGCCCGGGTACCTGCCCAAGAACCGCTGCACCACCAAGTTAAGGACGTGAGCCAAACAGGGCACATGGGTCATTTGTCCCTGTCGGAGGGCAGAGAGGAGGTTGGTGACATTGTCGCAAACCACCATTCCTGCCTTAAGTTGGCGTGGCCTCAACCACCTCTGAACCTGCCCCTGCAGAGTTGACAGAACCTCTGCCCCAGTGTGGCTCCTGTCCCCCAAGCACACCAGCTCAAGCACCGCATGGCATCTTTTGGCCTGCGTACTTGCGTAGCCCCTTGAACGGCTACGGAGCACCGCTGGTTCCGAGGAAAAAGCACAGGAAGAGGCCATGGAGGAAGAAGAAGAGGAGGGGGTGGAGGAGAGAGGTGTGTCACAATCATTAGCATTTTGGAGGCGTGGTGGCGGAACAACCTCCAACACTACTGCACCTTGTCCTGCATACTTCCCAGCTGCCAGCAGAGTCACCCAATGCGCCGTGAAACTTAGGTAACGTCCCTGTCCATGCCTGCTGGACCATGAGTCAGCGGTAATATGCACCTTACCGCTGACCGCCCTGTCCAGCAAGGCATGGACATTGCCTTCCACATGCCGGTAGAGAGCCGGAATCGCCTTCTGTGAGAAAAAGTGGCGTTTGGGTACCTGCCACTGAGGAACCGCACATTCCACAAACTCACGGAAGGGGGCAGAGTCTACCAACTGAAAAGGCAGCAGTTGAAGTGCTAGCAATTTTGCCAAGCTAGCATTCAACCGCTGGGCATGTGGATGGCTGGGAGCAAACTTCTTTCGGCGGTGCAGCAGCTGGGGCAGGGAAATTTGCCTGGTACAATCTGACGTCGGTGTACCAAAAGCAGATTGCCCACAAATACTTGGCTGTGACACACCTAATTCTACACCTTCATTCCGCTCAGTGCAGGTCTCAGAGAGAACTGAAGGTATAGTGGGGTTGGAGATCTCAGCTGATGAGGAGCAAGGAGAGGTCCTCTTTGTTCTTTGGTGTGGGTCTTTTAGATATGCTTGCCAACGAACTGCATGGCAGGTCAACATATGTCTGGTCAGGCATGTGGTACCCAAGCAGGAGATGTTTTGGCCACGCAAGATACGCTTGAGACATATGTTGCAAATAGCAGCGGTGCGATCTGATGCACTTGTCTCAAAAAAGGCCCACACCAAAGAACTTTTTGAATAACGCGCAGAGACTGCAGCGCCCTGCACATGTGGAGCTTTGGGGTGTAATGCAGTCAATGTGCTGCCCTTAGGCTGGCCCCTGGAGGGCATCCTGCCTTGTTGGTGATGTGCCGACTCCTCCTCCTCCTCTCTCCTATCAGGCACCCACGTTGAGTCAGTGACCTCATCATCCCCTCCCTCATCACTGGAGCAAACCTGGCAGTAGGCTGCAGCAGGGGGAGCATGACTGCCAGATTTCTGTCCTTCTTGGGCACCCCCTCTGTCCGTGCTCATGTTACTGCCTTCATCGAGCTCAGTATCATCATCAGAGCCTTCCAAATGCTGGGCATCCTCCTGGAGCATGTACCCAACACTGTGGTCAAACAGTTCGAGGGACTCCTCAGGAGGACATGGTGGGGCTAGGGAAGGAGTCACTGATGACATTGAGCCGAGGGAAGAGGCCGCTGCTTTGCCAGACAAAGTACCCTGAGCATGGGTGAGAGAGGATGAGGAGGATGAGGATGGCCTGGTCATTCACTCGACCAAGTCTTCCGCATGTTGCGGCTCAACAGGGCCAGCTGCCGAAAAAAAAGGCCAAGCGTGTCCCACGGCCACGTGCTGATGAGGATGCACCGTCTCCATGACCAGTACTAGACACAGAGCCTGCATGCCCTCTCTTATTGGCTTGTGACTGTCTGCCTCTCCTTCTTGGCCTTCCAGACATACTAATGGCCTGTAGCTGCACTAAGCTGGGAGAGATATATATATATATATATATATATATATATATATATATATATATATGTACTGATACTGCGGCTAGCAAAATCAACTGCCTGCCTGTAGTATGAGAACACCACCGACCTTCTACAGGTAGCTTTAGCTGAACACTGTGCAGAGCTCGCAAAAAACTAACTTGTAGCTTTTTTAGCTGCCTGCGGTAGTGATAGGATCAGGAAAACACCACCAACCTTCTACAGGTAGCTTTAGCTGAACACTGTTCAGAGCTCGCAAAAAAATAACTTGTAGGTTTAGCTGAACACTGTGCAGAGGTCTCACTACACTAACTTGTAGTTTTAGCTGAACACTGTGAGCAGGACGCACTACACTAACTTGTAGTTTTAGCTGAACACTGTGAGGAGGACGCACCACACTAACTTGTAGTTTTAGCTGAACACTGTGAGCAGGACGCACTGCACTAATATGTAGCTTTAGATGAACACTGTGCAGAGCTCGCAAAAAAATAACTTGTAGGTTTAGCTGAACAATGTGAGGAGGACGCACCACACTAACTTGTAGTTTTAGCTGAACACTGTGAGCAGGATGCACTGCACTAATTTGTAGCTTTAGATGAACACTGTGCAGAGGTCTCACTACACTAACTTGTAGTTTTAGCTGAACACTGAGAGCAGGACGCACTACACTAACTTGTAGCTTTAGATGAACACTGTGCAGAGCTCACAAAGAAATAACTTGTAGGTTTAGCTGAACACTGTGAGGAGGACGTACCACACTAACATGTAGTTTTAGCTGAACACTGTGAGCAGGACGCACTGCAATAACTTGTAGCTTTAGATGAACACTGTGCAGAGGTCTCACTACACTAACTTGTAGTTTTAGCTGAACACTGTGAGCAGGACGCACTGCACTAACTTGTAGCTTTAGATGAACACTGTGCAGAGGTCTCACTACACTAACTTGTAGTTTTAGCTGAACACTGTGAGCAGGACGCACTGCACTAACTTGTAGCTTTAGATGAACACTGTGCAGAGGTCTCACTACACTAACTTGTAGTTTTAGCTGAACAATGTGAGCAGGACGCACTGCACTAACTTGTAGCTTTAGATGAACACTGTGCAGAGGTCTCACTACACTAACTTGTAGTTTTAGCTGAACACTGTGAGCAGGACGCACTACACTAACTTGTAGCTTTAGATGAACACTGTGCAGAGGTCTCACTACACTAACTTGTAGTTTTAGCTGAACACTGTGAGCAGGACGCACTGCACTAACTTGTAGCTTTAGATGAACACTGTGCAGAGGTCTCACTACACTAACTTGTAGTTTTAGCTGAACACTGTGAGCAGGACACACTGCACTAACTTGTAGCTTTAGATGAACACTGTGAGCAGGACGCACTGCACTAACTGTAAATAGTCTAGCTGCCTGACTGTGGTACTAATAGAACACCAGCAATTTTCTTCAGGTAGCTGTAAATACTGTAACAAGACAAGCCTGTCTGTCAGTAAGAAGATAACAGGAACGGATCTAGCTAAACTGAATACAGTGTATATATATATATATATATATATATATATATATATATATATATATATATGCAACATGATTGTCCTGCCTAATCTATCTAACTCAAATGAAATGACACTGTCTCTCTATCTATCTCTCTTTCAACGCCGGAACACACACTACACAGGGCCGCCGTGCAGGCGGCCTTATATAGTGTGGGGCGTGTTCTAAACTCCCTGAGCCATAAATGCCAAAGCCACCCTGGCTTTGGCCAATTACAGCTCTCTCTACCGACGGCGCTGTGATTGGCCAAGCATGCGGGTCATAGTGCATGCTTGGCCAATCATCAGCCAGCAATGCACTGCGATGCCGCAGTGAATTATGGGCCGTGACGCGCCACACGAATTTGGCGCGAACGACCCATAACATTCGGAATTCGGCGAATGACTGAGCAGCCAATGTTCGAGTCGAACATGGGTTCGACTCGAACACGAAGCTCATCCCTAATAACAAGGGAGTGAATGAGGAGCTTAATGGTTTCATTTGTTAAAAAGGGGCATAATTTAGGCATGTTACAAAGGTGAATTCTGCAAACTCTTGACAACAATTGTATTTGAGGGTGAAAGGACAGGTCAGAGTCTAGGATTACACCTAGTACACTGGTGTGAGGTGAGGGACTGATGGTTGCATTGTTGATTTTGATGGAAAAGTCATGGAGGGGGGCATGGCCTGGGGGGAATATTATTAGCTTGGTTTTAGAGAGATTTACTTCAAGGAAGTGGTGTGACATCCATGCTGATATATCAGTTAGTAAGTTAGTAATGTGAGAGGAGACTGAAGGAGTTAGGTGAGGAGTAGACAGATAGATTTGTGTGTCATCGGCATATAAATGGTATTGGAAGCCGTGGGCGGTTATCAAGTGACCAAGGGAGGAGGTGTAGAAGAGAAGGGGTCCAAGAACAGAGCCTTGGGGGACCCCCACAGAAAGGGTCAATGGAGAGGAGGAGACAGAGTTGTAGGTATCACTGAAGTAGCGCTGTGATAGGTAGGAGGAGAACCAGGAGAGAGCAGAATCTTGGAGGCCAAGGGAACAGTGTTTATTGACAAGGAGCGGGTGGTCAACAGTATCAAAGGCTGCAGAGAGGTCAAGTAGTAGGAGTATGGAGTAGTGGCTGTTGGTTTTAGCAGTTAGTAAATCATTAGTGAGTTTTAGTAGGGCAGTTTCCGTGGAGTGCTGCGAGCAAAAGCCAGACTGTAAGGCAGAGGCGTTGCTAGGGGGTGGCTATTGGGGCTATAGCCCCGAATCTGGCGCCCATAGCCCCGAGTCTCTTGCTGCAGGGTCCCTGTCTAACCAGTGGGTTGCGGCTGCTGCAACGTGGGGGCTGGCTGCATGAGAGAGGCAGAGGTGAGGAGAGAAGCGAGCGGGCGGACGAGCAGAGATGACATCTCTCTTCACAGCCGGGCCTCTTCAATTTGGGAGCAAGGTGTGGCAAGCAGCAGAGAGATGACATCATCTCTCACTGCCCGCCACACATCAGCACTCTTCTGCACTCACAGCACAGTGGAGTGGAGGTCACATGCTTCCTGTCATCGTGGAGCTCCACTTAGCAGCCAGACCCCCTTGCTTCAATGTCGGAGGTGCGCCGGGGAGCAGTGAGATGACATCATCTCTCACTGCCCACCCTACATCCCCGCTCTCCTGCTCTCACTAAATGGACCAGTGCTGTCAGCCTGCCACCAATGCAGCGTGAATGCACATTTGGTGGCACTGGCTGGCATGGCAAGTGACAATCCACATCAGTTGGCAGTGACAACACACATCTGGTGGCCGGTGACGTGGCAAGTGACAATCTGCAAATGGTGGCAGGAGATGTGGCAAGTGACAATATGCAAATGGTGGCAAGAGATGTGGCAAGTGACAATCTGAAAATGGTGGTAGGAGACGTGGTAAGTGACAATCTGCAAATGGTGGCAGGAGACGTGGCAATCTGCAAATGGTGGCAGGTGAAAGTGGCAAGTGACAATCCACATCTGGTGGCAGGCGACATGGTAAGTGACAATCCACATCTAGTGGCAGGTGACGGTGGCAAGTAACGCGCTGCATCTGGTGACAGGTGATGGTGGCAAGTGACACGCTGCATCTGGTGACAGGAGATGTGGCAAGTGACATGCCAAGGGCTCCCACTGATTCTGCAGTATGGTGAGTTGAACCACTTCATTATATATTAGAATGTAACATTAGAAATAATGCACTTCAATCACCCTGAAACCATATCAAACATGGTGCCACGATGATTGAAGCGCCAACACCAGCCATCGCTCGTGAAAAATTGCTTACCACAGGTCCCCCCCCCCCCCGCGGGCATGCAAAAATGTTGGAGACTGCTGCTATGGGCTCTAGCCCCAGATCTTTTGCAGGCCTAGCAACACCCCTGCTTTAAGGGGTCAAGAAGGTTTTTTTCACTGAGGTAGGAGCTAAGACGGTTGTAGACAGAAGATCAAGAACGTATCCTTCCCTAAGGATTTAGAAATATACTTGGTGATGGCCAAATGTGGCGTCATTATATACAGTAATCCAGTATGATGATGCACATTTGGCTCTGAACTGGGCCTTTAGCAATAGGGATGACATTCCCTTCATACAAAAGAAATTCTTAAGGATGATATTGGAATATTGTTTAACCCACAATTACTTCTGGTATGCGGGGAATTTCTACAGCCAGAAGACTGGAGTCGCAATGGGCGCCAAGTTTGCGCCAAGTCTGGTGAACTTATTCATGAGTGAATGGGAGGACAAATGGGTATATCTAAATAGGAGGAAAGAATTAATGTTCTACCAACGCTATATAGATGACCTGTTGATTATATGGCAGGGCACGGAGTCATCATTAGTTCAATACTCCCAATGGCTCAATAGTAATACCAACAACATTAAATTGAAATTTAATTGGAGCTGTGAGCAGATACATTACATTGATGTCATGATAATGAAAGGAGAGAACCAACTTCATACTAAAGCATATTTCAAAAGCACAGACCGCAATAGCTATATTCCGGTACAGAGTGGACACCATCCACAGTGGTTAAGGAAAATACCTAAGGGCCAGTTTATGCGGATACGCCGAAATTGTACCTCTGATGTTGATTACTTTACCTAAGCAGAACACATAAAACAACGGTTCATAGAAAAAGGCTACAAGACCCAACCTCTAGACAAATTGATTAAAGAGGTGGGCCGTAATTCACAGGACTCCTGTTTGGTTCCTAAAGTAAGGAGACAGGACTCCAGACATGAATGGGGCTTTATAAGTGGTTTTCACGAACAGTATCGTGAAATCGAGGCAATTATTAAGAACCACTGGAACATACTATGTATGGATAAGGTGCTAAGTAAAATGTTACCAAAAAACCCTCCATTCATATATAGAAAAATGCTCTCGTTTGGTGACCAAGTGGTGAAAAAAGTTCTTGATCCCTCAACCAGAACCAAAATGTTTTGGGACCGATCAGGTTTCTATGCCTGCAGAAAATGTAAAGCGTGTCAGCAAGTAGCAACTCATTTGAGAGGCCTAACAAGCTTCGTATCAACAGCGAATGGTAAAGAATTCCAAATTAAAGAATTTATTTCATGTATGTCCACTCATGTAGTGTATGCCTGGAATGTCCGCGTGGTCTCATGTATATCGCACGCATAAAAAGAACACTGGGCAAAAGGGTATCAGAGCACATTTACAATATCACGATAGGATACAAAGAACACAGCGTATCCTTACCTTTCAGGGAAAAACATGATAGAATTCCCATTGGCCTCAAATTCTGGGGCATAGACAAACTTCACCGCAAATGGAGAGGTGCCAATATGGATTTTAATTGCTTTATAAGCAATGTTTAAAGGTAATAGGCTCTACAGTTTTTTTCATTTTTTTTCATATTTTCTTATATGCATAACCCTTCATATGAAGGATTAAAGGTATCCTCTATTAGCCCCCTAGAGTTGTTATACTTTATCTTTTAATTATCAATTTTAACATTAGTATTTATGGCTGTTTTATTTATAGATATGTATTTTTTACTTAATGTGATTCTGTTTTTCATCCGCATAATGCAACTTTGCTTTTTAACTATGTCCACCAGGAGCTTGGAGCGACAAACTCCAGCTAAGGAAATAATACAATCACAGCAATATTGAGGAGGCAAACTATAGTGGTATTAGCAACTGCAATTAGTTAGAACCATTATGCAGACATTAATGTTGCCCCTCATAAATTTACATCCTTTGTAATAATATCTAAGGTTTGATCCAAGTAGATTGATAATTTTATTACAGTAAGATTATTTTAAATATATTATATAGATACAATACATATGTGGAATGACAGCATAACATTAATAATGTGTTATTATCCCATTCTAAGTTGGAGATAATCTTTAATGTAACAACATAATTTTATTAGAAAAAACTCAAAATGTATAGTATCTTATGTATGTAGTATTGTATTGTATCAGCCTATAACTATGGTGCTGATATAGAGAGAACCATAGCGAATGGATGGGATGCTGAGCGCCAGCTCTGCACTATCCACATAGGATAAATAAGGTTAAATAATTCAGTAGAGGTTGTAAAAATGTCCCATGTACCTGTACATGAAGCCTAAGATCCGTGGTATTTTGTCTGTAGGGCATTGGCTCAAACTTGTCTTGCATACACACGGTCACACAAACGTTGACCAACAATTACGAACGTTGTGACATACTACGTGATTTTTCAGCTCTTTAGCGCCACCCTTTGGGCTCCTTCTGCTAATTTCGTGTTAGTAGAAGTTTGGTGAGTGTTGATTCTCGCTTTTCATTTTGCACTTTTCATTTCGCACTTTTTAGCTCACACTTTTCATTTTGCACTTTCCAGTTCACGCTTTTCAGTTTGTTTCTGAATGGCTGTTCGTCAACCAGCCATGTTGCAGAGGCGATAACGTGTTGTTTATTATTGGCCTTGGAGTTATTGCTTTGACATTATTTTTTTGGTTGAATAATGATTTGATTTGGGATATTTTCTATATTTTTGGATGCATAAAATGCACTTTTTTGTTAAGTTCTATTGGCAGATAGCATGTCTAATTGTATTTGTTTTATTTTTTTAATGCACAATAAAAAAAAATTTGTAGAATAATACTTGGCTTTGTGTTTTACTTCAAATGCCACTTTGGTAATAGGCAGTTACATTTAAAAAAATACAATGTAAAATTGACAAGGGACACCAACATAGTTGTATCTTTGTTCTGAAAAACTAGGGGTTAATGGTTACATAGTTACATAGTAGGTGAGGTTGAAAAAAGACACAAGTCCATGAAGTCCAACCTATGTGTGTGATTATGTGTCAGTATTACATTATATATATTTATAATTTTATTTTGCGGTCATTCAGGTGCTTATCTAATAGTTTCTTGAAGCTATCAATGCTCCCCGCTGAGACCACCGCCTGTGGAAGGGAATTCCACATACTTTCCGCTCTTATAGTAAAGAACCCTCTACGTAGTTTAAGGTTAAACCTCTTTTCTTCTAATTTTAATGAGTGGCCGCGAGTCTTGTTAAACTCTCTTCTGCGAAAAATTTCTATTGTAGGGTCACCAGTATTGTATTTGTATATTGAAATCATATCCCCTCTCAAGCGTCTCTTCTCCAGAGAGAATAAGTTCAGTGCTCGCAACCTTTCCTCATAACTAAGATCCTCCAGACTCTTTATTAGCTTTGTTGCACATCCTTCCTGAGGACTGGCACCCAGAACTGGACAGCATACTCCAGGTGCTGCCGGACCAGAGTCTTGTAGAGTGGGAGAATTATCGTTTTATCTCTGGGGTTGATCCCTTTTTTAATGCATGCAAATATTCTGTTTGCTTTGTTAGCAGCAGCTTGGCATTGCATGCCATTGCTGAGCCTATCATCTACTAGGACCCCCAGGTCCTTTTCCATCCTAGATTCTCTCAGAGGTTCTCCCCCCCAGTGTATAGATTGCATTCATATTTTTGCCACCCAAATGCATTATTTTACATTTTTCTACATTAATCCTCAATTGCCATGTAGTTGCCCACCCCATTAATTTGTTCAGATCTTTTTGCAAGGTTTCCACGCCCTGCGGAGAAGTCATTGCCCTGCTTAGCTTAGTATCGTCTGCAAATACAGAGATTGAACTGTTTATCCCATCCTCCAGGTCGTTTATGAACAAATTAAATAGGATTGGTCCCAGCACAGAACCCTGGGAAACCCCACTACCCACCCCTGACCATTCTGAGTACTCCCCATTTATCACCACCCTCTGAACTCGCCCTTGTAGCCAGTTTTCAATCCATGTACTCACCCTATGGTCCATGCCAACGGACCTTATTTTGTACAGTAAATGTTTATGGGGATCTGTGTCAAATGCTTTTGCAAAATCCAGATACACCACATCTATGGGCCTTCCTTTATCTAGATGGCAACTCACCTCCTCATAGAAGGTTAATAGATTGGTTTGGCAAGAACGATTCTTCATGAATAAAAGTAAAAGTGAAATGCAGCGCTAAAAATGATAACCAGGATGCCCCTGTTGAAGTCCATGTGGACGAAACGTGTCGGTGAGCCTTACTCTTTCCTACACTTGATCTTATTGTTTTACACGTGATCACATTTTTATATAGTTTGTTGATTATTGGTTATATCCAATAAAATACGTCATTTGATCTGCACTATTGGCGTCCTATCTATCTTTTTGGGAACCATCCATGCTCTGGAGACTTGTTTGTGGTGGAGAATTCCCTCTCGGGCTTCTGAACGGACAGTCGTGATGTGGACTATAGAGGATAGATCCCCCTCGAGATCCGGGATTTCCAGGACCAACCATCGTCCATTAAGGATCTCAGAGCCTGTTTGATTCGGTGTCACCGGCATCTGAATCCACTCCTGCTGGTAAGCGTATTCCATCTATTCACTTCCAATGATCGTACAACTCATGATATACAAGAGAAGATTTCTACATCAGTCCAACATTCATATTTAGCCTATGTTTGGGGCTCTCTTGTATCAGATTCATAGCCATACATTGGGACTTTACTATATCCCGTCTAATATTCAATTTTTTGGTATTATGCTTCATGTGTTTCAGCTATGTATATATTGTTAATGGTCACCATGTCTGATGTGCATTTTACCATTGGTTATCATTTTTAGCGTTGCATTTCACTTTTACTTGTGTTTACAATATTGGTCATATTTTATGTAGCTGCTTTTCACATCGGGTTAGTGCAGTGTTATAAATATTTTCTTTGAGATTCTTCATGAATCCATGCTGATTACTGCTAATGATACAGTTCTTATTACTAAAATCTTGTATATAGTCCCTTATCATCCCCTCCAAGAGTTTACATACTATTGATGTTAGGCTAACTGGTCTGTAATTCCCAGGGATGTATTTTGGGCCCTTTTTAAATATTGGTGCTACATTGGCTTTTCTCCAATCAGCTGGTACCATTCCAGTCAGTAGACTGTCTGTAAAAATTAGGAACAACGGTCTGGCAATCACTTGACTGAGTTCCCTAAGTACCCTCAGATGCAAGCCATCTGGTCCCGGTGATTTATTAATGTTAAGTTTCTCAAGTCTAATTTTAATTCTGTTAACCATGGAGGTGCTTCCTGTGTTGTGTCATGAGGATAAACACTGCAGTTTTGGTTACTGAAGCCCCCCGATTCACTCGTGAAGACTGAGGAGAAGAATAAATTCAATACCTTCGCCATCTCCCCATCCTTTGTAACCAGATGTCCTTCCTCATTCTTTATAGGGCCAATATGGTCTGTCCTCCCTTTTTTACTGTTTACATAATTAAAGAATTTCTTGGGATTTTTTTCTCTCCTCCGCTATGTGTCTTTCATATTCGATCTTAGCCGTCCTAATTGCACCTTACATTTCTTGTTGCATTCTTTATAAAGTCTGAATGCTGAGGATGATCCCTCAACCATGTATTTTTTGAAGGCCTTCTCCTTTGCTTTTATATGCATTTTTACATTGGAGTTAAGCCATCCAGGACTTTTGTTCGCTCTTTTAAATTTATTACCCAATGGGATACATTGGCTAATGTCCTTATTTAATATGCTCTTAAAGCATACCCATCCCTCCTCCGTATTCTTTGTTCCTAATATTTTATCCCAATTTATGCCTTTTAGCAAGGTTTGTAGTTTAGGGAAGTTGGCTCTTTTGAAATTCAGTGTCTTTGTATTCCCTTTAGGTTTCCTATTTGTGTGATTTATACTGAAACTAATTGACCTGTGATCGCTGTTACCTAAAGTGCCCCGTATTTCCACATCCGTGATCAGGTCTGTATTGTTGGTAATCAGTAGATCCAGTAATGTTTTATTTCTAGTTGGTCCGTCTACCATCTGACCCATAAAATTGTCCTGCAAGACATTAAAGAACTGGCGAGCTTAAAAAGAATGCGCGGTTCCCTCCGCCCAGTCTATGTCTGGATAATTAAAATCCCCCATTATAACACTTCCAATCCTTGCTGCTAATCCAAATTGTGATAGGAGATCTGTCTCCACTTCCTCCCTCAGGTTAGGGGGCCTATAGCATACTCCCAGTATTATTTTCCCCTTAGCTTCATCCCTTTGGAGCTCTACCCATAAGGATTCCACCTCCTCCCTAGCTCCCTCAGCGATGTCATCTCTCACATTTACTTGTACATTATTCTTTATATATAGGCATACCCCTCTCCCTTTTTTACCCTCTCTATCCTTGCGGTATAGGGTATACCCTTGAATGTTTGCCAGCCAATCATGAGAGCTGTTGAACCAGGTCTCTGAAATTCCCACAAAATCCAAATCCTCCTCGTACAACAGTATCTCTAGTTCACCCATCTTGTCCGTCATGCTCCTGGCATTGGTGAACATGCCACATAGTTTAGACCGGTCGCATACTGTCCTCGTATTGGGTGTTTCGAGATTGCAACTAGGACTTGCTACTATACTTACCTTGTGTTTTTGTGCTTTGGTTAACCTACCACTAATGCCCCTAATACTACCCTCTGGAACATCTTCCACGCTGGCTATCTCTACCTCTGGACCCTCCCCCCCATTGCCTAGTTTAAAAACCCCTCTAACTTTTTGGCCATCTTCATTCCCAGCAGATCTGCACCCTCCTCATTTAGGTGCAGCCCGTCCCTTCTATAGTAACGGTTATCGACTGAGAAGTCGGCCCAGTCCTCCAGGAACCCAAACCCCTCATTACTACACCAGCTCTTCAGCAACTTGTTTACTTCCCTAATCTCCCTCTGCCTTGCTGGTGTGGCTTGATGTACCGGTAGTATTCCTGAGAATACTACCTTGGAGGTCCTTTTCCTCAATTTAGCTCCTAAGTCCCTAAAATCGTTCTTTAGGACACTCCATCTGCCTCTGACTTTGTCAACGTGCACCATGACAGCCGGGCCTTCCCCAGCCCCTCCCAGTAATCTGTCCACAAGATCCGTGATGTGCCGAACCCGAGCGCCCGGTAGACAACATAGTGTTCGGCGCTTCAGGTCTTGGTTACAGATTGCCCTCTCTGTCCTTCTAAGAATTGAGTCCCCTACCACCAGAATCTGTCTTTCCTTTCCCTTCGCTGCCCCCCCACTCTCACTGGAGGAGTTCTTCCCCCGGCAGCTAGGAGAGTCCCTCAGATCCAGCAGTGCTGGTCCCTGACTGGTTTCACCAATGTCACTCAATGGAGCGTACTTTTTGGGATGCTCCAGTCCTGAATCGGCCTCCCTGGCACTTCCCCCTCTACCCTTCCTGTCACCCATCTACTCTTTGCTAGTACCTGTACCTCTTTGTCTCCACCCGCCTCTGTGCTGGCCCCTTCCGGCAACTGCCATGTACGTTCCTGGCTCTCCTTTAGTATGGAGGGACTTCTCAGTGCTGACAGCTGCTTCCACAGATTCAGAACCTGGGCTTCCAGGGAAACAATGTGCTTACATTTTGCACAGCAGTATTCGCCCTCGATCGGATGATCAAGGAACGCATACATGCAGCAAGATGTACAAAGAGTCGCATCTCCACATCCGCCCGGCATCGTACCTATTAAATTTAGTGAGGATTGGGGATTTTACCCTGTTCAAATTACCTAACAGCTAGCTTCCTGGCACTAATACTCAACACAATACACAGGTACTCAAGACAATACACAGGTACACAACAAAATACACAGGTACTCACAGACCTACGTGCACTCGCAAAACACAGGTATACAGGACACAATACACAAGTACTAACGATTCACACACACACTACTCAGACAACCCTCAGGTACTTACACTACACAGGTACTATGACCCCTGTTATAACCTCCTGTTTTAAACTCTGTTTTTTAACTCACCACTTAGACCAGTTCCACTTACACAGAGTTCCAACAGCCTCACAATGAGCAGGCTCACTTATGAGTCCTACACAAAGTTATATAGGCCTCAAGCACCTGTGAGCAATTAACCACTCCCCTTAATTGTTAGTCTGAAACCAAAGAAGAAAAAAAAAACTATTTAAAAAGGTGACAGAAAAAGGTGATTGAAAAGCTAAAAGGAAAAGCCCCAAAAATGCAACCCAGCAAACAAAAAGTAAGACTTGTTGCCTCTCCCTCTGGTTTTTAACTCACCACTTAGACCAGTTCCACTTACACAGAGTTCCAACAGCCTCAGAATGAGCAGGCCTTGTGGTAACTTGCCCAAATTAAAAAAAAAACAAAAAAACATAATATTATTCTTGATATCACTAGAAAAAAAAGCCTTTGAAAATGTGTTTGCAATAACTCCATCAGTATCACTAGCAAAGCAGCTTCATTCATATCCCATTAATGAAGAAGAGAATGTGCGCTGCATTTCGAGATTTCATAATTTGCCGTGTCACGAATGTAAATTCTCCATTAAGAATGCTAGTTTACAAGACCGACTGCTTCTGGCTTGTCCTTGCTTCCGAGCATGCGTGTTTATACTTTGAAAACAAAAAAGACAAACAAAGGCGCCTCTAAGTGCAGAAGAAAAACAAGTTTAATGCCCCAACTGGGTTCAAAAAGCACTTACAGGATAAAAGATGTAAACGGGCACTTCATGGATTAGGCTGCATTGGAAAGGGTCACGGTGGAAGGAGGCATGCAGAGCGGATGGATGTTGTAACTGACAGCAGCAGCGTGGAACACAGGGAGCCGCTGTGAAGCCGGCGTACTCAGCAAGGAGAGACGACGTGACCGGAAGTGATGTCATGTCACGTCGTCTCTCCTTGCTGAGTACGCCGGCTTCACAGCGGCTCCCTGTGTTCCACGCTGCTGCTGTCAGTTACAACATCCATCCGCTCTGCATGCCTCCTTCCACCGTGACCCTTTCCAATGCAGCCTAATCCATGAAGTGCCCGTTTACATCTTTTATCCTGTAAGTGCTTTTTGAACCCAGTTGGGGCATTAAACTTGTTTTTCTTCTGCACTTAGAGGCGCCTTTGTTTGTCTTTTTTGTATTCCCACAGACCTTGCTTCAGTCTTTTAAAGTCGCAGCCCTTTGTGCTTAAGATTATCATCCCAAAACCTGTATCACTTCCACCAGCACCTTCATGTTTATTTTGGACTGCCTTGCATAGAGACATTATCTAGGCTACGCTAGCCCTGTGCGCCCTAAACATATTTTTCGTGTTTATACTTTGGACTTTTGTCCGACGGACTTGTGTTCACACGCTTGGAAAATCCAACAACACACATTTGTCCGTCCAACATTTGCATAACATTGTAAAAAAATGTTTAGGGACACTTTTTTGGCTGTGGGCGGAGTCACATTATAATTAGGGGTTGGGGCATGCATTTGTAGGCATGGCATAGAGAAAATGTGGCGCGCATAGGGAGCCGCAGCAAAAAGTGGGTGTGGTTTAAAGGGGTGTGGTTAGAGTCTTAGATGAATGAGGGATGGAGAGGGAAAAGGGGAAAGGGGGAAGAGGGATGGAGGGACAGCAGCCCCAGATCCTACACCACATTAGAAATATGTGTATTCTAAAGTTTAACAATCAGCAGATAAAGATACTCCAAACACCTGGTGTTAGTGCTTCAATCATCCCGGCGCCATGGTTGTTATGGTGGCAGGATGATTGAAGCGCATCATTTTTATTATAACATTGTAATATAGAATGAAATCATTCGACTCATCATAATGCAGAATCAGTGGGACCCCTGAGTGTGTCACCTACCACATCACCTGCCACCAGATGCCATCAGGAGTCCATCCTTACATCAGGTGCCACCAGCAGAGTCCGTCCTCACACCAGGTGCTCCCAGCAGAGGCCATCCTTACATCAGGTGCCCCCAGCAGAGTCCGTCCTTGCATCAGGTGCCCCCAGCAAAGTTCAACCTTGCATCAGGTGCCCCCAGCAGTGGAGCCCCTCCTCACATCAGGTGTCCCCAGCAGAGTCCGTCCTTACATCAGGTGTCCCCAGCAGAGTCCGTCCTTACATCAGGTGTCTCCAGCAGCGGAGCCCCTTCTTATATCTGGTGTCCCCAGCAGTGGAGCCCCTACTTACATCTGGTGTCCCCAGCAGCGGAGCCCCTTCTTACATCTGGTGTTCCCAGCAGTGGAGCCCCTTCTTACATCAAGTGTCCCCAGCAGTGGAGCCCCTTCTTACATCTGGTATTCCCAGCAGCGGAGCCCCTTCTTACATCAAGTGTCCCCAGCAGCGGAGCCCCTTCTTACATCAGGTGTCCCCAGCAGCGGAGCCCCTTCTTACATCTGGTGTCCCCAGCAGCGGAGCCCCTTCATACATTTGGTGTCCCCAGCAGCGGAGCCCCTTCTTACATCTGGTGTCCCCAGCAGCGGAGCCCCTTCATACATTTGGTGTCCCCAGCAGCGGAGCCCCTTCTTACATCAGGTGTCCCCAGCAGCGGAGCCCTTTCTTACATCTGGTGTCCCCAGCAGCGGAGCCACTTCATACATCTGGTGTCCCCAGCAGCGGAGCCCCTTCTTACATCTGGTGTCCCCACCAGCAGAGCCCCTTCTTACATCTGGTGTCCCCAGCAGTGGAGCCCCTTCTTACATCTGGTATTCCCAGCAGCGGAGCCCCTTCTTACATCAAGTGTCCCCAGCAGCGGAGCCCCTTCTTACATCAGGTGTCCCCAGCAGCGGAGCCCCTTCTTACATCAGGTGTCCCCAGCAGCGGAGCCCCTTCTTACATCAGGTGTCCCCAGCAGCGGAGCCCCTTCTTACATCTGGTGTCCCCAGCAGCGGAGCCCCTTCATACATTTGGTGTCCCCAGCAGCGGAGCCCCTTCATATATCTGGTGTCCCCAGCAGCGGAGCCCCTCCTTATATCAGGTGTCCCCAGGCAGTGGAGTCCCTCCTTTACATCCGTGTCCCCAGTGCAGCAGAGCTCTCCTTTACATCTGTGTCCCCAGTGCAGCAGAGCCCTCCTTTACATCTGTGTTGTGCAGCAGAGCCCTCTTTTACATCCATGTACCCAGTGCAGCAGAGCCCTCCTTCCCTCCTTTACATCTGTGTTGTGCAGCAGAGACCTCCTTTACATCCGTGTCACCAGTGCAGCAGAGACCTCCTTTACATCCGTGTCCCAAGTGCAGCAGAGCCCTCCTTTACATCTGTGTCCCCAGTGCAGCAGAGCCCTCCTTTACATCCGTGTCCCCAGTGCAGCAGAGACCTCCTTTACATCTGTGTACCCAGTGCAGCAAAGCCCTCTTTTTACATCCGTGTCCCCAGTGCAGCAAAGCCCTCCTTTACATCTGTGTCCCCAGTGCAGCAGAGCCCTCCTTTACATCTGTGTTGTGCAGCCGAGCCCCCCTTTACATCTGTGTCCCCAGTGCAGCAGAGCCCTCCTTTACATCCGTGTCCCCAGTGCAGCAGAGCCATCTTTTACATCCGTGTCCCCTGTGCAACAGAGCCCTCCTTTACATCTGTGTCCCCAGTGCAGCAGAGACCTCCTTTACATCTGTGTCCCCAGTGCAGCAGAGACCTCCTTTACATCTATGTTGTGCAGCAGAGCCCTCCTTTACATCTATGTTGTGCAGCAGAGCCCTCCTTTACATCTGTGTTGGGCAGCAGAGCCCTCCTTTACATCTGTGTTGTGCAGCAGAGCCCTCCTTTACATCTGTGTTGTGCAGCAGAGTCCTCCTTTACATCTGTGTTGTGCAGCAGAGCCCTCCTTTACATCTGTGTTGTGCAGCAGAGCCCTCCTTTACATCTGTGTCCCCAGTGCAGCAGAGCCCTCCTTGTCCCCAGCAGCGGCGACCATCTCCTTCATGTGCAGCGGCAGCTACACAGTTCCCGGCTTCCAAGTGTGTTCAGTGGAGAGAGGAGGGGCCTCCGATCTATCCGTGCAGCCAATAGGCTTCCGTGTACAAGAGAATACTTGTACACCGAAGAGAGAAGACTATTGGCTTCCCCTACTCTCTCCACTGAACACAAGGGGAAATATACTGGCAGAGGCGACGGCGGCCATTT
This sequence comes from Lithobates clamitans, assembly GCA_037952925.1. NCBI lineage: Eukaryota > Metazoa > Chordata > Amphibia > Anura > Ranidae > Lithobates > Lithobates clamitans. The sequence goes on from JBBGZY010000044.1 coordinate 6,484,363, forward strand.
TTTTGTAGCCGGTCTGTTGTTTTATTCCTAAAACATTCCTGATTTTCCCGGGACAAAAGCAAAATCCCGGGAAATTAATCGGGACGAGCTCTAATCGGGATGAGGGTCCCAAAATCGGGATTGTCCCGGGAAAATCGGGACTGTTAGCAGTATGCATTTAATGGTGGAAAGTCCGACAATTGTCCGATGGAGAATACACACGGTTGGATTTTCCACCAACAGCCTGTCATCACACATTTCCCGTCGGAAAGTCCGATCATGTGTACAGGGCTTTAGACCAGTGTTTTTATGTGGGTCCATGCTGAAGAGACTTCTCTCACTTCCTGGGTGTTGTCTTCTCCATAGGTGTGCAGACTGCACTAGAAAGCTGACAGAGGCTGTTACCAAGGAAAGTATTTTGGTTGTTCGGAGTTGGCGAGGGGTTATCTCCTGCACCAGTCCTGACTCTATGGTATTAATAATACAAAGCGCCAGTCTCCTGACACGTTGGGACAGTTTACCCGCCAGCTCCAGTCATCGACTCTCGGGCGACACATTGGCTGCTGCGTCTGTCACTCAACCAATCCCGCCTGGGCTCAGTCAACCCGGGCCGGTGCTGCGCCTGCGCAGTACGGGGCGGACACTATCCGATGGGGGGGACAGTTCTCGACAGGACACCGGCACGTCAGTCAGTGTGAGTGACACGACACCCAGCCAATCCCATCTCAGAGGCGCGCTCCCGGGGACACACCGTGAAGCCGAACTCTTTGCAGGCCTCTGCCATCTTTGATCCCGCCTCTGTTACGGGACTGTACGTGAACCAGGCTGAGCTCGGCGCCTCCCTGCCTCCTAGGCCCCGCTGTCCTGCAGCTCGCAGACTTGGAGCACATCTGGCAGACGACGGGCCGCCGGTGCTGGGCGGGGACACCCGGGGGCGCTCACGAACACGCTGAGGCGGATTCCCGACACAGGCTTGTGCGCGCCCCCGCCTCCCTTCCTAGCCGCCGCTGCTGCAGCAACGACCCGGGCGCGTGGCTTTAGGAGGGTGCACCGGGCACCGGAGACTTCACCGGCCTCAACACCCGAGACGGCAACATGGCGAGCGCTTCGTACCACATCTCCAACCTGCTGGAGAAGATGACGTCCAGCGATAAGGACTTCAGGTGAGCGGGCTGCCCGCTGCAGTCTTCCCTCTAGCACGGCCATGAGGGCGGGCCGGGTGCTGCTCCTGCTCTGGCTGGAAAGCACAGTGAGGCCTAACTGTCACTGGGGAGGCGCTAGGCCGTGTGCTGAGTGCGGTGTCACTGGGAATGGGCCCAGCCGTCCTATCCTGCAGTATGGGGCCTGACACTGGGCATTGGGCTCTGCCTGCAACTGAGCAGGCCGGATCTGCAGTGCATTGTGTCCCTGTATACACACACACAGCATTGGGCAGCTGATGATCCAGGGACAATTGTAGAGTCTGTCACATGTCAGCAGACCTGTATAGCATTGTATACATCTTATCAATGGTTGGCGATGTACTCAGTGATTGCTGGTGCTTTGGATCTCAGGGGACACTTGTATGATCTGAGAGTTCTATGGATGCATCAGTCTGGGAAAAGCACAGGAATGACAGTGTGGCAAATGTTATAGTTTTGCAGCTAGTGTACACAGTTGGGATATGGCCTCTTTCGATTATTGTGCACTGGGATGTCAAAGCGATTTTTGTCTGATAATCATGCTATACTTGCCTGCTCTGTGCAATGGTTTTGCACAGAGTGGCCCCGATCCTCTGTTTTGGGGTCCCCGGCAGCGATCTTGGCTCTAACTCCTCTTCTGAGTGCTTGCTAAGGGGGGCACGCTTGCAGGCTCGATGCTGAGCTGGGCTGTGTGTGTCCATAGGTGTGCACACACAGCGCGGCTTGGCCCGCTCCCTCATCACTGGATTTGAGTGACAGTACCAGGAGTCAATGGCTCTTGTTATTGCAGAATTTCCTATTAGAGGGAGAGGGGAGAAGAGCTGCTGCAGAAGGACACAGCGCTGGATAGAGATTGGGTTCAGGTGAGTGTTTAAAGTGATTAAACAAATAAAGTAAGGTAGAAAATCCAAGAAGGTAACGCCGCTCCAGGTGATCCCAATAAAATGGATCCGGATATGCTTAGTGCAAGCCACAGCTCACCACCGGAGTAATAGGAAAAGAAGAAACATCTGCACACCGGCAATAACGATCCAACGTATATTTATTCAAACAAAATAGTACTCACGACTGCCAACCAAGACAAGAAGAGGTTTGAAGAAGCACTATTGCCGTGTGAAACGCGTCACCGCTCCATTGTTATTGTCTTGGTTGGCAGTCATTAGTACTATTTTTTTGTTCTAATCTACGTTGGATCGGTATTGCCGGTGTGCAGCTGTTTCTTCTTTTCCAGTTAAAGTAAGGTGCTGCTTCTTATTTTGCACAAAATGTAAGTGCGACTGTTTAGCCAAACTGAGCAATACTCTGTTCATCATCCTCCTATTTAGAACACAATACAACTTAAATGAGCCAGCCATCTAAGGGCCCTTTCACACGGGCTTTCCAATCACATCCGTTTGTCAGTTTTGCAGGTGGATCTGATCGGAAATGCCATTCACCCCTATGGAGCGGCTGATGTCAATGGTGACATGTCCACTGACACCTGCTGCTATCTGATCCTATCCATGAAATCCAGATGGATGGTGACTCTATTTTCCATCCGTCTGGCGGTCCGTTTTCATCCGATCTCCCCATAGAGGAGAGCGGGACTCTGATAGGTCCATCTCAGCACAGTGAGCGGAGACAGACCTGTCATCCACATGAGCAGATCGTCCACCACCCCCCCCCCCCGCGCTCTCTGAGCAAAGGGCCGGGCAGACTGCCCGTGTGGGAGAGTCCTTACAGTGTTAAATGCAATGATTGTGCACACTTAGTGTCAAACTTTTATGTAATCTGCTTCAAAATATCCCCTGTGCACCAAAGTCAAAAGTTCAGTAAAGTTCCATCCACTGTGTCTTGTGAGCAACTGTGAGACCTTCTCAGCTCTCCAAAGTGATCCACCACATGTGTTTTAGGGGGACACTCGCCAGATCTTTTTGGCCATATAGATCTAAACAGCCTTGTAATGAGGTTGGGTCACTGCTGTTAAATCCTGCGATCCTGGCATTGCGCTCGTCGGAGCTGTCTACCTCCGATACGGGCAAACAGTTACTGAATTGTTGGAAGAATCAATGAACTCCGACAGCGCTCATCAGTGCCCTTACATTTCATTGAGAATTACAAGCCCTCTGCCACGGTGGCAGATGGTAATTGTAGTTCACGGGAAACTGAATAAATGACAAAGCTATGTGCATGGAGCCCCAAACAGCTGTGCTGTTTTTAAAATTGTGACAGCAGGTGTGGAGAGAAGATTCCCCGCCCACTGTCAGAGTGGGGAGCACTGACAAAGTGAGGTGATTGTATAAGAGCATGTTACACCCTAAATATGGGTGTAACGTGCCTAAAAGTGAACTTATCCTTTAAACCTAACTACTTTAAAATTTCCCCCCCCCCCTCCTAACACCTATTCCGACTAACCTGTACAAGAAAGATGCATATAATAGTATTATTATTATACAGGATTTATATAGCGCCGACAGTTTACACAGCGCTTTACAACATTAGTACAATTCAATACAGGTGGAATCAGAGCCCTGCTTGTTAGAGCTTACAATCTAGGCATATACTTTATTTTCTGTCCAACTCAAGTCACATAATCCCACTCCCGTGTGTCAACCAGCGCAGCTGCAGGGGAGATGAGGGAGCGCAACCTATTGGTGAGATCACTGGCTGTGCGCTTTCCTCTCCCTTGCAGTGCTGCTGGCAGATGCAGGGTAGGTCATGTAACTGGACGGAGCCGCTGATAATAGGTATGTTTAGACAGCTTTCTCACATGGTTAACAAGCATAGGTGTTACGAGGGTGAAGGGGACAGTTTTATGTATAGTTAGTGTTAAGCCTGAAATTCCACCTTTAAAGAGGTGTTCCAGCCTGGGGGAAAAAAATAAAATAAAAGTCAGCAGCTACAAATACTGTAGCTGCTGACTTTTAATATAAGGACACTTGCCTGAGCAGGGAGCCCGCAATATCTGCACCCCAAGCCGATCTGTCCATTGTCGTCAGGTGCAGGCGCTGGCATTGCACGTAAAGCCTCGCAACACAATCAGATTTTCGGATGATCGTTCATCCATTTTTTTTTTTTTTTTTTTTTGGTACATGCTTGTCTCATTTAGAAAGTGAAGAGGTTACTCACCAGATGAAAATTCTCGTACGACAGAATTTAACTTCAGAAGTGACGTCATGTTTTGAATAGTTTTGTATGTATTCTTTCATTTCTCAGCATGCGTAGTCTTGCTCTTATGATTTATTAATTTTTTTTCTGACGAAAACCATGCTAATTAAACAAAAATCGGATATTGTGTTCACATCCGACAAAAAATTTATAGTCTGCACATACAGCTTTTGATGTACGAAAAATCGGAATCGGCTGTCAAAAGCACCATACTAACGATCAAAAAATCGGCAGATTATTTGGACCAAATTTTACTTCTGATTTCCGTATCGTGTGTACGGGTCTTAAGGGAAACCGGTAGTGAAGCCTTCAGGCTACACAGCCGGTTTCCAACTGCGCATGTGCGAGTCGCGCTGTTCTTCCTGAATGGTCCTGTGGTTTTCTGGGACACAAACAGGTCCCAGAAGGCAACGCGGAGGTGACATACTTCACTGCTGCGCCATGGAAGTCCCGGAAAAAGAAAAAACATACCAAAAAGGTATGAAAAGAAAAAAATTATCCAAAAACAGGGGGAAGGGGGGTGTTCTTTTGTTTCAAACAGAGTTCAATCTCTGCATGGAACTCCGCTTTTAGATAGATAAGTAGTTTTGTGTGTGTAATAGAGAGATATGTATCTATCTATGTCATACATACTTTTTTTTTTTTTCTCTTTTGCAGCCAACGTGTTGAATGGGGAGAAGAAAAAAAAAAAACTCCATTCCCACAAGCAAAGTATCAGACCAGTCGGGACAATGTATTCTGACAGTTCCAGAATACACTGATCAGAGACTGTAGCTGCTGATTGACAGTTTTCCAACTTGTCGGAACGACAGAAGTTGATCTAAATGATTTCTGTAGCGCAGGGACAGCCACACACTGATTGAAATTAAGCCAGTCCTTGCTGAATCAATTGCGTTTTGATCCATCTGTAGCTAGCTTTGTAAAATTTAAAGCGTGTGTGTGTGAATCCCTGCAACCTTAGTCACATCACTTACCTGTAACGAAATATGTCCCATGCTGTAAGCAGCTGTTTTCTGAAGAAATCTTCACTGCAGGGATGTCCAGTCTTTTTTTTCCTGGCTCTAATCTTCAGGCGCTGCAAAGAACAGTTGTGGGTCTTCAGGCAGAACAGCAGTACAGTTGGTCCTTTGGGGACACGCCTCCTCCTCTAGTGAGAAATATTATTTCATTGTTTACGCTGCTTTTAACACAACCTGTGAATGGTTGATAGTCAGATGTGTGACAGGATCCTCTCCATCATTCAGATAGTGTTATGATGGGTAAAAGAATGTTTCTCAGTGGAGATGGAGGCGGTATGCCTATTTAACCCCCACAGCTGTAGAAGTTAAGAGAGAGGAAGAGGACAGGGCATCCCTGCACATCATGGGACATACCTTCTTACAGGTAAGTTGTTTTACCAAAGCTATTAAGAAGAATTTTGTTTGCTAAACTTCACTTTTAAAGCATAAAAAAAAAAAAAAATAATAATAATTTTATTATTGTTTCCCTTACCTAATCCACCCTCCTCCATGGAGGCAAACTATCCAAGATTCAGCTGCCATAATTGCATCCAGTGCTGCAGTCTCCTCCTGACAGCTGTGCATTATTTTTTTTTCATTAGGAGCCTGAAAAGCATTGCACCCATGATCAGCAGATTGCAGGTGTAATCAAGACTCCTGCAGACTGTCAGTGTAAGTTGTCTGCTTGTACCTTGTACGGGCAGGCAGCTGCACACTGAATGGCAGCATCAATAAACTACTTATTGTGCTAACAGTGCCCTGGTAGTTCATTGAGAACTACAAGTCAACAGCTGCTAAAGCTGATGGCAGTTGTAGTTCTGTTCACTGATCTCTGTGAATGAATGATGCATCCAAGGGTGCGGAGCTCCGCTCAGCTGCATTTAGACCCCTTTCACACTGGGGCGTTTTTCGGGTGCTTTAAAAAAAGCGCCTGAAAGCAGCCTCATCTGCAATCCCAATGTGAAAGCCCGAGTGCTTTCACACTGGGGCGCTGCGCTGGCAGGGCGTCAAAAAAAGTCCTGCAAGCAGCTTCTTTGCAGCGCTTTCATGTTTTTGCCACCGGGATGGGTGCGCTGATGGCCCGAGCCCTTTCACACTGCCAGCGCCTGAAAAACGCCCCGGTGTGAAAGGGGTTTTAAGCGGCGCTTTACCAGCGTTTTTCGGGCGCTGGCAGTGTGAAAGGGCTTGGGCTTTCACATTGGGATTGCAGATGAGGCTTCTTTCAGGCGCTTTACTGTCCCTTTTTTTAACACTAAAGTGCCTGAAAAACAGCCTAGTGTGAAAGGGGTCTTAAATAAGAATTGTTAAAGCAAGTTCAGAGAGAAGATCCCTGGCTTGCTGTCACTAGAGGCGGTGGGTCAGGGAGAGGCTGCTGCAGTGGGAACATATAACATGTTCCCAAAAGTGAACTTGTCCTTTTAACCTTAAGGCCCCTTTCACACTGGGGCGGTAGGGGGCGTCGGCGGTAAAACAGCGCTATTTTTAGCGCTGTTTTACCATGGTATTCGGCCTCTAGCGGTGCGCTTTTAACCCCCCGCTGGCAGCCGAAAAAGGGTTAAAACCCCTCGTATAGCGCGGCTATAGCCGCGCTGTCCCATTGATTTCAATGGACAGGAGCGGTGAATACACCGCTCCAAAGATGCGGCTCGCAGGAGATTTTTTCTTCTCCTGCCAGCGCACCGCTTTAGTGTGCCCTCGGGCTTTCACACTGAACAAACAGCGGAGGCTGTTTAGGGGCAGTTTGCAGGCGCTATTTTTAGCGCAATAACGCCTGCGAACCGCCCCAGTGTGAAAGGGGCCTTAATAATGAACTTTAGAATTATTGTTCTTACTCTGGCATGAGCAGTAATATTTAATGTGTGTAGCGCAATTGACCTTTCGTGTGTAGTCTCCTCTGACATGTGCATTTATATTCGTGTATGGGGGTGGCAGGCTCAAAATCTTTTGGGGAGTAATTTTAAGGTGTAACTAAACCAAAAAGCAAACCTTTATTATATTGTAGCTTACAATTTCTTAGATGTGATAGCTGTATTAACTTTCTTGTTTAGGCTTGCTTTCTTTTATTTTCATCTGGTGATCAGCCAGTAAGTCTGTTTTTTAAAAGAACAAGCTCCCCAGCCGTTAGAAAAGAAACAAGCCATTTAACACTAGCTGGGGTGCTTACAATGATCAGCTTGTGTTTATGTCAAACCTTTATCCCAAAAAGGAAGAAAAACTGTTTGCTTTAACTGCTTATAAAGTAGGGTTGTCCCGATACCGATACTAGTATCGGTATCGGCACCGATACCGAGCATTTGCCCAAGTACTTGTACTCGGGCAAATGCTCCCGATGCTTCCCTCGATACCTGGAAGTCAGCTGTGATCGGCGCGTGGGGGAGTTACAAGATTCTCCCTCCGCGGCTTTCAGCTGCTTTAGTGACATACAGCGGTGATCGGTCACCGCTGACTGTCACTGCATCCTCCTCCGTGCCCCCTCCGTTCCTCTGTCCCCCTCCGCTCCTCTCTCCTTTTCTGTCCCCCTCCGTTCCTCTCTCCTCTGTGCCTTTCCGCTGTCCCCTCCGTTCCTCTCTCCTTCTCTGTGCCTCTCCGCTATTCCCTCTGTTCCTCTCTCCTTTTCTGTCCCCCTCCGCTGTCCCCTCCATTCCTCTCTCCTTCTCTGTGCCTCTCCGCTGTCCCCCTCCGTTCCTCTCTCCTTCTCTGTGCCTCTCCGCTGTCCCCTCCATTCCTCTCTCCTTCTCTGTGCCTCTCCGCTGTCCCCCTCCGTTCCTCTCTCCTTCTCTGTGCTTCTCCGCTGTCCCCCTCCGTTCCTCTCTCCTTCTCTGTGCCTCTCCGCTGTCCCCCTCCGTTCCTCTTTCCTTCTCTGTGCCTCTCCGCTGTCCCCCTCCGTTCCTCTCTCCTTCTCTGTGCCTCTCCGCTGTCCCCCTCCGTTCCTCTCTCCATCTCTGTGCCTCTCCGCTGTCCCCCTCCGTTCCTCTCTCCTTCTCTGTGCCTCTCCGCTGTCCCCCTCCATTCCTCTTTCCTTCTCTGTGCCTCTCCGCTGTCCCCCTCCATTCCTCTTTCCTTCTCTGTGCCTCTCCGCTGTCCCCTCCATTCCTCTTTCCTTCTCTGTGCCTCTCCGCTGTCCCCTCCGTTCCTCTCTCCTTCTCTGTACCTCTCCGCTATTCCCTCTGTTCCTCTCTCCTTTTCTGTCCCCCTCCGCTGTCCCCCTCTGTTCCTCTCTCCCTCTCTCCTTTTCTGTCCCCCTCCGCTGTCCCCCTCCGTTCCTCTCTCCTTCTCTGTGCCTCTCCGCTATTCCCTCTGTTCCTCTCTCCTTTTCTGTCCCCCTCCGCTGTCCCCTCCATTCCTCTCTCCTTCTCTGTGCCTCTCCGCTGTCCCCCTCCGTTCCTCTCTCCTTCTCTGTGCCTCTCCGCTGTCCCCTCCATTCCTCTCTCCTTCTCTGTGCCTCTCCGCTGTCCCCCTCCGTTCCTCTCTCCTTCTCTGTGCCTCTCCGCTGTCCCCTCCATTCCTCTCTCCTTCTCTGTGCCTCTCCGCTGTCCCCCTCCGTTCCTCTCTCCTTCTCTGTGCCTCTCCGCTGTCCCCCTCCGTTCCTCTCTCCTTCTCTGTGCCTCTCCGCTGTCCCCCTCCGTTCCTCTTTCCTTCTCTGTGCCTCTCCGCTGTCCCCCTCCGTTCCTCTCTCCTTCTCTGTGCCTCTCCGCTGTCCCCCTCCGTTCCTCTCTCCATCTCTGTGCCTCTCCGCTGTCCCCCTCCGTTCCTCTCTCCTTCTCTGTGCCTCTCCGCTGTCCCCCTCCATTCCTCTTTCCTTCTCTGTGCCTCTCCGCTGTCCCCTCCGTTCCTCTCTCCTTCTCTGTACCTCTCCGCTATTCCCTCTGTTCCTCTCTCCTTTTCTGTCCCCCTCCGCTGTCCCCCTCTGTTCCTCTCTCCTTTTCTGTCCCCCTCCGCTGTCCCCCTCTGTTCCTCTCTCCTTTTCTGTCCCCCTCCGCTGTCCCCCTCCGTTCCTCTCTCCTTTTCTGTCCCCCTCCGCTGTCTACTCCGTTCTGCTGTGCCTCTCCGCTGTCCCCTCCGTTCCCCCCTCCTTCTCTGTCCCCCTCAGTTCCTCCGTCCTCCTCCTCCTTCCTTTGTGAATGGACAGAGTCAGCTGACTCTGTCCATTCACATAACTGAAACATTGTAATCTGTGATTACGATGTGTCAGTTTATGAATGGAGAGGAGCCGCTGTCTTCTCTCCATTCATTCTCAGTGCAGCTGAGGCTGCAGAGAAAGGGACTGGGGAATCTCTATCCTCGGTCTCTTTCTCTGTCTCAAGAGGGAGATATCAGAGGTCTGTTAAGACCTCTGATATCTCACCAAAGCCCCCCAACAGGGCTGATTAAAAAAAAAAACACATATTGCAATAAAGAATAAAAAAAAATTATTGTAAAAAAAACACATACACCATTCACCCCCCCCCCCCCAAAAAAAAACCACTGTTAAAAAAAAACAAAAAAAAAAAACACTGTCACGTGACATAAAAAAAAAGTATCGGTATTCGGTATCGGCGAGTACTTGAAAAAAAGTATCGGTACTCGGTCCTAAAAAAGTGGTATCGGGACAACCCTATTATAAAGTATTAGCTGGACATTTGGCTTTGTTGTACTAGGATATTTTAATACACTAACACCCCCCCCCCTTCAGACTGACAATGCTGCCATCCAAATGTGCCCCCTGTGCTCCTTAATAAAGAGCATAGGCACTCTAATATAGGATATGTGTTACTGGCCAGATCATCAGGTGAAAACAGGGAAAAATAACTAAAGAAAAGAAAACTGATGCAGCCATAACCTCTAATGATTGGTAAGCTGCAATATACAATAGTGCATTTTTAGTTTTGTGTTTAACCACTTCAGCCCCGGAAGGATTTGCCCCCTTAATGACCAGGCAATTTTTTGCAATATGGCACTGCGTCGCTTTAACTGACAATTGTGAGACGTTGTACCCAAAGAAAATTGTTTTTATTTTTTGCACTATAAACAAAGACCGTCAATTTTTGAAAAAAAAAATTTTTTTTTACTTTTTGCTATAATACATATCCAAAAAAATATAATATAATATAAATATAAAAAACTAATTTATTTATCAGTTTAGGCCGATATATTTTCTACATATTTTTGGTTAAAAAAAAATCGCCATAGGCATATATTGATTGGTTTGCGCAAAAGTTATAGCATCTACAAAATAGGGGATAGATTTGTCTCCTTTATTTTTTACTAGTAATGGCGGCGATCTGCGATTTTTAGCGTTACTACGACATTGCGGCAGACAGATCGGACACTTGACACTTTTTTGGGGCATTGTCATTTATACAGCAATCGGTACTATAAATTGCCACTGATTACTGTGTAAATGTTAGTCAGGGGAGAGGTTAACACTAGGGGGCGATCAAAGAGGTTAAATGTGTTCCCTAGGTGTGTTCTAACTGTAGGGGAGATGGGCTGGCTGGAACATGACAGAGATCACTGTTCCCGATCACTGGGAGCAGTAGATCCCTGTCATGTCACCTGTCAGAACGGGTAATCGCCTTGTTTACGAAGGCAGCTCCCTGTTCTGCCTCTGTAATAGGCGACTTCTGTACCATGGCGCCGCAGTGAGGTACGTCACCTCCGCGTTTTTTTGTGGCCCCTCGTTGCCTTCTGGGACCTGTGTGTGTCCCAGAAAACGACAGGACCATTCAGAAAGCACAACTTTTTTTTTCAATTTTCTTTTTTTTTTCCCATTTGTTTTGCAAAAAAGAAAGCACCCAGTGGTGATTAAATACCACCAAAACAAAGCTTTATCTGTTTCAAAAAAAATCTAAAAGTTTCCTTTAGCAGTTGCATGACCAAGCAACTGTCAAAGTGTGACCACACAGAAAATTGGCCTGGGTAGGAAGGGGGTGAAAGTGCCCTTTGGTTAAAACTACTTCTTTCTCAATTCGGACATCCCTCAGTTTTTACCTTTTGCACAAATTGATCCCCTTTTTTTTTGTTTTTTTTGTTTTTGGGGCCTATCTCCAGTGCCCAGGACAGCGGATGCACACTAAACTGCAGTGGTTTAATGTGCGACAGTTGTCCATTTCGGTGGAAATGTGATGCACATTTCAGCGCATCACTTTTTGTTTCAACTATCTTTGAAGTTCACAAAAGTGACGCTTTATGTGACTGTTGAGCAGTGTGTTGTACTGCCATGTGATGCCTTCCTGTGCACTGCGATAAAATGCAGCATGTCTGCTCTTTATCGCAGCTCACTGCACAGCATCTCTGTGGCGCATTGCAGTGTGAAGTGGACTCGGAGAATAGTTTTCTGTGTGTCCTAGCGGTGATATGAATTCTTCCAGTGAGGTAAACTGCAGGTCTCCTACAAGCAGGGCTCTCCTAATGATCTGCTATTGACTTGTGCCTGTACTGTCTGCTTCTCGTAGATTTGTTCAAATTATTTTCGATCGATTCCACTTCTAACGTTTCGAAAATCGTTCGTTTTTTTTTTTTTTTGGTATATAATTTGCATTTCGAGAATCGAAATTTGCCCACTAACATTTCGAAAGTTGAACAGTCGAGTGCATCGAACGCTTTTTCAAATGATTTTCTATCCATGTATGGCCGGCATAAAGCTCTGTTTCCACTAGTATGACCTGTCATGCGACTTTGGACACAAAGTTGCATGACAAGTCACAGCCCATTGCTTTCAATGGCACCCGTTCCCATCTATGCGACTTTGAAAAGGTACCTGCACTACTTTTGATGCGACTTTGATCCAGAGTGTAAAGTTGGATCAAAGCCGCACTCAAAGTCGCACTCAAAGTCGCACTCTAAATCGCGCAATTTTGGGGTCGCAATAGTGGAAACATTACTTGTCATGTGAATTGGGACACATAGTAGCAATGACAAGTCACAGCCCATTAAATTTAATGGTACCCATTCCCATCTATGCGACTTTGAAAATCAGTGACTTTGAAAAGGTACCTGCTCTACTTTGATACAGAGTGTAAAGTCGCATCAAAGTAACACTCTAGCCTTAGCTATGTTTCCACTAGTGCGACTCCAAAGCTGTGCGATTTAAAGTGCCTTTGAGTGCAGCTTTGATCCAACATTACACTCTGGATCAAAGTAGTGTAGGCACCTTTTTAAAGTTGCATAGATGGGAACGTTTGCCATTGAAATCATTGGGCTGTGACTTCTCTTGCGACTTTGTGTCCAAAGTCACATGAAAAGTTCTACTAGTGGGAATTGAGCCTTAAACTCATAACTCACATGTAATGAGCAATAGAAATCGATCTGTACCCTTCCAAATGTTTAAAAATGTTCCTTTTGTACCTTATTTCTTTCATATTTTTTCCCAAGCTCCCTCTGCCATTCAGCTGGGCGTGTGCCTCACAGTGCCATAGAGAAACAACCACGTTTTTGTACACTGTAATCTATCTTACAGTTTCTAACAAACATAACATACTTCCAAAGCCCTCTCCTTAAACTGCTATATGGTCTTGGCCACCATGCTGCAGCTCAGTTTCAGGGTCTTGGCAATCTTCTTATAGCCTAGGCCATTTTTATGTAGAGCAATTCTTTTATTCAGATCCTCAGAGAGTTCTTTGCCATGAAGGGGACATGTTGAACTTCCAGTGACCAGTATGAGAGAGTGAGAGTGATAACACCAAATTTAACACACCTGGGAGTGTACTCACTTTTGTTGCCAGCGGTTTAGACATGAATGGCTGTGTGTTGAGTTGTATTGAGGGGGCAGCAAATTTACACTGTTATACAAGCTGTACACTCACTACTGTACATTATAGTAAAGTGTCATTTCTTCAGTGTTGTCACATGAAAAGTTTTATAATAAAATATTTACAAAAAATGTGAGGGGTGTACTCACTTTTGTGGGACACTGTATAGCCACAAAATAATGTGTGTATCTCCACAAATGAACAAAAAAAATCAATTGGTGCAATATGTCCATCTGTGATGATCTGTCCATCCAATTACAATATTTCCAGTACATGCAAAGAAAAGTGTATTCTCCCAAAGAAAAGGACCCATGGAACCCCAAACGGTGCCACCTCACCTTAATAGTTGACTCTATTCACCAGGCTATCCTCCAGGCAACAAGTCTTCAGCCCAATTACACTACCGTCTCCAAAAATGCTCTCTGGCACAAGCAAGATTTAACTGGATCCCACAATTTATGCTCTTAAATAAAATAAAACCATAGTGTTCTCTGTTTGCTATTTATTAAATAGAAATAAAAATGCACTCACATAGTGTTGCAGATACAATCTCTGTGTATAACCCCAATTCCAAAAAAGTTGTGTAAAAGCTACATAAAAAGTTAATGCAATGATTTGCAAATCTTATAAACCCATGTTATTCTCCATAGAAAACATATCAAATGTTTAAACTGTGAAAATGTACTCTTTTAAAGCTGAAAGTGGTTCTAAAATGATAATGGTTGTTTACCCTAATGCATTCTTTGAGCCGATCTCGGTCCAACGCTGTGTAAGAGCAGCTACGTTGCTATTTCCTTCCTTGCTGGATCCCTTACTGGCTTTCTCTACTGTCAGTCAAATCCAGTGACAAGGGGCCGAGCCGGGCCAGGATAGGAGTTTCTGCTGGGGACCTGAGAAGAGCAGGATAGGGGCTGCTCTGCAAAATCACCGCACAGAGTGGGCAAGTAAGAGATGTGTGTTATTTTAGAAAAAAAATGAATCTTTAATATTACTTGGAATTCCAGGAATTTATCATATTTAAAAAAAAAAAATTAATAAATTGAAGGCACACTATGAGTTAAGTCCAGCAAGGTTCATAACTCCACCCGGGCATAGCTCTATTTATATCTGACAGCTTTATAGTTCTCCTGGAAGACTGCTATTGCTGCAGCTGCTATGCCTGCCCCTCCTCCTGCCTGATCACAGAAGCCTTTGTATTATGTTAACTCACAAAAGTGATAAAATACAAAGGCTTCTGCGAATGGGCAGCAGAGAGGAGGGACGAGCTTAGATGCATTGTGAGTTTCCCTCTTTTCAGATGTCCAGAGTGTCTCTCCAGCATAGCAATAAACCTGTCAAATGTAAATAAGAGAAGCCCAAGAGGTGTCATGCAGCTCTATGTACTTAAATCATAGTGTGCCTTCACTTTTTACAAAGTGTCTAAATTCTTGGAATACAGCTTTAGGAAAAATTTTTGAAATGGATGGCAGCAACATCATGTGAAAAGTTGGGGTAAGGCCATGTTTACCATAATGTAGCATCCCCTCGGTTTTTACCTTGTGTATGCGCAGTGAGAAGCCAGCTTGGAAGCCGCAGCCTGCTTCCTAAGGTAAACGTGCCCAAACACCAGTGAAAAGCTGCCCCCCGGTGAGGACCGTGCTGTATCCCTGGATAGGTAAATATCCTATTATTAAAAGTCAGCAGCTATAGTATTTCTAGCTGCTGATATTTTAATTTTTATTTCTAGGGTTTAGAACCACTTTAAAGAGGTGGAAAGAATTTTCCTGGCATCCCCATATCAAACCCTTCTAATGGTTTGCTAGCTTTGAGAAGGAAGTGGGTTGGTGCAGGGGAGTGCCTTGACATCCTAGGCCAGTGATGGCGAACCTTGGCACTCCAGATGTTTTGGAACTACATTTCCCATGATGCTTACCTACACTGCAGAGTGAATGAGCATCATGGGAAATGTAGTTCCAAAACATCTGGGGTGCCAAGGTTCGCCATCACTGTTCTAGGCTATGGGGCTGTGTGTTTATGTTGATGCACACAATGTAAGGAGACACAGCTCTTGTGCCTGTATGCAAGAGTGGCTCCATAGGATGCTGCATGGAAAAGGGACCACTGGAACAGGAAATCTGTGGCCGCAGTCAGTGCACCAGCTTAAACTGGAACATAGACAAGGATTTAAAGGTAAATAAGCTGCATACTCAGTAATTGATTAAAGGATAAGTTCACTTTAAAAAAAAACATTTTTTGTGCTTTACTTACCAGAAGACATGAGAATACTGCAGCTTTTCTTATTAAAGACCTGAAAATGATCAGCTCGTAATAATAAACAGAAATCGGTTTATGAAAGGCATTGTTTAGTTAGACATGCATGCATTTGCTAAAAGAATTTGGGTTGTGAACAAGCAAGCTTCACACTTGTGAAACGCATCAACTGCAATTCCTGTATCTGTCTGGCAACCTTTGACAATAAAGATTACAATCAAGGAAGTTTTTGGATTTCCAGTGTGCAACCATTTAGGTTCTTATTCATCTGCAGAATGATTTGCTAAAATCCTGGACTTAAACATTTTAAGAAAGGTACCATATTTTCTTATATATTTGCAATTAGCCTTCTTTTAAAAGGAATTACGCCACCATCCAATCCCAATCATGCTGCTCATTCAAAATTCTTTATAGGTCAATTGTAGGATTACAATAAAAACCTACATACTTGCCTTCCTACTGCAGCATTGATGTGACACTGCAGCTGTCCCATGCCACCACCAGGACTGAGAGCTGAATGATGGCTCCAGAATGGTCAGCTCTTGGTCCACACGGAGCGGACCACAGGAACTGCCCGTCACCGCTTTCTGTTGTCTTCCAGCACCAGACTGGGTATGGCACTCCACTGCATGCTGAAAAGTCAAGCCAGTTGTCAATCGGGCAGGCAGGTGGGTCTTGACCATATTTTTTGGGAACCTTCCTGAGCACTGTCAGCTAACAATATACTTTGGGCCAAGGGAAAAATAAAAGGAATTGTACTTGTGACCCTAAAAAATAATACAGCCAAAAAAAAGGGCTATTGGCAAACACTGTGAATGTCTCTTTAAGAAAATTTTATTTGTGCTGCCTTCCTTGGTCCACCTAGATTATGCAGACCTCATAGCAAGCCAAGACCCTGCCCACATCCTGGCACAATATTTCACTTCAGTTTTCCTGTTTAGATGCAAGTTACAGTATAATAAACCACACGAAACTCGTGCTTTTGGATGGCTAAATGCTAGGTGTAGATGCATAACTCAATACTGGAACAGGAATGCAGTGAAGAATTGAAATAGTTCAAGAGTATGGGTAGTGGATTTCCATGTACTGTGAAATGAAATATATATGTCAAACATTGTTAGGTGGCTGAGAGAGAGGCATGTGCTGTTAGGTTAATATGTAGGCTGCCATTGCTTGCTGCTTTCTAAAAATGTTAGTTGGCCCTATCTGTCTTCAGTACCTCCGAGTTAGTAACTGGGAGCAGCAAGCATATAGCAAAAGAAAATAGGAGAAAATGAGACCGACAATTAAAACTGAAGGACCAATAGGACATCGTGGTGTGGGGCTTGGCAATATCCTTAGATTCAGCTGTCACAGGGGCTGTGAAGACTTATGCAGACATACATGGACACCCAGCACTGTCACACGGGGCTTTCTATTTTCACTTGTGGTGGGCAAATGGAGTGGCAGGTAATAAAGCAAGGTCCAGGTGGTGAGGGCTGCAATTATGGGAACCTGTTACTTCACCAGCAGGTGCAAAAGTACACCACTTTAACAGTAACAGAGCAATCACGAGATAACTTACGGGGACTAAAAAAAAAAATGTAATTTAACAGCACATAATGTAGTAGTATTTAAGATTTCCATAGCGCCAACAGTTTGCACAGTGCTTTACAACATGAGGGTAGACGGTTTACGTTTTTGATGGAGCAGAGAGGGTTTAGAACACCTATCGGCTTTTTTATTGCTGTCTGTGTCCCTGTCATGAGATCAACCCTTTTATTTGTCATGAAAGTAAAAGCCACATTTTGGGTTGTCTCCAGAACAGCATTAGAGGGGAACTCTTCCTATGGGGGCACTAGTTCTGGAGACAACTAAGGGTTCCCTTACTTGGGATTCCCTTTAGGAAGCAGATGATACAAATGAAACTCCTATTGCCATATTGCATTGAATTTTTTTCAACATAGCGCTTGGCCTGGCCTGTCCCCAACTCCCTGCTTTTTGGCTGTGATTGGCAGCAGAAGGAGCCAATGGCTCTTGCTGCTGCCTCTCGGCAATGGTTAGTGAATATAGCATAGTTTAGCTTCACCTACAGCAGTACCTTTTTTCCTAAAAGCCAAGCAGGCCTTATCTACCGCTACGTGGCTGCCCCCACAGCACAAGGCTATGTTCACTGACCAGTAAAAAACAGGAGGCTGAACAATGGGTAAACAAGAGAACCTGTAGTTTTAGTAGTGCAGTTGTCCAGAGAGGATGGGTGGAACTGGTGTCTCACAGGAACAAAGCCAGTGGGATGTGCAGATGGATCAGTACTGGTGCCAGGCAAAGGATTTGTCCAATCAGAAGGCAGAAACACGATCGAATAACAGGCCAGGGTCCATTCAGGTGACAGGCAGAGGTATGGCTAGAATGCAGACAGAGGCAAATGATAATCAGCCTCCTGGCTACTGTCACAGCACAGATGCTGAGGCCTCAGACTGCATACCTCCCAACAGTCCCGTATTGGGCGGGACTTTCCCGCATTAACACCTTTGTCCCACCATACAGAGGCTTTTGTCCCGCATAATGCTATTAATTACAAGCTAAGTTTTGTCTCAATAGGACCTGCTCCCTGTACATAGCACACTCCTGAACCATGCACTCTGTACATAACACACTCCTGAATCCTTCCACATTTTGTGTAACGCACACTTCCATAGTTTATGCAAAACCATTTTGTAATGGAAGCTTTTTATTCTTTTTTTTTTTTGTAATGATTGTGCTGGGGTTTGTATGCGTCAGTGAGACTTTCTTTTTACCGCAGTGGACATAGCGCGCCGTTGGTCACTTCCTCCCTTGAGTGTCCCTCATTCTGAGGTTTAAAAGTTGGGAGGTATGAGACTGGGACCTTTGGAATGGTCCACAAACAGCCTCACGGCACCCCTATGCTTTTGTACATACCTTTTTAACAGCATTTCTCTGCACATTAGCAGATCCTTGCTGCTTTAGCCTTCTGGCTTAGGGCCTCGGCCAGGTAAGACCTGGACTAAGGGTTT
The DNA here is from genome assembly GCA_037952925.1 of Lithobates clamitans. Lineage (NCBI taxonomy): Eukaryota > Metazoa > Chordata > Amphibia > Anura > Ranidae > Lithobates > Lithobates clamitans. The sequence continues at coordinate 6,502,662 of JBBGZY010000044.1, forward strand.
GAGGCTTCCCACCCAAAGCTCTCCAGACCCTAATCCAGGAATCCCGGAAAAAAACAAACGCTTTCTCTGCTCTGAAACAATCCCACTACTACTATGGCAGGGCTTCACACTGACAGCAGGCAAAAAACATGGTCAATTAACAGGCCAAATGATTGGTACTGGAAGCAAGCAGAAACGTGGTTGAGAAAACAGGCAAATGGTCAGCACCCAGGACATCAGTTAAAGGGAAATGGCAGGTAGTCAGCAGTCTCCTATGCTTAGGCCTAGTTGGAAGTGCCATGATAATAGGTGTGACGCCTTACTCCATCCCTCTTCTTTCTGTAGGAGGGATAATATGTGGGAAATGTTTCTCATGCAGCTTGCTCACTGCATCAGATAGAATGTTTTCAGGTGGAACGCTTTCCTGGTAGGCAAGGACTGTTAAAATATCCTTTTGATATTTTAGAAAGAAGTCAGGTCTTTCTGTGGACTTGTGATAGATGACAGGAATTATAAATGGCCAATTTGAACAGGTATACTTCTTTCTTCTTTCTTTCCTTCCTTCTTTTTTTTTTTTTTTTTTTTGTGACTTGATCTTCTGGATTCTAGGTAGGGCTGTATCATTTGGTCGTTTTTACTTCTACATCTCTCATGTGCTGATTGTTTTGCAGTAGGGTTTATGGACCAGGCCATGCCTTCCTTGGATATACACTGAGGTGTCTTTGTGGATGGAGGAAAGGACACATCCCACTTATCCCTCCATTTGAGGGACAAAAATTCTTCATTCTGCAAACTCACGGACTTCCCGAAGCCCTTCCGATATACTGGTATTGTTTCATAAGCTAGATTTTGCCACAGATAACGATGGTGGAATAGGGGAAGGCTGATGCAAAAGCTATCTACCCCTGGTGGAGCAGGGGTGATACAAAGTCTCATATAGGTTGGGGATTCAGAGGGTTCTCTTTCCCTTCATAAATGTGGACGTCTTATGTGTACCCTGTGGCCCTCTCATAAACTTTGTCTAACTTCACACTGTATCTTGCACATTTACTTACACTGTTTGATGTCCAGCCTACCGGTAAAATGGATGAGGGACTGCCGCTTGATATGGTGGCGCTTGTGCGTGCTTGCTCCAGGGCTGGCTCTGCGTCTCTTAAAGAGGAAGTAAACCCTGATGAGTTTTACTTCCTCTTTTGCTCGCTGCAAGGCCTGCAAATGAAAAGCACAATGTGCTAGTATGCATCGCATACTAGCCCATTATGTGCCACTTACCTGCAAAAGAATCCAGAGATGTCCCCTGTGTAGGCAGCATCCATCTTCTGGCCCCTCTTCCTTCCGGGCCGTCGACTCCAGCTCTGTGATTTGCCTGAGCCATGTGACGTCACTCCCGCGCATGCGCACGGGAGCCGGGATTAATGGCACAGGCTAGGGAAGAAACTGCACTTAGTTTTGTTTCTTCACCGCGCATGCGCTGTTGGAATTTTCGGCGGACTACAAGTGAAATATCTCCTGAACGGCGCACGATTAGGACATATTTCCACTACCTATAGGTAAGCCTTATTCTAGGCTTACCTATAGGTAGAAGCCAAAAAAATGGGTTTACAACCACTTTAAAATACCAATGCACAATACCAGTGCACACGTTTCTGGACAAATGGCTGTGTATGTTTAAGCGGGTGAAACCGTAGATTATCAAGGCAGAAGCACATTACCAGCACACCGTGGGTCCAACATTGGAGATCCACGGTGTGCTGGTGACGTTCTTCCGTTTGTCTAAAAGACGCACAGAGTGCAGCTCAGACCTGCCCCCCACTCCCTACTCATTGGCTGTGATAGACTCCTGCTTCTGTGTCGGAGCCAACGAGTGAACCATAAGTGAGTCACACTAAGACAGGAAATGAAAATTATGATACCCAAGGCCTGGTACACTGCACTATATTTTTGAGGGGGGTGGGGGAACACACTTCATAATACAGACTCTGTATTATGAAAAGTGTTCCCCTCCCTGAAAAATATACAGAGTGCTTGAGTGCTGTTCACTTCAAAGTAGTTCTAGCATTGTTATTTGGTCTTTAAGACTTTTTTTAAAATTGTTTTCATAGAATGTAATCTTTCAGTATGTATTCGGGCTGCAGCTATATAGAAATCTACCAGAGTCTGGTCTCTCATTATTGCTACATTTAAAGTATTAATTTAAATAATCTTATTCCCTGGAAGCTCAAGTATCTTATTTTGAGCTTTGTGCGTATTTTTATATGTTCATTTAGCTGATTTTTTTTTTCTCCATGTTTTTACATACAAAATGCCCTTCTTGCTTGCCCTGTTTGGATAATTGTAATGTGATTGCAGCCTTAGAGGGTTACAGGAGGAAATAGTTTAAAAGTATTACTAAACTAACAACAGTAAAATCAGTGTGTATATGCAGTAAAGCATGCTTGTTATATTCACTGTGGGACCTAGGGGCTAATCCTCTGCATTGTATAAAAAGGCTGGTTGAGACTCTCTTCTCTGATCACCCCCTTCTTCCACTGTCCCCAATCCATCTCCTGATAAGACAGAGCCTGTGGAGTCACTCTGCACATGCTCAGTTTAGTCTTTATTGCTAGAGAGTTTTTTTTTTTTCTTGGGAGGGTGCATGTGATCAGCACAGGGCCAACCAGCACTGTCCAGATATAGGGTCAAGGGTCATGCAGCCTCATAGGACAGTCAGAGTAGAATGAAAGCTCCTACAAGCTTTAGGCTCCATTCACACTTGTGCGACTTGTCATGCAACTTTGGACATCAAAGTTGCATGACAAGTAGTTCCCCATGTTTTCCAATGATAACCATTCGTATACCGCGACTTAAATTTGCAGCAACTTCAAAGTAGTTTATGCACTACTTTGGTCTGACTTTCATGCAACTTGAGGGCCATAGACTTCAATGTTAACTAGGGTTGCAACGATGCTAGTATCGATACCGAGCTTTTGCCCGTGTACTTGTACTCGGGGATAATGCTCCGATGCTTAATCAGATATCTTGGAAGTCAGGGATGATCGGTGTGGCAGTGGGGGAAGTTACAATCGCCGATCTCCCTGTGTAGATTTCAATAAAGCAGCTGACAGCCCCTCCTCCTCCTCACCCTCATTATCCTATTCCTATACAGGGAGATCGGTGATTGTAACTCCCACTGCCGCACCGATCATCTCTGACTGTCCCCTCTGTGTCCCCCTCCGTCTTCGATATATCAGGATGGAGTGCGGAGGAACAAGCCGATAAATGTCATTTACCGGCTCATTCCTTTTCTGAATAAACAGAGTCAGTAATCACTGACTGTCCATTCATAACTGAGCATTGTAATCTGTGTTTTTACGATGCTTCAGTTTATGAATGGAGAGGAGCCGCTGTCGCCTGTCCATTCATCTTAAGTGCAGCTGAGGCTGCAGAGAAAGGGACTGGGGCATCTCTGTCCCTCAAAAGGAAGATGTCACACACTGACACCGTCCACCCCCCCAAAAAAAAGAGCATTGTAAAAAATATATATATTTTTTTTAAATAAAATTTTAAAAAATAAACTACTGACAAAAAAAGTATTGGTACTTGTACTGGGTCCTAAAGTGGTACTGGTGCAACCCTAATGTTAACCCTCAGAAGTTGCATGAAAGTTGTACCTTAAAGCGGGAGTCCGGCGACCAATCTTCTTCTTTTTTTTTTTTTTGTCATTGAGACACTTTGCTAATCCCAAAATAATACTCACAGTTTGGGTGTAATATTTCCGCCTCTGTCTGTTTCCGTACTTAAGAATAAGGATACTTAATGTTTTATAATGCAACTTGTGTGCAACAGTTGTCCATTATAACTTTTCAAAGCCAAGGTTGCCCCAACGTTGTACTCCAAGGTCAGCACAACTTTGGAGTCGTACAAATCTGAATGGAGCCTTAAAGCGCGGGGTTCCACTCAAATTTTTAACTTAATCTTGCCCCCTTCAGTTAATTGCATAGATGTTCAAATGCCGCACAAAATTTTTTTTTTTATCGCTGTAATTACCTTTATATTGTACTTTATTGTGGCACTTCCTGTCTCTCCTCCCATGGGAGTAGGCGTGTTTATTGCCTTTCCCCGGCGCTGCACTGTCTCCTGGGAGCTTAGTGTCAGTCTTCCCAAGATTCAGTGCGGAAACAATGATCATGCGTGTGAACTAGCTGTGAATGAACAGCATTCACCGCATCCAGGAAATCAATGCTTGTGGGCTTCACATGCCCACAAGCAAGATGGAAACAGCCAGCATCACATTTTTTAAGTTATTCTTCAGTACGAAAACAGACAGAGGCGGAAATATTACACCCAAACTGTGAGTATTATTTTGGGATTAGCAAAGTGTCTCAATGACCTAAAAAAAAAAGATTGGTCGCCGGACTTCCACTTTAACCAGACACTGTTAGAAGTCACTAGACTGTTGTATACTGCTGACGAGAAAAGGTATTTGGCAGTTTACATTTACTAAAATAATTGCATTCCATTTTCTGTGCACTGTGGGAGACCAGTTATAGTGAATGCAGGGTGTTGGGTTTAGTAACACTTTAATCTGCAGATTGCAGATGAGCAGATTAGTAAACAATGCAGCTTTTACATTGACATGGCCTGACTATCAACACATTGGCTTTGCCTGTGATGGCATTTTTTTTTCTTAAAACGTACAATGCAAGTTGTTGGTCATCTTAAATAGGGATGGGCCGAACACTTTAACAAAGGGACCCCCAGTTCCCGCACACCCCCCCCCCCCCGTTTGAAATGGTACATTGTGCCTGTACCATTTCACAATAAAGTGTCAAAATGTTAAAAGAAACCACAAGACACACTTTGGGTCAAGTCCTTTATTATAAAATAAAAAAAAATGTCCCACGGGGAAGCAATTAGGAAGTCCCTGTGTGTCGGGGGGGGGGAGGGCGGGGTCACCCAGGTACGTCCCATAGAGGTGAATCGGTGGCTGCCTGCGGGGTTTTTTTTCTTTTTTTTTCGGTTCGTCAGCGGAGCGAAAGAAAAAGATGAATGGACTTAGTGGGACATTTTAATTTTTTTAAAAAGGACTTGTCCCAAAGTCTGATTTTTTTTTTTTTTTTTTTTTTTAACATTTTGACACCTTTTTGTGAAATGGTACGGGTACAATGTACCAGTTACCATTTCAAACGGGGGGGGGGGCGGGATCTGGGGGTCCCCTTGGGGATTCCAGATTCCCATAAGCCCACCCGCAGACCCCCACAATCACTGGGCAAGGGTTGTGGGGATGAGCCCCTTGCCCCCATCAACATGGGGACAAGGTGCTTTGGGGGGCTACCCCAAAGCACCCTCCCCATGTTGAAGGCATGTGGCCTGATACGGTTCGGGGGGGCGCTCTCTCGCCCCCCCCTTTTTCCTGCGGCCTGCAAGGTTGCGTGCTCGGATAAGGGTCTGGTATGGATTTTTGGGGGGACCCCCACGCCATTTTTTTTTTTTTAATTTTGGCACAGGGTTCCCCTTAAAATCCATACCAGACCTAAGGGTCTGGTATGAATTTTGAAGGGGACCCCTTTGCCATTGAAAAAAAAAAAAAATTGGCACGGGGTTCCCCTTAATATCCATACAAGACCTGAAGGGCCTGGTATGGAATTTGGGCGGGGCTCCACGCAATTATTTATTTATTTATTTTTTTTTAAATTTTGGTTTGGGTTCCCCTTAATATTCATACCAGACCCAAAGGGCCTGGTAATGGACTGGGGGGATCCCATGCCGTTTTTTCAATGACTTTAATCTTTTTTTTTTCCTTTAGAAATGTCATTTTGTGCAGGAGCTGTTTTAAACACGGGAAACATGCGTCACTTTACAGGCATACTATAGACACCCCCTAGGTACAAAATTTAAACTAATATTTCACTTTTATTGTTAAATTTCCCATAGGCTTTAACGGTGTTCATATTGTTCTGTGTTCGCAGAACATCCAAACAACCAATGTTCGGCCCGAACTTATGCTTGGGCATAACCGTTCGCCCATCCCTAATCTTGAATAGCAAAAGTGTTAATGTGTTTTATAGTTGGCCTTAAAGCTGGCCATACATGGATCAAAATGTAGTTGTATCAGCAGGGACCAGGCAACTTTTGATTCATGTATGGGCACTGTGTATGACCAGAAACTACCTGAACTTGTGTTCAGTTAGCCTGTTGAAAAAATTTTTACTCGATCAGCACTGCAGGCTATAGACTGTAGCACTATCTGTGTACTCTGATGACAGAGAACTCTCCCTGCTGTCAGAATACAGAGATACAGTGGGGGAGGACTCCCTCACCACCTCGAATGTGTGGATGGGAGAAATTATATGTATGTATGTGTATCTATCTATCTATCTATCTATCTATCTATCTATCTATCTATCTATCTATCTATCTATCTATCTATCTATCTATCTATCTATCTATCTATCTATCAACTGATTCATCTATGGTCAGCCTAAGAAATGCTATTTAAACATTTTTTTATTATATAAAATTTTTGTGTGTAATCACCATTATACCCATTTGGCAACATACTGTAAATTTAAGGATAAGCCGAACACCCCCCGATTCGGTTGGCACCAGAACATGCAAAAAATTTGGGCGAACACCGTTAGTCTATGGGACATGAACATGAAAAATCAAAAGTGCTCATTTGTTAAAGGCTTATATGCAAGTTATTTCCATAAAAAGTGTTTGGGGATCCGGGTCCTGCCCCAGGGAACATGTATCAATGCAAAAAAAAGTTTTAAAAACTGACGTTTTTTAGGGAGCAGTGATTTTAATAATGCTTAAAGTGAAACAATAAACATGAAATATTCCTTTAAATATTGTGCCTGGGGGGTGTCTATGCCTATAAAGTGATGCATTTTTCCCGTGTTTAGAACAGTACCACAGCAAAATTACATTTCTAAAGGAAAAAAGTAATTTAAAACTGTGGCTGTAATGAATTGTCAGGTCTCGGCAATATAGATAAAACGCATTGAAAAAACGGCATGCCCCCCCCCCCTCCTCAGGAGGGGAGAGTGTTTTGGAGTAGCCCCCCAAAGCATCTTGTCCCCATGTTGATGGGAACAAGGGCTTCATCCCCACAACCCTTGCCCGGTGGTTGTGGGGGTATGCGGGCGGGGGGCTTATCGGAATCTGGAAGCCCCCTTTAACAATGGGACCCGGCCTCCCCCCTATGCGAATTGGTAACGCGTACACCTACCATTTCACAAAAAAAAGTGTCAAAAATAGTAAAGGACACACTTAGGGACAAGTCCTTTATTAAAAGATAAAAATGTCCCGCGATGTAGATCTATCTCATGCCGCCCGACAAACTGCAGGGTCTTTTTTTTTTTTTTTTGGATCGTCGGGGACGGGGGATGGACCTATATCGTGGGATGTTTTTATTTAACTTTTTTTATCTTTTAATAAAGGACTTGTCCCTAAGTGTCTCTTGTCTCTTTTTACTTGGCCTGGTACGGTTCAGGAGGGGAGCCCCCCCCCCTTTTTTTTTTTCCTGTGGCCTGACAGGTTGCGTGCTCGGATAAGGGTCTGGTATGGATTTTAGGGGGGGCCCCCATGCGTCTTTTTTTTTTTTTTCTTCTTTTAATTGTTGGTTCAGTGTTCCCCCTTAATATTCTTATCAGACCCAAAGGGCCTGGTAATGAACTGGGGGGGAGGGGGGGAACCCATGCCATTTTTTTCAATGAGTTTTATCTATATTGCCGAGACCTGACAATTTTTTATTATAGCTGTGAGCAGTTTTAAATTACTTTTTTTCTTTAGAAATGTCATTTTGCTGCGGTACTGTTCTAAATGTGGGAAAACTGCGTCACTTTACAGTAGAGCTGCACGATTAATCGTCAAGAATCGTTATCGCGATCTTGTCTAAAGTGTTTCCCGATTCTTTCTATGCAAAGAATTCTCTCTGCTCTTCTGAAGCCACAGCAGTCAAAAGAAAGGAAGGTAAAAACCAGGCAGTCTGCCAAGAATCAAAACATTCTTTATCAGTTGAACTAAGTATAAACATTGTAACAATGTGTCAATGAAATAGCATCCTGTGTAAGTGAAAAAAGTTTAACCACTTAAACACTGAACCTTTTTCTGACATTTGTTGGTTTCAAGTTAAAATCATTTTTTTGCTAGAAAATTACTTAGAACCCCCAAACATTATATATATATTTTTTAGTAGACACGCTAGAGAATAAAATGGTGTTTGTTGCAATATTTTATGTCACACTGTATTTACGCAGCGGTCTTTCAAATGCAAATGGAGAAAATTACTTTAATGAATTTTAAAAAAAACAAAAACTAACCAGTAAAGTTAGCCCATGTGAAAGATTTTACGTCACGAGAATCGTGATCTTTTTATTCTAAGCAAAAAAATCGCAATTCTCATTTTGCCCAGAATCGTGCAGCTTTACTTTACAGGCGATTGTCCATCCCTACTGTAAATGTGTCAAACGTAAAAGTGCTTGTTACATTTTAGATGGTTTACTTCCATTCCTCACAAAAGCACAATGCACTTAATTTGTTTAATACATTTATTAATCATCTTGCAGGTTCATGGCAACAAATGACTTGATGACGGAACTTCAAAAGGACTCTATTAAGTTGGATGATGATAGTGAAAGGAAAGTGGTAAAGATGATTTTAAAACTATTGGAAGACAAGAATGGGGAAGTTCAGAATTTGGCTGTGAAATGGTAAGTTTTACATTTTAAACCAGTATTGCTAATCACCCTCCAATTGATTCTGTATCCTCCACTTAATTGGAAATATCACTTAAAACCTGGTAATTGAGGCATCCCCCTTTACCATCTCCGCCTATCAATTTTTAACTGACCACTGTCCATCTTGGTGCTTAGACCCCTTTCACACTGGGGCGTTTTTCAGGTGCTTTTGGGCTAAAAATAGCTCCTGAAAAACACCTCCCCTGCCGAGTGCTTTCACACTGGGGCGATGCGCTTGCAGGACTTTAAAGTCCTGCAAGTAGCATCTTTGAGACGGCGGAGGAGCGGTATATACACTGTTCCTGCCCATTCGAATTAATGGGCAGTGGTGCTACATGGGCACTTTTAACTCTTTATTCGGTCGCTAGCAGGGTTTAAAAGCACCCCGCTAGCGGCTAATTAGCGCCGCTAAAATGACGGCAAAGCGCCGATAAAACTAGTGGCATTTTACTGTCAACGCTTGCCTGCCCCAGTGTAAAAGCAGCCCTACTGTGACTCCTTTCTAGACCCTGTTCTACCATTGTTTGTTTAAAAAACAAAAAACAAAAAAAAAGACTGTAGGATGTAATTTTCAGGGTTTTTTTCAGCCATATTTTATGGCCCCTGACATTGTTAAATGCGATCTCACCTATAAATGAAAAGAAAACAGTATTAATCTATTCTGCTTTAGTGCAGGTTCTGTTACTGTTAACATACATTAAAAGTGTATTTCTATAATTTACATGTTAGAGCCACCCTTAGGGCCCTTTCACACAGCCAGATCTGCCTGTCAGTTTTTTCAGCGGATCTGAACGGTCACTCCATACATCTCTATGGAGCGACGGATGTTAGCGGTGACATGTCGGTTGACATCCGATCCGTTACGCTCTGCAAAATCCAGATGGATGGAAACCCTGCTTTCCTTCCGTCTGGCGGATCGGATGAAAACGGACAGGCGGTCCGTAATCATCCGATCCCCCCCCCCTTAGAGGAGATCGGAGATCTGACAGGTCTGTCCCTGCACAGTGTGCAGACGGACTTGTCATCCACCGGCTAAACTCCCTAAAGTGAACCTGCGACCTAGCTATTAACTTGAATGTTAATAGCTAGGTCGCAGGTTCACTTTAGCGAGTTTAGGATTAGAGCACCACAAATATTTCTCAAATCCGGGGACGTTTTGCCTTTTTTATGTTCACGTTTGCCTCGCACGAGGCTGCACAGTGATGATTGGTGGGGTGGAAGGTATATAGAAGCAGGAGTCAATGTGAACACAACAGTAATGCAATGAAACAAATGGCACTTGGAAAAAGTTGGAGAAATTTGGAAGGAACTGTGAAGCTGCATTGAACCCCGATGAAGGGTGAATGATGATCCTCTGAAACATTTTGGCTATTAGTGCTAGTTTACACTTGCTTCAAGACATGACTTTGGGCATGCTTTGTTAAAGCTTTCTGAATGCCAGTCAAAGCTCCTATCACCAAATAAAATGGTTAGCTTACAGTCCTGTTTTACAACTGCTTTTGTTGGTGCTTCGGTGGAGCTTCAAGCGAGCTGTGTTATAGACTTCTATGGAGGCTTTGAAGATGCTTTGAAGCACCACTGAAGCTACATGGGGTATAATTTTTGAAGCAAAGCAAAAGCAGGTGTAAACAGGACTGTAATTAACCATTTTATTTAGTGACAGGAGCTTTGACTAGCGTTCAGAGAGCTTTAACAAGGCCTGTCCGAAGCCTTGTTGATGCCGAAGTAAGTGGAAATGAGCCCTTACCAAGACTTTCTTCTCCCCCCCCCCCCCCCTTTTTTTTTTCCCGTGTGTGGCAAATAAAAATTAACTGAACTTGATAAGACTGTGAAGCTCTCATCCTTTGAACTTCTTTATGCACCAGTACTATGGTAACCACAAGCTTGTGCAAAGCTGCCTCTACTCTTAACGTTAAAAGTAAGTTTTGGGTTTGGGTCTAGTGCTCCACAAACCATTCAGCAGAGCATGCTGACTCTTATTTAACAGCAGCTATGACAGTAGACTCCATTTACTAAACTCTGACTTATGTATTATTTACCATAAGTGTTATTTACATCCATGTGACTCCTTTTCAGTCCTCTTTGGCCCTTATTGCTAAAATTAAGGCAGTGAGGTAAACAGTGGTCATTTATACTTAACAAATGTAACCTAATGTCTAGCATAGAAAATGTAAGCTTTACTACAAAATTCCACAGGCTATGTTGCTGTGCCCTGTATGTATGCTCACCCACCAGCTAAAATTGGTGTGTATTTGTTCCTTGTGTAAATTTCTAACAGTATTGATTTGTTTTTAAATAAAGCCTTGGTCCTCTAGTAAGTAAAGTAAAGGAGTATCAAGTTGAGACCATTGTGGACACACTCTGTACAAATATGTTGTCTGACAAGGAGCAGCTACGTGATATATCTAGTATTGGTTTGAAGACTGTAATTGGAGAGCTTCCCCCTGCATCCAGTGGTGAGTTACATCTTTATACTTTTTGTCTTGCTGTATAAAATAGTGATTAGCAATATGTTTGCATAATTGACTTTAGAAAGTTTAAGTGGAATTCCTGCCTAATTATAACTATTCTTAAAAATGTCCCCAACCCCCTGCTGCTACCTATTATGCCTACTTTATTGAAAAAAGATTTGTATACCTAAAGTGGTTGTAATAAGCATGCTGTACTTGCTGTTTAATCGCACAGAGCAGGATGTTCCCTATCCCATTCTTTCGGAGTCCCCTGCTGGCTCTTTGGTCTCTACCGCCCTTTCATGTGCCCTAATAACAAGCTGCTTGCTGTGGGAGCACTTGAGTGGGCTTGATCCCAGGCCGGGCAATATGCATCTGTAGACATACAGCCTGGCTCTGCCCAACCCCCTGTTACTTCCTCACAAGGTTTGATTGACAGCAGAAGAAGCCAGTGGCTCCAGCTGCTACTTGAGTTCTTTGAGGAGTGAGAGCAGCGTTGCTGCTCTCGGGCACAGCTCTTAATCAAAGATATTACTCTAGTAAGTGTTTTTGGGGGTGGGTGGGCAGTGGTTGACTTTTTTTTTTTTAACCTTAATGCAGAAAATGCATTAAGGTAAAAAACCTCATCACCACTAACTTTTTTTTTCAACCCAGTCCGGTCATGTGATCCCACAGCTTCCCTGTGTCAAAGAGCAGCCAACTGCAGGGGAGAGAAGGGATCGCTATCAATGGCTGGGGTATGGAAGCCTGCGGGTGACGTCACTGCTCCTAAAAATCCCAGCCATTGTCAATCGCTTCCTGACACAGGGGAGACTAAGTCAGAGCTGCAGGATCACGTGAATAAAGCAGACTGAAAAAAGGTAAGTATACAGATTTATTTATTTTTATAGAGTAGGTAGCAGGTGGAGGGAGGGGACCTTTTTAAGAATATTTATGGTTGTTATGCAGGAATCCCACTTTATGCATTTAAGCTGTACCATAGCCTATATCTAGATTTTTAATAAAAAAACAAACAAGCTGATAGTCTGCAGTGTATTTACAGCATCATTTGTCCCCAAAGTTTAGGGAAATGTTAATATTTTATATCTCTTCCTAAGGATCCTTTTTAGGGTATGCCAGATGTGATCTATTGTAGTAATAAAATTAGCACCTTTTATATGCAAAAGACATAGTAAATATTATAGTCTCATGCCAGTTGGTTATATATGTAATTTTTTAATAAATATGTAAGAATGTTATTAGCTTTTTGTTATCTACATAGTTTGGCATGAACCATTAAAAAAAAATTGTCAGTTTGCTTTGGTTCTAAAAAGTTAGATTTTAGACATCTATCTCATCTCCCTTTATTTTACAGGGTCTGCTTTGGCAGCAAATGTTTGCAAAAAAATTACAGGGCGTTTGACAAGTGCTATTGCAAAACAAGAGGACGTTTCTGTCCAATTGGAAGCCTTGGACATTATGGCTGATATGCTCAGCAGGTAACAATCATAGCCTTGAAGATATGTTTATAAAACGATCTACATAAATTGGCTGTATTTTAGTGGATTGAAAGACATGTTTGTATTCCTATGTATTGAGTAAAGTTGAGCAAGAGCAAGGAGCAATGGTTTTAAGTGAGTTTTGGCTTTAAGAGTCATGTTTTAAGAGATTCATCAAAGTAACAGCGTTTGCGTTCCGTGAAACATCATGATAAAAATGGGGGGGGGGGGTTTTGGAGTAAAATGTGAAAATTGCTGTTGCAAGTCGTTCAAACGGACAGTTTGTGTGTGTGTTCTTGTTACATTTCATTATTTTAAAAGTCAAAACGTTGCCCTAAGCATTCTTACGTTTGACAATTGTTAATAGTGAGGTGCATATAATTACAGAAAATATTTTGTATCTTTTTTTTAATGCAGTTAAAGCATAAGTTCACTTTTTTTAAGAAAAAAAAATATATGCACATATTTCTGAAGAAAAGAAATGGGCTTTTAATATTTAATTAGTCTGGAAAACATTGCACCCATGATCAGATGTGCAATGTCAGACCTCTGCCGACAAGTCCATACCACCTGACACTGACAGTTTGAAAGTCACAGGGCTTGTGAATGAACTAAAACAGTGCTTATAAGCGTCGTCAGTTCATTCAGAATGACAAGCCATCTATTGCGGTGGCAGAGAGTACTTGTAGTTCATTAATTTATAGGAAACTGAATTAATGATGCAGCCGTGTGGGCAGAGACCCACTCAGCCATACTGTTTTAGAATTGTGACAGTGGGTGCAGAGGGAAGAACCCCTGCCCAATGTTACACTGGGGGGGGGAGGGGGGAGAGGCAGCAGGAGCTGGAACATGTTGCTTTTTCCACCCTAAAAATGGGTTGAACATATAACATGTTCCAAAAGGTGAACTTGGCTTTTAACCTATGTGACTTTTTAGTTTTAATTGGCTTTGTCTGTTATTTAACAACTTCAATACCGGTCTCTTTTCCCCCCTTCCTGCCCAAGCCAGCTTTCAGCGCTGTAGCTTTTTAAATGACCATTGCGCGGTCATGCAACACTGACTGTACCCAAACAAAATTTTCATTATTTTGTTCCCACCAATAGAGCTTTCTTTTGGTGTTATTTGATCACCACTGGGGTTTTTATTTTTTGCTAAACAAAGACTGAAAATGTTGAAAAAATAATTTTTCTTAGTTTCTGTTATAAAATTTTGGAAATAAGTATGTTTTCCAAAACGTCTTTCAGGACAGCACCCGAGAGAGATCATGGCTCCTCCTCCCACAGGAAACACCTCATCAATTAAGTCTTTAAATTGGAATCCTCCACGTTGCCTCATCAGTTTTTTGTGTTTCCTCCAGCTGGAGGAACACCTCTGGTGGGAGCCATGATCTCTCAGGTTTATCCTGGGAGACACAGGTTCTCACCTGTTAGGTCTTTTTAGGCCAGGAGAGTGAGCCTCCCACTTGCCTCTTACATGGACGGTCCCGTGGGCTCCCTCTCCCTCTTCCGTGCTCGGGGAGAGCCTGTACGCCGGGGGTGCTGCCTCAATTTTTGGCCTGACGGGCGGCCGCCCTCTGTTCCTTTTTGGGAGCGAGCGGTGGCGGCCGCCATGTTGCTGGTGGCAGAAGAGCGCTTCAGCCACGTACAGGCAGCACTTCCGGGTCGGCGCGAGCGTCATTTCCGGCGCAAAGCGCAGTGGGAGAGGGCAGGGTCACCTGGCGCCTTATTTCCGGTTCCAGGTCAGCGCGGCGGCGTTTTCGAATCTGGAACCGGTCGTTCACCACGCACCGCAGACAGCTATGGATAGCGATGCAGCGGATAAGGGGGCAAGCCAAGGCGCCAGCAAGGCTAAGGTAAGGGACTGTGTCCTCTATTACCCTGGGCCGTTTTCTCCTGTGGGGGGGTTACTCACCCTTTCCCCCCTTCCCCCACCACCACCCCCCCCCCCCCCCCCTCCCCTCTCAGAAGGTATGTTGCAGTGGCTAGATTTAGTATATCTGCCCTACAACAGGGGATTAGGTGGTGGTGGCTTGCATGGGCACATGGAAAATGAGATGTTCCTTCCTTAGTGCACCTGGGTGTATTGTTTACGCTGTATTACAGCCTTTTAAGCGTGGTTCCATGCCTTTTTTCTGTTTGTCCAGGCCAAAGGTTCTGCCCAACCAGTCAAGAAAAGGTGCCCTGTCTGCAAAGAAAAATTAAGCGATGCTTGGACCAAAACGCTTTGTGCAGAGTGCATTACAACTTTGGTCAGAGAGGAGACTCCATCCGTTTGTGGCGACTTAGTATCAACAATAAAGGATGAGCTCCGGGCCACCTTTCAGGCTTTTAGGTCAAACCTAAGAGAGGAGCCAGGTCCCTCTAGGGATCCTCTGGTTCCGCAGCCATCTTCAGAACCCCAGAGTGGTTCTCAAACAATTTTTGGGGGTCCGATATCCCAGGACGCTTCTCAAAGGTCCGTTTCCCTCGCTCCAGATGATACAGATTCTGAGGAGGAGGAAAATGAATCAGATACCACTTCTAAATACAAATTGTCACTAGAAGAGGTGGGAGGACTCCTGAAGGTAATCCATGCCACTTTGGGGATAGAAGAGGAAAAGAAGGAACTCTCACTGCATGACCGCATGTATGCTGGTTTAGAAGATTCAAAAGGCCGTTCTTTTCCAGTCCATTCAGTTATCACTGATATGATTAAAAAAGAGTGGCTGGAACCTGAGAAAAAGCCTTTCTTTTCCCGGGCTCACAAGAAAAGATTTCCATTTGAAGAAAATCCAGATTCTGTATGGAATAAGGTTCCAAAATTGGACTCTGCCTTTTCTCAGGTCTCTAAGTCTACGGACCTAGCCTTTGAGGATATGGGCACTCTGAAGGAGCCCATGGACAAAAGGATGGACCTGCTTCTTAAAAGAACCTGGCAATCAGTAATGCACAATCTGAAACCAGCAATGGCAACAACCTGTGTTGCAAGGAACTTGGATCACTGGGTTAACCAGTTGAAAGCCCATGTCATAGCAGATTCCTCAAAACAGGAGATTCTAGACTCTTTTTCAACCCTGTCGGCAGCAATATCATATATTGCGGATGCGTCTGCGGAGTCTATCCGCATGTCAGCAAGGTCAGCAGCTTTAACAAATTCTGCCAGAAGGGCCTTATGGCTGAAGACGTGGCCAGGGGATGCTGCATCTAAAAATAGATTATGTGGTATTCCGTTCGCAGGTGATCTGCTATTTGGTTCAGAGCTAGAGTCCATTCTTGACCGCACGGCAGACAAGAAAAAGTCGTTTCCGGTTAGGAAAAAACAGGTGCAAACCCGTAAGCGTTTCTTTCGGCCCCAAAAAGGTCAGCAGGAAGCAAAAACGCAGGGCAAGAGGAAGGCATGGTCTTCTCAGAAGCCCAAAGGTAGGGGTGGAGTGCTCTTCAATCCTCCTGCGGCCACCACAAAACCACAATGACTCTGTCAAGGTGGGGGGGAGACTTCAGGAGTTTCTTCCTCAGTGGAGAGCCATTTCCTCGAATCAATTCGTTGTAAAGATGCTCTCCCAAGGGTATGTGATAGAATTTACGGAAGAACCTCCAAGGAGATTCCTAGTGACAAACGTCCCAAGGGACACAGTCAAGGCTCTCGCCATGAAGTCCCTAATTCAGGAACTGAAAAATCAGAGAGTCATTGTTCCGGTCCCAGCAGGGGAGTTCTTCCAGGGGTTCTACTCACATGTCTTTCTGGTTCAGAAACCTTCAGGAAAGTTCCGTCTTATCCTGAATCTCAAAATGCTAAACAAATCAGTGGAATACAGAAGGTTTCGGATGGATTCAATATTTTCAGTAAGAAACCTCCTGTATCAAGGGTGCTATATGGCATCAATAGATTTACAAGATGCCTACCTCCACATTCCTATTGCCACCAGGTCGCAGAAATATCTGAGGTTAGCACTGAAAGAAGGGAAGAAGGTGGTACATCTGCAATTCAGGGCACTCCCGTTTGGTCTGTCATCATCCCCAAGGGTCTTCACAAAAATAATGGCCGAAGCTCTGGCGCCTCTGCGTCTAGAGGGAATCTCAGTGATTCCTTATCTGGACGACCTGCTGTTTTTTGCCAAGACCAGAGAAGGTCTTCAAGAAAACTTGCTCAGAGCCCGGGTTCATCTAGAATCCATGGGGTGGATTTTAAACCTTCAAAAATCAAATCTGATTCCCTCACAGGAAGTGTTATTCCTGGGTTTCCGTATCAACTCTTTAGAACAAAAAATTTTTCTTCCAGAGGAAAAACAGAAAAAGTTGATACAGGTGGTGTCATTGCTACAGTCCAATCAAGTTCTGTCCATCAGGAAGGTTATGTCAGCATTGGGAACCCTGACCTCTTCCATTCCGGCCATCCAGTGGGCAAAGCTCCATTTCAGACCTCTGCAAAGTTTTTTGTTAAAAACCTGGAATCACCAGCAGGATTCACTAGATTCATTAGTGAAGATCCCTACTTCAGTAAAAAGAAGTCTGTGGTGGTGGAAGAACCAGACAAGGTACTCAGAGGGGCTGTTATGGTCCTTCCCAACTCAGGTGAGGTTGACAACAGATGCCAGTTCCTGGGGTTGGGGGGCTCATATGAGCGGCCGGTGGGCCCAGGGCTCGTGGGACACAAAAGATGCCCTAAGGTCCTCAAATTGGAGGGAACTAAAAGCTATAGAAATGGCCTTACTGACCTTTGCGAAAGAAGTCCAGGGGCAACATACTCAGATCCTGTCAGACAACGCCACGGCAGTGGCTTACATAAACAGACAAGGGGGAACCAGAAGCAAAGTTCTGCAGAGCTTGGCAAAAGGCATTCTGAGTTGGGCAGAGCTCCATACTCTATCCTTATCCGCGGTCCATTTAAAAGGGACCTTAAACAGAGTAGCGGACTTCCTAAGCAGGAACCAGATTTTAGAGGCAGAGTGGCAATTGAATCCAGAAGTCTTCCAGCTAATAGTGCAGAAATGGGGGCGTCCAAGAGTGGATCTCTTCGCCACCCAGGAAAACTCGCAGATGTCTCGCTTCTTCTCCCTGAACAGGAACGAGGCATCACTGGGAGTGGATGCTCTGGCACAAGATTGGAAGTTTCACCTCTGTTACGCATTCCCTCCGTTTCAGCTTATCCCTCGGGTCATAGCAAAAATCAGGAAGGAGGAGACAATAGTGATCCTCATCACTCCTTTCTGGCCAAAAAGGCCTTGGTTTTCATCCCTTCTTCAGATGCAACAAGAACCTTACTGGCACCTTCCGTTAAGAAAAGACCTTCTGTTACAAGGTCCTCTGTTTCACCAGGAAGTAGCAAAACTAAAGCTCACGGCCTGGCTTCTGAGGAGCAGCTCTTGAAGAGGAAAGGTTTCTCGGATAGGTTGGTAGCTACCCTCCTATCCAGTAGAAAGAAGGTTACAAGAGCAATCTATTCCAAGGTCTGGAAAGTCTTCAACTCCTGGTGCACAGCATCTGACAGATCTACAAAACAAATTTCGTCTGTGCTTGAGTTTCTCCAAGAAGGGGCGGACAAGGGCTTAGCGGTCAGCACCCTCAAAGTTCAAGTTGCTGCGCTGGGGGTATTCCTGGAAAAATCTATTTCATCAGAACCTCTAGTAATAAGATTCTTCAAAGCTCTTACCCGGTCTAGACCAGTGGTAATCAAAAGCTGTCCAGCATGGAACTTATCGGTTGTTCTACAGGCCCTGACCAAGGAACCTTTTGAACCCATTAATTTAGCCTCCCTGAAATTGATTACTTTAAAAACCGTATTTTTAGTGGCGGTTACAACAGCCCGAAGAGTCAGTGAGCTGCAAGCCTTATCAATCAGGGAGCCTTTCTTTTCCATTTTTTCAGACCGAATTGTTCTGAAGACGGATCCTAATTTTTTGCCGAAGGTCGCTTCGATCCAGAATCGAACTCAGGAAATAATACTTCCTACCTTTTGTTCTAATCCATCGGGTAAGAAGGAAGAAGAATTCCATACCCTGGATGTTAAAAGAGCAGTCTTGAGTTACTTAGAAAACACTAAAGACTTTAGATGTTCAGATGCTCTGTTTGTTTTATTTTCCGGTAATAAAAAAGGAAGACAAGCTTCTAGAGGAACCATTGCCAGATGGTTGAGAATGGCTATCTCAGAAGCCTATTCCCTTACAGGTCTGGAGAGTCCATTAAATGTCCGGGCTCATTCTACAAGAGCTTCCGCGGTGAGTTGGGCAGAAAAAGCTGGCGCCACCCCCGAACAAATCTGTAAGGCAGCTACTTGGACAAGTCTGACAACCTTTGCCCGTCATTATAGGTTAGACCTCATGACGGCTGGGGACCAGGCTTTTGGAAGGAAAGTCTTACAGGCTGTTGTCCCACCCTAAATGGAGTAAGTCTCGATTATCCTCTCGGGTGCTGTCCTGAAAGACGTTTTGGAAAATTGCAAGTTAGACTTACCGGTAACTTGTTTTCCAATAGGCTTTCAGGACAGCAGTAACCCGCCCTTTGTTTATGCTAATGCTGTAATACTATGATATAACTGTCGCTTATGTGTTGCAGCTGGGGCTGGAGTTCTCTACAAACAACTGATGAGGCAACGTGGAGGATTCCAATTTAAAGACTTAATTGATGAGGTGTTTCCTGTGGGAGGAGGAGCCATGATCTCTCTCGGGTGCTGTCCTGAAAGCCTATTGGAAAACAAGTTACCGGTAAGTCTAACTTGCAATTTTCGCCTTCACTGATGGGCACTGATGAGGTGGCATTATTAGGCGGCACTGGGCTTTGATATGCTGCACTGATGGGCACTGAAAGGCTGCAATGATGGGTACTAATGGGCGGCACTGATACCAATCAGTGCCGCCACTGGTGGTCATGGTGGTCATGGGTGGCATAGTGGCATACCTGGTGGTTATCAGTGGTGGGCATCCTTGGGGGGGGGGGGGGGAGTGGTTAATAACGCTTATTATGTTGGCGAATGGAAAGGCAATTGGTTTCCATTGATTACTTCACCTTGTGTTTTTTTTTTTTTTTTTTGCTCTTATAATGAAAGCCATACTTATATAATTAACCGGCTCACGCAGATATACTGTGGCAGATTGGCTCTCCTGGGCGTGAAATCCCATGTGTATATATAAGGCTTTGCACAGGAGAGCACCCGCTGCACGTGGCTGGAGGTCGCTATTGCTGCCGGCCACGCGATGTCACGTGTACGAGAGCCAGCACTGGGATTTTTGTGTGTAAACACACAAATTCCTGTGCTGTCAGAGGAGAGGAGACAGATTGTGAGTTCCTACTAGGTAGGAACAGCGATCTGTCATATCTCCTAGTTAGTCCCATCCCCACACAGTTAGAACACAGTGAGGTGAACACAGTTAACCCCTTGATCGCTCTCTAGTGTTAACCCCTTCCCTGCCAGTGACATTTTATACAGTAATCGGTGCATATTTATAGCACTGATCGCTCTATAAATGTCAAGTGTCCGATCTGTCCATCGCAATCCCGCTAAAAATCGCAGATCACCGCCATTACTAGTAAAAAAAAATGAAACTGCCATAAATGTTTCCCATAGTTTGGTTTGCGCAAAAGTTATAGCGTCTGCAATATACGCTTATTGCGTTTTTTTTTTTCCCCCCGAGGTGATCAAATACCACCAAAAGAAAGCTCTATTTGTGGGAAAAAAGGAATCAAATTTAGTTTGGGTACAGCACTGCATGACCGCAATTGTCAGTTAAAGCGACACAGTGCCAAATTGTAAAAAGTGCTCTGGTCAGGAAGGGGGTAAAATCTTCTGGCGCGTAAGTGGTTAAAGCTTGATTAATACTTGTTGGGTGTATTTTTCTTTTGGTGAAGGATTGATTGATTATACACTAGTTAACCTGTGTGTGTTTTTTTTTGTTTTGTTTTTACCCTTCTTCCAGGCAAGGTGGATTGCTTGTTAATTTCCACCCATCAATTTTGAGTTGTTTACTTCCACAGTTAACAAGCCCAAGACTTGCTGTAAGAAAAAGAACCATTATTGCTCTTGGACATCTGGTTATGAGTTGTGGCAACATTGTGTTCATTGACCTCATTGAACACCTATTGACAGAGCTTTCTAAAAATGACTCCATGTCTACCACCAGGACATATATACAGTGCATTGCTGCTATCAGTAGGCAAGCAGGCCACCGAATAGGTAAGTGCAGGACTAAGCTAACCAACCAAAAATGTTGGGTATGGTTTTATTGATGACAGAAGAGACAGGAAAAAGTTCTAGAGAGACCTGTGCGTCTTATGGTCTGTTTCAGGTACGAATTCAGACCCTTGCTGTGAGCCTCTCCGTGCTTCAGTGTGAACCCAGTCTTAAGACCCCTTTGGTTTAAATGCGTAGGAAGACTATTTGGGGTTTGTAAGCTGTTTGCCCATTTATGGAACTGGGTGCAAATAGCTGTGGGAGGGGCCGGGAGGAGAGCTGCTCTCACGCTGACAGGCAGAGAAGGGGAGAAACTTTCAGAGCAGCGGGATGACGGAGGCAAGTAACATGACCATGCTAATCATGGATCAGCAGCCATGATTACTGCGGGGTTACATCCACTTTAACTCACAGTAGCCAAGTTTGGTAAAAGATTTTGTTTGGACCTTGCCAGTGAATTAAAGTGCAAGTCAAGCTAAAACTGTTTTTTGTTTTGCATAGACTAGGAAAGGGTCAGAACCCCCCCCCCCTCTGTAAAGTGTTTAAATCTCATCTGTGAAGATTTACTATTATTTTTGGTGTTCGTGTTCTACCCAGACAGAGGATGTTTGAAATCTGCATCAGGTACAAAGAAAGAAAAACGTCAGCAGGCTGGTTAGAGGTGCACACATGTCACACAGCGCATCACTCTCAATAAGCAACTGCTGCACTTATATCTAATCTTCTTTTTTCATTTTAGGTGAATATTTGGAGAAAATAATTCCCCTTGTGGTAAAATTTTGTAATATTGATGATGATGAGCTCAGAGAGTATTGCATTCAAGCATTTGAATCTTTTGTAAGACGGTAAGAATCAATGGCTTCTGTTCATTATTTTTAAAACAAAATAAACTAGAAAAGGTACAATTTCTGGGGAAATTGTGAAAGTGTTCTTGCCTCTACAACTGGAGTGGGCGGAGTAACTGGGTGGGGTGGAGTGGCTTGAGTAACTGTGAAAAGTGTTAAAAAGCTTAATATTTTAAAAAGTATAAATAGTAGTAAAAAAGTTCCATCATTCGCTGAAAGAGCTGAACATTTTTTTCAAAAGTAATTTTTTTTTTTCAAAAAATGAATTTTTTTTAATCAAAAATGATTTTTTTTTCTTCAAAAATGATTTTTTTTTTCAAAAGTAATTTTTTTTTTCAAAAATGAATTTTTTTATTTCAAAAATAATTTTTTTTTCGAAATTATTATTTTTTTTAAAGTAATTTTTTTTTCAAAAATATTTTTTTTTTCAAATATATTTTTTTTTCAAAAATTTTTTTTTAAAAAAAATTTTTTTCAAAAATATTTTTTTTTTTCAAAAAATTTTTTTTTTTCAAAAATGATTTTTTTTTTCAAAAATTATTTTTTTACTTTTTTCAAAAATTATTTTTTTACTTTTTAAAAATTTTTTTTTTTTTTTTCAAAAATATTTTTTTTTTTACTTGGGGCGGTCATAATGTTTTGGCTGATCATGGGGTGGTCATAATGTTTTGGCTGATCATGGGGTTGTCAGCTTTTGTCACTTCCCACTCTAGTTTTGAACATTTCGCCATTCATTCCTATGGGACCAATTTCGCCGTAAAAACGTCATTTCGTGGACCATTCGGCAAAACATTCCACAAAGTGATAGCACACCAATCGGGAACAATCCGCTCGTTTCGGTATATTATTTGTCTCTGTAGTGTGAAAACTGTGGGAGGAGTCTACAAGCATTATCAAGTCTAGCAGATGAAGTCACATGCATTTGGAGTGTCTCAGCATCTTGTGTTTACAACCACTGTTTCCTAGCAACGCTCATGCCCTGTTTATGCTTCCCAAATACTACTTCATCAAAACTGCCCCATCAGAATTACCCCATCAAAACTGCCCCATCATATTCCTCTATTATAAATCAGTACATGGTGTGTCTGTCCCCTCCCCCGGGCTCTGTAATCAGCTAAGATGCTCCAGCCACCTCCCCCCTGTGTATAACAGAAGCTTTGGTAACCATGGCAACAAAACAAACACTAACAGTGCACTCTGATTAATGGCTAAAATTTCCTGAAATGACCTCTAAACAAATGGCCGTATTTTAAAAACTATACATCCTACAGCGAAGATCTTTATATTGTGAGAATCACAAGACCCTGACCTAGATTTTGATACATAGTATGTCTCTGAAATATTAAAAATGAAGGCACAGTCGCAGTTTAGAAATTGCCCTTCAAATTTGGAGGGGGCTAGAGTGTAGTTTCAATGAATGTCAATGGACGGCGTGAGTTGCAAACAAATGGTCATATTGTGAAAACTATCAGGACTATGGCTTAGCCGTGGACATGTTTAGTGGCAGCAGGGATAGCTGAACGTTTTGATATAAGATTTGTGTAGGTGGGCTTGAAAATGAGGGAGTGGCGGCAGTTTAGAAATCATGTTCTGATTTTCCAGCTTTTGTCATCTCCCACTCTAGTTTCCCCATTCATTCCTATGGGACCAATTTCGCCGCAAAAATGACGATATTTCGTGAACCATTCGGCGAAACGTTCCACAAAGTAATAGCACACCATTCGGGAACATTCCGCACGTTTCGGTATATTACTTGTCTATGTAGTGTAAAAACTGTGGGAGGAGTTAGGGTGGTAAATTTGGCTATAATAAGAATAATAATATATATGTGAGATAACAGTAAGTGGTCTTGCTATGCAAGAACACTTAATTATTTGATCCCAAAGCGATAATTTCTGTAATACTAATAACTTTACTGTGCAAAGTTCAGCTTGACCATTCACATTTCTTACCTTTTTAGGCTACAATTAAAACTGTGATTGAGATTTTCTCTTGAACTTAAAATTGGCAGCATCAAAATATATATATATTTTTCTCAAATAAAGTGGGCTGTTAGTCTGCATTACCAAGTCATAGTGGTGGGTTTTTCCTACAGTTAAGTCAGTATCTATAGATGTTCAGCCTTGTGGTACTGGCCATTAAAAATCAAGGAGGTGGCCTTTGGGTGCATTGCAGTGTGAGGTAGGGATCCCTATTTGAATATTTCTCACTAATTAGTGGGTGATGATGGTGGGTTTCCTGCTAAAATCGTTGCATTCACCGTCCAAGGTTTGGCTAACGTGAGTTTGTGTTGGCTATATAGCGATAGCTCCTTAATCTTTTTTAGAGTGCAAAGGTAGGCCTGGTTCACACCTATGCATGTTGCAGTTTGCATATGCCAGGTGCATTTTGCATTTTTCAATACACATTTTTGATCCATTAAAGTCTATGGAACCAAAAACCAGAAAAAAGTCCCTGGCCCTTTCCATAAATGGCACAGATGTAAACGTGACCCATAGGAAACCATGTTAAATGGACTGTAGTGTGTTTCTGCAAGCACTAAAAAATGCATAGGTGTGAACCAGGCCTTATGCAGTACTGAATATGTGACCTGTATAACTGGCTTGGTGTTTGTGCATGCACCTGTTCACGTTAAAAAGTAAGCTTTAACTACTTCCAGCCCAAGGACGTCATATGATGTCCTGGACTTTGAGTGGGGATATCTGAATGATGCCTGCAGCTGCAGGCATCATTCAAATATCTTTTTCGTCCGGCAATTCTGCGTTCCGTAAGAACAATCATAGCGGCGGTTCAGCCGCTTGATCGTTCTTACAGGCGGCGGGAGGGGACATCTTATAGACCCCAGATCTCTCCATAAAGAGGACCTGTCACACACTATTCCTATTACAGGAGATGTTTACATTCCTTGTTATAGGAATAAAAGTAATAAAAAAATATAGGCACAATAAAAAAAAAAGTGCCCCGCGTGCTCGCACACAGAAGTGAATGCATATGTAAGTCATGCCCACATATGTAAACTGTTCAAATCACAAGTGAGGTATCACCGCTTGCGTTCGAGCATGAGCAACTATTCTAGACCTCCTCTGTAACTCTAAATTGGTAACCAGTAAAAAAATTTAAAGCGTCACCTATTGAGATTTTTTAACTACCAGATGCGCAATTTTAAAGCGTGACATGCTAGGCATCTCTTTATTCGTGTAACATATTTCACATTATACAAAAAAAAATTGGGCTAACTTTACTTTTTTTTTTTCCATGAAACTTTCTTCCTAAAAAGTTGCAACAGTCGCTTTTTTAATCCCCCAGAGTCTCTGCTAAACATATATGTTTGGGGGTTCTGAGTAATTTTCTAGCAAAAAAAATTATGATTTCTACATGTAGGAGAGGAGTGCCAGAATAGACCCGGCATGGAAGTGGTTAATTACCCATTTGTTAAAAACTGTGTTTTATAAATAGGACATTTAACAGAATTATTATGAAATGTTTTTGTACAGATGCCCAAAGGAAGTGTATCCACATGTATCAACCATTATTAACATCTGTCTTAAATATTTAACCTATGATCCAAATTACAATTATGATGATGAGGAGGATGATGAAAATGCTATGGATGCGGATGGAGCAGATGACGATGATCAAGGTTTCCGTTCATTTAATATAAAACATTAAGTGAATTTAATTTTCTTTGTACAGAATTACAAAATACATTTTTTGATTTAATACATTTTTGTTAACTTTGTTAATATACAGTATGATCATGTTTTTAATACAAACCCAGTTCCAAAAATGTGGGGGCACTGAAAAAACTACATAAAAACAAAATGGAATGATTTACAAATCTCATAAATCCATATAATGTTCACAATAGGAAACCTATACAATTTTAAACTGAGAAACCGTACCATTTTAAGAAACCACTAAAGGTAATATTTTAAAGTGATTCCAACAAAACCTCTCAAAGTTTGGACAGGGACATGTTTACCACAGTGTAGCATCCCCTTTTCTTTAAACACTGTAAACATCTGCATATTGAGACCAGTTGCTGGGGTTTTGGGAGAGCAATGTTATTCCATTCTTGCCTGAAAAATTGTTCAAACTGCTCTACAGTCCTGGGTTGTCTTTGTCGTATATTTTGTTTCAAAATGCGCCAAATTTTTTGAATTGGTGAAAGTTCTGGACTGCAGGCAGGCCAGTTAAGCACCTGGCTGCACTGAAGCCATGCTGTTGTCATAGATGCAGTATGCAAATTAGCAATTACCGTATATACTCGAGTATAAGTCGTTCCGAGTATAAGTCGAGGCCCTAATTTACTACAAAAAAAATGGGAAAAACTTATTGACCCGAGTATAAGACGAGGGTGAGAAATGCACAGCTACTGTAAGTGGAAAAGAGGGTCAACAATGCCCATTTGCAGCATCACTGTGCCCATTTGCATGCCTCACTGTGCCCATTTGCAGCCAAAAGTCCCCTGAACTTCAAACTCGGTAGTTAAGGGTTCCTAGATGCCCCCTAGCTGCAGCCAAAATTTGGGGTCTCTGAACCCAAAGGATCCTGAAATGACATTGCTGCAGATGGACACAGTTGACCGAATTTGGGGCCCTGTATCTCGGGGCCACTTAGTGCTAGGAACCCCAAATTTGGTGTGCAAACCCAGTGGAACTAGCACCATAAAATTTCCAAAGCTGGGGTTTCTAGCACCAAGTGGCCCCGAGATACAGGGCCCCAAAAATCAGTTCAGAAAATGTCAAGCACTTTTCTGCAGCAGAGAATGACATTTTCCGAACCGGGTTTGGGGCCCCGTATCTCAGGGCTACTTGGTGCTAGGAACCCCAGCTTTGGATATGTTATGGTACCAGTTCCACTGGGTTTGCACACCAAATTTGGGGTTCCTAGCACCAAGTGGCCCTGAGATATGGGGCCCCAAAGTCGGTTCAGAAAATGTCAAGCACTTTTCTTCAGCAGAGAATGACATTTTCCGAACCGATTTTGGGGCCCCGTATCTCGGGGCCACTTAGTGCTAGGAACTTCATCTTTGGATATGTTGTGGAACCAGTTCCACTGGGTTTGCACACCAAATTTGGGGTTCCTAGCACCAAGTGGCCCTGAGATACGGGGCCCCAAAGTCGGTTCGGAAAATGAAATTTTTTGCTGCAGAAAAGTGCTTGACTCAAGTATAAGTCGAGGGGGGCGCTTTCAGCACAAAAAAATGTGCTGAAAAATTCGACTTATACTCGAGTATATACGGTATGTAAACAGACTGTGATCTTTGGAAGTATTCCTGAGTCCATGCAGTGATGTTCATCACAGAATCATGCCTTTCTTTTTAATGCAGTGCTGTCTGAGGGACCTGAGATCATAGGCATCCAATATTGCGTTTTTTGCCTGAGCACAGATCTCCAGATTCTTGGAATCTTTTGATGATATGTACTGTAGATGATTTAACAGTGTTGAAATTTTATGTTGACGAAAATTATTATGAAATACTTTGACAATTTTTAGATTCAGTTTTTCAGAGATTGGTGAACCTCTGCTCATCTTTACTTGAGAGACATTCTGACTCTCTAAGATGCTCTTTATACCCAATTATGTTACTGACCTGTTGCCAATTAACCCCAATTGGTTGCAAAATGTTCTTCCAGCTTTTGCTTGCTGGTACCACTTTGCCTGCTTTTGTGAGATGTTTTGCTGCCATCAATTTCAAAATTACCTGATTTTTTTTTTCCTTTTAAAATAGTACATTTTCTTAGAAAACATACAAATGTTTAAATTCTATTCTGTTGTGAATAATATATGGGTTTATGAGATTTGCAAATCATTGCATTCTGTTTTTATGCTGTTTTTTTACCAAAATATGTAGAATACATATCGGCCTAAACTGAGGAGATTTTTTTTTTTTCTTGGATATTATAGCAAAAAGTAAAAGATGATTTTTTTTTTCAAAATTGTCACCCTTTTGTTTTATAGCGCAAAAAATAAAAACCGCAGAGGTGATTAAATGCCACCAAAAGACAGCTTTTTTCGTGGAAAAAAAAATAAAAACGTCAATTTTGTTTGGGTAAAGCATCACATGACCGTGAAATTGTCAGTTAAAGCGACACAGTGCTGTATCGCATAAACAATGGCCTGGTCATTGAGGAGCCAAATCTTCTGGGGCTGAAGTGGTTAAATTAATTGTTTAAAAAAAAAAAAAATTGCTTAAGTTAAAACTTACTGTAATTTTCTAATGATAAAGCGTGTAAGTTTACCCTACTATTTGGCTGAACTTTGGTGCTGATATGTAAACTCTCCACGTTGAATATCAGCTAAACAAGATTATTGAATTTGTGTGACTGCTAGAGGTATTGTCACTTCTGTAAGCAGTGTTTTACATAGGAAGTGTTTTTGTATTTGTCTAAGTAAGTAATTCTTAAAGCATATTTTAGATATTGTATACAATAAAGAAATGTTGAAACCCCTATCCGCTTGGGAGATTCACACTATCATCCTTGTGACCCTTGACACCAGGGCAGGAAGGATGGAAATCCCAAGGATTTACAATTTTCTCCAGATGGGATAAGGACAAGAAGAATATAATAGTAGGAGTTTTAACCTTTCCTGCTTAAAGAAAATATACTTTAGGTTTGCACACAAACCAAAGTGTTCCTATTACTTGCTGGGACCTCCCTGACACCCAGAGCTCAGTAAACACAAAATGTTTGGCGAAGTGCTGACTTGGCTCTGCATTTTGTCAGAATTAAATTGGTCTGCTCTGTCTGACTGCATTTGAGTCTGCAGTGCAGTCTGAGTTGCTTTTCTTGCCAATTTCCTCTGGGAAATATTTGTGTGCTTTTCTGGGAAAGGTGCTACAATTCACTATATAGTAATCAAAATTGTTGGAGAGAAACTAAAGTTTAAGGCTTCAACTTTATGCAGGACCTCATTGTATAAATGTGGCTATTATTTATTTATGGTTTTTTTTTTTTTTAGGTAGTGATGACGAGTACAGCGATGATGATGATATGAGTTGGAAAGTCAGACGTGCAGCTGCCAAGTGCCTGGATGCTGTGGTGAGCACGCGACATGAGATGCTGCCAGAATTCTACAAGACTGTGTCTCCTGCACTAATAGCTAGGTTCAAGGAACGGGAAGAGAATGTGAAGGCTGATGTGTTTCATGCATATCTATCCCTTCTGAAACAGACCAGACCTGTACAAAGCTGGCTTTGTGACCCAGATGCAATGGAACAAGGGGAAACACCGCTGACTATGCTTCAGAGCCAGGTTTGTTTTCTACATGCGGTTTCTAAAATTTTCTGTAAAAAAATTTAGGATGTTGGTAACTTAATTGAAAATAGATTGGATACGGTAATTCTTTTTATAGGGTGGCAACACTAACTTTAGTGAAAATAAGTCCCAGGTACAAGTGGAACTAGCTTAACCAATTTTCGCCCATCTGCTCCGGAGCGATCTGTCACCAGCTGTGTACACTAGACACAGCCGATGACTGATCAGTATACTGGACCACTTGGATCAGATCCATGTGACACAGGCTCTATATGCTTAGATAAAAAGTGCCTGTAATGTGACCTCCGGGCGCTGGACCCTGTGAAGTGGAATCCTGGACACCACAGCGCTAAGGCATTCCTGCAGGGTGCTGTACAGGTCCAAGGGAGTGGACCCTAAACATGAAAAGGGTACCCAGTCCTTGAAGGTCCTCAAGTGACAGGAACCCGCCCTGATGGGTGAAGATTGGTTTCTTTGTTTCTAAGCTGCCCTGCTGCTGGACGGCAAGTTAAACACCTTTTATTTACTTATTGTGGGGTGTCCCCATGATTGTAACAATCAGTCAAGCTAGCTAGATGCTGGACACCTGTGTGCGGTGACCGTACGGGGGAGTTTTGGGCTGGGCTAGCTGTGGGTTTTTCCAAAGTGTACGTTTTTTTTTTTTTTCGTTTTTTTTTTCTTGTGTCTGGCTGTTTTTTCGCCTTGGTTCGCCATGGCGCACGTGCATTCGCAAGAGCCGCACATGCGCCGTAGCCTTTATCTGGGCGTACGAAGATGTGTACGTTTTTTTTTTTTTTTTTTTTTTCATTTTTTTTCTTGTGTCTGGCTGTTTTTTCGCCTTGGTTCGCCATGGCGCACGTGCATTCGCAAGAGCCGCACATGCGCCGTAGCCTTTATCTGGGCGTACGAAGATCATACGCGAATACAGCCGCGCCCGTTCTGGCACATAGCCAGCTTATTTAAGCTGTGTATGTCAAGCATGCAGTGTTTTCCGAAGGCAGCTGTGGGATGTAGAGCAGGCTCTGAACCAGGCATTTGCAGTGGTTCATTTCTCCTTACCCAGGTCATGCAAGTAACCAGGTGTTGCTTGGCAGGCTAAAGGTGCTTAGCAGGATTGTTGCATAGGGGCTTGGTGAGCCCTATTAAAGGGTCTCTCTTCTGAGGTGTGTTAATACTACACCCGGGTACTCTTTTTGTGGCTTGTAAATGTCTTGAAAAAGGGGGGTGGGACTAACGCTACAGAGAAGGGTACACCTATGTCATCAGTAGTTCCTGATGAACCTAGTCGTATCCCCCTGGTGTTGTATCCCCTGAAAGACCAGAGGCAATCTGACCCACTGTGCCTATCTGGGATTGTGAATAAAGTGAGTGGTGATTGCGCTGTGATAAAAAGGGGAAGGGGCTAACTCTAATGTATAGAAAGGTGAGTGAAAAAATGAAAAAAATTTTTACAAAGGTATAATGAGCATGAGGGCTAGTATCATACTAGCACATGAAAAATATTGTAGATACTGAAACAAAAGAAAAGAAAATACTCCATGCAAAAGGGTTAGTATCATACTCTCACATATGTGGTAACTCAGCAAATACTTATTAAAAGAAAAATCTCAGTGCAAAAGGGCTAGTATCATACTAGCACATATGTGGTAACTCAGCAAATACTTATTGGTGACTTCAAGTACATAAATCAATGGTGAACAATCCCACCACCTTGTAGTACAAAGTGCTCAAACAATGAGTCATCAGTTCCAGAAAGGCAAAATTAAAAAATTATACAAAATATAACAGTATAATGTAATAAAGTGCGGTCTCATGGGCACTAAATCCGAATAGACTGAGGAAACAAAATTGCCTAAAACATATAAAAAGCTATAAATGAGTGACAAATACAGTGT
The DNA here is from genome assembly GCA_037952925.1 of Lithobates clamitans. Lineage (NCBI taxonomy): Eukaryota > Metazoa > Chordata > Amphibia > Anura > Ranidae > Lithobates > Lithobates clamitans. The sequence goes on from JBBGZY010000044.1 coordinate 6,533,436, forward strand.
GGGTACAAAAAAAATGAACCAAATAAAATTATATAAATCAAGAAAAGTCCATGAGGGCTAGTATCATACTAGCACATAAAAAATATTGTAAATACTGAAACAAAAAAAAGGAATCTCAGTGCAAAAGGGCTAGTATCATACTAGCACATATGTGGTAACTCAGCAAATTCTTATTAGTGACTCCAAGTAAATAAATGGTGAACAGTCCCACCACTTTGTAATACAAAGTGCTCAAAACAATGAGTCATCAGTTCCAAAAAAGGCAAGTCCACAAGCCACAGGAAAGGGAAAAAAAGTCTTCAATGAGGACACCTCTGTGCTCGCAAGCAGCTCACCTTACTGCTGCAAGACAACAGCTTGTAATCCAAAAACAAATCGCCAGCAGGCAAGGGTCCCATCCAGTAGTTCAGGCGATTGGTGGTGTGCAGGATGGTATATAAAAAACATAAGCAGACAATATATAGCATAACTCCGTGGCGGCCAGAGTGGAAAAAGGGGACAGGACACAGAAGGGGGATGCACTCACTTTTGTAAAATGAGTGTGGGCGTCAATCCAACGAACGCCGAGTTCGTATACCACAAAAGGGTGTCTTCAAACCGTCCCCATTTCCTCAATGCTCGTCACAATGGGATGAATATATGTGGAGTGTTGGAAGAGTGCACATAGCGTGATCCCGTATATAAATCAGTTTATTAGGTTAAAAACAAAATGGTACACTTACATTTAGCAGAAGGCTATAGTAAAAAACATCCACGAGCACCGAGCTCGTATCCTATCGTCAGTCTGTGACAGTTCCCGTGCTCCAATCCTGACGCGTATCGTCACGTGACCTCATCAGAGTTCCCCCCTTCCCCTTTTTATCACAGCGCAATCACCACTCGCTTTATTCATACCACTTTTGTCTGTTTTGGATCAGCCATTTTAGGTGTTGCAGCAGTGCCCCTTAGCATAGGTATTTCTGACAGCGCAGGAGTTTCTTCATTATTTATCTATATGGGATTGTGCCTACAGTCAACGCTGCTGCTTCACCCTTTATCACCAAAGATGAACTGTCCTCGGCCCTAGCCTGGTTAGAGCACGGGATTGCTGGCATGATTGCCTCCATCCCATAGGGTGGTGAGAAGCGTGACAGATCCCCCTCCCCGGAGCCTCCTAGTTTGGAGCAGGAATGGGTTGAGGATGGGGAATGGCTAAAAGCTCAGGATTCTGTGGAGGGCCTGGCGGATGAGTCTGCTTCTGAGCAATCTGAACAAGAAGATATTCAGTTGATGTCTTCCTCTTAGTCGCAGAGGCTTTTGATCCAGACTCTTACCGAGTCAGTTCGTTCTGCCTATAAGTTGCCTCTTGCAGAGGTTACTGAGCCCCCCCTGGTCCTCTTTGGGATCCCTGAGGGCCTCTTCAGGCTGCACAGGCTTTCCCCTTACACCCTCTGCTGGAACAGGCGGTGTATGCTGATTGGGAACATCCTGACAGGATTTTTGTTCCTTCTAAGAGGTTTTCCGTTTTATATCCCATGAATGAAAAGTTAAAGAAGTGGAGTATGCCAGCTGTAGATGCAGCAGTTTCTTCCTTAAACAAGAACTTGACTTGTCCGGTAGATAAAGTACAGGGCTTGAAAGACCCTATTGACAAGAAATTGGAGTCATTATTAAAGGCTTCCTTTTCTTTGGCCAGTTCAGCTATTCATCCAGCTGTTGTAGCAATTGGTATCTGCCAATCCATAAAGGATCAGGTCAGATGGCCTGATAGGCCTAACCAGGAGGATGATCTAGCTGAAGATAAGACAGATATTCCTCGAGCGCTGTGTTTTGCTTTTGACGCCTTTTAAAGGATTCAATACAGCAGGTTTCTCGTTTTGGCTCTTGTCTGTACTTGCGCAGACTTTTGTGGCTTAAGAACTGGTCAGCTGAGCTTCCCTGTAAAAGTTATTGGCAGGTTTCCCCTATGGGGAATGTTTATTTAGTGATAATTTGGACAAATGTATCCAAAAGATTTCTGGAGGGAAGAGTTCTCTACTTCCTTTGAAGAAAAGCACCAGGCGTCCCTCGTTTAAAACTTCGGATTGCTTCCTCAGGTGTCTCGGCTCCAAGGCAGTTCCGCTGCCCACGGAACGCTAGAGCCAAGGCCAGAAAAAGCCCTGGGTCAAAAACTCTTCTAAACCCAGCACCAAGCCCTCCTTTTTTAGGGAACGCCCCTACTCGGGTGGAAGGAATGCTGCTGCACTTTCCGGATATTTGGAGAACAATGGTTCAGGACGAGTGGGTCGCCTCAACCATATCCCGCAGTTACAAGCTGGAGTTGCGGGGGATTCCCCCTCAGGTTTCTAAGATCCAGCGTTCCCTCGGATCCTCCAAAGAGAAACTTATTGTTTCAGGCATGACATCATTTAGTTCATCAAGGAGTGATTGTATAGGTTCCTGTATTCGAAAGGGACGCAGGGTTTTAGTCGAACCTGTTTACAGTTCAAAAACCAAACTGGGACACAGTTCTAAGGTCCCTGAACCAGTATCTACTAATCCAGTCCTTTGGGATGGAGTCTGTCCGCTCAATAGTAGCCTCACTCCAGAAGGGAGACTTTCTAGCCTCCATCGATATAAAGGATGCATATTTACATGTACCTATCTTTCTGCCTCATCAGAGGTTCCTGCGATTTAGCGGAACATCCTTTTCAGTTTGAGGCTCTACCCTTGGGGCTTGCAGGATCAGAGCCTGCGAAAGGAAAAATCCTTCCTCCCAGTAACTTGGAAAGTACGGACTACAGATGCGTCTCTCTGGCTGGGGAGCTACCCTAGAGGGGCTCTCGGCTCAGGGGAAATGGTCAAGGACAGAACAGATCCTGCCGATCAACATCCTGGAGTTACGGGCAGTAAATCTGCCCCTACGGTCCTAGACAGTGGAGCTTTGGGACTGTCCTATCAATGTTCAGTCTGACTATGCCACAGTGGCCTATAGAAATCACCAAGGCGGTACCAGGAGTCATTCAGCTCTGAAGGAGGTGAACCACATACTAGCCTGAGCAGAGTGACGTGCCAATTCTATCTGCAGTCCATATCCCGGGATTAGAGAACTGGAAGGCAGATTATCTCAGCTGCCAGCAGATCTGCCTGGGGGAATGGTCCCTACACCCAGTGGTGTTCCAGGAAATTTGCCAGCGTTGGGGATGACCTATGGGCATCCAGGTTCAACAACAAGCTACAGCAGTTTGTATCCCCAACAAGGGATGCTCTGGCAATCAGAGCATATGCTCTGGTAGTCGGAGCATATGCTCTGGTAGTTCCATAGAGCCAGTACTCCTTGGTTTATGCTTTCCCTCTGACCCCTCTACTTCCACATTTGTTGCGCAGGATTCGGAGAGAGAGGGATCCAGTCATTCTGGTGGCACCAGCCTGGCCCAGAAGGCCCTGGTTCCTGGAGATTGTGAGACTGACAATAGACGGGCCATGGACGCTTCCACATTGCCCTGATCTACTGCCTCAAGGTCCTATATTCCACCCCAATTTACAGTCTTTAAATTGATGGCATTTCTATTAAAGCCAGGGTGTTGAAAGCCCGTGGTATCTACCCTAGTGAATGCTAGAAAAGCTGTCAATAGGAAGATGTATCATAAGGTCTGGAAGACAAATATTGCTTGGTGTAAAGCTAGAAAATGGCATCCTCGGAAATACGTGATTGGGAGAATTCTCTTTTCTACAGTCAGTTGTGGAAATCAGATTGGCTTTAAATACAATTGGAGGTCAGATTTCGGCCCTGTCAGTATTCCTCCAAAGGCCTTTAGCCTCCCATTTGCTGGTCCAAACCTTTATGCAGGGGTCAACTCGTTTGCTTCCCCCCATTGGGTCACTTATGTGTCCTTGTGACTTGAACTTGGTGCTGTCTGTTACAGAAACAACCATTTGAGCCTATCAAGCAAATTCCATTAGACTTGCTGACACGCAAGCTAGCCTTCCTGATGGCTACCACCTCGGCTAGAAGGGTGTCGGAGTTGGCGGCCCTTTCGTGCAGGGAACCATACTTGATCCTTCACCATGACAGGCTCATGTTACTACTTGTTCCATCCTTTTTTGCCTTTTTTAACTTTAATTTAAATCAGACATTATTTTGCCTTCTTTTTTCTCTCAACCTTGTTCAGCGGAAGAGACGAATGCATTCCTTTGGATGTTGTCCGGGCAGTCAAGGTTTATTTGTTTAGATCTGCGTAGATCCGAGGATCAGACTCCTTTTTTGTTTTACCAAAAGGACCCAAGAAGGGGCAGGCAGCTTCCAAGGCTTCCATTGCCAATTGGGTCCGTCAATTGGTCATTCAGGCCTATGGTCTGAAACTTAAAGCTCCTCCCTTTTAGGGGGAGAGCTCATTCCACCAGGGGTGTAGGAACCTCCTGGGCTTTTCGCCATCAGGTATCTGTGGCTCAGATTTGTAAGGCTGCCATCTGGTCTTCAGTGCATTCGTTCACAAGATTTTATCAGATAGATGTTAGAGCAGCCGAAGATTTGGCTTTTGGCCGTAGTGTACTACAGGCTGCCGTTTTAAAGTCTGATGGCTGTTTTTGTTTAACAGGGTGTCTCCCACCCCTCAAGACTATTGCTCTGGGACATCCCAGAAGGTAATGAATATTAGCCTAACTCTGCATCCCATGATGTATGTCGTCACACTTACCTGTAAAATACTTTTCTTTGAGTACATCGTGGGGCACAGATATCCCTCCCCCCTTTTTTGAGGATTCAGTGCTTGTTACAAAACTGGTGTACTTCCTGTATGGGAGGAGTTATATGGGAGATCACTTCCTGTCTAAGAGTGTCTACCAGTGTCCATTCACCTAGAGATGGCGTATAACCCAGTAGATAAAGAATATTATCCTAACTCTGTGTCCCATGATGTACTCAAAGAAAAGGATTTTGCAGGTAAGTATGACCAAATCCTATTTTTTTCATTGCAAGATGTGCCAAATATTTTCAATTGGTGAAAGGTCTGTAGTGCAGACAGGCCAGTTAAGCACCCAGATTCTTTGACTACAAAGCCATGCTGTTGTTATAGATGCAGTATGTGGTTTTGCATTGTTTTCCTGAAATATGCAAGGACTTCCCTGAAAAGGATGTCGCCTGGATGAGAGCATATGCTGCTCTAAAACATGTATACATTTCTAAGCATTGATGGTGCCTTTCCAGATGTTCAAGCTGCCCACTCTATATGCACTAATAAAGACTTTTGAACTGAGTGCTTATAACAAACTGAAAGGGTCCCTCTCCTCTTTAGTCCGGAGAATGCGGCGCCCATTAAAGAGGAACTGTGAGCTGTCACAGGCTTTCATCAAGCATAGGTCACTATGCCTGCTTTTTCTGCGCAGTCTTCTTCCTTCTTCTTCTTTTTTTTTTTTTTTTTTTTTTTTTTATTAAGACTGCACTTAGGCTGTAAAAAATTTGATTAGACATCGTTGAATAATGTAGACTCAGAATTGTTTTTTTTCTATTTTTAAGGTTCGAGTACATATTAATGAAAATAGTCCAATCAATGAAAATTTTTGAGTAGATATTGGCTTTGTTTAGTCTTATGCAGCAATGCATAAACATGCCTGAATGCTTGATATTTTGGCTTAATTTCTGAAACTTTGGTTAAAATAAATGGAAAGTTTATGTGCTGCTTTTTTTTTTTTTTGTTATCTTTAGGTACCAAACATTGTGAAAGCTCTACATAAGCAAATGAAGGAGAAGAGTGTGAAGACACGCCAGTGTTGTTTTAACATGCTCACAGAATTAGTCAATGTGTTACCCGGTGCTTTAACACAACACATTCCAGTTCTGGTGCCAGGTAAAGCAACAGTTATTTATTGTTTTACCTTTTTACTAATTGTAATTTAGTTTTTTGTAATTTGGAATATTGTGTGAAAATATTCTAGGCTCACTGTTTTTTGTTTTTTTTTATCCATTTTTTGCAGGGATCATATTTTCATTAAATGACAAGTCAAGTTCTTCTAACCTGAAGATAGACGCTTTATCATGTTTGTATGTGATTCTTTGCAATCATTCTCCTCAAGTCTTCCACTCACATGTCCAGGTCTTGGTTTCACCTGTAGTAATCTGTGTCGGGGATCCATTCTACAAAATCACCTCTGAAGCTCTGCTGGTTACACAGCAGCTTGTGAAAGTCATTAGACCTCTGGACCAGCCTTCTTCTTTTGATGCAACACCATACATAAAAGATTTGTTTACATGTACAATCAAAAGGTTGAAAGCAGCAGATATCGATCAAGAAGTAAAAGAGCGTGCAATCTCTTGCATGGGTCAGATTATCTGTAGTTTAGGTGATAATCTGGGAAGTGACCTTCCTAGTACGCTTCAAATATTTCTGGAAAGACTGAAAAATGAGATCACACGTTTGACCACAGTAAAAGCTCTGACACTGATAGCAGGTTCTCCTTTGAAAATAGATTTAAGGCCAATCTTAGGTGAAGGAGTACCTATCCTCGCCTCATTTCTTCGGAAGAATCAGCGGGCTTTAAAACTTGGGACACTCTCTGCTCTAGATATTCTAATAAAAAATTATAGCGACAGCCTCACTGCAGCAATGATTGATGCTGTACTGGATGAGCTTCCACCTCTTATTAGTGAAAGTGATATGCATGTGTCTCAAATGGCCATAAGCTTCCTGACAACATTGGCTAAAGTATATCCATCCTCTTTATCAAAGATCAGTGGATCTATCCTCAATGAACTTATTGGGTTGGTGCGGTCACCATTGCTTCAAGGAGGAGCACTTAGTGCAATGTTAGAGTTTTTCCAAGCCTTAGTGGTGACTGGCACTACAAGTCTGGGATATATGGACTTGCTCCGTATGTTGACGGGACCAGTTTATGCACAGAGTACTGCGCTTACGCACAAACAGTCATACTATTCTATTGCCAAATGTGTGGCAGCGCTGACTCGAGCATGCCCTAAGGAAGGTCCAGCAGTGGTTGGTCAATTTATCCAGGATGTTAAAAACTCAAGGTCCACAGACTCCATTCGCCTCTTGGCTCTGTTATCACTAGGAGAGGTTGGCCATCATATTGACCTCAGTGGACAAATAGAGCTGAAATCTGTTATACTGGAAGCTTTCTCTTCTCCTAGTGAAGAAGTCAAATCTGCAGCTTCATACGCCCTTGGAAGCATCAGTGTAGGCAACCTTCCAGAATATTTGCCATTTGTTTTGCAGGAGATAACTAGTCAACCTAAGAGGCAGTACCTTTTGCTTCATTCCCTCAAGGAGATAATAAGCTCTGCTTCTGTAGTAGGCCTTAAACCTTATGTTGAAAATATATGGTCTTTACTACTTAAACACTCTGAATGTGCTGAAGAAGGAACAAGAAATGTGGTTGCAGAATGTTTGGGAAAACTGACACTGATAGATCCAGAGACTCTCCTGCCACGACTCAAAGGATACTTGGCTGCTGGTATGTCTTATAATTTTGTATCTAGTGTAACCTTTTTGCTGCCAGAGCAGTTTTTGCTTTTTTTTTTTTTTTTTTTTGCACACATGTTTAAAAAATAGTTTTAGGCTTGAAGATTAGCTAAAATATTTTCACCCAGAAAAATATATTTTCTGGGTGCAGATACCCTGGAAAATAAAATGGTGGTGGTACAATTGTCATATGAAATTCCATAATGTGTTTTCTAGGACAAAATTTGCATTAAAAAAATCAAGAATTAATTTTAGAGCATACAAAATGCAATATATTATCCATTTTTGGTAAAATATAAGAGATTAAGTTGTGCTGAGTAAATACTCAACGTGTCTAGCTTTAAATTTGCATGTGCCTGTAAAAGGATGGTGAACTTCAAAACCCTATAATTTCCATAGGTAACGCTTTTAAAGCCCCTACAAGTCATCAGTATAGGGTTGGATAATGGGCCCATAATTGTTGATTATTGGGCTCACTCTGCCATGTACACACATTTTATGTGTGGGGTGGAGAGTGCTAAAAAAAAACGAATTCTGTTTTCCAGTGTGGGGTAGATGAGAGGGAGATTCTGGGTGTAACCTTTTATCTTTACTATGTGATATATTTTTAAGACAGGTTCTTTTCAATGGGACATCAGAGGCCTTTTAGACCCCCTGATGTCTCACCTTCCTTCCATTGAAGCTAATGGAAGGTAGATCTTGCTCCATTAGCTTCTTCCCTGGCCTCAATGGCAAGAAAAAGTGACACTTGAACTCCGAAGGGATGTTTTACACTTCGCTTCTGGGTTCATTCTAGCTAAGGAACATCAGTGAATGGATGTTCACTGGTCTCCCTCCCCTCCACCCAGCAACACCTGCTATATGGGTCCTGCCTGCAGGTGGAACAACTGAGAAGTCAAGAAGCGTGGGATGGGGGGGGCACACGCTCTGAGTCAGCTGCGTGTGTGTGAACCCTCTTCCACTGCTGTAACACTTGTGGCAGTAATAAATATATGCTTCTAACACACACAAAAAATAAAAGAAGGGGGCTGGTGATGAAATACAATAATAAAATCACATTTAACATGCCAACAAAAACCTCTTTTCTCACAACCCAGTAAACAAAAAATACCAGCAATAGTTTTTGGCCACCCCTGTCCTTAAGTTAAAATGTGTATTTACTCTGAAATTGTTTTTGGGACTTGAACGTACATGTTTAATGGCAGTTTTTTTATTTAGCTGTAACCTAATTGGTGTAACATAATCAGATTTCTTCTAATGTTGTGCAATGTTTTTTTAGGTTCATCTTATGCACGAAGCTCTGTAGTCACAGCTGTTAAATTTACAATATCAGACCATCCTCAGCCCATTGATCCTCTTTTGAAGAATTGCATTGGTAAGCTTAGGTGCAGATAATTCTAAAGTGATCATTACACTGGACACATTTAGTTTGCTCATTTGCCACACATTTATAATGGGTCCAGTACCTACACTTAATTGCTTAGACTTTTGGAAAGTATAATGTGCTTAGTAAATAGATGGTATATCACTTCAAAACACAGTTCACTCCTTTTGTATATTTACTGTCCTTACATTGTGTACTGAATTTAGGGGAAGCTTCAGTTTAATTACTGTATTTATCGGCGTATAACACGCACCCCAAGTTTAGGAGGGAATTTTAAGGAAAAAACTTTTAGGAGGAAAGTTTAAGGAAAAAAAACCTTACATTTAAATGCCCATCAATGCAGCCTTGCCCCAGTGTCCATTGCAGCCTTGTCAGTGCAGCTTTGCCCCAGTGCAGCCTTGCCCCAGTGGTCATTGCAGCCTTGCCCCAGTGTCCATTGCAGCTATGCCCCAGCGCAGCCTTGCCCCCAGTGTCCATTACAGGCTTGGACAGATTTAAATATGCCGCCGAGATTGCAGGGACTCGGCGGAGCGAGCGCCACCGACATCACAGGGACTGGGCGGAGCCGAGATACACATAGCCGAGTTTACTCGGCTCTTCTCGGCGCCGCTCAGTCACGCCCAGTCCCGCCCTATGATGGACATAACACAGGTCCAATGGCGGGACTGGGCGTGACTGTGAGAAGAGCCGAATACACTCTATGTGTATGTCAGCAGCGATCGCTCCGCTTACAATCAGCGGGAAGCGGCGTATAACACGCACCCGCGATTTTTTCCCCTGATTTTAAGGGGGAAAAAGTGCCTGTTATACGCCGATAAATACGGTATATCCCTGAAGAGTGAGACAGTTCATGGATGTTAGTACAAACTAGCAGTTAATGATTGCTTATGTTGCCAACAGGATACACTTAAGTTGGTCATAGATGGATTAAAATTCAGCTGGTTCCGCAAGGACCAGCCAAACTGATTCATCTTTGATTGTTCCCATTCCAGAGCATTTGATCTAATCAACTTTTCTCAAATCGGCTTGTTTGAAATTTTTCCAAAATGCAGCTCTGATCGGTATATTCTGACCACAAATGAGTCGCTTGTGTGGATGGGGGGATCCCTTCAGTGTTTTTTTTTTTTTTTTTTTTTACTGGCTGATTAAAAAATACTGATTTGTGTATTGCCAGTATTTGTTTCTCTAGGAGTAATATTTTTAGGATAGGTATTTTTAATTGTTGGCTTGGATTAAAACGTTTTAGCGTGAGGAAAGTTGTTAAGAATGCAGTTAGTCTGGTCCTTTTTATATATAGATGTTGCATTTTTGAGACGACATTCCACCCAGCTTGGTGTGTTGAGAGATCTTTAGAAATATGGAAATCTTATTAATGGTGGTTAATGGTGCTCTGGAGATTTAACCCTGGTCCTGGCTTCCCAACTAATAGAATCTCTGACCTGAAACGGCTATATAGCTAGAAAAGTGTGCAGTTCCTGAATTTCCCTTCTTGCATGATTGTTTTTGGTAAGGTATTCAGGGAAGGATATGGATGACAGCCTTTGCCTTTTCAAAGAGGTTAGTAAGTGTTCCAAAATGTGTTCTCACAATTTTGCCTTTACGCAAGTATTTTTTATTTTAAAATAAAAGGGTTACATTTTCTAGATGGGGATCTATGCATCGGAGTTTGGAGTCACAGTAACATTGCAGCTAGTAGCATATAACCATTTTAGAACTCGCACTATAGCCGAAAGACTACTACAGTTCAGCTCTCTCGTTCTGTCACAGATTGTGGTGAAGAGCCAATCACAGCGGCCCTTTACCATGTGATCAGCTGTGTCCAATCACAGCTGATCACATGTAAACAGCGTGAGGAGAGTTGGTAACCGGCATGTTGTGACAGGACAATTTACACAGATAATCAGGGTAATTATCTCAAAAAAAGATAAATATTTTATTTGGGTACAGTGCTCCATTACCGAGTAATTGCCATTCAAAGTGCAACAGCTTGAAGTTGAAAATTGGCCTTGGCAGAAAGGGGGTGAAAGTGCCCAGTATTGAAGTGGTTAACAGTATCACTGTGACTTGCAACTTTATTAAGAGCAAAAAAATGAAACTTCAAAGATTTAAAAAAAAAAAAAATACTCAGACACCATATATTTATAATTTTGTGTTCTAGTGGGTAAAGATCTCAGGGTTCTAGAGCATAAGAATCGTGCATGTTTACAATTTGTTAGTGAAGAGAGAGTAGTGACCTCACATCTTCAATACCTGGTCTCAGAAGTAATCAACTTACATGGACATCGACTGTGTATGAGGTTGTAATGTACCAGTGGTATTGAAAATAAGGGACTTATATCCTTTATTTGCATGGTGTGATTTATTGTCTATCAAATCGGTCACAGGTTACCTTTTACCTTTTTTAAGTAAAGACTTGCCTCAAGATGGTGTCATATATGGGAAGTTAGGAACATGTATGGAAGAAGCATGCAATAATGCCTGGAAATGTTTACCAGCAGTTAGTCATCTTTGATAAACCGGAACTAATCTGCATCCAAGCTCTACAAACTGAGAACAATATTTCATTTATTTTTAATATTCTAAGCAAACTCCCCCATCCATCCATGTCTTTATTTTGCTGAGAAATCACTTTGAAAAACACCTCTTAGCTTTCTGGCTGTGGCCATCTTGAGTAAGGGCAGATTATTCGAGTAGCATATAGATCCTGGAACCTATGTACCCTTAGGCCAGGCCTGCATGCAGGAGGGTGTGTTTAGCTGAGAGAACACCTTCTTCCCTTCTGAAGACTTTTTGGATGTATGGCATCTTTTTGCCCAGGGCTGAAAACCAGGAAGCAACAGAATAAATGTTAAAAAAAAAACAGTTTAGAACCAGTAAATATATACTTTCCTAGCTTTTTTCCAATGCTAGCAGCATAAAGATTAATAGTCCCTGTTAATTGAGAGCATTTAGTTCTGCTTTAAAATAGTGTGTTTATAAAATGTTCATACATTTCAGGTGACTTCCTGAAAACACTGGAAGATCCCGACCTAAACGTCAGGCGAGTAGCCCTTGTGACGTTTAATTCTGCTGCTCACAACAAGCCATCACTGATCAGAGACTTGCTCGATTCTGTGCTTCCCCATCTGTATAATGAAACAAAAGTTAGAAAGGAGCTAATAAGAGAGGTTAGTAGCACTAATTTCTTTGTTTTCCCAGATAACTGCTGGTTACAGTTCCTAATTACACTTTCTTAATTCTAGGTGGAGATGGGTCCTTTCAAGCACACAGTTGATGATGGTTTAGACATCCGAAAAGCAGCCTTTGAGTGTATGTACACTCTTCTTGACAGCTGTCTGGACAGACTGGACATCTTTGAGTTCTTAAACCATGTTGAAGATGGTCTGAAGGATCATTATGACATAAAGGTAAAGGTGTTTTAGCTATTTTAGGAGAATGTTGGTAATTATAGTTGAATAACCTATTACTTATTTTGACTGTATCTGAATATAATCCATTTCAAATTACCCAAAAAAGTAGGACGAATTGCATTGTGGCCTTGCTCCTAATGCTGATATATTTTTCTTTTTTTTCTTTTAGATGCTGACATTTTTAATGTTGGTTAGGTTATCCACACTCTGTCCAAGTGCTGTACTGCAAAGGTTGGATAGACTGGTAGAACCATTACGTGCTACTTGTACAACTAAGGTATGTAAAATAGATGGTTATATCCTTAGTCTGCTTTTTCTAAAATCACTTTTGTAAAACATGCAAGTGATTAACAGATAATTAATAGTCTTCAAGAGAAGCATTGACAATACGGTTAAAGTAGCATGCTCTTTTTAATCCCTGTGCCAGCTGTTGCTTCTACTTGATTTCCCTTAACTCTACTGCTGCTCCATGTGTCCATGGGAGCAACATGACCTACCTAGTACTTCTGGGTATGAAATAGCGCATGCTTTTTTTTTTTGTTTTTGTTACTACCATATGGAAAAAATGCTGGTGTTTAGTCACAGAGCTTTAACCACTTGACCTCCAGAAGATTTACTACTAGCCCCTCCACCCCCACCCCCCCTCCTCCTTCATGACTAGGCCTTTTTTGCCATATGGCACTGCATTACTTTAAGGGCTAGTTTACACTTGCTTCAAAACATGGCTTCGGACAATCTTTGTTACAGCTCTCTGAATGCCAGTCCAAGCTCCTGTCACTAAATAAAATGGTTAGCTTACAGTCCTGTTTACACCTGCTTTTGCTTGGTGCTTTGGAGGGGCTTCAAGCGAGCTTTGCTATAGACTTCTATGGAGGCTTTGAAGCACCACGAAAGCTACATGGGGCTACTGTAAGCTAACCATTTTATTTAGTGACAGGCTTTGACTAGCATTCAGAGAGCTTTAACAAAGGCTGTCCGAAGCCTTGTTTTGAAGCAAGTGTAAACTAGCCGTTAATTTGTGCTGAAGCCGAAGCAAGTGTAAATGAGCCCTAACTGACAATTGCATGAACTTGCTTCGTATTGTGACACTGTACCCAAATAAAATTGAGATCCCCCCCCCCCCCACCACCACCCCTACAAATAGAGCTTTCTTTTGGTTGCATTTGATCACCTCAGCGATTTTTATTTTTTGCGCTGTAAACAAAAAAGACTGGCAATTTTTGAAAAAGGGGGGGACCTTCTACCATAAAGCATATGCAATAAAAAAAATTGAATTCTTTATCAATTTAGGCTAATGTGTATTCTGCTACATATTTTTGGTAAAAAAAAAATTCCAATAAGCGTATGTTGATGGTTTGCACAAAAAGTTAGTGTCTGCGAACTATGGGATATATTTTTTTTTTTACTAGTAATGGCAGCAATCAGTGACTTATAGCAGGACTGTAATATTGCGGCGGACAAATCGGACACTGACACTTTTTTATTATTTTTGGGGGACCAGTGACACCAATACAGTGATCTGTGCTAGAAAATATGCACTGTCACTGTACTAATGACACTGGCTGGGAAGGGGTTAACATCAGGGCCAATTAAAGGGTTTACTGTGTGCCTAGCCTGTGATTCAGTCTAGTGGGGGAGGTGCTTTTACTAGTGGAAGGCATCGATTGGTGTTCCTGCATTACAGCAACATAGAATCCATTCATTCTGTACTGACAGAACAGCAGACTGCCGTTCTACCGGTGTACCAAAGCATCGGTGGGTGCCGGCAGACATAGAGTCCACTGTACCCGCCGATCAGTCCCGATGTGTATAATCACAGTGGGAGCGGGCTGGCGGCGGCTCGCGCACGCCTCAGGCCCAGTAGTGTCAGATCACATACTTGATACGTGATCTGGCACAGAGCGGCCACCCTGCCGCAGTATATGTACGGTGGGCGGTCCACAAGTGGTTAAGGTATAGCGGTGGTGGAAAATATAAAGCTAAAGCATACTCAGTTGTTAATAGCAGCATTTGGCGTTATGTACGGATGTGTTTTTCCCATCTTTTTTTGTGATGATTTTTGAAATCTGTTGTATCTCTCTCCTCTGGTGCTCAGGGGTAGGGCTGCAATAAATCTGTTGTGTACCACTTCAATTAGTGAGTTTTCCCATTATCTAGGTTTTTTTTCAAGAAAAAAAAACAATTTTGTGAGCATAGCTATAACAGGGTGTCCATCTGATTGGGTTAAGCCAAAGTGGTAAGTTGCCTAGTGCAATACCCAGTCATGATAGTGAGAGATGGGTACTGGAGCAATAGGGAAAGTAGGTTGTTACATGATGTTGCATTCCCCTTGTATCCACAAATGCATGACAAAATGTGTCTCAGGTTGTGCAGAGGGATCGTATCTGTCTAGTGAAAATAGAATGATTTAATAATTCCATACTGCCAGAACTGGGACACCTGTTTGGAAAAACATAAATCAAAATGGCTGGAGACTTACAAGAGTAGGGCCTTTGTATGTAGATATTGGCAAGGATCATGCACATGCCACTGGTGGGTCTTCATAGTCTGACTGCATGCGAATGTAGAAGACCTGGATACCAAAGAATCTCAACGTGCCCTGTACATTCTATGAAGCCAACACTATTGACGTAGCCCTAGTGTCTCTGTTGATGGAAATTGTCCAACTCCCAGTAGCTCTGCACACAGATTGTGTGCATTGGGAGCATATAGGAATCTGAAGCTACTATTTATGAATTTTCTCATTCAATGTCCTTTTAGATTTAGCTTCAGCTATGTAGTGCAAGGGCCTGCCTTATTGCATACACTATGAAAGTGTTTAGGTTTGACCTCCTATCATTTTTTTTTTTAATCTAAAGGAAAATTGTATAATATATGGCCAGCCTTAGACCCCCATACACCCTATACAACTTTTGTCTGATTTCCTTTAGATTTAACAAAACCATGTAGTGCAAGGGCATGCCTAATTGCATACAAATTGAAACTCTTAAGGTTTGACCTCATATTATATGGTTTTGGTAAAAGGAAAAAATATACAGAAAATTTAGTGTGTAATCCAGCTTAAGACTGCATTAGTGCTCTAGAGACATGTCTACTATTTTGATTGGTATGTATGGGTAAGTTGCAGTTTCCTGTAGTGGGTATACTTAGACATAACAATATTAAGTCCGATTTTGCAAGATACCTGCTCCTTGGCAGAAAAGAAAATGGCATAACTCTGCCTGAGGTAAGAAAACAAACAGAACATAAGTTCAGTTTAGGACACTGTAGTGGGCAGAAATCGGTGGAAGGGTTGCCCACCAGGTCTTCTGGAGTGTAAGGGTCCTAAGTGTATATGGATGTGCTCCCCACCTTTTTGAATGATATTCTGAAGCAAAACAAAAATTCAGCCACTTGGAACATCTGGATATTATTTGACTTGTTGAGCTTGAAGATCTTGCTGGTTTGTCTAGCCACACAGCTGCTGCTTTGGGTGTCTCAAAGTACTCTCTCCATAAACCACCATCCTTAACTTGGCTGTGTATATGATTACATAAAATATCTGGAAAGAATGGAGTCTTCTTTTAACATCAAGGTACTTTGCACATTCCCACGAACCTCTGCCAAATCAGGCAAGAACAAGATTTTGAATTAGTTCAGCTCTGCCTTCCCCTTGGTGTGCGCTTTATTCAAAATGATGGCTTTTCCCCCATTAAGCAGCTTTAATGTGAATGGACACAGGCTGGGGTGCTGTCACCCGACACTCCCTTTTGCGTGTGATAGTAAAGTCTCTGAGTCCTGGTCCTCTTCATCCATCTACTGCAGATGGGCTACACGCAGGAAGCCTATAGAAGTGGATGCAGACACAGCAGCTGCATGGGCACAGTCACATGTGAAAGTTTGAAATGCAGGCAGGAGCTGGTGTACAGATTGAGCTCAGGCAGTGTGCTCCTTGCCTGCATATCAAAATGACATGTGTCTGTTCAGCCTCTACATCCACTTCTATTGGCTGCCTGCCTGCAATCCTGAGTTGGATGCACACAGCAAATTGCAGCTCAGCACAGAGGATCAGTCTCCCATCTGAATGATCCCTTAATCACATGCATAGAAACAAGAAAATATACTTTATCTGTGAAGAAAATAAAAACCATTGTGATAGTTAATCAAACTAAAATGTTTTCCAAATGTGATTGTAGATGTACTAATTGCACTTTCACTTTTCCTGTTCTAATCTGTGTAGCTTCATTTAAAGATACACCTTGTCACTCTCCCAGTTTTTTTTTCCTGAGCTAATCTATACTAGAAACCCCTACTCATTTACTTAGATAGCCGTAATATGCTAAAGCAGCATCTGGTCACAGCATACAGCTAATACTCCCTTCAAAGCTAGCCACATCTGTGCAGGAAGACTTCATTGACTTGTTTATAGGTGCCTCCATTCTCAAAATCGGGCACCATTGAAAGAAATGTGCCACAGCTGTCTTTCTAAGATAAGTAGTTAGAAGGGGTAGGGGTGAGGAGGTTCTAGTACAGTTTAGCTAGAGCAGGGTGACCGTATACTTTCACTAAAAGTACACATTTTTAGATATCTTTTATTTTTATTTATTGTTCAAAGCAAAGTTCCTGAGGGAAGACTGGTTTACGAAACTAACTCAGACTGAACTAAAAAATGACAGTGAATGGTTGTATCAAGAGAAGTAGTACAGACTGTACTGAGACAATTTTCCCTCATGCTTTGATAATAAGGCACAGAACAGTTTGTTTCTGTCTACTGCTTATTCACATGCAATATAGTCTGTAATACTTAAACATTAATACCATTTTATATTTCTTCAGGTAAAGGCAAACTCTGTGAAACAAGAATTTGAGAAGCAAGATGAACTAAAACGCTCAGCCATGAGAGCAGTGGCAGCACTTTTAACCATTCCTGAAGCAGAAAAAAGCCCGTTGATGAGTGAATTCCAGTCCCAGATCAGCTCAAATCCTGAACTGGCAGCCATATTTGAAAGTATTCAGAAAGATACTTCCTCCGCTAACCTGGAATCAATGGACACAACTTAATTATACTACGGAGGGACCATAACGTTGAACCATAAAATGCACTGAAATTGACAGGTTCCAAGAGACGAAAGAGAATGAAATATCTTAAATTTCAAGCTTCACAATGTTCCACTTTCTTTATACTTTAAGAAGATGGTTTGGCTTAATTCCATTGTTGCTTTTTGTAGCATTGATTCCAGGAATATAAATGTCCATAACCAAGATATTATTGGTTTGACCATTTTAAAGATGGCTATAGCTTAGAACACAATGTTTGAAGATAACTTCCAGCATCCATTTGCTCTGTAATGTTTAGGATTAAAACTGTTAAAAATGGACCATGAATATAATTTTTATTCCTTTTTGTTCTCCAGCAGCTGAACACATGGCTTTTTGTACAACTTCTGTTCCTTTGATTCCACTACATAAAAAGTTCTGGCTTGCAGATCTAAATCTTTGTAATGTTCATTAAACCAGACGTGACCAGAAAGTAAATATCCCTTAAAATCTGGTATGATAGCAGTCTATCTGTAATCTACATTCAGTTTGCATGAATAGGTGCACAAATAAGTATATAAAAACGCATGCTATTTTACACAAGCTGCAAATGGGCTAACAGATATCCTTTTACAGAACATATAAGTACTTTGATGTCCTATAACATTACATACGTTGTTCGACAGTGTGATCACAACACAGTGCAATGTAGGCTCTCAGCAATTTAAATAGCCAATTTCATGAATATTTTTAGAACATGTGAGAGTACGGTCTTTATTGTGCTGTCTGTGTTTTTTTCCCCAAAAAACATTAATAACCTTTTCTTGTATATCTTTAATGCTTGTGAACCATTCACTACCTACTTTAGGATTTGTGCTAGTGGGCACAGTTGGTACACTATTTTAATCTCATGAATTGCAAGTTTACCAGAACTCATCTGGCTTTGCATGTGTAAGGTACATAGATCCTTTGGGTATACTGCTGTTTTGGGGTGTATGGGTATTTTTTTTCTTGCTAAATTAAGCATTGGTATGTTTCCCTAATCACCCTAAAGGATTTCAGTTTTTTTTACATGAAAAACACCAGGTAATGTTGGAGGGAAGGTGTGAGAGTCAATGGCTCCTAACCTAAAGAAAATAAAAAGGTACATCAATTATCAAGCATGTATAGCTCTAGTCCTCAAAGGTCACAACTGATCTGGTGGGATATCCAACCAAACAGAGAATTGGTGTCCTTCACTAAGAAAAATTATTTATCCTTCACAAAATGGCATATTTTTTGGCACTCCTGTGTTTAGAATACTAGTTTTCACTTTTTTGAAGGTGTTTTTAATTAGGTGTTCCAGGCTGTCACAAATGAGACAGCATGATTTAAAGAGAAAATAGAGGTATTCCTACTATGATTTTAATATGGTAAACTCCTACTGAGTGCCTCTGAAAGCCCATTGTCCTGTCACCTCCAAGGTTACCTAGTTTTGCACTGTAGAGTTGGTCAGATTCAAGTTTCAGTATCTGCCTTTTCTAGCTTGTTTAGCTAAATAGAAGTTCTTCCCCTCTCAGGATACGTACTGTATAGTAAGTGAGTTAAATGACCCATACAAACTATGCTCAAAGTAAATCGCTGCTGCTACAGGGCCCAGTCAATCAAAGAGCTTATGTACATAAATCCTTAGTTGTCTCTGTAGTTATGTACATTTTAGCAGTGCATTCCATTTGAATCTTTTTATAGAAATTTAAGAAAGTGGGTGGAATTTGATGTAATTAAAGTTATAGTTTTTAATAATGGAAGTGGATAAATAATCTAACTACTTCCTAATAAATTGAACAGCTAATTTTAGTGCAAGTCCAAATAAGGGCCTTTACTTTCGGGCTGGGGGTTTATAAAAAAACAAACATGTTTTCTGGGCTTTGCCTTTGTTGTGCCTGCAGAGTATGATTATAGATATTTCCAAAGAAAATAACAATTAACAAGTAAAACACAAATCTTCTCTTACAATTATTTTTTTTTGTGTCTGTGTGACCTAAGTACGTTTTTCTACATTTTTAAAGAAGGAACGCAAAGTGATGCTGCATTGAGATTTCTGCAAGTATGTGCTAAGCTTCCAACAAGCTATCTAGTAGTGTATCCATTTTGTAATGCATCTAATACCCAGCCTGCTCATTTGTCAGATGCCCATGCCCAGTGTTCCTGCTGGTTATTATATATTTTTTTTAAACCATCATAGTTTACCAGATTTTTTTTTTTACTTTAATTGATTTGATATATTATTTTGTAACTTGGGTCAAATGCTAGTTTTTATCATAACCACTTTAAAGGTTGATTCTGTAAAAATAAAAGCCTGTAAGAAATGTAATACTCCTCCCTCTATTAAAGGTATGTCTGTTTTTTTCCAATTGTTATTCAGAACAGAAAAGACAAAAGTCTTCAAACTTTTTTTTTTTTTCTTAGGGATTTTCTGTATAGAGGCCAATATTTTTTTTTTGAGAGGTTCAGGCTAAATTATTTATAGTTAATTTTTATGGTCATAACATTGTATATGTACCCATTTTCTTAAAAAGAATGTGTAGTGGTTTTGTACATATTTTCTTTCTCTGTTACGGCCAGAAATAAAAAAAAAAAAAAAAATGTCCGCTAAATATGAAATATTCCAGATAATTTTTTCACAGTGAGATGAGCTTATCTTTGCAGAGACTGTTGTAAAAAGCTGCACATTGTATACATAGAGCTGAATGAGAACTTTTGCCAGTTAAGCTGCCCATACATTATTCATTTTTTTTTTTCTTCAACCAGCAGGTTGAATTAAAAAAAAAAAAAAAAAAAAAAAAAAAAAAACCCCATCCACTCTTTCAATGCAGATAGAGGAATCGCTATAGCCGGTGGAACTGATATTTGGGAAAAACACAACAGGCTGGTCGTACAGAGATTGATGGGTAGATCGACTGCCATATAACCAGCCTGCCCTTAATTGGAGCAAAATTTGGCTGGTCTCTGCTGAACCAGCCGAATATCGATCCACATATGGCTGCCTTAACTCCAATCAACAAACTTTTATCTAATTCTCATTTAGATAAAGCCGGTGGTAAGCCAGACTGATGCTTCTGTGCCATCTGTTCAGATGAAGCATGTGTCCTGAGAATGCTGTATAAAACGTGTATAACAGGTTTGCAAAAAGTTTTTGTTATAGTGAAAAAATTAGTTTAGCCGCTTGCCGCCCGCCTGCTGTCATATGACGGCGAGGCGGCGCGGCTCTCGTTCTGGGAGGGCGTCATATGACGCCCTTGCCTTCCCTACCCACCAGGGGGCGCGCGCCGCCGACGGCACTCTCGTGCACCCGCCGTGTTACTGGGCACCCGATGCGCGTGCCTGGGGCCGCGATGTCCGCCGGGCACACGCGATTGCCCGGCAACGCGGCAGGACGTGGATCTGTGTGTGTAAACACACAGATCCACGTTCTGTCAGAGAGGAGAGATGACCGATCTGTGTTCTCAGTACAGAGCAACACAGATCGGTCTCCTCCCCTTGTGAGTCACCTCCCCCTTCAGTTAGAAACATTCCCTAGGAACACAGTTAACCCCTCGATCACCCCCTAGTGTTAACCCCTTCCCTGCCAGTCACATTTACACAGTAATGCATTTTTATAGCACGGATCGCTGTATAAATGTAAATGGTCCCAAAAATGTGTCAAAAGTGTCCGATGTGACCGCCACAATATCGCAGTCACAATAAAAATCGCAGATCGCCGCCATGACTAGTAAAAAAAAAATAATAAAAATGCTGTAAATCTATCCCCTATTTTGTAGACGCTATAACTTTTGCGCAAAAAAATGGATATTTATTATAACAAAAAGTAAAAAATATTGTTTGAAAAAAAAAAAAACTTGTCCCCCCATTCTTTTGTTTATAGCGCAAAAAATAAAAACCGCAGATGTGATCAAATACCACCAAAATAATGCTCTATTTGTGGGGAAAAAATAATAAAAATTTCATTTGGGTACAGTGTTGTATGACCGCGCAATTGTCATTCAAAGTGTGACAGAGCTGACAGCTGAAAAATGGCTTGGGCAGGAAGGGGGTTAAAATGCACTGTATTGAGATGGTTAAAAACCTACACTTTAAACTTCTTTTTTTCCTTTACCTTTTTAGGTACTCTGTTTTTGTTATCTGTAAAACATGCTTGTCGGGAATTCTGTCAAAATGTGTTCATTGGTTACAGCTTAGAGTGCCCCTACAAAATGTAATTCAGCAGATTTGAGTGTCGTGAAAGGTTTTGTTTTTTTTTCTCCAATATGGCTTCTGTGTGTTGATCCTGGAGAAGATTCCTACTGATGCGGTGGTAACTCATATTAGTACAGGGGTCATAGGGTGTGTTCTGAATGTAAGGTTGCTGAGTGTGCTTTCTGGCAGTATGCTCTGCTGCTGTCTGGCCTTTAAGGCCTCATGCACATATATGTGAATATGAAAATAAGCAGAATTTTTTGCCGCCAGAATTTACAAACAGGGTACAACAACATCTTTAAACGCCATTTAAAAAAAAAGAGAAAATAGGTGATTATACTCAAAAACCTATGTAAAGGGCATGCTCATTACAAAGATCTTAGTATAAGACTTCCAAAGCTGCTATTTTATCAGAGCTAAGAAAAACACTTCTAGCATTACAATATGTAGGGTTGTACCGATACCGAGCATTTGCCCAAGTACTTGTACTCGGGCAAATGCTCCTGATGCTTCCCCTGATACCTGGAAGTCAGCGGTGATCGGCGCGTGGGGGAGTTACAAGCTTCTCCCCCAGCGCCTTTAGTGACATACAGCGGTGATCGGTGCTTGTAACTCCCCCACACGCGATCACCGCTGACTGTCACTGCATCCTCCTCCATGCCCCCTCCGCTGTCCCTCTTCGTTCCGCTGTCCCTCTTCGTTCCGCTGCCCCCCTCCGTTCTGCTGTCCCTCTCCGCTGTCCGCTCCGTTCTGCTGTCCTCCTCCTTCCTTTGTGAATGGACAGAGTCAGCGGACTCTGTCCATTCACATAACTGAAACGTAATCTGTGATTACGATGTGTCAGTTTATGAATGGAGAGGAGCCGCTGTCTTCTCTCCACTTGAAAAAAAGTATCGGTACTTGTACTCGGTCCTAAAAAAAGTGGTATCGGGACAACCCTAACAATATGTATACACATTTATGTGCAGATGGTGTTTTGAGCGTAAATGCATTCTGCTGGCCAGAACATTTATTCATTGGAATACATTTATGCACGTTTTGGTACTAGGTATGAACACTGATCTCTCTCTCCTCCTAGTCAGTCCCCCCACAGTTAGAACACATCTAGGTAACAAAATTAACCCCTTGATCTCACCCTAGTGTTAACCCCTTCTCTACCAGTGGCATTTATACAGTAATCCAGTGCATTTTTATAGCACTGGTCGCTGTATAATTGTCACTGGTCCTAAAAATTGTCAAAAGTGTCTGATCTGTCTGCTGCAATATCACAGTCCCAATTGAAAATCACTGATCACTGCCATTATTAGTAAAAAAAAAAATTGAAATGCCATGAATATATCCCCTATTTTGTAGATGCTATAACTTTTGAATCAATATTCGCTATTTGTGATATTTTTGGTAAAAAAAAATGTAGAATACAAATCAGCCTAAACTGAGGAGAATTAAAAAAAAAAAAAAAAATTGGGATATTTATTATAGCAAAAAGTAAAAGATATTGTGTTTTTTTTCAAAATTGTCACTCTTTTTTGTTTATAGCGCAACAAATAAAAACTGCAGAGGTGATCAAAAACCACCAACAGAAAGCTCTATTTGTGGGGAAAAAAGGTTTGGGTACAGCGTCACACGACCGTGCAATTGTCAGTTAAAGTGACGCAGTGCCGTATTGCAAAAAATTGCCTGGTCATTGAGCAGCCAAATCTTTTGGGGCTGAAGTGGTAAAAGCTGCTCTTGGAATGTGCCTTTGGTGGGTCTCTTCCTTCTGTCTGTAAGCTTATGTGCATAGCAAAATTCTAAACGCTTGTATTAGCAGTGTTTAGACATGAGCTTTTAACATGAGACAGTGAACAAAATTGTATACATATGTAAAGTAAACAACCATTTTACTATGATTGCATTAGTTGCTATGGATTATTGCTCCTTGTTCTTATTGCAATAAGTGTACATCAATTGGAACTCTAAACTAGCTTGATCATACATTTTCCACTGGTCATGTCCTGCTTTTCTTTTGTCTTTTTCACATGGATATCAGCTTCTGAATATTTATTTGTACAGCAGTGTGTAAAGCATGTAATTTGCTTTTAGCCAGCATTGAAAAAAAAAAAACCCTGTTGGTGACCTAACTTACAGGTAAAAGCACTGTAATATCAAGCATTTTAAATATGCTTGCAGATTTTTTTTTTTATATTATCCACTTGTAATGTGATTTTTTTATTTTTTTATTTAGAAAATTGGACTATGCATTACCTCCCTAGCATAGCCCAGTTGCTCCTGCCATATCATAGCCCTCTTCTCCTGTGGGAGTGCCTAATTAAAGCAGAGGTAAACTTTCCTTTCCTTCAACTGTCCCTTCCTTCAACTGTCCCATGCTGGCATCTTCTGGGTGTTGGTCTTCAGCTGTCTTTATTGACCCATGTGGGATGATGTCACATAGTCATGCTGATGATGTAATCTGAGCTACACATGAGCAGCTCAGTCTACATGCCGGAGAGTGCTGCAAGCCGACCTGTGTTTTACTGCAGAAGAAAGAAGACATTCCATGTCTCTTCTACAATAAAGAGCCTGTCTTGCATGTTTTGACAGTGGAACTTTTGTTCCTCTTTAATCTCTGTGCTGGACCTGCTGCTCTTTCTTTCCCTACATAAATTTTTATGTAGCTGCTGGGAGAATACTATATAAAGGGAATACTATACAGAGTTGCTTGGGTCACTGATATCACATCCAAGCTATAAATACGTAAGTGGTCCATTGGTGTTGAGTTATTCACTTTAAGATCATCACAGGACAAGGGGGGCACTCTGAAGGAAAAGAGATTTCATCTCCAAATACAGAGAGGCTTCTTCACAGTAAGTGCTGTGCAAAAGTAGAATAGACTTCCTCGAGATGGTTCTGGCCATCTCAGTAGATTGTTTTAAGAAAGGCCTGGATTCTTTCCTAGATGCACAGAATATCAGGAAGGATTTTTTTTCCCCTGCTGTAGTAAATTGCATCATGCTTTATTGGGTTTTTATTTGCCTTCATCTGGATCAACTGTGTGTAGGGTTGTATATTTTTTTCCCCTTTTATTGTTTGAACTGGATTGACCTGTGTATTTTTTTTTTTTTTTTCAACCAGACTAACTATGGCGGCTCTCAGCAGCAGTTTTGGGATTTTTTAAATACATGAATGGTCTGGCAACTGTCTCCTTTAAATGACTCTAAACTCTGGTTAAAAAAACAAAAAACTTGAATTCATTGGACTATGTATTCTATTGCTCTCAGCTATTTCCAAATATCAACATTTTTTTTTTTTTTTTTTTCTTTACTGCTGTTATCTGACTTTCTTTTAGTGGGTGACTTTATTCATTCTCGATGATACCACTGCAAATGCCAATGTAACCACCCTCTTTCTTACTCCCACAATAGATCAAGGCCTATGGAATTTGTAATGTGCTTAAAGCTGCCACTAATGTGCACTGCTTGTCCCAAACAAACAGAAGTGGGGGGGAGTTTTGGAACCTCATAAAGGAGGCAGTAAAACAGAAACAAATTTAAGATGTGAATGTGTATGGATTATTTTTGGAGAATAAGGATATTGTTCAGTGTCACTTTAGGCAATTATTTTTTCAAGTCTTCAAGGGTGTTGAACAGTCAACAGTGCAAGACAATGGCATAATGTGCTAGTATGCATTGCATACTAGCACATTATAAAATACATTAGAACTAAGCCCTTTCAGTGGCACCCATTTTCTGCTGAGAGGGCTGACAACTTCTCCCGTCCTCTTCTGGGATCGTAGGCTCTGGCGCTGTGAGTGTCCGGAGCCACACAGCCATCTCTCCTGTGCATGCACGTGGTAGCCCTTGGTTCTGGCAAGCAGCTCTGAAGGTCCAGCACAGTATGCCAGACCTATAAGGTCCCCAGTCACACTTAAGTGTTTTGTAGCTTGAAACCTGAAGCTACAAAATACTGGAGTGGGAAAAAAAATAAAATAAATTAAATTATTCTCTATGGAGATTGTGCACATCTCCACTCCAAGTCGCCCGAAGCCCAACCAAGTTCTGGACCCTTTTTTGTCGCTCAATTTGGGCGTTTTGTAGCTTTTATGTTCCCATAGAAACGCTCCATTCGAGCGTCTTGGTGCTTCTTAACACGTTTTGGAGAGCTTTATCCGAATGGTAAAGCAGCACACCTGCCTGTAGGATTCCAGAGATCCATGCTACAAGCTTCGAGCAAGAGGAGGGCATGGAACCAGATTGCCAGCCAAGTGTTCATAAAGTGGGCAGACATAAGAAATGCCCATGTGAAGGATGATAAAGGTGGGATAAACCCCTGCAAACTGAACTAACCACCAACCCAACCATAGGGAGATGATATGATTGTTATTTGTACATTATACATAAATAATGGATTCTTAGCACCAGAAAAACAGTACAAGCTTATGCATTGCTTACATGATCATATATATGAGAAAACAGACAATGTATGTGCAATTGCAGTTCCCTATGGCCACATATGTGTACACGCAACTTGCATGTTTGTAAGAATGTGGCCATGAACTGGAATGGCACATCTATTGCCTCCTTGTTTGGAAGTATACGCACCTAAGCAATGCATAGGAGTATGAACTCGTACAGGTGCTAGGATTCTGTTATTTTTAAACACAGTAATTTACACAAAAATATGTGAATTTATGCTCCTATTACTAGGCATTGTTTGTGTGCTCATTATGGTGCCCCTATAGCAAGCTGCTGGCTGTGGGGGCACTCCATAGGAGGGAGGGGCCAGGAGCACAGAAGAGGGACACGAGAAGAGAAGGATATGTGCAAAACCAACTGCACAGAGGAGGGAAGTATAAAATATTTATTTTAAAAAAATACCTTACAATCACTTTATTAATGTTGCCAGCTCCTCTGGCACATGTGACACTTCTTGCCCTCATACACTCTGTCTCCGAGTGTTGAGCAGAAGGTGCAAGAGAGGCCTCCACAACTTTTCAGTCTTCAGCAAGTACTTAACAACACTGCAGCTTCCAGCAGGAAAGATAACAAGGCTATATGGGGAAACACAAGTAGATAGGTGTCAGCATGTCACAAATACATGAGGGCACACTCTGACCCCTAGTGGATATTGTATGGCTGTTGTACACAAAGATAAGTATTGTATTTTTTTTTAAATATACGTTTATCAATAAAGCATTTTTTATTATTATTCAGTACAGCTTAGTATTTAGTTATTTTAACAAACAGATAAAG
Source organism: Lithobates clamitans (assembly GCA_037952925.1). Classification (NCBI taxonomy): domain Eukaryota; kingdom Metazoa; phylum Chordata; class Amphibia; order Anura; family Ranidae; genus Lithobates; species Lithobates clamitans. The sequence continues at coordinate 6,560,122 of JBBGZY010000044.1, forward strand.
GGTAACTTTACTCTTTAATAAAGATTTCAAATTATTCAATTGCCTCAAGCTACCATGGGACCTGTCCTGCTGGGGACATAAAGTAGGACGCAAATTGATCCCTGATGTGTACCTTGTCTGCTTCCACGAACATCAGTCCAATGAGCTCTATCCATGTTCTGAAGTAATGAGTCCTCAAACTCAAATCCATCCTGCTGCCTTACAAAGTTATGCAAGGCACATGCAGCTTTAGCAGCACAGACTGTATTTTGCATGTTCAAGACAATGGGAGTTGCAGGACCTGCCATTTGTTTGCTAAAATACCAAATGCACATTTGACAACTATGTGCTCTTGTTAGCCGATAATTGAACCCACTCTTCTGTAGAGTTAGATTGTGCCCCGAATAAGGCTGTAGAAAAAGCTCAGCCAGAGCAAAGGCCTCATCCCCCACAAAAACACTGGGGAGGGCCATTTGTACCCGGGAGTGGACTTTTCCAGAAGGTCCAGACTATTGGTATGCAGCATGTGTCCGAAAGAAGAATGCCAAAAATACTAGAGTCAGCGCTGCTGCCATACGACCCAATATCTATATAACTGAAGCAATAATTAGCATCAGCCACTGCCATTAAAACAAAAGAAAAATATTTCTTGTTAAAATACTGGCTTCCGCTGCCCATGGGCTTCATGATCCTAATATGTTTTCCATCAAATCACTCCAAGGCAATTAGGGAAGTTGTAGCGTTGCTAGAAAACTTCAGAGATCTGTGACCATTCTTCTGTTGTAGGTTTTTGAAACACAATTTCCTTCAACAATCCCAAATAGCAGAGCAGGTGTCACAGACTATGTAACTGGCTGTAGATTTTCCAACCCGAAAGGCATAGTGTAGACTTGATAATGATTGTCCAGTTGCTAGGTACCTACAAAAAAAAAAATAATTAAAATATATTTATTTCTAACAGTTGACTTCTGAAAGGCAAGTGGAAGAGTATACGGGACGCCTACACTCGACATCTACGACTGCTAAGAGATTTTAGGAGTGGAGCTGCGGCGTGTGCTCTTGGAGATTATGTGCACACCAAAGAATTGTAGTTCCTTCAGCCACTTCTGGCTTTGGGGCGGTAAGCTATTATCTGTATGTATGTCATTAAACAAAATGAAAAGAGAAAGTTATAATAAATTTCTATTTTCAGTACGGAAAGCTGCTGGGAGGATTGTACTTGAAATAACGTTTTGGATAAAGATGCAAGCAGGCCAAGCTTCAGTCAGTGAGCAAGCAGGCCAAGAGCTTACGGAGAGCCAAATGCCGACTCCAGCATGTTCTACCTCTGCGACTCCTGTGGGAGACGAGGAGTCCACACCACCCATTTGTCCTCATGTACCTGCAAGAGCTAACATACATGCAACAAGAAGGAAGGCTCCTGAACCGGATTTTAACCGCATGGTGGACATTATGGCCAGTATGTCGGAAAGGATGAACACTAATGCCCCGTACACATGGTCGGACTTTGTTCGGACATTCCGACAACAAAATCCTAGGATTTTTTCCGACGGATGTTGGCTCAAACTTGTCTTGCATACACACGGTCACACAAAGTTGTCGGAAAATCCGATCGTTCTGAACACCAACCACCACATATAGGTCCTCAGAACCTCCACCACCTTATGATCCCTATGCAAGTCTCCTGCCCCCTCTGCCAACACCACATTCTTTACCCCTTCCTCAGTTGATATCACCACATTCTGCCACCCACCTTCCTCTACCAACACCACCACCCTCTAACATTTGTGAGGCTGCAATGATGTTTATTTTATGCATATAAAAATATTAGAATATTGGGTTCTTCATGTATCTGTCTTAAAAAATGTACAAAAAAAAGAAAAAAAAATGACCTCAGTGTGATGCTTTGTCATTCCACTAACTATACTGTTATGAAAATATGTGTCCATTTGTTGCAACCGAGTACTGAGTAAACCCAGTAACTCATCAAAGCTGTGAGCAAAAATAAAAAAATTGGGGTTTAGTGGACATGATAAGAAAGGAACAATGTCAAACATCATGATTCCAAAGAAGTTTGACTAACCTGGAAATCCTAGTGTAATCCAAAAATGTTTCCTCATGATCACGTAGATCACTGTACATGACCCAAAATTGGCCTCACTCTTATCGATCGGCAGTTACAGGGTGGATCCAGTATCTGTGTGCCCTCTTCTTCCTCCTCTCTTTCATGCAGAAAATTTGACGTAATAGTGGCTGCTGCCACAAAACACACCATCTCATTGTCACTAATCTTTGTATAGCAAGATACACCACACAACACAGCCAGGAACAGGAAGAACAATGATGAACCAGAAAAAGAATATTCACCCAGGAAGCAGATGAAAAAAACTAAAAACATAGCATCAAATGAAACAGATGATAATTTTTCCTATTGGCTATTAAAAAAACGGCAAAGCTCAAAACCGACGCATGGAAAGAGGCAAATACACACGCAAAAAAACTACGCTCAGGTGTGAATGGGGCCTTAGAGGGCATGCATCACTGATGTCAGTGGCTGCATAGGAGATATTCATTTTACCTACAGGTAAGCCCTATTATAGGCTTACCTGTAGGTAAAAAAAAGTTAGGTTTACAACCGTTTTAACTTTGCCCAGTGCACCCCCCCCCCCAACCCTTATCAACTTTACTTGCACTTTCTTACAGCTGTTCCTGAAATTAGCTGTGTTGGTGACACATTGGAGTGGTGATGCAACCTGGTAATGGAAATTGGCTGCCAGTTTGGGACACTGTCACAAATAAGCAGGTCACATGCACCTCCACATTTTGTTAAGGTTTAGATACACATTTATTTAACCACTTGACGACCGCCTCACGCCGATGTACGTCGGCAAAGTGGCACGGACAGGCAAAATCACGTACAGGGTACGTGATTTGCCTTCCGCGGGTGGGGGGTCCGATCGGACCCCCCCCCGGTGCCCGAGGCGGTCGTCCTATGTCCAGCGGCGATCGGTGATGAGGGGGAGACCATCCGTTCGTGGCCCCCCCCTCGCGATCGCCGCCGGCCAATGAAATCACTCCTTTGCTGCTGTATGCTAAACAGCAGCAAAGGAAGTGATGTCATCTCCCCTCGGGTCGGTATTTTCCGTTCCGGCCCGAGGAGAGACGACAAGTATGTGAGTGCACAACACTACACACACACAGTAGAACATGCCAGGCACACAAATCACCCCGATCCCCCCCCCGATCGCCCCCCGATCCCCCCCCAATCACCCCCCCCCCCCCCCCCTGTCACAAACTGACACCAGCAGTTTTTTTTTTTTTTTTTTTTTTTTTTTTTCTGATTACTGCATAGTGTCAGTTTGTGACAGTGACAGTGTTGGGACAGTGTATATTACCCCCCTTTAGGTCTAGGATACCCCCCTAACCCCCCCTAATAAAGTTTTAACCCCTTGATGACCCCCTGTCACCAGTGTCGCTAAGCGATCATTTTTCTGATCGCTGTATTAGTGTCGCTGGTGACGCTAGTTAGTGAGGTAAATATTTAGGTTCGCCGTCAGCGTTTTATAGCGTCAGGGACCCCCATATACTACCTAATAAATGTTTTAACCCCTTGATTGCCCCCTAGTTAACCCTTTCACCACTGATCACCGTATAACCGTTACGGTTGACGCTGGTTAGTTCGTTTATTTTTTATAGTGTCAGGGCACCCGCCGTTTATTACCGAATAAAGGTTTAGCCCCCCGATCGCCCGGCGGTGATATGCGTCGCCCCAGGCAGCGTCAAATTAGCGCCAGTACCGCTAACACCCACGCACGCAGCATGCGCCTCCCTTAGTGGTATAGTATCTGATCGGATCAATATCTGATCCGATCAGATCTATACTAGCGTCCCCAGCAGTTTAGGGTTCCCAAAAACGCAGTGTTAGCGGGATCAGCCCAGATACCCGCTAGCACCTGCGTTTTGTCCCTCCGCCCGGCCCACCCAAGTGCAGTATCGATCGATCACTGTCACTTACAAGGCACTAAACGCATAACTGCAGCGTTCGCAGAGTCAGGCCTGATCCCTGCGATCGCTAACAGTTTTTTTGGTAGCATTTTGGTGAACTGGCAAGCACCAGCCCCAGGCAGCGTCAGGTTAGCGCCAGTACCGCTAACACCCACGCACGCACCGTACACCTCCCTTAGTGGTATAGTATCTGAACGGATCAATATCTGATCCGATCAGATCTATACTAGCGTCCCCAGCAGTTTAGGGTTCCCAAAAACGCAGTGTTAGCGGAATCAGCCCAGATACCTGCTAGCACCTGCGTTTTGCCCCTCCGCCCGGCCCAGCCCAGCCCACCCAAGTGCAGTATCGATCGATCACTGACACTTACAAAACACTAAACGCATAACTGCAGCGTTCGCAGAGTCAGGCCTGATCCCTGCGATCGCTAACAGTTTTTTTTGTAGCGTTTTGGTGAACTGGCAAGCACCAGCCCCAGGCAGCGTCAGATTAGCGCCAGTACCGCTAACACCCACGCACGCAGCATACACCTCCCTTAGTGGTATAGTATCTGAACGGATCAATATCTGATCCGATCAGATCTATACTAGCGTCCCCAGCAGTTTAGGGTTCCCAAAAACGCAGTGTTAGCGGAATCAGCCCAGATACCTGCTAGCACCTGCGTTTTGCCCCTCCGCCCGGCCCAGCCCAGCCCACCCAAGTGCAGTATCGATCGATCACTGACACTTACAAAACACTAAACGCATAACTGCAGCGTTCGCAGAGTCAGGCCTGATCCCTGTGATCGCTAACAGTTTTTTTTGTAGCGTTTTGGTGAACTGGCAAGCACCAGCGGCGTAGTACACCCCGGTCGTAGTCAAACCAGCACTGCAGTAACACTTGGTGACGTGGCGAGTCCCATAAGTGCAGTTCAAGCTGGTGAGGTGGCAAGCACAAGTAGTGTCCCGCTGCCACCAAAAAGACAAACACAGGCCCGTCGTGCCCATAGTGCCCTTCCTGCTGCATTCGCCAATCCTAATTGGGAACCCACCGCTTCTGCAGCGCCCGTACTTCCCCCATTCACATCCCCAACCAAATGCAGTCGGCTGCATGAGAGGCATTTTTATGTCCTCCCGAGTACCCCTACCCAACGAACCCCCCCAAAAAAGATGTCGTGTCTGCAGCAAGCGAGGATATAGGCGTGACACCCGCTATTATTGTCCCTCCTGTCCTGACAATCCTGGTCTTTGCATTGGTGAATGTTTTGAACGCTACCATTCACTAGTTGAGTATTAGCGTAGGGTACAGCATTGCACAGACTAGGCACACTTTCACAGGGTCTCCCAAGATGCCATCGCATTTTGAGAGACCCGAACCTGGAACCGGTTACCGTTATAAAAGTTAGTTACAAAAAAAGTGTAAAAAAAAAAAAAATATGAAATAAAAAAAAATAGTTGTTGTTTTATTGTTCTCTCTCTCTCTATTCTCTCTCTCTATTGTTCTGCTCTTTTTTACTGTATTCTATTCTGCAATGTTTTATTGTTATTGTTATTGTTATTGATTGTTATTGTTATTGTTATTATGTTTTATCATGTTTGTTTTTCAGGTGTGTAATTATTTACACTTTACTGTGCTTTATTGTTAACTATTGTTAACCATTTTTTTGTCTTCAGGTATGCCATTCACGACTTTGAGTGGTTATACCAGAATGATGCCTGCAGGTTTAGGTATCATCTTGGTATCATTCTTTTCAGCCAGCGGTCGGCTTTCATGTAAAAGCAATCCTAGCGGCTAATTAGCCTCTAGACTGCTTTTACAAGCCGTGGGAGGGAATGCCCCCCCCCCCCCCACCGTCTTCCGTGTTTTTCTCTGGCTCTCCTGTCTCAACAGGGAACCTGAGAATGCAGCCGGTGATTCAGCCAGCTGACCATAGAGCTGATCAGAGACCAGAGTGGCTCCAAACATCTCTATGGCCTAAGAAACCGGAAGCTACGAGTATTTCATGACTTAGATTTCGCCGGATGTAAATAGCGCCATTGGGAAATTGGGGAAGCATTTTATCACACCGATCTTGGTGTGGTCATTTGCTTTGAGGGCAGAGGAGAGATCTAGGGTCTAATAGACCACAATTTTTTCAAAAAAGAGTACCTGTCACTACCTATTGCTATCATAGGGGATATTTACATTCCCCGATATAACAATAAAAATGATTAAAAAAAAAAATATGAAAGGAACAGTTTAAAAGTAAGATTAAAAAAGCAAAAAAATAATAAAGAAAAAAAAAAAAAAAAAAAAACACACCCCTGTCGCCCCCTGCTCTCGCGCTAAGGCGAACGCAAGCGGCGGTCTGTCGTCAAACGTAAACAGCAATTGCACCATGCATGTGAGGTATCACCGCGAAGGCCAGATCGAGGGCAGTAATTTTTCCAGTAGACCTCCTCTGTAAATCTAAAGTGGTAACCTGTAAAGGCTTTTTAAGGCTTTTAAACATGTATTTATTTTGTTGCCACTGCACGTTTGTGCGCAATTTTAAAGCATGTCATGTTTGGTATCCATGTACTCGGCCTGAGATCATCTTTTTTATTTCATCAAACATTTGGGCAATATAGCGTGTTTTAGTGCATTAAAATTAAAAAAAGTGTGTTTTTTCCCCAAAAAATGCGTTTGAAAAATCGCTGCGCAATTACTGTGTGAAAAAAAAAAATGAAACACCCACCATTTTAATCTGTAGGGCATTTGCTTTAAAAAAATATATAATGTTTGGGGGTTCAAAGTAATTTTTTTGCAAAAAAAAATAACTTTTTCATGTAAACAATAAGTGTCAGAAAGGGCTTTGTCTTCAAGTGGTTAGAAGAGTGGGTGATGTGTGACATAAGCTTCTAAATGTTGTGCATAAAATGCCAGGACAGTTCAAAACCCCCCCAAATGACCCCATTTTGGAAAGTAGACACCCCAAGCTATTTGCTGAGAGGCATGTCGAGTCCATGGAATATTTTATATTGCGACACAAGTTGCGGGAAAGAGACAAATTTTTTTTTTTTTTTTTTTTTTTTTGCACAAAGTTGTCACTAAATGATATATTGCTCAAACATGCCATGGAAATATATGAAATTACACCCCAAAATACATTCTGCTGCTTCTCCTGAGTACGGGGATACCACATGTGTGAGACTTTTTGGGAGCCTAGCCGCGTACGGGACCCCGAAAACCAAGCACCGCCTTCAGGCTTTCTAAGGGCGTGAATTTTTGATTTCACTCTTCACTGCCTATCACAGTTTCGGAGGCCATGGAATGCCCAGGTGGCACAAAACCCCCCCAAATGACCCCATTTTGGAAAGTAGACACCCCAAGCTATTTGCTGAGAGGTATAGTGAGTATTTTGCAGACCTCACTTTTTGTCACAAAGTTTTGAAAATTGAAAAAAGAAAAAAAAAAATGTTTTTTCTTGTCTTTCTTCATTTTCAAAAACAAATGAGAGCTGCAAAATACTCACCATGCCTTTCAGCAAATAGCTTGGGGTGTCTACTTTCCAAAATGGGGTCATTTGGGGGGGTTTTGTGCCACCTGGGCATTCCATGGCCTCCGAAACTGTGATAGGCAGTAAAGAGTGAAATCAAAAATTTTCACCCTTAGAAATCCTGAAGGCAGTGATTGGTTTTTGGGGTCCAGTACGTGGCTAGGCTCCCAAAAAGTCCCACACATGTGGTATCCCCATACTCAGGAGAAGCAGCTAAATGTATTTTGGGGTGCAATTCCACATATGCCCATGGCCTGTGTGAGCAATATATCATTTAGTGACAACTTTATGAAAAAAAAAAAAAAAAAAGTGTCACTTTCCCGCAACTTGTGTCAAAATATAAAATATTCCATGGACTCAATATGCCTCTCAGCAAATAGCTTGGGGTGTCTACTTTCCAAAATGGGGTCATTTTGGGGGGTTTTGTGCCACCTGGGCATTCCATGGCCTCCGAAACTGTGATAGGCAGTGAAGAGTGAAAGCAAAAATTTACACCCTTAGAAATCCTGAAGGCGGTGATTGGTTTTCGGGGCCCCGTACGCGGCTAGGCTCCCAAAAAGTCCCACACATGTGGTATCCCCATACTCAGGAGAAGCAGCTAAATGTATTTTGGGGTGCAATTCCACATAGGCCCATGGCCTGTGTGAGCAATATATCATTTAGTGACGACTTTTTGTAAATATTTTTTTTTTTTTTTTTTTTTGTCATTTTTCAATCACTTGGGACAAAAAAAATAAATATTCAATGGGTTCAACATGCCTCTCAGCAATTTCCTTGGGGTGTCTACTTTCCAAAATGGGGTCATTTGGGGGGGTTTTGTACTGCCCTGCCATTTTAGCACCTCAAGAAATGACATAGGCAGTCATAAACTAAAAGCTGTGTAAATTCCAGAAAATGTACCCTAGTTTGTAGACGCTATAACTTTTGCGCAAACCAATAAATATACACTTATTGACATTTTTTTTACCAAAGACATGTGGCCGAATACATTTTGGCCTAAATGTATGACTAAAATTTAGTTTATTGGATTTTTTTTATAACAAAAAGTAGAAAATATCATTTTTTTAAAAAATTTTCGGTCTTTTTCCGTTTATAGCGCAAAAAATAAAAACTGCAGAGGTGATCAAATACCATCAAAAGAAAGCTCTATTTGTGGGAAGAAAAGGACGCAAATTTCGTTTGGGTACAGCATTGCATGACCGCGCAATTAGCAGTTAAAGCGACGCAGTGCCAAATTGGAAAAAGACCTCTGGTCCTTAGGCAGCATAATGGTCCGGGGCTCAAGTGGTTAAGAGAAAGATTGTTTATGTGTACTAAAACACACAAAACAGTTTAAAAACATATACACATTAAAATAAAAATAACTTAAAGCAGTAGTAAAATCCACTTTGTGATTTTCACCTACAGGTAAGCTTATAATAGGGCTTACCTCTAGGTAAAATAATATCTCCTAAACATGCACCATTTAGGCAATATTCACCCTGGATGCAGCTGGCGCATGTGCTCTGAAGGTCCGGCATACTGTGCTGTAACTGAGGGCTCCAGCCACTCGCACAGCTGGAGTCCGGGAGCTTGGAACGAAGACCGAGGGAAGCCCTTTCAGTGGTGACAGAGAGCAGCTGGAGGGCTTTGTTTTAAGGTAAGTATTTCATAATTTTCTAATATGTGATGCCTTCTAGCACATTATGCTATTATTTTGCAGGGGAAAGTTGTGTTTTTTATTGCAGTGGTTTGCTACCGCTTCCTAAACTACCTTTAAAGTGACAGCCAACATGAATTCCACTGAACATCCTCAAAACAGAGCTGAAGGGTGCCTTAAAGCAGACATTTCAATAGCAAGCAAGGTTTGCTCATTACCTCAACCCCTTTATACAGTGGGTATAGAAAACAGTTACCCCCCTTTTAGAATAATCACATTTTGTTGTTTTGCAGCCTGAAATGAAGAGACACAGTTTTTTGTTTTATCCAGCTGTATTTACTAAAATAAAATTTTTAAAAATGTAATTAAATTTGATGGTGACAGTTTGTGGACTGCAGTCCTCAAATAGATTTTCAATGGGATTTAAGTCTGGGCTCTGACTTAGGACATTCACGTTTTCTCTTTTGTTCATTGATGGATACAGCACTCACTGGGGTAGTAACCCCCCACTCTGCTACAGGCGGCGCAGTTTTTTTCCGCCTAGTCTTGAAGGACCTGGCTCCCTGCTGGGACCTGTGGTTCCCTGTGGTCCTGGATGGCTTAACTCCAATGTAAAAATGCATATAAAAGCAAAGGAGAAGGCCTTCAAAAAAATCAAGGTTGAGGGATCATCATCAGCATTCAGACTTTATAACAAATGCAACAAGAAATGTACGGGTGCAATTAGGGCGGCTAAGATAGAACACAAAAACACATAGCAGAGGAGAGCGAAAAAAATCCCAAGAAATTCTTTTAAGTATGTAAACAGTAGAAAAGGGAGGACAGACCATATTGGCCCCATAAAGAATGGGGAAGGACATCTGGTTGCAAAGGATAGGTAGATGGCGAAGGTATTGAATTTATTTTTCTCCTCAGTCTTCACAAGGCAATCAGGGGGCTTCAGTAACCAAAACGGCAGTGTTTATCCTTATGACATATCACAGGAAGCACCTCCATGGTTAACAGAGGACAGAATTAAAATTAGACTTGGGAAACGTAACATTAATAAATCACCGGGACCAGATGGCTTGCATCTGAGGGTACTTAGGAAACTCAGTCAAGTAATTGCGAGACCATTGTTCCTAATTTTTACTAACAGTCTACTGACTGGAATGGTACCAGGTGATTGGAGAAAAGCCAATGTAGCACCAATATTTAAAAAGGGCCCAATATACATCCCTGGGAATTACAGACCAGTTATCCTAACATCAATAGTATGCAAGCTCTTTTAGGGGATGATAGGAGACTATATACAAGATTTTAGTAATGAGAACGGTATCAGTAATCAGCATGGATTCATGAAGAATCGTTCTTGCCAAGCCAATTTATTAACCTTCTATTAGGAGGTGAGTTGCCATCTAGATAAAGGAAGGCCCGTAGACGTGGTGTATCTGGATTTTGCAAAAGCATTTGACACAGTTCCTCATAAACCTTTACTGTACAAAATAAGGTCAGTTGGCATGGACCATAGGGTGAGTACATGGATTGAAAACTGGTTACAAAGGCGAGTTCAGAGGGTGGTGATAAATGGGGAGAACTCACAATGGTCAGAGGTGGGTAGTGGGGTCCCCCAGGATTCTGTGCTGGGACCAATCCTATTTTTTTTGTTCATAAACGACCTGGAGGGTGGGGTAAATAGTTCAATCTCTGTATTTGCGGATAATACTAAGCAACTACATGGCAAATGAGGTTTAATGTAGAAAAATGTAAAATAAAGCATTTGGGTGGCACCTCTGGGGGAATCTAGGATGGAAAAGGACCTGGGGGTCCTAGTAGATGATAGGCTCAGCAATGGCATGCAATGTGGATTGTCACTATCATGCCACCAGCTTATTCTTCCCACTGCTGCCTGCCACCAAAAAATACCAGATGCAGCTTGTCATTTTTAAATGTAAAAGCAATTTGGTGGCAGGCAACAGTGACCGCAGATTTGGCAGTCTCTCCCCAGCTTTTCAGCACATGGCTCCCAGAGTGAGGGCAGACAGTGAGAGATGATGTAATCTCTCTGCTGCCTGCGGCTGCACAGTAAGTGCGGAACTGCGGTGATGCAGGGCGGGAGGCGAGAGATGATGTAATCTCTCTGCTTGCTCACCCTCCCTGCTCACCGGCCTGCCCCGCTCGCTGACCTGCCACGCTTGCCGACTTCTTCCCCGCTCGTGGCCTGGCTGCAGAAAGGGCATGGCCCAGTACCGGGCCTTGGCCCGGTGGTTAGGGACCCCCAGTCTAGGGGATGTCTTTTTATGATTTATTGCTTGTAGAACCTGTAACAGCAGAGGGGTTGGGGTGGTATGGGATACGTTAACTTGTAACAGGATGACACACTTCATTGGTGGCAACTTCTTTGAGCAGTCTTTAAACAAGTAACCCCAACAGAAAGCTAGAACTAAGACCCTGTAGGAGCAGTCTCAGAGAAAGAGGCTTGGAACTTTTCCAGCAGGACAAGAACAAGGCTGCTCCAGACCTCATACTATTTATGTTATTCCCTGGTTAGGGACCCCCAGTCTAGAGGATGTCTTTTTATGATTTATTGCTTGTAGAACCTGTAACAGGAGAGGGGTTGGGGTGGTATGGGATACTCCAAAATGTTGACTTGTAACAGGATAACACCCTTCATTGGTGGCAACTTCTTTGAGCAGTCTTTAAACAAGTAACCCCAACAGAAAGCCAGAACTGAGACCCTGTAGGAGCAGTCTCAGAGAAAGAGCTACCGCCAAAGTAGAAGAGCACACAGTTGCTGGATTCTTCAGCTTGGATCAGTACTCATATTGTCCCATGGCAGCTGCACACCTCCCAGCTCCTGCCAGGCACTTCTCATGGGTCCTCCAAACGAAATCCTTAGCTCCAGGAGTAATGGATGCCAGCAGATTCCAGCAGAACTGCGTCAAAGGGGCAGCAGCCCCTGAGGCTTGGAACTTCTCCAGCAGGACAAGAACAAGGCTGCTCCAGACCTCATACTATTTATGTTCTTCCCTAGCCACCTACTGGGCACATCTATCCAGGGATTGGCTGAAGCACAATAAATATTCAGGTTGTCCATTTGACTTTTCTAGCCCTCTCTGTTCGGGAAGCCTCCAGAATGCAGGGGATTTTGTAGATAACTTTTGTGCAAACCAATCAATATACGCTTATTGCGATTTTTACCAAAAATATGTAGAAGAATACATATTGGCCTAAACTGATAAAGAATTTTTTTTAATTTGTTTTTTTGGATATTATTATAGCAAAAAGTTTAAAAAAATGTTTTTTTTTCAAAATTGTCACTCTTTTTTTGTTTAAAGAGCAAAAATAAAAACTGCAGAGGTGATCAAATACCACCAAAAGAAATCTCTTTGTGGGAAAAAATAAAGGACGACCGGCGCAATTGTCAGTTAAACCGCTAGCCGACCAGCCGCCACAGTTGTACTGCGGCAGGTTGGCACAGCTGCACAGATCGCTGTAGCTATATGTTGGCGCTTTAAAACGCCCGCAGAGTGTCCCTGGAGCCAATGCACGTGCCCGGTGGGCGCGATGTCCGCCGGGCACCCGTGATCACTCGTGACAGAATGAGAACGGGGATGTGTGTGTGTAAACACACAAATCCTGGTTCTGTCAGGGAAGAGAAGACAGATTGTGTGTTCCTATTAAGTAGGAACAACGATATGTCTCCTCCTCTAGTCACTCCCATCCCCCCAGAGTTAGAACACACAGTGAGGGAACACATTTAACCCCTTGATCGCCCCCTAGTGTTAACCCCTTCCCTGCCAGTGACATTTGTACAGTAATCAGTGGCTATTTTTAGCTCTGATCACTGTATTGTCAACAGTCCCAAAAAAGTGTCCGTTGCAATGTCACAGTCCCGATAAAAATCGCAGATCGCCGCCATTACTAGTAAAAAAAAAATACCGTACGAATACGTTTTTTGTTTATAGCGCAAAAAATATAAACTGCAGAGGTGATCAAATACCACCAAAAGAAAGCTCTATTTGTGGGGAAAAAAGGACATAAATTATTGTTGGGTACAATGTCGCACGACCGCGCAATTGTCAGTTAAAGTGATGCAGTGCCGTAACGCAAAATATGGCCTATGGGGAGAGGAGACAGATCATGTGTTCATACTAAGTATGAACACTGATCTCTCTCTTTCCCTAGTCAGTCCCCCCCCCCAAGTTAGAACACACCTAGGGAACACTGTTAACCCCTTGGTCACCCCCTATTGTTAACGGCTTCTCTGCCAGTGACATTTATACATTAATCAGTGCATTTTTATAGCACTGATCGCTGTATAATTGTCAATGGTCCCAAAAATGTGTCAAAATTGCTAAAAGAGCAGGGAGGAAGCAGACATGGTGTGGGTGGAAGGTGTCTCACAGCCCCTGGTCTGTACCGCCCTCTCCTCCCTCCTCCTCCCTGCTCTGGTGGTTCCTGACATTCACCTCTGGTGGTGGTCCCTGACAATCAGCTCTGGTGGTGGTCCCTGACATTCGGCACTGGTGGTGGCCCCTGACATTTGGCTCTAGTGGTCCCTGACATTCGGCACTGGTGGTGGTCCCTGACATTCGGCACTGGTGGTGGTCCCTGACATTCGGCTCTGGTGGTGGTCCCTGACATTTGGCACTGGTGGTGGTCCCTGACATTCGGCACTGGTGATGGTCCCTGACATTTGGCTCCGGTGGACCCTGGCATTTGGCTCTAGTGGTCCCTGACATTCGGCTCTGGTGGTCCCTGACATTCGGCTCTGGTGGTCCCTGACATTCGGCTCCGGTGGTCCCTGACATTTGCTTCTGGTGGTCCCTGACATTTGGCTTTGGTGGTCCCTGACATTCCGCTCTGGTGGTCTCTGACATTCCGCTCTGGTGGTCCCTGACATATGGCTCTGGTGGACACTGACACGTTGCACTGGTTTGCATTTATATTAAAATGCTTTATATTTATAAGGCTGTAACCTATCATACCGTGTGTTATGTATGGCTTGCTGGCTGCAGAATGAGGGGTGTGAATTTGGAACTTTTACTTGAAACTTGTGCAGATACATATTCATATAAAACAGCCTCTCACAAATTCCCTCCATGCATGACTCTAGTTCATCCTAACTTCAGGCTGCTCCAGTTCACACCTTCAAATAGAGCACTAAAGTCCATGAATCCTTCTCCAATACCTCGACTGGGTACCCACCATAGAGGAGCCGCCCAAAATGAAAGCAGAGTTACATGTGGCTGCAGTCCTTCTTAAAATTCCCCATCCAAGGACCCAGCTAGGTTGTTTTACGTCTTTCTTTTGTAGGTTCTCTCTAATCTTTACTGCTGCATAGGGATGGTCCCGATGTTCGCATCGAACATAAGTTTGAACCGAACATTGAGTGTTCGTTTGTTCGCAAACAAACTGAACATATGGGGTGTTTGCAGCAAATTCGAGCACCACAGAGCTCCCCGTAATGCACTGTGAGATGCGCAGTGCATTGACGGCGCAGTGCATTGACGGCTGCTGATTGGCCAAAGCATGCACCTGACCTGCATGCTTTGGCCAATCACAGCGCGATCTGCTGTGAGAACCACGATTGGCCAAAGGCAGGGTGCCTTTGGCCAATCATGGCTCTCAAGGGTGTATTTGGCTCCATCCATCTTGCCATCAACTCTGACCTGCTTCTCTGTCCCTGCTGAAGAAAAGCCTCCCCACAACATGATGCTGCCACCACTATCATGTTTCAGTGTGAGGATAGTGTGTTCATGGTGATGTGCAGTGTTTATTTTCCGGCACACATGGCATTTTGCTTTTAAGCCAAAAAGTTTCATTTTGGTCTTTTCAGACCAGAACACCTTCTTTCACATGTTTGCTGTGTCCTCTGCATGGCTTCTTGCAAACTGCAAATGGGACTTCTTATGGCTTTCTTTCAACAATGGCTTTCTTCTTGACACTCTTCCATAAAGGCCTGATTTGTGGAGTGTACGACTAATAGTTGTCCTGTGGACAGATTCTCCCACCTGAGCTGTGGCTCTCTGCAGCTACTCCAGAGTTACCGTGGGCCTCTTGGCCGATTCTCTGATTAATGCTCTCCTTGTCCAGCCTGTCAGTTTAGATGGACAGCCATGTATTGGTCGGTTTGCAGTTTTGCCATACTATTTCCATTTTTGGAAGATGGATTGAACAGTGCTCCATGAGATGTTCAAAGCTTGGGATATTTTTTATAACCTAACCCTGCTTTAAACTTCTCCACAACTTTATGCCTGACCTGTCTGGTGTGTTCCTTGGCCTTCATGATGCTGTTTGTTCACTAAGGTTCTCTAAGAAACCTCTGAGGGCTTCACAGAACAGCTGTATTTATACTGAGATTAAATTACACACAGGTGGACTCTATTTACTAATTAGGTGACTTCTGAATACATTTGGCTCACTTAGATTTTAGTTAGGGGTATCAGAGTTAAGGGGGCTGAATAAAAATGCATGGCACACTTTTCAGATATTTATTTGTAAAAAATGTTGAAAACCATTTATCATTTTCCTTCCACTTTACAATTATGTGTCACTTTGTGTTGGTCTATCACATAAAATTCCAATCAAATACATTTAAGTTTTTGGTTGTAACATAACAAAATGTGGAGAATTTCAAGAGGTATGAATAGTTTTTCAAGGCACTGTTTATGTGATAAAACAGATCTAGATATCAATAAGTATTTACACCAATTTACACCAACCAATGAGTAGTGTTGTGTTAATATGGAAAAGAAACTAATATAAACTGAATATGAGAAAAGTCCATATAATAAAATAATATACTGTAGGTGAAGTGGTATCTTCGTGATGAAAAGTTCAGTTGATAGACTGATCCAACACCGCACCACGTGATCACTACCGTGTCTCCACTCCCCAATTAGATTTAAACTCACCAGTATTAATTGCCCTACACTCTCATGTTTGGCGTATAAAGCAGTAGACCACTTAGGGTCAAGTATGTCCCATCACAAGCGTTCCAAGTATCCAGAGACCCAGAGGAATCCGCAATATGTGGAAAGAAATAAAGCTCCAAATAGTGTGGATAACGTAAAAGATTGAATTTATTAAAATCATGTGGCCTAATGGTAATGCACTAACAAGGCAAATATAAAATCGCATTGGTAAAGTGTGCAGATGCCAGAGATACCTAGTCACGGTGGACATAGGTTAAACACCAAATCTCACCCGACCAGCACATCCAAACACACGGAACGTCACTTCTGGCGATGTGCAAGTGTCACTTCCGGTTGCTGTACAGCCATGTCCCTGGGAAGTGACGTTCCGTGTGTTTGGATGCGCCGGTCGGGTGAGATTCCTTGATTTTTCATCTATATTACCGGGAGCCAGAAAAACATCCACGAGCAAGTTTAAATGACATTTTTTCCTTTAGAAATGTCATTTTGCTGTGGCACTGTTCTACACATCACACAGATGCGCCACTTTACAAGCAGACAAAGGGGACCCCCAGGCATGATATTTAAAGGAATATTTCTTTTTTATGGTTTCACTTTAACCCAGGGGTCAGCAACCCCCAACATGCGTGCCACAGGTGGCACGCAGCAGCATTCATGATGGCACGCAAAGGGAAACCTAGGAGGAGACACATCTCCCGCACAACAAAGCTGGCCGGCGGCAGCGGGTTGGCTTCTGTGGTCACAGTCTCTACTGGCCCACTTCAGCTCCAGCTCGCTCACCTCACTCTGCACTCGAATTGAGCCTGAAGCAATGTGGAGACCGATGCCCCAGCTGCCTGCTCTTGTGCTCTGGCTTGAACAGGTAATTACAGGACTGCAGCACATTTTTAGCCTGAGCCTTCCTGTCAGTATGCCTTCTTACACCCTGAGGGCCATTCCACTTCCTCAGAAGCAGCATTAAAGAGCACCTATGGTAGCTGTATTTACAGAATGAGGGAGGATGGAGGGTTACAATCATTCCTGCTGAGATTAAAGGTTTGTGCAGGAGGTGGAATAGGGGCTATTTGTGCTGTGAAGAGTAATAGGGATTTGGGGGGGGGATTGTAATAGGAGAAGGAATGGGGGATATATGCTAGGAGGGAGGGGGGATTTGTGCTAAATGGAGGGATGGGGGGGTTTGTTCTAGGAGAGGGGGTTGGGGGGATTTGTGCGAAGAGAGGGGGTTGGGGGATTTGTGTGAGGATGGGGGGATTTATGCTAGGAGAGGGGATTGGGGGGGATTTGTGCGAGGAGGGGGGATTTATGCTAGGAGAGGGGAATTTGGAGATTTGTGCGAGTAAGGGGATTTGTGCTAGGAGCAGCGGCAGGACAACATGCTGTTCCCCCTGGGAGTACGCTACTGAGCCAGTGTATTGTTAATGGCACCCCAGATTGCAACGCAGATTGCAAACACATTACCATGTGTGGTCCAGTGCACTACTCAAAACACACTGCATGGGAACGTGCAAGAATCGCACGGGAACCCACACATACCAGTTTTGCATTAATAGAAGTCCTAACCAGCTGGTGGTATATTTCAGGGGGGGGGGGGTTCAGGGGGCTCCCGTGGGTCAGTCAGGTTCACACACAAACACCACAACCATAAGTCGGTCGATGAGCCCCGCTCTTACCCGCAGGCTGCACTTCCCTCCAGGCAGCGGCTTCATCCCCTGAGTCTGAGTCTCCTCCGGCGGTGTCCATGGCTCCTCCCTCCTCCTCTTTCCTCGTCCTGGTACAATAGGATTGCTTGTCATTTTGGCCAATTGGGAAATGGGTCTCACGACCTGCTTCCTGATTGGCGTGGTGCTTTAAACCTCCCCCATTGGAATTAATGCATTCGGTGCCCCGAATGTAGATTAGGGGGCCGGACACATGGATAGGGGGGCGGCGCCCCTAATGGACGGTCCACCCCTGGTCCTAACTACATATTCAGTGGGGATATTAAGGATTTTTTTTTTGAGCCTGTGAAAATCTATTTAAAAAAATTGCAGTAACTTAGCCCTATTAATAAGTTCAAGGTGGTGGAGGGGATGCCACTGTCACAGCTGATGCTTTATTTACCAACAGCACCTGAAAATATACTCCTTTTTTTAGTAGCCAACTTTTTAGCTAGGTATGCATTTTTGGGCATGGTTACACGGCATTCCATCGCACTGACATTAGACGCCGCTGTCTGAGGAGGACAACACCGATTGGATGGCTGGTCTTAGAAGGTTGGGTGAGAAATACACCAGTTCACACTTCAGGTCCGCTGTGACCGTGGTGCACCGTTGGATCACTGATCCTGTTGCTTGCTGTGCTTGCTGTGGATTTTTTTTCAAAGGCTTTTATGTTTCAGTTTAAAAGTGAGTGTAACCATTGAAGTGTGTTTGGAGTGATTTTAATAAATCTGTCAAAATGGTATCACGCTATGTGGAGCACGTTATTCATTTTTTCACATATGGAGCTGGCTTGATTGGATTCACGGTTCATCACATGCAACCCAGGTGTGGTTCAATTGCTGTTTTGCTGAACACGAGAGTGGGAGGCTATATAATTTGGTGAGTGCGCTCTTCAGAGGGAGTGGTGTCACTATCACGGTGGTGTGGTGGAAAAGTAGAAGATTTTTCACACAAGAAGATTGAAAAACAACTGTTGAGCTTGATCATTCATTTCTTGTAATTTATTATCTATAGTGACACTTTTCACTGGGTGTTAAAGGAATTTTTTTTTTCATGATAAAAATAATTTTTTTCATGACACTATTATTATTATTTTTATGTATAAGTAGAGGGTCATAGGCATTATGCTGCTCTGACCCATTATTGTACACAATTTAAATTAGCGCCGCTGTCTCTATCTGTACAAATGTGAGAGTTATAGTTTTGGGATTCTGATCGATTTAGGATTGCCTGATTTGCAATGCTCAAAGTGGGCACGTGGGGCAGCTGTGGACAGGTATGTAAAAAGAAATGTATCAGTTAACAAGCCAATTCAACAACTGAGGCTAGTTAAACGAGTAAAGTGGAACTCTAGTCAATACAACAAAGTACAAAGCTGACATACATATAAGCATTCAGACAAAATATTTGCCAAATACATATAATTCAGTTCAGCCAGTTTTCTGTTTTACACATCAAAGCGATCTTAGAAAGCCAGTCAGGTTTGCACCATTGTACCTTTACCCCTTTCTAAGTCTGCACAACTCAAACATAAGCTGCCAATTCTACCATGTATTTATTCAAATATTTGCCTAAAGTTCCACTTTATTATTTGCCAAACTGGAACCAAAGGGTTCTATTTATAACACATTTCCCATGCTCCTCAGCTTCATCTAATAGTCAAAATTAGGGGTGCAACGGATCAAAAAACTCACGGTTCGGATTGTTCCTCGGATCAGGAGTCACGGTTCGGATCATTTTCGGATCAACAAAAAAAAAATCTCCCCCACTGTAATATCCACAATCTCCCTATTGGCAGAGTATTGCAGGTTATTGGCAGTGTATTGGCGGGTATATTGGCAGAGTATTGGCAGGGTATTGGCAGACTATTGGCAGGGTATGGCAGAGTATTGGCAGGGTATAGCAGAGCATTGCAGAGTATTGGCAGGGCATTGCAGAGTATTGGCAGGGCATTGCAGAGTATTGGCAGGGCATTGCAGCAGGGTATTGCAGAGTATTGGCAGGGTATTGCAGCAGGGCATTGCAGAGTATTGGCAGGGCATTGCAGAGTATTGGTAGGGTATTGCAGCAGAGCACTGCAGAGTATTGGCAGGGCATTGCAGAGTATTGGCAGGGCATTGCAGAGTATTGGCACTGCTGCCATCTGATCTCTCCCCTCCACTGTACAGATCAGTATACAGAGGGGAGAGAGGAACCGGCGTCATTTGATGGAGCGATCACGTGCTAAACGGCCGCCGGGTGTACCAAGATGGCCGCCGTTCCGGAGCTAGGCCGAAGCCACGGCCTTTCCT
The DNA here is from genome assembly GCA_037952925.1 of Lithobates clamitans. Taxonomy (NCBI): domain Eukaryota; kingdom Metazoa; phylum Chordata; class Amphibia; order Anura; family Ranidae; genus Lithobates; species Lithobates clamitans. The sequence continues at coordinate 6,580,152 of JBBGZY010000044.1, forward strand.
ATGGCCGAGGTCACAGAGCGCTCCGCGGATCACGGGTGTCCCGTACGGATCAACCTCCGCGGATCGGATCACGGATCGATGACGATCCGTTGCACCCCTAGTCAAAATACAATATTACATTCCATAAGGTTGACCTTAAAAAAGAAAAAACAAAGAACATATCTTTTTGTGTCAAGTGGCAAAAAAGAAATGTTTTGACATTTTCAGAGGGTGAATGGCTCTGTGAATAGGTTATAAATAGACCCCATGGTTTAACGCAAAGAAGAAAGGCTATGGCTGGCAACAAAACCAAACATGAACTTTGAAAACTCTTCCAACTTGTATACTCACAAAACACCACATCTTAGAAAACACGTCTGCGTGCCTTCATTTCTGCAAAAGTGTCCACAATGTGGTTTAGGTCCAGCTGTTTTGCTCTAGAATTTTCAATGCTTAGGATAGCAAGCCCAGAAAGCCTTTGCTCAGACATAGTGCTTCTGAGATAATTCTTTATTAGTTTTAGTTTTGAGAAGGATCTTTCTGCTGAGGCCACAGTCACAGGTAGTGTTAGGAATAAAAGCAACACTGTGCACACATCTGGCAGATTTGATGAAAGAGCACTATTCTCAACTAAGAGCAAATGTGCAAGATCCTTCACAGAGGACAATTTCTGATTGTCCTCTTTAAGTGCTGATCTAAAACTTAGAAGCTGACCAGCGAAAGTTGATAAGAGGTCTTTTTCATACTTTTGTTGCAGATTTGATGCAGCTTTAAACAAATCATCATCCGATGCTGATACTAGAACTGCAGGTTAAATTATTTCAAACCGCTGAATAACCCGATTAAGTCCCTGGAACCTGTTTGACAACTGGTTTACTATTATGTCTAAGCACCTATATAAAACGTTGATTTTGAAACGTTCTTCAAGGTCCTCTAATCTCTCATCAACACACAATTCAGTAGCCTCCTTGGCGGTTTTCCCGAGTGTGGCTCGGGGTTAAAATTCAGGACCATTAGCGGTAACCCCGAGCCACACTCGGGATTACATTGCAGGATCCTGGTGCCTCCTTACTTACCTTGTCCCCGGGATCCTGCGATGTCCCCCGCAGTGTCCGAGGGCTCCGTCCCCCTCCGAAGCCTCTCTGTTCCAGGCTCCGTTCCCTGCGAGCGTCGCAACGCACGGGGGCGGAGCCTGGCGGCAAATTAAAAAAAAAAGTCAAAATCATAACACATACAGTACTGTAATCTTACAGATTACAGTACTGTATGAAATTATTTCACATCCCTTTTGTCCCCAGTGCTTTGGCCCATGCCCTGCATGCAGTTTTATGTGATATACACTGTTCTTTCTGCCTGGAAACTGGAGATTGTCCATAGCAACCAAAAAGTGTCCCTTTACGTCAAAAGTGGCTTTAGACCAGCTAGAAAACAGCGATAGTAAATTAGAACACTTGCAGAATTGAGCGATAGTGAATTGTGGGGAAATTTATTTTATTACTATTTTTTTTTATTTTTTTTTATTATTTATTTTTATTTATTATATTATAATTTATGTTTTTGTGTTTCAAACTTCATCATACCCGGGATATCTACTAGACTCTGGTTTGGACAGATTTAAGTGTCTTATTGTTAAGATTTACAGACCTACAATATAAAACGCCAAATTTCCATACAAAATAATTGTACCGCTTTCAGCACCTAAAATCCGAAATAATCATACCGCCAGGGAGGTTAAAATTCTTTCTGACAGTGCGAATTCGTTTTGCTTCAAGTCTGGGGGTAATATTCCATTTTTGTGCAAGCAATACAGCATTATTTCTGGCTTCCCCAAAACTGCTTCTAAAATTGGATAGCTCATCCAAGGCTGTCTTAATTAAATGAGAAGCTTTGGACAAGTCCATTCTCTCTGACTGGAGGAGTTTAGACAGAGAATTTATGTTTGAGAATATTTTGGTTTGTAGAACAATTAGAAATTTAGTTTGGAAGGACTCTAATTTTTTTTTCAGCCCCATTGCCTCTTCTCTTTCACTTTTTTTGTTAGCTATGAGGCTTATTTTTGATAGTGCTTTAAGTACATCTACAAAACGTAAACGCAAGGCAAGCAGCAACTCATAGCGAGATGACCAGCGTGTGGGACACAATTTCTTTAGTGTAACAGAGGATTCACTGGTAAATGAAGACAGGATCTCCCACCGCTTTCCACTGTCCCCCAAATTGTGTAAATGTTGAACCACACCCATGAAGTTTGAGACCTCCATAATCGTAATCTCTGCCACAGCATCTTGGAGGACCAAATTAAGATTGTGTGCTGTACAATGAACATAAAGTGCATTTTCCTCTCTCTGTAAAATTCGAGTCTGCACACCAGAATAGCTTCCACTCATTGTGGCAACACCATCATAGCCCTGACCACGGCACTTATCTAGAGAAATTCCTTTATCATCAATAAATGCAAGTATTTCTTTTTCTATACCTGCAGCACTTTGGTCATGAATAGCATTAAATCCAAGAAATGCCTCATGTATGTTAATTTGTTTTGTTCTCGTATTTGTATCTCTTTCAATAGAAACATATCGGAGCACCTGGCTCATTTGATCACATTTAGAAATATCCTGAGTAGTATCTTTAATCAACGAGTAAAACTGTGCGTTTTGTACTTCAGACAAAATGTCATTTTGAATTTTTGGACTAAGGTATTTGACTTTTCCCTGTGGTAACTGTAGCAATTGCTTTAATATGGGATCATACTCAGCTAGCAGTTCAATTATTGCCAGGAAGTTTCCACTGTTGAATTCTCCTATTTTTTCTCTGTGGCCACGGAAGGCCATGTTATTCATAGCCATAGTCAAGGTGACATTCACTATTCTATTTAAAACATCTCTCCAAAAGTTTTTTTCTTTTCTTAATTGTTTTTCCCTTTCCTCATCAATTGTTCCCTTTTTTACGCCACTGATCATATATTATGCAAGAATCTATATGAGTTTGAGATATTTCATTAACCTGTATTTTTGTTTCCCATTTCCCTGTTCCATTTTTGTATCCCCTTTGCCCATGCTGGTTCAGAGCCTAGTTTTTTACGGTCACCAAATAACCAGCATGGTTTACAGTATGCAACATTCAATTTAGGAGAATAACAGAGCCAGGTAATGGGTAGTTTAAGTCCTGTGTTTGTTGTTTTTTCATAATATTTTACTGAAAAACACCTCTGTTCCTCATCATTGTCTCTCTTAAAGGGCCCTGTAGGTCTGCAAGGACCATTTGTGAATATAAATCTCTTCACATGTGCATCTGTAACTGTAATTGGAAGGTTTCCCTTGTCTGTGACATATTTTGTAGATGCAATGTCAGTTAACACAGCTATGTCACTACCAGTCAAGTGACCATCGGCTGCTGCAAATGGCTCCGTTTCAGGATAATCTTTTTCAATATTGCCCTCAGTAACACCACCTAACTCCTGGCTTGTACTTGGTTCATTCAGGGGAAACTGGCTAAGTAGCAATTGCTCCTGTACTGGCATGTCAGTAATTGTGGGGTCAAGGCTTTCTGGGCTTGCCTCAGCAACTTTTTCTGCTTCATGGTCTGCTGTAAAGCTCTAGAGATTTTTGTAAGTTTCTCCGTTTTGTAGGTGTCTTCCCTTTTCTTTTTACGCTTGTGAGCGCCACTTTGATGATGGTAACTGGACATTATGGTTGAAACTGAAAAATACAGTACAAGGAAAGACCCTTACTCCTCAATTACATAGTTAACAACAAAACAAAAACACTGCCAATAAAATTCATTCATCAGTGACCGTGACCAGTAAAATCATTTATCAGTGACCGTGACAAGTAGAATCATTCATCAGTGACCGTGACCAGTAAAATCATGCCTCAGTGAGCGTGACCAGTAAAATCATTCCTCAGTGACCGTGACCAGTAAAATCATTCATCAGTGACCGTGACCAGTAAATTCATTCATCAGTGACTGTGACCAGTGGCAGTACATTAATACAGCAGTTACTATGACCAGTACAGCCTGCAGGATATTAATACATCAGTTACTATGACCAGTGCAGGACATTTACCCCCCTCCCCCTGCCATGCCGCATATTAGAAAAATTACAGTCACAGTTCATAATCATCATCATCAGTGACCATGATCAGCGGTGGCAGTACAGTAATTCATCAGAGACCGAGACCAGTAAATTCATTCATCAGTGACCGTGACCAGTACATTCATTCATCAGTGACCGTTAGGGCTGGGGAAAAAAGTGATTTAAATCTTGAATTGAGTTGAGAGGTCAAATCGATTCAAAATTTAAGCAAATCGATTTTTTTAGATTTTTATTTTTTTCACCGCGCCGGTCCTAAGGAGCTGCGGGCAGGAGTTTTTAGGCGAGGCCGCGGCTTCGGCCTAGTCCGTGAGGCCGGACGCCGCGGACTGGGCCGAAGCAGCTGCCTCGCATAAAAACTCCTGCCCGCAGCTCCTCAGGACCGGTGCGGTGTCCAAAAAAAATTAAACCTCAATTCGAATCGTGAATCGGGTTTTTTTTTAAAATCGCAGTTTGTTTGTTTTTTTATAAAATTGCCCAGCCCTAGTGACCGTGACCAGTAAATGCATTCATCAGTAACCGTGACCAGTAAAATTATTCCTCAGTGACTGTGACCAGTGGCAGTACATTAATACAGCAGTTACTATGACTAGTGCAGCCTGCAGGACATTAATACATCAGTTACTATGACCAGTGCAGGACATTTACCCCCCTCCCCCGCCATGCTGCATATTAGAAAAATCACGGTCACAGTTCATAATCATCACCAGTAAATTCATTCATCAGTGACCATGAGGTGACCAGTAAAATCATTCATCAGTGATCGTGAGGTGACCAGTAAAATCATTCATTAGTGACCGTGAGGTGACCAGTACAATCATTCATCAGTGACCATGAGGTGACCAGTAAATTCATTCATCAGTGACCGCGTCGTGACCAGTAAACTCATTCATCAGTGACCGTGACGTGACCAGTAAATTCATTTCTCAGTGACCGTGACCAGTACAATCATTCATCAGTGACTGTAACGTGACCAGTAAAATCATTCATCAGTGACCGTGACGTGATCAGTAAAATCATTCATCAGTGACCGTGACGTGACCAGTAAAATAATTCATCAGTGACCGTGATGTGACCAATATATTTATTCATCAGTGACCATGAAGTGACCAGTACAATCATTCATCAGTGACCATGAGGTGACCAGTACAATCATTCATCAGTGACTGTGACGTGGCCAGTAAAATCATTCATCAATGACCATGAGGTGACCAGTAAATCATTCATCAGTGACCGTGACGTGACCAGTAAATTCATTCATCAGTGACCATGAGGTGACCAGTACAATCATTCATCAGTGACCATGAGGTGACCAGTACAATCATTCATTAGTGACCATGAGATGACCAGTAAAATCATTCATCAGTGACCATGAGGTGACCAGTGCAGCCTGCAGGACATTAATAGAGCAGTTACTATCCAGTGTAGGACATTTACCCCCCCTCCCCCCGCCATGCTGCATATTAGAAAACAGACAGGTGACCAGTAAATTCATTTCTCAGTGACCGTGACCAGTACAATCATTTATCAGTGACCATGAGGTGACCAGTAAAATCATTCATCAGTGACCGTGACGTGACCAGTAAATCATTCATCAGTGACCATGAGGTGACCATTAAATCATTCATCAGTGACCATAAGGTGACCAGTATAATCATTCATCAGTGACCGTGAGGTGACCAGTACAATCATTCATCAGTGACCGTGAGGTGACCAGTAAATTCATTCATCAGTGACCGTGACGTGACCAGTAAATCATTCATCAGTGACCATGAGGTGACCATTAAATCATTCATCAGTGACCATGAGGTGACCAGTAAAATCATTCATCAGTGACCGTGAGGTGACCAGTACAATCATTCATCAGTGACCATGAAGTGACCAGTACAATCATTCATCGGTGACCGTGAGGTGACCAGTAAAATTATTCATCAGTGACCGGGAGGTGACCAGTACAATCATTCATCAGTGACCGTGAGGTGACCAGTACAATCATTCATCAGTGACCATGAGGTGACCAGTACAATCATTCATCAGTGACCGTGAGGTGACCAGTACAATCATTCATCAGTGACCATGAGGTGACCAGTACAATCATTCATCAGTGACCGTGAGGTGACCAGTACAATCATTCATCAGTGACCATGAGGTGACCAGTACAATCATTCATCAGTGACCATGAGGTGACCAGTACAATCATTCATCAGTGACCATGAGATGACCAGTAAAATCATTCATCAGTGACCATGAGGTGACCAGTGCAGCCTGCAGGACATTAATAGAGCAGTTACTATCCAGTGTAGGATATTTACCCCCCTCCCCCCGCCATGCTGCATATTAGAAAACAGACAGTTTATATTCCATTTCCTCCAGCTTGCAGTCCGGCTGTATGGCATCACTGAATGCATCAGCTTAATTTAGCTGTGATAGTGTACTGCTTGCTGCTTTCTTACCTGTGAAACGTGAATGATCTCTGAAATCTGAATCTGTCTCTGGCGCTCTGCAATAAAGTGGAGGTTCCTCCTCAGCGGCGCTGCCTGGCTCCTCTTGGTTGCAGGCTCTGCAGTAGCTCTCGACGCTCCTTCCTCCCCTGGCTGAGTGACGTCAGGCCGCTGGGATAGGGATGGCGTCAGGCCGGTTTTCTGTCTTCTGTGCAGGACAGTCACAGGAGCTTGCCGATGCCACTTGGCAGCGGGCCCCCGGCTGAGGGCCTTACTCGGCAGCGGGCCGGGGCCCCATAGCGACCGCGGGCCCCATTGCGACCGCGTGTGTCGCTATGGCGGTAGTTCCGCCACTGGTTTTGGTAAAATTAAGGAAAATATCTAAAGAAAATTATGTGTATCCAGCTTTAAAGAACAGAAATTGGGTCTGATCGAAGATCTGGAGATGCAGAAAATGGTCCCGATCTGTGGTTTGAAGGTGCATGCACTGGGGCTCATATGAGACCTGAAGGTGCAGAATTTAGGCCTAATGTGTGATCTGGAGGTGCAGAAATTGTGCCTGATCCTGAGTTCTGAATGAAATTAAGTCTGATTTGAGGCATGAAGGTGCAGAAGTTGGGACTTATCTGAAGTGTGAAGGGGTATGCATTGGGGCTCCTATGAGATCTAAAGGTGCAGAAATTGGGTCTGATCTGAGGTGTGAAGGTGCAGAAATTTGGCCTGATCTGAAGTATGAAGGTGCATGCATTGGGACTCATGTGAAATATGAAGGTGCAGAAATTGGGCCTAATCTGAGATCTATAGGTGCAGAATTTTGAGCCTGATCTGAGTTTTAAAGGGGCAGAAATTGGGTCTGATCTGAGGTGTTAAGGTACAAAAGCTGGGCCTGATCAGAGGTGTGAAGGTGCATGTACTGGGGCTAATCTGAGCTCTGAAGATGCAGAAATGGGGACTACTATTAGATATGAAGATGCAGAAATTAGGGCTGATCTGAGGTGTGAAAATGCAGAAATTGGGCCGGATCTAAGATCTGAAGGTGCAGAAATTGGGCCTGATCTGAGTTCTGAAAGTATAGAAACTAGGTCTAATGTCTGGTGTGAAGGTGCAGAAGTTGAGCCTGATCTGAGATGTGAAGGTGCAGAAATTGGGGCTGATCTGAGGTGTGAAGGTGCAGAAGTTGGGCCTGATCTGAGGTGTGAAAGTGCAGATATTGGGCCTGATCTGAGTTCTGAAGGTGCAGAAATTGGGTCTATTTTCTGGTGTGAAGGTGAAGAAGTTGGGCCTGATCTGAGATGTGAAGGTGCAGAAATTGGGGCTGATCTGAGGTGTGAAGGTGCAGAAGTTGGGCCTGATCTGAGGTGTGAAAGTGCAGATATTGGGCTTGATCTGAGTTCTGAAGGTGCAAAAATTGGGTCTATTTTGTGGTGTGAAGGTGAAGAAGTTGAGCCTGATCTAAGTTGTAAAGGTGCAGAAGTTGGGCTTGATCTGAGGTGTAAAGGTGCAGAAGTTGGGCCTGATGTGAGGTGTGAAGGTGCAGAAGTTGGGCCTGATCTGAAGTGTGAAGGTACATGCACTGGGTCTCGCATGAGAACTGAAGATGCAGAAAATAGGTCTGATGTGAGATGTGAAGGAGCAGAAATCGGGCCTAATCTCTGGTCTGAAGGTGCAGAATTTGGGCCTGATCTGGGGTGTGAAGGTGCAGAATTTGAGCCTGATCTGAGGTGGGAAGGTGCAGAACTTGGGCCTAATCTGAAGTGTGAAGGTGCAGAAATAAGGCCTGATCTGAGGTATGAAAGTGCAGGAATTGGGGCCTATCTGAGGTGTGCTGGTGCAGCAAATGGGGCTCATCTGAGGTGTAAAGGTGAGGACGCTAGGCCTCATTTGAGGTGTGAAGTTGGGGCTGATCTGAGGTGTGAAGGTGCAGAAATTGGGTCTGATCTGAGGTGTGAAAGTGCAGGAATTGGGGCTGATCTGAGGTGTGCTGGTGCAGCAAATGGGGCTCATCTGAGGTGTAAAGGTGAGGACGCTGGGGCTCATTTGAGGTGTGAAGTTGGGGCTGATCTGAGGTGTGAAGGTGCAGAAATTGGGTCTGATCTGAGGTGTGAAGGTGCAGAAGTTGAGCCTGATCTGAAGTGTGAAGCAGGAGCGTAACTACCACCATAGCGACCCACGCGGGCGCTATGGGGCCCGCAGCTAAGTGGGGCCCAGTGAGGATAAGAGCACCGCTGGCACAGTCTCCCAGCCAGGGGAAGAGAGAGGAAAGGAAGAGGCGAGCTGTCCGTATCAGCAGAGAGCTGAATTGCCCAATGTAAGAGCTTTCATTAGAACTTCCAGTGTTCCCGGGGCTCATGTCACATAGCTCCACCTTTTGGCCTGGTGCCTTTGATAGACAGAAAGCCGATCCAATGCAGGACATGTGACGTCATCAAAGGCGTCGGGCCAAGAGGTGGGGCTATGTGACGATGAGCCCCGGGAAGACAGGAAATTCAAATGAAAGCTATTACAGCGGACAATCCCGCTCTCTGCTGATCCGCGTGGCTTGCCTCTTCCTCTGCATAGGTGGGGCTGTATGGGGCACAGGCAGACCAGGCTGTATTGGGCTCAGGTCACGCTGTATGGGGCACAGGTCACACTGTATTGGGCACAGGTCACGCTGTATTGGGCACAGGTTATGCTGCATTGGGCACAGGTCACGCTGTATGTGGCACAGGCAGGGGCGGATCCAGGGGGGGGGCAACGGGACAATTGCCCCCCCCGAAAATATTAATAACTCCCGTCCCGGGCCGAGTCTCAGCAGCGGCGGCAAGAGAGAGAGAGAGATCCGGTTCTCTTCATGCCGCGCTGGAGCCTGGAGAAGATAAAGGGAGGACTCGGAGGTAGGTAGGTGGAGCCGTGCCGCTGGCCTTGCCTCTCTAATGCTGACGTCAGATCACCGTCAGTCACGTCCCAGCCGCTGCTGAGGGGGAGGAGAACGAGGCGCCGCATTCAGAGCCTTCTAACTCCTCCGCGCCTAGTGTGAGAGGGTTGGCTCCACCCACCTCCTCCCTCCATGATCTTCTCCAAGTCTCCAGCGCAGTGTGAACATGAGGACACTGACAGGATGAAGAAGACATGAAGGCTGCAATGGCTGTGTGTCTTGTGAAGTGATGGTGATGCTGCCTTCAATCCTATTTATCTCTCTTGGTCATTGGAAGCCCCTCCCCCCACCAGAGCATCAAAGTATAGGAAAAGTGAGTACAAAAAGTGATGGATTGTGTAAAAACACAGAACACATGTATGCCAATTATTTATGAAGAAAAAAAAAAAACTGCTCTTTTAGTATTGTCATTTTCATCTTGTTCAATTTTAACTACTTTAGCCCCGGAAGAATTTACCCCCTTAATGACCAGGCCATTTTTTGCGAGACGGCACTGCGTTGCTTTAGCTGACAATTGCGCGGTCGTGCGAAGCTTTACCCAAACAAAATTGACGTCCTTTTTTTCCCCACAAAAAGAGCTTTCTTTTGGTGGTATTTAATCACCTCTGTGTTTTTATTTATTTATTTATTTTTGTTATAAACAAAAGAAAACCGACAATTTTGAAAAAAAAAACAATATTTTGTACTTTTTGCTATAATAAATATCCCAATGTTTTTTTTAATAAACCAATTTCTTCATCAGTTTAGGCTGATATATATTCTTCCACATATTTTTGGTAAAAAAAAATCGCAATAAACGTATATTGATGTATAGTTGGATAGTTTGCGCAAAAGTTATAGCATCTACAAAATTTTTTTATTTTTTACTAGTAATGGCGGCAATCACTGATTCTTAGCGGGACTGGGACATTGCGGCGGACATTCGGACACCTGACATTTTTAACACTTTTTGGGGACCAGTGACACTAATACAGTGATCAGTGCTAAAAAAATATGCACTGTTATTGTACTAATGACACTGGCAGGGAAGGGGTTAACATCAGGGATGATCAAAGGGTTAAGACCCCTTTCGCACTGAGGTGATTTACAGGCGCGATAGCGCTAAAAATAGCGCTAAAAATAGCGCCAGCAAAGCTCCTGTAAAGAGCCTCTCCTCTCACTCCAATGTGAAAACCCGAGTGCTTTCACACTAGAGCAGCGCGCTTGCGGGACGTTAAAAAAAGTCCTGCAAGCCGCATCTTTGAGGCGCTTTAGGAGCGGTGTTCTCTGTGGGGAGCGATCGAGGGTGGCTGGCGGACATTGCTGATTTTCTGGCAGTGCCCCTCCCGAGACTAGACTCTGGATCCGCCCCTGGGCACAGGTCACGCTGCATTGACACTAGGGCAGCTGTGGGGGGGGGGGCTGTTTGCAGGGGGGCCCCATACAACATTTTGCTATGGGGCCCTGCTATTTCTAGTTACGCCCCTGGTGTGAAGGTACAGAAATTGCGGCTGATCTGAGGTGTGAAGTTGAAGAATTTGGGCCTGATCTGAGGTGTGAAAGTGCAGGAATTGGGGCTGATCTAAAGTGTGATGGTGCAAAAAACTGGGGCTGATCTGAGGTATGAAGGTGCATGCATTGAGGTTCACATGAGAGCTTAAGGTACAGGATTTGCACTGATCCGAGGTATGAAGGTGAAAAAAATTGGTGAGGGTAGCTTTGGCAATGCTATCTGCATTTGGATCTATTTATATGTGTGTTCATTTCCTATTATTGAAGTAGTTTACAGCATTTACTTTATAAAAATATCTTTTTGTGAATGAGCGTGTAAAGTTGACATTTATTTTTATGTAGCCCGCACTCTCAATTTCTTTGAAAACATTTTTTGGCACACCATGCTCAATAGGTTGCCTACCCCTGCTTTAACCACTTCCAGCCTATAGCAGAATGACGGCCAAGCGGTGGTTCTGTTATCCTGACTTGGCGTCATATGACTTCCAGCAGGATAACATGCCGACGTGCCCCTGTGGGGGCATGCAGCTCGGCAATCGGAGGTGCTGTGTGTCAGTCTGACACACTGCATCTCCGATCATGGGATGGAGCCTCTGTCACAGCAATCACAGCTGATTATCGCGTGAACCAGGAAGTGCCAGTAAACGGCATTCCTCGGTTCACGCTGACAGGGAGAGACGATCGGTGGCTCTCCCTGTCAGAGGGGGGGTCTGTGCTGACAATTAGCACATTTATTATCAGCACAGTTTCATCAGATGCGTCACCACAGCTGCCAATAAGTGCCAATCAGCTGCCAGTCAGTGCCCCATCAGAAAATGATGTAATTGCCCATATCAGTGCCCACCACAGTGCCGAACAGTACCCATCACAGTGTAAATCGGTGCCCAGCAGTAACACCTGTCATACCTCATCATCAGTGCTGCCCATCAGTGCCACCTGTCAGTGCCAATCAGTACCACCTGTCAGTGCCAATCAGTACCACCTGTCAGTGCCCATCACAGCCGCCTGTCAGTGCCCATCAGTTACGCCTATCAGTGCCGCCTATCAGTGCTGCATATCAGTGGCGCCTATTGGTGCCCATTAGTGCTGCATATCAGTGCCCATCAATTCTGCATATCAGTGCCTCCTCATCAGTGTCCATCACTACCAACTCATCAATGCTGCCTCATCAGTGGCCATCAGTGAAGGAGAAAACAACATTTTATAACCAAAACAAAGAAAAGTGTTTTTTTTTTTTTCAAAAATTTCGGTCTTTTTAGTTTGTTTAGCAAAAAATAAAAACCCCAGTGGTGATCAAAGACCACCAAAAAAAGCTGTATTTTTGGGAAGAAGCTTATAAAAATTTAGTTTTGGTGCAGTGTTGTATGACCACGCAATTGTCATTCAAAGTGTGACAGCACTGACAGCTGAAAATTGTCCTATGCAGGAAGGGGCGAAAGTGTCACTTTTGAAGTGGTTAATCATTATTAAAATCACTGCTCCTGAAAAGAAAGCTGTTTTACAAACTTTTTTTTGCATTGATACATGTCCACTAGTGAGTACCCGGGTCCCCATACACTTTTTATGGCAATAACTTGCATATAAGCCGGGGGGGGGGTGTTCGACCCATCCCTACTGCTACACTCTAATACCAAACATATTGGGACACCCGCCTTTACACACACATGAACTTTAATTGCATCCCAGTCTTAGTCCGTAGGGTTCAATATTGAGTTGCTCCACCCTATGCAGCTATAACAGCTTCAACTCTTCTGGGAAGGCTGTCCACAAGGTTTAGGAGTGTGTCTATGGGAATGTTTGACCATTCTTTTAGAAGCGCATTTGGTAGGTCAGGCACTGATGTTGGAGAGAAGACCTGGCAGTCTGCACTCTTAATTCATCTCAAAGGTGGTCTACCAGGTTGAGGTGCAGGCCAGTCAAGTTCTTCCACCCCAAACTTGCTCATCTATGTCTTTATGGACCTTGCTTTGTGCACTGGTCCAAATCATTTGGTGGAGAAGGGTGAAGGAAAGAGAGCGGCAAGATGGGACTTTGTGTGAGGTCAAGATCAAAATGGGACCATGCATCTTCATCCCTAACTAGTAAGCAAATATGGGATAAATATGGATGTTTACAATATGTTTACATTGTACGGGCATGTGTACATGTATGTAACTCTATGGGGTATATACAAAACACTATCAATTATTGTCTGTTTCATGTAATTATGGTTTATCTGTACCAATAAATAATTATATTTTTGTTGATAGATGTTTTTCCAGAGACTGTGTGCTTCATATAAAGTCCCAATTGTCCCCCTATCCCCTTTCCTTCCCCCTCCCTTTATCCCATATTTGCTTGGTGGAGAAGGGATTATGGTGTGGGTTTTTTTTTAGGGGTTGGGCTTGGCCCCTTAGTTACAGTGAAGGGAACCCTTAAGGCGTCAACATACCAAGACATTTTGGCAAATTCCATGCTCCCAACTGTGTGGGAACAATTTGGGGTTGGCCCTTCCTGTTCCAACATGACTGCGCACCAGTGCACAAAGCAAGGTCCATAAAGATGTGGATGAGCGAGTTTGGGGTGGAGGAACTTGACTGGCCTACACAAAGTCCTGACCTCAACTCGATCGAACACCTTTGAGATGAATTAGAGTGTAGACAGCGAGCCAGGCCCTCTCTCCAACATGAGTGCCTGACCTCACAAATGCGCATGTGGAAGAATGGTCAAACATTCCCATAGACACACTCCTAAACCTTGTAGACAGCCTTCCCAGAAGAGTTGAAGCTGTTAGAGCTGCAAAGGGTGGGCCAACTCAATATTGAACCCTGTGGACTAAGACTGAAATGCCATTAAAGCTCATGTGCGTGTAAAGGCAGGTGTCCCAATACTTTTGGCAATAAAGTATATTTTACTTTGTAAAACCAGTGCGGAATTACAACCTGGGGTGGTATGTACCCCCAAGTAGGCACCTGCCTACAAACTGCCCAGTGCCAGTGGGGGAGATATATATATATATATATATATATATATATATATATATATATATATATATATATATATATATATTACACACATAAATATACACACATACACCACCGCCCTTGACAGATAAAAATGTTATTTTGACGACTATAATATATATATTTTTTTTTGGGGGGGGGGGGGGTTACTGACACTTTAAGTAGCAACAAGCACGTATAATGTAAAAATCACATGCAAATTTACTTTCAAATGAATGTCATATTTTAATAATAACTAAAATGTACACCTACAAAAATACACCATCATTTTTTTTTTAATGTGTACTATTTTTTTGTTTTGTGTTTTATCTGCAAATGTGGATGTACAATGTATATGTAAAGCGCTGCGTAAATTGATGGCGCTATATAAGTGCCTGAAATAAATAAAAAAATAAAAAATAAAACTCCAGTGCTGTAAAGGTTTAGTAAAGCACACTGTTTTGTAAGAGGTGTCCTAGGAGATCTCTGCTTCTCTTCCAAGCTGCGGGGGGTAGTTAATGTTTCAATATTCCAGTTGGAATAGAAGGTGGGAGCATAGTAAACATACATTTTATGATGCCCTTTGGAGGACTTCTGTGAAAGACCTGTGTTTATTTTAACCACAGTATGATCCGTGAACTGACTGTGTTTAAGGTACTGTACATTTATATCCATTTTATTTGGAGGAAGAGATTTAAATGTAGGATGCAGTATGTAAAAAATGTTTTTTTTTTATCTAATCTTCACAATACATGCAGCTAAATAGTAGATATTAGTTTGGTGCATGTTAGATACCTGTATTATGTGTTTATTGCCAGCTACATGTCAGGAATTGATGTTCACTTAAGAAAACACGTTCCTGGTGTGGTATCATTTTCGTGAAAAAGGGAAACCAGTCCTAAAAGAAAAAAATATTTTTTGAGGACGGCTATCACTTGTCTACATCTGAATATGCTACTTGCCTGGCAACCACTGATCTTAGAACTGTGAGTCACTCGCCTGGAACTGGGCAATTTTGCAATTTTTCGTACACATGGTACAATCTGCATTTTTTGCTAGAAATTACTTTAAACCCCCCAAACAATTACATATTTTCTGAAAGCAGAGACCCCAGGTTTTTGGTAAAATATAAAAGATGGAATTGCATTGCTAAGTGGATACCAAACATATCAAGCCTTGAAATTGCATACGCCTGTAAACTAGCAAAAAAAAAAATCTCCTAAGTAGATGCTGTAAAAGCTTTTAGAGTTAACCACAAATTATGGCCCCAGAATTTTTGCTCTAACTCTGGCAGTCATGTTGATAGTTCACGTGTGGTATAATGTATTTTTACATACGTGTGCTTACCCTATGCTGTGTGTTTTGGGGTATGTATGGGGTGACGGGGGTGCTTTTAATATTTTTTATTTATTTTATTATAATTTACACTCACTGGCCACTTTATTAGGTACACCTTGCTAATCCCGGGTCGCACCCCCTTTTGCCTTCAGAACTTCCTTAATTATTCGTGGCATAGATATAACAAGCGGTTGGAAACATTCCTCGGAGATTTTGGTCCATATTGACATGATAGCAATATGCAGTTGTCGGCTGCACATCCATGATGTGAATCTCCTGTTCCACCACTTGCCAAATGTGCTCTATTGGATTGAGATCTGGTGACTGTGGAGGTCATTGGAGTACAGCGAACTGGTTGTCCTGTTCAAGAAAGCAGTTTGAGAAGATTTGAGCTTTGTGACATGGTGCATTATCCTGCTCTATGTGCTTGTTTACCCCAAATTCTGACCCTACCATATGAATGTTGAAAGCTGAAATTGAGACTCATCAGACCAGGCAACGTTTTTCTAATCTTCTATTTTCCACTTTTGGTGAGCCTGTGTGAAGTGTAGCCTCAGTTTCCTGTTCTTAGCTGGCAGGAGTCGCACTTGGTGTTGCTGCTGTAGCCCATCTGCTTTAAGGTTTGATGTGTTGTGCATTTAGAGATGGTATTCTGCATACCTTGGTTGTAACGAATGATTATTTGAGTTACTGTTGCCTTTCTATTATCTGGAACCAGTCTGCCCATTCTCTTCTGACCTCTGACATCAACAAGGCATTTTGGTTCACAAAACTACCGTTCACTGGATATTTTCTCTTTTTCGGATCATTCTCTGTAAACCCTAGAGATGATCATGCGTGAAAATCCCAGTAGATAAGCAGTATTTTAAATACAGTACTCAGACCAGCCTGCCTGGCACCAACAACTATGCCACCTTCAAAGTCACATAAATCCCCTTTCTTCCCAATTCTGATGCTTGGTTTGAACTTCAGCAAATCGCCTTCACCACATCTAGATGCCTAAGTGAGTTGAGTTTCTGCCATGTGATTGGCTGATTAGCAATTTGTGTTACTAAGAAATTAAACAGGTGTACCTCATAAAGTGGCCGGTGAATGTATTTTTTATTTTTTTTTTATTTAAATGTTTTTCATTATTTAACTTTGCTGCTATCACAAGGGAACTAAAAGCCTCCTGTGAAAAAACATGGGCAGGTAACAGGTCCTCTTTATGGAGACACCAGGGGTCTTTTAGACCGCCTATGTTTTCCCTGCCCTCCAATTAAGCTAATCAAGCACAGACGTGTGTACACAGGGTGTGAGCTTGCTTTAACCCCTTGAATACCAGTTTATAAACTATTAACTATACACTTTTTTTTAAACTGAACCCTTGTCAGAAAACCCATATTTTCCTGTGAATTCCAAGTCACAGGCACACCAAATAGCCACTCCCAGACCAGGCCTTGTCTGGCACTTTTGTTTACATGTAACAACAATGCGCTTGTCAGTGTGGTGGGTGCAGTGCCCAGGAAGGGAGGGCTGGAGTGGGTGCACCGAGGAAGGAGTGTCAAATGTGGACCTGTAACGTTTTGGGGCCAGACTTTGTAGAACCAGCAGCAATGATTTTTTGAACTGTCTGTATGAGCCCATTCACACAGGGACGACTTGTCAGGCGACCTAGTCGCCTGACAAGTCGCCTCCCGTTCTGTGCTATGGAACCGTTCTAAGGGGAGCGACGCAAGTCGCTCCGACTTAGAAAAAGGTTCCTGTACGACTTCGGGGGCGACTTGGGGCGACTTGCATAGACTTCTATACAGAAGTCGTTTTGCAAGTCGCCCGGGCAGTCGTGTGCAGGTCGCCTCGGTGAGGCGACCTGCAAGTCGTGTTGCCCCTGTGTGAATGGGGTCTCAGGGATGTTCTGATCACCACTTTAAAGGGGATAGGTATTCTTCCTACCCACCTCCAATTTAAAGGGTATTCTTCCCACTAACGCCAGAAAATTTGTTTTTACAGGGGGTTCCCTAAGAGCTGAAATTTTTCTCAAAGGGTTCCTTTGGGGTAAAAAAAAAAAGTTGAGAAAGGCTGCTCTAGATAAAGGAATTCTGCAATAGGGAATAAGCTGTGATTTTTTTTTCCTGACCTGAAATATATGGATGCCTCTAAACAGTCTTATTTGCACATCATATGCATATAAAGACATATGCCAGCTTGCATCTTTTGGAAGGATCGGATCTGCAGATGATGTGTTTACATTTGTAGCACTGCAGATCAACCTGAATAGAGAATTCCAGGATTACGTTAACTTTAAATATTTAATTTGGAAATTAACAAATTATTTCCATGCCAGAATGGTCTGGCCGCTGGAGCTTTTATCAATGAATAAGGCTTCCTCTGATTGGCTGAGCTGGAGATTGCAATGTCATGCTTCTGCCTCTCTACCTTTTCACATTTTCGTGAAGAGAAAGAAGGCAGTTAAAGTGTTACTAAACCCAGAACCCTGCATTCACTATATCTGGACTCCCACAGTACACAAAACATGGAAATGCAACTATTTTAGTAAATATAAACTTCTAAATACTTTTTCTCATCAGCAGTGTATAGAAGTCTTGTGACTTCTAGCAGTGTCCAGCCAAGCACTCGTTAAAGCTTGTAGAAGGAGTTTTCTGACTGGTCTATGAGACTGCAAGACCCCTGACTCTTTGCCTGGACAGTGCTGATTGGCCCTGTGCTGATCACATGCACTCTCCTAAGCAAAAAAAGCCCTCTAGCAATACACACCAAACTGAGCATGTGCAGCCTGACTCCATAAACTCTGTGTTATCAGGAAATTATCAGGGGACAGTGGAAGGAGGGGAGGATCTGTGCATACAGGATTAAACAGCCCTTTTACACAATGTGGAAGATTAACCCCTTAGGTACCACAGTGAGTATAACGAGCATGCTTTACTGCATATACACACTGATTTTACTGTTGTGGGTTTAGTAAGGCTTTAACAATCAGGTTTGTGTTTTATTTTTGTGTAAATTTCATCATACATCCAAACTTTTATTTTAGAAACTGGCTGCCAGTAATACTGCATAATGCCACTATCGGATCTCCATCTACCTGCAATCAATAAGACTGGAAACAGCACAGACAAAACTATGACCCTCCCAGGTCTTGTTGATTTTTTCAATGTAAAGA
Organism: Lithobates clamitans; assembly: GCA_037952925.1. NCBI lineage: Eukaryota > Metazoa > Chordata > Amphibia > Anura > Ranidae > Lithobates > Lithobates clamitans. Next base: position 6,598,549 of record JBBGZY010000044.1, read on the forward strand.
ATATTAACATTCACAAGAACAAAATGCAAGGTCACAATATACAAAACGGCCAACTTAAAAATCTGCCAACAACATTAAGGTACTGTACAACCTTATAGCATGTGATTAAGAAATAATAATCCTAGCTCATCTTTCATATTCTTGGTAACCACTATTTCCTTAAACTTATGTTTCTTTATCATACATCACGGGACAGAGAGCAACAGTAATAACTATATGGGTTATATGGCACCTTCAGATGGTGGACAATGACACACCCTAAACAGGAAGTTCAATTCCCCATATAACCCCTCCCCTTACCGGGAGTACCTCAGTTTTTCGCCAGTGTCTTAGGTGTTTGTCACGAGTAAAGATGTGATGTGCTGAGCTCCACTGGAATATTCCTTACTGGAGCAAGCCATGCAACCGGATCCATTCAAAGTGTCTTTTCCAGGCCGAATTGAATGGTACCCGGGCCTTGTGTCCGAAGAAACGAGGTTTTACCTGTAACGCTTCTCTTTTAAGAGAGCTGGACCCTGGGATCCAGTATTTGGTTTTTCCTGGCGGGGTGCTTTTTACAGGCCCAGGGCTGTGGATCCTCCGATAAAAAGGGGGCCCCAGTCCCTGAAGGTTTTCTAATGGAGCCCACAGTGAGAGGTGAAGATTGGGTCTGTTACCACAGAACCCTGCAGCTGGATAAGGTAAGGGGGATTCCTGAGGAATTTTTCTAATTCTTGTGGGCTTTCTCCTTTAAAGTAAATGTTGCTATGCCTATAGTCTCCACCTGGGGCTGTCAAGAGCACGTACCTGATCCCATGCTTGTCAGTCTCGCCTCAAGCTGCACGCTTCCTCTGGCGCAGGCTACAGGTAAAGTCATGGGAAAGGGGGGTTTTCTTCTCCCAGGAATGTCCCTCCACCTGGATAGCTTCCTCCAGGGAGCGGGAGCATGACGCTAGATGGCGGGGTACCTCGCCGCTCAGGCTGCCAATATGGCGGTTTCTTTAGCGGCAGCTCTCCTCCTCCCCCAGTCCTCCTCCATGCGGTCCGGTCTGGATCGGAGCCCGCTTGTGCTGGAAACAATTTAATTTAAAATAGATGAAGGAGGGGGGCGCGGTGGGTGGTCGGAGGAAGGGGGCGGGGCTTAGCAGCGTTGGCGCGAATTGAGTGTCCATAACGCGGGCTGCATAGTTATAAAATGCACCTTTTTCAGGTGCATACAGCTAAGCGGGACACAGAGCAGACAGGTGGCATGTGAGTGGGTGACACAGGCATTCCCAGGCACATTTATTTTAAGCATCAGGCAGGGCTTAATAGCAGAGGCAGTTGCTGGACTATTGCTCAGCAGTGGGTGCATTTTTTTGGCGGTACCTCTGCGTTTGTGCTCAGTACTATGACCAGAGGAGGTGGTTCAAATACCAAAAAGACCAAGGACACAAAGGGGTTGCCCTCAGGTCCTAGGGACCCTTCCTCTGCAACACCATCCTGATCTAAGGAGGCTGGTCAGAGTAAGCCATCAGGGTCATCAGGGGCTGCAATTGCTTCCGACACTTCAGCCCCTGTCTATATAACTGAGCAGATCTTCTCCTCAGTTATGAGTGGTTTAGAGGAAAGGTTAGTGGATTTAATCGCATCTTCACAGAGTGGAAGAAAATGCATTGGGTCCCCTTCTACCACCCAGGGTCCTCAAACAGAGGAACTTTGGGAGGGGGAAGATGAATCCACCTCAGGGGAACCTGAACAGGCTGATGATTTCTCTTCCATGGGATCAAGTGGGGAAGGACCTTCTTCAGCTTCACACGCTGAGAAATTGGGTCCACTCCACATTTAAGCTACCCTTAACGGGGTCGGTTAAAGAGCTCACTTCCTGTTTGGGTTCACTAAAGCCTAGTAAAGCCTTGCGTGCCTTTCCTGTCCGTACTAAAAAAGCTTATGTATTCTGAGTGGGATCACCCAGATAAAAAACTTTTTGGAAGGAAAAAAAGTGCTTAACACTTTATCCAATGGGGGAAAACATTTTTCTATGGTGTGGAGTATACCAGCAATTGACGCTGCGATATCCTCTGTAAATAAAAGTTTGACTTGTCTGGTTGACAATGCACAAATGCTTAGGGATCCAACTGATAAAAGATTGGAATTCCTGTTAAAAAACATTTTTTTTATTGGCAGGTTCAGTGGCTCAACCTACAGGAGCAGCAATTGGGGTATGTCAGTCCTTGAGAGACCATTTGAAACAGGTACTCAAGGTGTTCCCTGAACAGCAGGCCCAGGAATTAGCTGAGCTGCCAGTGGCTTTGTGTTTTACAAATGACACAATCAGAGATTCTATTCTTCAAACCTCTCGCCTTACGCTTGGGTTGGTACATATGCGTAGAATCTTATGGTTGAAAAAGTTGGTCAGCTGAAGCACCATGCAAAAGCTCCTGGCTGGTTTTCCTTCCGCTGTGAAAAGCTGTTTTGGAAGGATCTGGACAAATATATCCAAAAAATAATGTCCAAAAAGTGGGAAAAGTACCCTTTTTGCCAGTTAAGAAAAAGAGTAAACATCCCTCATTTAAACAAGCTCTTTTTTTCCAGTGCCAGGGGCATCAGCTTCCAGGCAGTCGCGGCGGCCTCCGCCGTCAGGTTTAACAGGTAAGCCTCAGGGTCAACCCCAGTGAAAAAAGAAGTCCTGGGGGAGGAAACCCGCAAGACAGAACTCTAAAGCCTCTTTATGAGGGGGCACCCCCGCTAGCTCAAGTGGGGGGAAGACTTCTGCAGCTCTCTAAGGTCTGGCAGGAAAGAATTTCGGGACAGATGGGTGGTCTCCAAAAAAGCTCTACTTTACAGACTAGAGTTCTGAGAATTCCCGTCTCCTCAGGTCAAATGTCCCCAAAGATCCAGAGAAAAAGAAGTCTCTCTTTCTAGCGTTAGACTGATTTTTGTCACAAAAAGTGATCTTGATGGTCCCCGTGGAAGAGCAGGGGGTCAGGGTTTTATTCAAACTTTTTCACGGTACCAAAACCAAATAGGGATGTCAGACCCATTCTAGATCTCAAAGATCTAAACCAATTCCTGAAGATTTGCTCTTTTCGCATGGAATCAATCCGATTAGTAGTCTCCATCCTACAGGGGGAGAGCTTCTGGCATCAATCGACATCAGGGATGCATACCTGCATGTACCTTTTTTCCCCGCTCACCAGAAGTATCTGCGTTTCGAAGTAGAAAAACTTAATTTTCAGTTTGTAGCCTTGCCTTTCGGTCTAGTTACTGCACCTCTGGTGTTTACAAAACTTCTGGCTCTTTCCTCTGGCCAGATTAAGGACTCAAGGTATAACAATAATAGCATACATGGACGACCTGCTCTTAATAGACCGATCGGTAGTCCACTTGGATCAAAGCGTAGTTACCACAATCAACCACCTGGAATTCCTAGGTTGGGTCATCAACCTAGAGAAATCTTCTTTAACGCCAGTACGAAGATTAGAGCACTTGGGTCTGGTCATATATACAGCTCAGAAGAAGGTGTTTTTACCCCAGGCAAAGATCAGCGCCATAAAGGAGCTGGTCCAAGGGGTCAGGGCAAAGAAAGGTCCTTCCATTCGCCTTTGTATGAGGTTATTGGGGAAGATGGTGGCTTCATTCAAAGCAGTTCCCTATGCTCAGTTTAATTTGAAACTGCTGCAAAACAGTATCCTATCGGCCTGGAACAAAAAAGATTCAGGCACTAGATTTTCCAATGCGGTTGTCGCCAAAGGTGCGCCAGAGCCTCAGTTGGTGGAGGATATCCAAGAATCTGCAGAAGGGGAAATCTTTCTTACCACTTACCTGGAAGGTGGTAACAACAGATGCCAGCCTTTCAGGTTGGGGAGCAGTCCTGAAAGAAGCGTCTGTCCAAGGGAAATGGTCCAGAACCGAAAGGACCTTGCCCTCAACATTCTAGAGATTCGGGCAGCGCGTCTAGCCCTAAAGGCCTGGACGTTCAGGTTGCAGAATTCTCCTGTCAGGATTCAATCCAACAATGCCACAGTAGTGGCTTATATCAATCGGTAAGGGGTCACCAGAAGTCAGGCAGCCCAGGGAGAGGTAAAGCATATTCTAACCTGGGCAGAAGAACATGTGCCATACATTTCGGCAATCTTCACTCCAGGGGTAGAGAACTGGCAGGCAGACTACTTAATTTGCCAGCAGTTGTTCCCGGGGGGAATGGACCCTTCACCCCGACATCCTCCTGGCTATATGCCAAAGATGGGGGATCCCAGATGTAGATCTCTTTGCGTCCAGGTTCAACAACAAAGTCAATAACTTTGTGTCAAGAACAAGGGATCCACTCGCATGCGTAACAGATGCGTTGGTGACCCCGTGGAATCAGTTCTGACTGATGCATTCCCTCCTATTTTGCTGTTACCTCGACTTCTTCGCAGGATCAAGCGAGAAAAGAAGTCAGTAGTTCTTGTGGCCCCAGCATGGCCCAGAAGATCTGGGTATGCAGAAATGGCGGTAGGGGACCCATGGACCCTACCACCACATCCAGACCTGCTATCGCAGGGACCAGTGTTCCATCCTATTTTACAAATGCTAAATTTAACGGTTTGCCTATTGAAACCCATATTCTAAAGAATCGTGTGATTTCAGGCTCAGTGATATCTACCTTGATTAATGCAAGGAAGCCAGCTCCCAGAGTCATTTATTATAGAGTCTGGAAGGCATATGTTTCTTGATGTGAATCCAGGGGTTGGCATCCTAGGAAGTATGTCATAGGTAGAATTCTTGCCTTTCTGCAAATGGAGCTAGAGATGAAGCTGGCCTTGAATACTATCAAGGGCCAGGCCTCGGCCTTATCAGTATTGTTTCAACGTCTGCTGGCTTCGCATTGATTGATCCGAAGCTTTATACAGGGGGTAACGCGGCTAAATCCAGGAAGCTAGTTTTTCTGGTAGCTATTTCTTCTGCAAGAAGGGTATCAAAGTTAGCGGCCCGCTCTTGTAAAGAGCCATATTTAATCGTTCACAAGGATAAAGTGGTATTGCGCCCTCATCCTACCTTCTGCCAAAGGTGGTTTCAGGTTTTCACCTAAACCAGGATATTGTTTTACCTTCTTTTTTTCCAGAACCCTGTTCTGAGGAAGAAAGTCATTACACTCTTTGGATGTAGGGGGAGCAGTCAAAATCTGTTTGAAGGCGACTGCTCAGATTCGAAAAACAGATATTTTGTTCATGTTGCCAGAATGTCCTAGGAAAAGACAGGCAGCATCAAAATCCACTATTGGTAATTATTTAAGCTTATGGCTTGAAGAAGAAGGTCCCACCTTTTTAGGTCAAAGTGCACTCCACCATGGCTGTTAGTGCTTCGTGGGCAGTGCGTCACCAAGCCTCCATGGCTCAAATCTGCAAGGCCGCAACCTAGTCTTCAGTCCATACATTCACCAGATTCTATCAGGTGGATGTAAGAAGGCATGAGGATATTGCCTTTGGGCATGGTGTGCTGCAGGCAGCAGTATAGGTCCTCAGGTCTGATAGCACCCTACTTTTGTTGTGTCCCCTCCCCTCAGGTGAGATTGCTCTGGGACATCCCATACAGTTACTACTGTGGCTCTGTGTCCCGTGATGTATGATAAAGAAAATAGGATTTTCATAACGGCTTACCTGTAAAATCCTTTTTTTGGAGTACATCACGGGACACAGAGGTCCCTCCCCTCTTTCTGGTTACACGTGTATTGCTTTGCTACAAAACTGAGGTACTCCCGGTAAGGGAAGGGGTTATATGGGGAATTGAACTTCCTGTTTATGATGTGCCAGTGTCCATCACCTGAAGGTGCCATATAACCCATACAGTTATTACTGTGGCTCTGTGTCCCGTGATGTACTCCAAAAAAAGGATTTTACAGGTAAGCGGTTTTAAAAATCCAATTTTTATGCTGTTGGAAATTTAGCGTGGTAAGAAATGTTTCCAAATACTGTCAGTGGCTTGGATGAGCTATAAAACATCTTCAATATTACATTACTACATTACATAACAAGTCCAATTAACTACTACTAGTATTTCCAAAGACATAAAAAAATGGGTTCCCCAAATCAATATACAGTAAGGAATGGCTTCTCTATAATACTGGACATGGAGTAATAACTATGTTGCAGTATTCATTTATAAAAAAAAAAAAATCATGTCATGCTGCTTCTTACTTGAGTTATACAGTATAGCAGGACTATAATGACATACAATACCGATTGCTTAGTTAATCATTTTGCCCAAATCTTGGGTGCTGGGGTTCAGGGATTCAGATCCCAAGTGTCTAATAGAGGTTTTAATTTTATTTCAGATTGTAAGAACCAAACAAAAAATCAAAACTGACAGAGGTTTTACCAACCTGTTACCGTACCCAAAGCTAATATTTTGTAACAAATACTTGTTAAGGGGTGTATATATAAAACAAAAATAAAAATTCTCACTTAAATATTCTTACTGTGAAATTGTGCAGAGATCAAATATTATTAGTAGACTTGTGCATGGCGGAAAATTTTGTTTAGTTTTGTTTTCATTCGTAAAATACAGAATTTCGTTCTGTTATACTCGTTATGTTACGTTATTCAGTTTTGGATAATTCGCTTAATTAATCAATTCCTTTTATTGTTTGTTTTGTTTTCAGATAATTCATTATTTATGTACATAAAATGGTGATAACGAATCTTAATTATGAAATTCGTTTGTTTATTGAATCCATTAACACACACACACACAAAATAACAATGTCTCTTCTGCTGCTTCTCAAAACTCGTCTCCTCTGCTCAATTACAACACTCTTCTCACTCAGTTCTCAGGAATGCTCTTTGCGAGTATTATTAATCCAACCTCCAGCACAAAATGAATCAGTTGATTGGGCTGTAAGATTTACTCCGAGTCAACCTACAGTTTCATTAGGCCTTTAACGAATCATGCTGAATAAATTTGTTATTTTCGTTATAATTTCTTTAGTATCATTAGGCTATTTTTCTCCAGATTCAATGTGTAAATCAGGAAAATACTGCATTATGGCCATTAGATGGAGCTGATAATTGTAGTAAACGTTTATTTCTCATGATTGTCAACTCCATCTAGTGGCCATAATGCAGTATTTTCCTGAATCATGCATTCCATGGAGAGAGAAAATAGCCCTATAACATTTTGCTCCATTTGCAAAGAATGAATGTACATGCAGTTTCCAAGGGCAAATAGCTCTGAAAACCTTTTATAAATACACCCCTAAGTGTTAGAGGTTCACTTTTTATAGTTGGATTAAATTTAAGAGTGCAGTTCAAACCTGAGTTAATTGTTATAGGGACGTGAAGGGTTAAGACCTGGTAGCGCATTCATTTTTCGGAATGGCGGAAAACAATGTACTGTTCTCGTCCATTTATATTAACCCATTACATAGTGCTAATAAGAATCATTAAAAAAAAAAAAAAAGAAATCTTTATTGTTGTAAGTTACATTAATGTTTCATTGGCAGCCATTCACTGGTACCAAGGGCCTGCTTTAGGGCTTATGTAGATGGCCAAATGCAGCATGCTCAGCTTGCACTTGAGATCTATTAGAGGCACTTCTGAGATCCTTCTGAAGCTTCTTCAAAGCTACTTTGCATTTCAGTTGTCTTGTATAGGGAGAAATGTAAATACAATTGCCTATGTACAAAAGCCCTTACTATAGTATGTGCTCATTGTCCACATTCTGGCAGGTTATGATGCCTATTCTTTAATAGCAAGTGATGAGACATACATATCAATCATTCATTTTGCCCCTGTAGCCAATAGACATACCACTGGTGTACCAGAGCTACTAGTATATTTTGTCAATAACTTAATCTGCTACACTTGTCAGTGTGACTTTTCTTTATTATAAAACTATATTACATGTGGCTGTTTTGAACCTATTAATTCCCTCGGCACTAAATGTAACAGTTTCTCCTATGGTCTAGTACTCATGCATCAGAGCAGAAAAAAATGTAGTCTGAAGTGGTCTTGGGGGCATATAAGCAGCAGATTTGCATGTTTCCACTTCATGTTACTAAAGGGAGGAATAAGTCTGGAGGAGTCTGTCTCTCTGGATTTGGGGAGAACACAGTGATATACAGTATAAATACCTTCTATTTTAATAAGAGCTGCTTCAGCAAGCTCTGCTTATCAACAGTGTAAGCATGCAGCAGCTTGTAAGACTATTTTATGGGAAATGATACGGTACTATTACTGCAATTAATGCTTTTGCTTTAAAAGAAATAGCTATCAAGGAAAATCTGCTGTATCACCTAATGGATTGACCAGTTACTGCCATTGATCAGCCACGGGAATAGATAACAAAGTCTTTCCTGTGCCAGTTTACTATCCTAAATAAATTAACTGCAATCAATTGCTCAAATTGTACTGATCAAGCTTTTCTTTAAGTAGGGAATGTAATTTATACCACTTATGCAGTGTCTGACTTAATGTGGGACTTTACTGTTGCATTCTTAACACAACATTAACCATACAGCTAAATGCCTGGACCATAATCCTTCACTTGATGTCCTGTGAATATATAATAAAATGTAATGCCTTGTGCTGTATTATCAGAGTATTTAACTGTGAGTTTACTTCAGTGCAAATATGTGTGCATAATATACAAATATGTGTGAAAATAATATACAAATATATGTGAAAATATATTGTGCCACACAATATGACAAATAATCTATTACTGTGTTTGATCTAGTGCATTTAACCACTTATGGGAAAATTGTGGGAAATTACTGCGCTAAACCAAAAACATGTGAAAAAGCTGCTAACACTCAAACAAAGTCCAAACAGAATAGAGAAATACAGTGTAGCGCTAAAAACAATAAAGAACTAAGACAATTGTATACTTAACATATAACCAATGTTATAATCAAACAAAAAAAATCCAATGTTCACTGTGATGAACTAATGAAAAGAAAAATGAAGTTCAACAAAGAGTGTCCATCAAATACGCAGTGGTAAATCTTCAATCAAAAAGATATAGGTGTTCGTTTATGAAGCAGTGAAATCTATTCACTGCTTTATTCTCCGGCATTCACAGAGGAGATCTTTCTGCTCTGTGTGCCTGTTTATGAAGCAGAGTAGATCGTTTCACCTTTGGAGGAGTGAAGTGATCTACAAATGCTTCCAACAGTGAAGAACTTTCCCTGATACTGGAATCTCATGAGACTTTACGAGATTACAGCACCAGAAATTCACAGAAACACCCAGATGTCAGTTTATTAAGCAATGATAAATTATCACCGCTCAGTATACTGACAGATGGCGTGGTTAATGTTAATAAAATAAAAATTCTTCTACATTATATTTATATATGTATACGCACACACATTATATATATATATATATATATATATATACACACACATATACACATTATTTATATATATATATATGTATATTTATGTATACACATAAATATGACAGGGGGACATGGTTACAGTGTTGGGGGGTCTGAACAAGGTAGAAGGAAGTTAAAAATCTTCCTCCTTCCCTCTCAGATCCCCTGGGATTCCCTCTTCACTCCCCGATTCACCACCTCTGAGCTGGTGAATCAAGCAGTGTGAATTCTGACACAAATCGCCAGTGAAGTGCTGAGATTGCAGCTTAATAAACTGGCCGTTACTGTGTCAGTCAATGAGGAATCTCAGTGTGCGGAGATCATAGGTGGGAGAACATGTTCAAACACTTCTCCCCGGAATATCTCTGTTTCATAAACTGTTTATGGACTGTGATCAGCGGCGATCCTGGGGATGACCGCTGTTCACTGCTTTATAAAAGGACACCAACGTGTAGACAACATGCAAATAGCAGTGAAGCTGTAAAGATGAAAAAGATCCTCTGTAACAAGGATATGGATGGGTACTCTTACCAGATGCGGTGGACCCACTTACCAGCGGTAGTGGGTCAATCAGGCTTATGTGGGCGGAATGCCTCACTGTATGGATTTTAGGCAGAAGAAGGATCACTCCATTCAGGATATGACCACGCTTCAATGATGATAGTCCAGGCGAGGCTCCTGAATCCTTGTGATTCTCCAATATGTGACAAAAACCTCCACTTTGTGAGCTGACCCTCAGAAGGTCAGAGTGTATATAAAGAGGCTCAACCAAACTGGGAAGAAAATGGAAGCAAGGGAAAAAACTCCATATGGTGCAGCTCAAAAACTGGAGTGGTTTATTTAAAACCATATACACTATATTATGAAAAGTATTGAGATGCCTGCCTTTACACGCACATGAACTTTAATGGCATCCCAGTCTTAGAGTTGGCCCTCCAATTGCAGCTATAACAGCTTCAACTCTTCTGGGCTGTCCCAGGTTTAGGAGTGTGTCTATAGGAATGTTTGACCATTCTTCCAGGTGCACATTTGTGAGGTCAGGCACTGATGTTGGACAAGAAGGCCTGGCTCGCAGTTTGCACTCTAATTCATCCTAAAGGTGTTCTATCGGGTTGAGGTCAGGACTCTGTGCAGGCCAGTCAAGTTTCTCCACCCCAAAACTCGCTCATCCATGTCTTTATGGACCTTGCTTTGTGCACTGCTGTGCAGTCACATTGGAACAGGAAGGGGCCAAACTGTTCCTACAAAATTGGGAGCATGAAATTGTCCAAAATGTCTTGGTATATTGATGCCTTAAGAGCTCAATTCACTGGAACTAAGGGGCTGAGCCCAACCCCTGAATTACAACTCCACACCATAATCCCCCCTCCACCAAATGATTTGGACCATTGCAGTTCTTTCCATAGATTTTCTATTTAATTCAAGTCAGGTGATTGGCTGGGCCATTCTAACAGCTTTATATTCTTTCTTTGAAACCAATTGAGTGTTTCCTTGGCTTTGTGTTTGGGATCATTGTCTTGCTGAAATGTCCACCCTGGTTTCATCTACATCATCCTGGTAGATGGCAGCATATTTTTTTTGCTTTCAAAGATTTTTATTTGTTTAACACAAGAATACATGAAACAACACTACTTCCAATGAGGCATAATAAGAACCACTGTGATTACAGGTAAAAGCAACTGTTGAGGTGGGGAAGGGCTGATATCTTTGAGTCGGCACTGTATTCTCAGTGTTACAATCCAGCTTTTGGTATCAGTATCTGGGAACTTGGCGAGATTCTCCTGACACCCCTAAAGTGATCACACTGTGCCTGGAGAGCTCCCCCAAAAAACCAAAGATTAACATTCACTATGATCGAGCATTGAGCCTTGCATATAGATAAGGGTTTCAGGTGCCTAGCTTTTGCGCCCCAAAGGGAGGGCCCTTTATCCGGTAGACCTAGAGGTTTTTAGTCCTGAGGGTCTCTCCGGTTGGCTTAGAGGGCCATAGTGAAAAGGGGAAAGGAGAAGAGGAGGGGCAGGATAGAGGGGGAATAGAAGGAGAGAGGAAGAAAAGCCGATCAATAGGAGGTGATCTGAAGGTGCAGCGAGGATGGAAGGTAGTCATGTCCGTACCCCAGGAACAAGGGAAATACCTATGTGTAGGGCCCAGGGTTCCCAGATGGATTCGAACTGAGCTCTGGAGTCTAGTAAGATGCTGGTCAACATCTCTTGGGACATAATCCACGATATTTTACGTTTGGCAGCTGAGAAGGAGACCCTAGGGTGCTTCCATGCTTTGGCTATTCTAAGCTTGGCACCTAGTAAAATAAAGTGGATTAATTTGTGGTTGGTTTTGGAAGTCTTGGGGAGATTTGCATTGAGGAGGGCATTGGTAGGGGTTCTTGGGACCTGGAGGTCCGTCACTTTTTGGATCAGGGCAAATATCCTGTTCCAGAATGACCTTATTCTTGGACACTCCCACCAGATATGGGCCATTGGCCGTTGACACCCTCTGAAGCATTGAGGGTTTGCTGTGGGATACATGGCAGCGAATTTGGCAGGGGTGAGGTACCATCTGGTCATTACCTTAAGGCTAGATTCTATTAGGGATGCATTCCTTATTCCCTGAAAGGCTCTAGAAAAGGTTGCCCGCCACTTCTCCACGTCCCAATTTTCCAATGCGGCCATATACGGGGTTTTGCACGACTGGTAGGCAAGTGACTGGTAGATAAAGGAGATTCCACCCCTCTGTTCTGTGGTCTGTCCACACCATATTTCGTAGGGCGTGAAGCTGGGAAGTGCGGGTTTCCCCTTCCAGATTTTGTGAAGAAAATGTTGTATCTGATAAAAAAAAAATAAAAAATAAAAATAAAGTGTTCCGAGGTCGGGATCTCCAGCTGCTGTGTACAAATTTTCAGGAAAATTGAGGAAGTGAAGAAGTGTCCGATTCGATACAACACCTTATCCAACCACCATTTAAAAGCTTTGATGTCTTGGCCAGGGATGAAGTCTGGGTTGTTAAAGATATGGGCTAGGGGTTGACTTTCCGAGGTCAGCGAGGTCTCGGTTCTCATCCTGTCCCATAGAGTTAGGGATTGCGAGAGGATAGGAGAGAGTACTGGGGTCGTTCCCTGGAGGGGACCCATAGTAGGTAGTCTAGGGTGAAGGTAGGGGAGGTAGGGGCTGCCTGCCTCTCTATTTGAATCCAGTCTGGCTTTTCAAGTCTGAAGTACACTGTGGAGATCTTGCTGCTTGGAAGTACCATAACATGCAAGGTAGCCTCAAACCCCCCCTGTGTCCTAAGCAGGAAGAGGGATTTTTGGGGTAGCCTGTGTCCCGCCCCTCCCCAGATGAATTTATTGACTTTTCTTTGGAAGGATTTCAACTAATCTCTCCTTATGTTAATCGGGAGGGCTCTGAAGAGCTAGAGCAGTCCAAGGAGGAGTGTCATTTTAATGGAGTAAATTCTCCCTAGCCAGGAAAGTTCCCCCCTAGCCCAATTCCTCAGGTCAGCATCAAGTTTGTGGTATGTGGGTGAGAAATTTGAAGTGTAAAAGTGTTCTATTTTAGCAGTGAGATTAATTCCTAAGTATTCTATGGAGGAATTACTCCACTTGAATTCAAAGGCGCTTTGTAGTGTCACTACCGTGTCTGGCTTGAGGGAAATGTTGAGAGCGTGGGACTTGGTAAAGTTTACCCGTAGGCCTGAGGCCGCTGTAAAGTTGTATAGTATTTTGCATAGGTTTGGAAGGGAGGTGATTGGCGAAGTTATGAATAGCAGCATGTCATCTGCGAACAGTCCGCAGTTGTGGATTTGAGAACCACAGGTCACTCCCTGGATGTTGGGGTTGGAACGTATGGCTATCGCCAATGTTTCAATTGCGATGGCGAAGATTAGGGGGGACAGAGGGCAACCCTGTCTGGTGCCTCTAGCGATACTGAGGGGTTTTGAATAATGGCCTTGTAGGTGAGTCATAGCTTTTGGGGTAGATTATAGGGAGTGGAGAATCCCCATGAAGTGCTGGCCAAATCTCTACTGCCTCATGAGGGTGAAAATGTAAGGCCATTCGAGTTGAAGGCCCTGTGTAGATTGAGGGATAGGACCATCCCCTCTTGTTTGCTGCCTTTGTCCAAGTTGGATTGTAGAAGGGAGACAATGTCCACGGCCCTTCTGATTTGGTCTGGCCCCTGTCTACCTGGAATAAATCCTACTTGGTCTTTATGGACATAACGGTTAAATAAGGAGGTTTTGGAGTTGGTTGGCGAGGATTTTTGTCAGTGTCTTTAGGTAATTATTTATGCGGGTGATAGGTCTATAGTTTCAACTGCTTCCTGGTTTTTGTTTGGTTTGGGGATCACTGTTATGTAGGCAGTATTAAGTTGAGGGTCTAAGGGAGATCCAAGGGCTTTGGTATTAAAACATTTTGCCATGTAAGAGGCCAGAGTGTCAGCAAAGGCCTGATAATAAGGCACTGAAAGTCCATTGGGCCCAGGGGCTGAACCTTTCTTAAGTCTTTTAATGACCTCCGTTATCTCCTCAACTGAGAAGGCTGCCTCCATTATATTTTTATGTTCAATGGACAGGTTAGGAATCGGAAGGTCTCGGATGATACTGGAGATCATTGGGCCCTTGTCTGTGGGGGTCGTGCTGTAGAGCTTGGCGTAAAATTCGTGAAAGATGTCCAGTATTTTGCTAGGGTTGGCTGTTGGAGGTTGACCTGCTACTCTGATTTTGGGAAGTGTGTGTGTGCGGTACCGTGGTGAGAGCTTGGAGGCTAACATAGGGCCTATCTTATCTTTCTGTGAATAGAATTTTGCTTTACTCCAGCAAATGTGTTTATCCGCTTTCGCTGTTAGTGCCAAATTGTGCTCCAATCTTGCAGCGTCCAATTGTTCCGCTAAAGTCTTAGAGGGGCATTTCTTGTCCATCTGTCGCTCTTTCTTGATCTGGGTCGCTAGACGGATTATTGTATCTCTGATAGTTACTTTGTGGCCTGCCCACAGGATTTCGGGGGAGATGCCATCTACATTGTTTAGACTGAAGTAGTACTTAAAGGAGTCATCTATTTCCTCGGTTTTGACAGGGTCGCTAAGGAGCGATTCATTTAGTCACCAGTGTGTCCCCTGCGTCTTGGTGAGGGTGTTTCATAGGGAGAGAAGGACCAGCGAGTGGTCCGACCAGACTGTGTCTATGATGGTCACTTTATGTGTCAAGGGTATGAGGTTGGGGGGTATCAGGATATGATTGATTCTGGCATAAGAGTGGTGGTGGCGGGGGGGGGGAGTAGTGCGCGTAGTCCCTTTTCATGGGGTTCAGTTCCCTCCAAATGTCGATTAGGTCATTGGAGTGGAGGAGTCTTGCTAAGCTGAGACTCGCCTTAGTGGGACGTGTCAGCTGGGCCTTGAGGGATTTTGTCTTGTCAATCCCCTGGTCAAATGCAACATTGGAGTCCCCCCCAAAAATAACCTTGCCCTCCAGGAATGGGTTCAGGGTTTTGAGGATGGCTTGGAAAAATGTAGTTTGTCCCTTATTGGGGGCATAGTAAGAGACTATAGATTAGTCTCCCCTCTATAGAACCTTTGGCAAGGATGAATCTACCCTCCGGGTCCCTGTAGTCTGAGATGTGGGAAAATTTGCTGTTCTTCGAGAATAGTATTGCTACCCCCTTAGTCTTGTTAGCTGTGTTCGTGAGGTAAAATGTCGGGTAATGTGAGTGGAGGAATTTGGGGTTGTGTCGAACTGGAAAGTGCGCCTCTTGGAGCAACACTATGTCTATTTTGAGGGAGCGGTAGTTTTCAATTGCTGTTCTCCGTTTCCTGGGGGAATTTATTCCCTGAACGTTGTGTGAAGCCACCCTGAGATCCGTACCTGTTGGGTTTGTGTTAGCCATGAGCACAGAGGGGTGGAAAGCTATTGAGGTTTCCGTCACTTACCCTTTGCCATCTTCCTTCGGTTGGGAAAAGGTTGGGTGTGTGGTGAGTATGGCTGCGAGTCTGGAACACGATACAGAGCATCACCTTTTGATTGGCTTGAGAAAGAGAAAGGGTTAGAGGAGGGAAAGGGGTGGGGGTAAACAAAACATAATAAGGCGTCTTCCTAGAAGACCAATGGTGACTGGCAGGGAATGCTTCAGTCAGACATCTACCAGTAAACCTCAGCTGCGAGCAAGGACTGCTAAAGAGCTTGGAGGTTGAGCAACTGGGGGCCAACAATTCGGCAACTTGGGTTAGGAGCGAATAGCTCATCAACAGAAAGGACTGCTGTCCCTGGTAAAGAGCGCCCTAGTGAGGGCTGGGTGGTGATAGACTCGGTCAGCCGTCTTATGGAGGTCTTCCATCTTTGTATTTTTTGATCCTCCCTTTGTTCCAGAGAGGAGAGACTGGCTTGCTGGGGGGGGGGTTGCTTGGATGATGCTGATGCCGTGGAGAAATCCATGGGCGCTTTCTGCTAAATTAGCTTGAGGTGTAGGAAGAGTTTCTCGCTGTCCGGTAAGCTTGAGGATTGTGCCTTACCCTGGAATGAGAATTTCACCATGAATGGGAAGGCCCAGCGATACTTAATGTCCTGTTGAGTGAGGACTCTTTAAAGTGGTTTAAGAGTTCTCTGTTTTTGGATGGTGGACTGGGAGAGGTCTGCAAAAATTTGTATTTGGTGCCCCTGGCATATCACTTTTGACTTGGTGCGTGATTGTCTCATGACCTTTTCCTTTATGGCGTAAAAGTGAGGTTTAACAATGACATCTCTCAGGGAGCCATTTTTCCTAGGGGGTCCTAGGGCCTTATGTGCCCTGTCTAGCTCCAGGTAGTGAGGGGATGTGCTAGGTATCAACTCCGTGATAAGGACCTGCACAATTTGGGGAATATCTGTGATGGATTCAAGTAGGCCACGGATTCTGAAGTTATATCTTCTGGACCTGTTCTCGAGGTCATCAATCCTGGAAAGGACAGTATCTAACTGGTCCTGTAGGACCTGTATATGCGCTGCGTTCTGGTTCTGGATACTGTAATGTCCAATTTATTTTCTATGGCTTCCATTCTGGATCCTAGGTTTGGGAAATCAGATTTGATGTTTCTCGTTATTTGGGCTGTTGTATTGGCCAGTCCCCTCTCTAGAAGGTCCAAGAGTTTAAGGAATAGGTCTGCCTGCTGCGTGGTCGGGTCGTGGTCTGGCATGCCTGGGGATGGGGTTGCATGGAGGTGGTGGAGGGAAGGCCCAACTGATGACATGGTGTATTCTTCTAAAGCGTGTCCCAGGGGGAATTCTGTGGATGCTGGAGAGGGAGCCAAGGGGGGCTGTGGGCTGCCTTGGGCCTTCTGGGAGTAGGTGAGGGTTGCAGGGGCAAGGACTTGCCTTTGTTCTGGTGTCCTCTCTGCGTAGGCCGCATGTGGTTGGGTTGCAGCTGTGGTGGCGGCCATCTTGGTACGCCCGTCCTCCCCTGCTATATTAGACAGCGGCCTGAGATCACGTCTGACGGGGGCTCCCAAAGCTGGGTGGTGCGCTGGTGGCTGACCTGGGGGGTTGCAGTGTCGTCTGTGTGGCTCGTGGGTCCAGGGTGATGTGGAGCTCTGGGCTCAGGAGGCCATCACGGAGCTCTCGCGCATGCGCATTCTGGCAGCGTATTTGAGTCGGTGTCCTATAGGGCCTTCTTATGAGATCTTTTTCCACTGTCCCCCCCCTTCCCCCCCCCCTCCTTTTCCTCCCCCCTTCCCCCCTTTTTCCTCCCCCCCGCTCTTCCCCCCTCCCCCCATCCCTCTTTCCCCCCCCCATTCCCCCCTTCCTCCAATCCCTGCCCCCTTCCTCCCCCCTTGCCTCTCCTCCCCTTTTGCCCCCCCTTTTTCCCCCCCTTTCCCCCCCCCCTTCTTCCTTCCTTTTTCCCCCCCTCCCCCTCCCCCTTTTCTCCCCCCCCTTCCCCCCTTTCCCCCCCCCATGCACCCCCCTAAGTGTCATCCTGGGTTTGAGTATCAGTAAATTGGCCCTGTCTGCCCAAAGTCCATCTTTAGAGGTTGTGGGTGGCTGATACCCTCATATAATTCTACATATTCATTGCATACAATTTTTCTTTTTCATTATTGTTTTATTATGTTGTACTATGTTGTTATGTATTTTGCTGTTCAAGGTCAGGCTCTCCTCCCCCGTTAACAGACTCTGCTGGTGGTACGTTGCCCCGATCCTTCTCCTATGCGACGGACACATGCTCGCCCTGGCAGCCCTCGGGCTGCTTTGCGTCTCCTTGTTTGGTAAATAGATTCCCTTTGACAGGAGCGCGCGCTTGCGCAGTAGCACACATTGTGCACCTGCGCAGTGCGGGCGAGCAGACCCGGTGACGTCAGGGACCGCCCTTCTCATGCCGTCCCTGACTTCCGGGTTGGGGGTGCTCTTATAGCGGCCGGTCACGGCCGCTGTATGAGCCTACAGCCCTCTGACGCCGCGCCAACCGAGGATTAGCACTTCGGGTAAGTCTCACCCTCCCCCTCGCCTCCCCCTCCCCCCCCCTTCCCCTTCCCCCTCCCATTCCCTCCTGGTCGGTCTCTCCCCCATTGCTTCTCCTCAATCTATGCTGGGTCCATTCACTATTGTCTCTCCATGCAGGGCTGCCTGCAGCGGTTATGCCCTCTTTTTGTGTTGGTGCTCTGCAGTTTTGTTTTTCTCATTGAGGATTGATGTCTCCTATCCTGACATCTCTTCGTATTTATTACCTACTGTTATCACCTATGCCTTGGTATCCTCAACCCCAATGAGTTACCTTTTTTGCTTCCGTTTGTTCTGTGGGTATCCCCCCCTCTCCCCCCCCCCCCCCCCCTCTATTACTGCGGAGTGTAACCTTATTTAACTTTAATTGCAGCTGCTGCAGTGATTACTCCCTTTATATATACCATTGGCTCCAGCCCTGGGGAGCCTCCATTATTAACCCATGAGCGCTTGGATCGTTTAAACCGTTTCATACCACGATCCTCACCATGTTCCTTCTTATGTCAATCCATTCCCGTTGACTGATCAACGCTGTAGGGGTAAGTGTTGGCTCCTAATACCGCTGTGCAGTTTTCCCTTCTTTTCAAGTCTGACCTACTTCCATATAGATGGAAGCCCTAGGTCCTGTCTACTTCACCAATCCTCACAGCCCTCCTCCCTTCCCTCCCTCTCCTTCCCTCCCCCCTCCTTTCCCCTCCCCTTCCTCCCCCCCCCTTTCCCCCCCCCCTATTTCCCCCCCTCCCCCCCTAACCCCTTTCCCCCCCTCCTCCCTTCTCCCCTCTCCCCGTCCCTTCCTCCTTCCCCCCCCCTCCCTCCCCCCCCCGTCTTTCCCTTCCCCCCCCCCATTCCTTACTTCCCTCTCTTTCCCCTCCCCCACTACCTATTCATAACATCACTCCCTTGCACACTGGGTTTCAAACTCTAGAGCTACTTCATCGGTACCCCTTTTATCATACCACACTTTGTTCTTCTTCATGGTCCAGTGACCCACATATAAATTATTGATTTAAATATTCTATTTATCAGAGGCTGTTCTGTTATCCCCTGTGTTTGTCGCAGGGGGAACCATATGGAGCCGCACACACCCACAGAGAATCCTGAACGGGTGAGCCTGTCCTTTTTATATCTAATTTGT
This sequence comes from Lithobates clamitans, assembly GCA_037952925.1. Taxonomy (NCBI): domain Eukaryota; kingdom Metazoa; phylum Chordata; class Amphibia; order Anura; family Ranidae; genus Lithobates; species Lithobates clamitans. The sequence continues at coordinate 6,617,456 of JBBGZY010000044.1, forward strand.
ACACAATTGTTTAATGTATTGTTTAATGATTTTGCTGCAACCACAAAAAATTCTCATGTATCTGTGAATTCTTGTATATTCATTACATGTTCTCTATGCTACATTATAGACTTTACTCTCCTGAGGAAGCGGTGAATTCCGCGAAACCGGTCGAGAATTTAAGTCATATCTGTTATCTCTGTTATTACTGGATGCAATTTGTATGGTTGTATATATTGCTTTTGTCATGAACTACAACTGTATATGTTATTGTAATTTTTTTAAAATTGTTTCTTATTAAAAATATAGTTTTTATCATATTACTTCTTTTCCTTCTCACCCTTTTTGTACTTATGCCCAACTACCTTGAGTACCGCAATAGTCCCCTGTGCTTTTTTCTGTATGTGGGGGGTTGGGATATCTACCGACAGAAGCAGCCAACTGCAGCTTTCCCTACTCCCTGCCTTCTTTTGTAGTAGATATCTGGGATGATGGTACTTTTTACTTGATAACCTAACTGTTTCATTGTAGGCGCCTTCCTGCAGCGTATTTTTATCAAGAATGTCTTGGTACATTTTTCTATTCATCGTTTCTTCGTTTGCCAGTACTGTATGCTGAAAAACAGCTCCACGCGGTGATGTTCCCACCATCAAGCTACACTATTGGTATGGTGTTTTTGGGTTGATGTGCAGTGCCATTTGACCTCCAAACATGGTGTGTGTTATGGCATTCAAAGAATTGAATTTTTGTCTTATCTGACCAGACAGGCTTTTCTAAATGTTGCACAGCAAACTTTAAACAAGCTTCAACATGCTCTTTCTTCAGCAATGGTGTCTTGTGTGGTGAGCGTGCATACAGGCCATGGCGGTTGATTGCATTACTTATCGTTTTCTTTGAAACAATTGTGCCTGCTAATTCCAGGTCTTTCTGAAGCTCTCCACAAGTAGTCCTTGGCTCTTGGACAACTCTTCTGATAATTCTTTTCACTCCTCTGTCAGAAATCTCATGAGGAGCACCTGATCGAGACCAATGTATTTTGAAATGATGTTCTTTCCACTTCCGGATTATAGCCCCAACAGTGCTCACTGGAACATTTAGAAGTTTAGAAATCCTTCTGTCACCAATGTCATCAGTATGTTTTGCAACAATAAGGTAGTGAAGGTTTTGAGAGAGCTCTTTGCTTTTACCCATCATGAGATGTTTCTTGTGTGACACCTTGGTAATGAAACACCTTTTTATAGGCCATCAGTTGAGACTGAACCAGCTGATATTAATTTGCACTGACAACGGGCAGGATTGCTTTGTAATAACTGATAGATTTCAACTGTTGTCTTGGCTTTCCGTGCCTTTTTGCAACTCCCTTTCTTCATGTGTTCAGTACTTTTTCCCTGTGTTATTCCATTTTATTACACATAACTTCATTTCTGAACTTATTTGTTTTGGTTTCTTTGTCTATATGGATTGCATGGGTTGTTACCGACATGTGGTAAAAAGTAAATGTCAAAGGCACCTCTAGAAATATATTTACCTAGAAAAATGGTGACATCTTCAATACTTATTTTACTCCCTGTATATACATTTTATACATACTAAAATTGGACTTTTCTTTCTCTGGCACAAAATATCATTTTTATATACACTGCTCAAAAAAATTAAAGGAATACTTTGAAAACACATCAGAAATCTCAATGGGGAAAAATATGCTGGATATCTATACTCATATGGACTGGGTAATGTGTTAGGAACAAAACAATGCCACATCGTTTGCTGGAAATGAAAATGATCAAGCTAAAGAGGGCTGAATTCAAAGACAGCCCGAAAATCAAAGTGAAAAAATGATGCAGCACACTAGTCCATTTTGCTGAAATTTCATTGCAGCAACTCAAAATGGTACTCACTAGTTTTTATGGCTCCCACGTGCTTGTATGCATGCCTGACAACGTAATGTCCCAGAGGTGTTCTATTGGATTTAGGTCAGACGAGCGTGGGGGCCATTCAATGGTATAAAATTCTTCATCCTCCACGAACTGTTTGCATATTCTCGTCACATGATGCAGGATTTTATCCCGATATCTAATGGCAGTCAGGGTGCCATTGTCTAGCCTGTTGAGGTCTGTACATCCCTCCATGGATATGCCTCCCCAGACCACCACTGACCCACCACCAAACCGGTCATACTGAATGAGGTTACAGGCAGCATAACGTTCTCCCTTTCACGTCTGTCACATGTGCTCAGGGTGAACCTGCTCTCATCTGTTAAAAGCCCAGGGCACCACTTTTCACATCTTTATTTGTAAAAAAATTGTGAAAACCATTTATTATTTACCTTCCACTTCACAATTATGTGCCACTTTGTGTTGGACGTTAAATCCCAATAAAATACATTTACTTTTTGGTTGTAACATGGCAAATGTGGAAAATTTCAAGGGGTATGAATACTTTATCAAGACACTGTATACTCTGATTAAAAAGCATTCCTTGAATTTTTTTGAGCAGTGTATATGGTTAATGAAACGTGTGTAATAACTAGGCATTAAGTAGCATATTACCTGATTGGAGTAATTTATTTTGGACTCCTAAATGGCACATAAATAGCACTTTATTGATTGTATGTCAATTAATTGGAATTTAATTTTTGTGTTAATTTTAATATACACAAGGGTGAATGCAATTTATACTGGTTTATATATATATATATATATATATATATATATATATATATATTTATATTTATATATATATATATATATATATACATACACACAGTATATGAATTGAAGCACTACTTATTATTTCTTAACAAAATGCACTAGGGCATACACAGTAAGGCCCCTTTCACACTGAGGCGCTTCTAAACTGCCAGTAAAACATTTTAGTGCTTTTGAAGAGTTTTTCAGGCGCTTTTGAAGAGCTTTCCATTAATTTTAATGGAGAGGGGCGTTTTTTCACCGCCCTGCCAGCCCACTGCCCCAGTGTTAATGCATTCATTGATTGTAATGGAAATAGTTTTTCATGAGCTTTTCAGGCGCTTTTTTTAGCGTGAAAGCGCCTGAAAAGCGCTTCAGTGTGAAAGGGATCTTATAGATTATTTGTTATATTTCACGGCACTATTAATTTATATATATATATATATATATATATATATATATATATATATATATATATATATTTATCCTGAGGGGTCAAGTCCTAGAAAAATAAGTGGGAACTCACTCAGGATTTCTCCCCCCACATCAAAACATGTGTGTGTGTGTGTGTGTATATATATATATATATATATATATATATATATATATATATATATATATGAATATTTATATATATATATATACAGTTGTGCTCAAAAGTTTCCATACCCTGGTAAAAATTGTGAAACTTTGCCATTAATATTGAAAATATGACTGATCATGCAAAAAAAAGTGTCTTTTATTTAAAGCAGTGTTCCAGCTGAAAAAAAATAAAAGTCAGCAGCTACAAACACTGTAGTTGCTGACTTTTAATAAGGACACTTACCTGTCCAGGGAGCCCGCGACGTCGCCCCCCAGAGGCCGATCCGTTCATTGGATCGGGTGCCGGCACCGCCATTCTATCTAAGATAAACAGGCAGTGGAGCCTTGCGGCTCCACTGCCTGTTTCCTACTGCGCATGCGCGAGTTGGGCGGTGCTTTGTGAATGGGCGGCTGTCTTCTGGGACACACACAAGAAGACAGTGCGCCCAATTTCCCAGAACACCACGCGAGGGATGAGGAGAAGGAACAGCTCCGTGGAGAAGGAAGTGGCAGATTAGGAAGACTGCCTAGCAACAGGCGTTTCGGGTAAGTAAAAATGTTTTTTTCAAATGTTTTTTTAAAAAATTTGAAGAGCCCGTTTATGTCATATTTTTTTTTTAGTGTGGACCTCCGCTTTAAGGATAGCAATCACATGAAGCCATTTATTATCACATAGTTTTTTGGATCCTTTTTAAATCATAATTATAACAGAAATCACCTAAATGGCCCTGATAAAAAGTGTACATACCCTCGAATGTTTGGCCCTGGTAGAGACACAGAAGGTAGCACCCACAGGTTAAAATGGCAATTAAAGGTTAATTTCCCATATTTGTGGCTTTTTAAATCACAATTAGTGTCTGTGTATAAATAGTCAATCAGTCTAAAAGAACAGTCAAAAGACCTGCATAACAAGGTAATGGAACTTTATAAGTTTCATTACCTTGTTACGCAGGTCTTTTGACTGTTCATTTCTACCTCCTCATGGCTCAGCATCTAGCCTGCTTAGTGCATCCATGTGAAAGCTAACAAACTGACTGACTATTTATTCACAGACATTAAAGCGGTTGTATACCCGCTGTCTTTTTTTTTTTCTACACCTGCAAGGGAAAAGGCATAATGAGCTAGCTCATTATTACCTTAGAACGAGGCGCCGGCATCTCACCTGGTCCACGCCGAGGGAGCTGACATCACCCCTCGGCGTGTCTTCCGGGTATCGCGGCTCCGGCGCTGTGAGTGGCTGGAGCCGCGATGTCGTCACTCCCGCGCATGCGCGCTGGAGACTTCTGCCCGGCAAGCTCCGGAGTTTGCCGGGTGGTCAGCCGAGAATCCTCTGTGCGCATGCGCCACTGCAGTCAGCGGCTCATTGCGAGGGGAATATCTCCTAAACCTTACAGGTTTAGGAGATATTTTTTTTTACCTACAGGTAAGCCTTATTATAGGCTTACCTGTAGGTAAAAGTTAAAAATAAAGGTATACAACCACTTTAATTGTGATTTAAAAAGCCACAAATGTGGAAAATTAACCTTTAATTGCCATTTTAACTGTGTGTGCCACCTTCTGTGTCTGTACCAAGGCCAGGCATTACAGGGTATGTCAATTTTTGATCAGGGCCATTTGGGTGATTTCTGTTATCATTATGATTTAAAAAAGATTCAAAAAACTATGTGGTAATAAATGGCTTCATGTAATCACTGTCCTTAAATAAACAACAGTTTTTTGGCATGATCAGTCATATTTTCAATATTAATGCCAAAATTTCACAATTTCTGCCAGGGTATGCAAACTTTTGAGCACAACTGTGTATGTATATATATATATATATATATATATATATATATATATATACACACAGTGGAACCTCAGATTGTGAGTAACGCGGTTAACGAGCGTTTCGCAATACGAGTACTGTATTTCTAAAAATCCTAACTTGGTTTGCGAGTGTTGTCTTGCAAAACGAGGAGGATTCAGACCACAGCGGTGTGCAGTACCGCTTTTGGCCTGAGGTGAGGGGGCACCGGAGCCGATAGTCACCTTTTGGAAATGCACAGAAAGGCCCGAGGACAGTTCGGCTGACCTTGGCAAACCTCGTAAAGGCTCGTGAATGGAGTCTTTCCTGAGGTTTGCCAAGGTCAGCCGAAGTGTGCTCGGGCATTTTCGGACGTTTCCAAGGCTCTCCGGCGCCCCCCGCCTCTGGCCGTATGCAGTATTGCATCCCATTGAAGTCAAGGCGGAACTTATTATTTTCGTTTCCATTGACTTCAATGGGAAAACTCGCTTTGATATGCGAGTACTTTGGATTAAGAGCATACTCCTGGATAGGGATGAGCCGAACACCCCCCGGTTCGGTTCGCACCAGAACCTGCGAACGGTCCGAAAATTCGCACGAACATTAGAACCCCATTGACGTCTATGGGACTCGAACGTTCGAAATCAAAAGTGCTCATTTTAAAGGCTAATTTGCATGGTATTGTCCTAAAAAGGGTTTGGGGACCCTGATCCTGCCCCAGGGGAAATGTATCAATGCAAAAAAAACTTTTAAAAACGGCCGTTTTTTCGGGAGCAGTGATTTTATTGATGCTTAAAGTTAAAAAAAAAAAAAAGTGAAATATTCCTTTAAATATCGTACCTGGGGGGTGTCTATAGTATGCCTGTAAAGTGGCGCGTGTTTCCCGCGCTTTTAACAGTCCCTGCACAAAATGTCATTTTTAAAGGAAAAAAAGTAATTTAAAACTGCTTGCGGCTTTAATGTAATGTCGGGTCTTGGCAATATGGATGAAAATCAGTGAGACAAACAACATGGGTACCCCCCAGTCCATTACCAGGCCCTTTGGGTCTTATATGGATATTAAGGGGAACCCCGCACCTAATTAAAAAAAGGAAAGGCGTGGGACCACCAGGCCCTATATACTCTGAACAGCAGTATACAGGCGGTGCAAACAAGATAGGGACTGTAGGTTTGTTGTTAAGTAGAATCTGTTTGTAATTTTGAACGGGTACATTTTTAACGTGTTTAGCTCCAGCCAAAAAAATCTATTTTAAGCTTTTTGGAAAACATAGGGAAGGGTTATCACCCCTGTGACATTTGTTTTGCTGTCTGTGCTCCTCTTCATAAGATTTCACCTCATTTTTTCCCAATGACAAATGTTTTTTGAAAATTTGGGTTTTTTTGTGAAACAAGGATTGGTGATAAAGCATCAGTGGAAAGGAAAAACGTTTTTCCCATATTAACTCTTACAGGAGAGAATTTCCCTTCCTTGGGGTAGATTTCATCTCACTGTCTGTTGTCTCCTTCCGTTTGCTAGTAGGAGCCGTTTGTAAGTTGGATGTTTGAAAGTAGGGGCCTGCCCTATATACTCAGCAGAAATTGTGGCCACAACACTGTAAGCCCTCACAGGGCCCTGCTGTGAAATATTAGATCAAGAATTGTAATTACATGCCCCTATTGAACAGGGGCAGAAAAATTGGGCCTTTGGTGGTGGTGCTAGTGCCACAACACTGTAAGTCCTCACTCGCTCTTGGTGGGCGCAGAAATGGGCCCTGCTGTGAAATATTAGATCAAAAATTGTAATTACATGCCCCTGTTGAACAGGGGCTGAAAAATTGGGCCTTAGGCACTGGTCCTGGTGCCACAACACTGCAACCCCTCACAGATACTCTAGTTGGAACGCAGAAACGAGCCCTACTGCAAAGTATTGCATCAAAAATTGTAATTACACGCCCTGTTAAACAGGGGCTGAAAAATTGGGCCTTAGGCACTGGTGCTGGCGCCCAGAACCAAACATGTTCTTACAAGCTATCAGCGTGATCATTGAGGAGGAAGAGGATAATTACTCAGGATAGTCACTCAGCATCAGCATAGGCAGTCTTTGAAGGGATCTGAGATTTAAAAAAAAAAATATTCGGTTACATCAGCATCAGGTGCTTGGTAGCTGGTGGTGATCCAAGACTGATTCATTTTTATGAAGGTCAGTCGATCGAGTCGGTGGACAGACGCACCCTGTGATCGGTTACAAAGCCTCCAGCAACACTGAATGTGCGTTCCGAAAGAACACTGGATGCAGCACAGGCCAGTAGCTCAATTGCATACTGTGCAAGCTCTGGCCAGTGATACATCCTCAAGACCCAGTAACCCAGAGGATTTTCGGTGGGAAAGGTGTCCAAGTCAGATCTTGCCCCTAGGTATTCCTGCACCATGTAAAACAGACGCTGACAATGGTTGCTGGAACCGATCATACCTTGGGGCTGCGGACCAAAAAATTGTCTGAACGCATCGGTCAGACAGGCACCTTCTCCACCACTCCTTCTTTGACTGACCAAAGCCTCAGCAACACGTTGTCCAGAAACAGGAGTTTGTAACCACCCAGTCTCTGGGAACGCGTTGCACAGACCTTTCTGCAAGGCCTCCCGAAGATGTTTCATCCTCTGCTCCCTCTGCGATGGCAAGTAATGGTCCGAAACCTTACCCTTGTAACGTGGATCAAGGAGGGTTGCAAGCCAGTATTGGTCCTTCTCCTTGATACCACGAATACGAAGATCCTTACGCAGGCTTTGCAGGATCAGGGAGGCCATGCAGCGTAGGTTTGCTGAGGCATTCGGTCCAGGGTACTCTGGGTCACTAAGGACGACATGGTCCGCAGCCACCTCCTCCCAGCCACGTACAAGTCCATGTGTTTCTTGGGACTTATCCCTTAAAGACTGCTGCTGATGCTGAGTGCCAGGCTCCACCTCCATACTGAGACAATCCTCCTCCTCCTCCTCTTCCTGTGTGATTGGCGGGCACGCAGGAACACTGTCTGGATAAAGGGGGCCTTGAGAGCTAAGGACGTCCTCCTCTTCCTGCCTCTGTTCTGCCATAAGTGCCCTGTCCATTATTCCATGCAGTGTGTGCTCCAACAGGTGGACAAGGGGGACAGTGTCACTGATGCATGCACTGTCACTGCTCACCATCCTTGTGGCCTCCTCAAATGGTGACAGGACAGTGCATGCATCCCTGATCATGGCCCACTGGCGTGGGGAAAAAAAAACAAGCTCCCCTGACCCTGTCCTGGTGCCATAGTCGCACAGGTACTCATTGATGGCCCTCTGCTGCGTGTGCAGCCGCTGCAGCATGGCCAACGTTAAGTTCCACCTGGTGGGCATGTCACAGATTAGGCGGTTCTTGGGCAGGTTAAACTCCTTTTGGAGGTCTGCCAGCCGAGCACTGGCATTATATGACCGGCAGAAATGCACACAGACTTTCCTGGCCTGCCTCAGGACATCCTGTAAGCCCGGGTACCTGCCCAAGAACCACTGCACCACCAAGTTAAGGACGTGAGCCAAACAGGGCACATGGGTCATTTGTCCCTGTCGGAGGGCAGAGAGGAGGTTGGTGCTATTGTCGCAAACCACCATTCCTGCCTTAAGTTGGCGTGGCGTCAACCACCTCTGAACCTGCCCCTGCAGAGCTGACAGACCTCTTCCCCAGTGTGGCTCCTGTCCCCCAAGCACACCAGCTCAAGCACCGCATGGCATCTTTTGGCCTGCATACTTGCCTAGCCCCTTGAACGGCAACGGAGCACCGCTGGTTCCGAGGACAAAGCACAGGAAGAGGCCATGGAGGAAGAAGAAGAGGAGGGGGTGGAGGAGAGAGGTGTGTCACAATCATTAGTAGTGGCATTTTGGAGGCGTGGTGGCGGAACAACCTCCAACACTACTGCACCTTGTCCTGCATCCTTCCCAGCTGCCAGCAGAGTCACCCAATGCACGGTGAAACTTAGGTAACGTCCCTGTCCATGCCTGCTGGACCATGAGTCAGTGGTAATATGCACCTTACCGCTGACCGCCCTGTCCAGCAAGGCCAAGACATTGCCTTCCACATGCCGTTAGAGAGCCGGAATCGCCTTCCGTGAGAAAAAGTGGCTTTTGGGTACCTGCCACTGAGGAACCGCACATTCCACAAACTCACGGAAGGGGACAGAGTCTACCAACTGAAAAGGCAGCAGTTGAAGTGCTAGCAATTTTGCCAAGCTAGCATTCAACCGCTGGGCATGTGGATGGCTGGGAGCGAACTTCTTTCGGCGGTGCAGCAGCTGGGGCAGGGAAATTTGCCTGGTACAATCTGACGTCGGTGTACCGAAAGCAGATTGCCCACAAGTACTTGGCTGTTACACACCTAATTCTACACCTTCATTCCTCTCAGTGCAGGTCTCAGAGAGGACTGAAGGTATAGTGGGGTTGGAGATCTCAGCTGATGAGGAGCAAGGAGAGGTCCTCTTTGTTCTTTGGTGTGGGTCTTTTAAATACGCTTGCCAACGAACTGCATGGCAGGTCAACATATGTCTGGTCAAGCATGTGGTGCCCAAGCGGGAGATGTTTTGGCCACGCGAGATACGCTTGAGACATATGTTGCAAATAGCAGTGGTGCGATTTGATGCACTCGTCTCAAAAAAGGCCCACACCAAAGAACTTTTTGAATAACGCGTAGAGACTGCAGCGCCCTGCACATGCAGAGCTTTGGGGTGTGAGCCAGTGTGCTGCCCTTAGGCTGGCCCCTGGAGGGCATCCTGCCTCATTGGTGATGTGCCGCCTCCTCCTCCTCTCTCCTATCAGGCACCCACGTTGAGTCAGTGACCTCATCATCCCCTCCCTCCTCATCACTGGAGCAAACCTGCCAATATGTTGAAGCAGGGGGAGCATCACTGCCAGATTTCTGTCCTTCTTGGGCACCCCCTCTGTCTGTGCTCACGTTACTGCCTTCATCTAGCTCAGTATCATCATCATAGCCTTCCAAACGCTGGGCATCCTCCTGGAGCATGTACCCAACACTGTGGTCAAACAGTTCGAGGGACTTCCCAGGAGGACATGGTGGGGCTAGGGAAGGAGTCACTGATGACATTGAGCTGAGGGAAAAGGCCGCTGCTTTGCCAGACAAAGTACCCTGAGCATGGGTGAGAGAGGATGAGGAGGATGAGGACGGCTTGGTCATCCACTCGACCAAGTCTTCCGCATGTTGCGGCTCAACGCGGCCAGCTGCCGAAAAAAAGGCCAAGCGTGTCCCACGGCCACGTGCTGATGAGGATGCACCGTCTCCACGACCAGCACTGTTGCCTCTAGACACAGGGCCTGCTTGCCCTCTTTTATTGGCTTGTGACTGTCTGCCTCTCCTTGTTGGCCTTCCAGACATACTAATGGCCTGTAGCTGCACTAAGCTGGGATATATATATATATATGTACTGATACTGCAGCTAGCAAAATCAACTGCCTGCCTGTAGTATGAGAACACCACCAACCTTCTACAGGTAGCTTTAGCTGAACACTGTGCAGAGCTCGCAAAAAACTAACTTGTAGCTTATTTAGCTTCCTGCGGTAGTGATAGGATCAGGAAAACACCACCAACCTTCTACAGGTAGCTTTAGCTGAACACTGTGCAGAGTTCGCACTACACTAACTTGTAGCTTATTTAGCTGCTTGCGGTAGTGATAGGATCAGGAAAACACCACCAACCTTCTACAGGTAGCTTTAGCTGAACACTGTGCAGAGCTTGCAAAAAAATACCTTTTAGGTTTAGCTGAACACTGTGAGGAGGACGCACTACACTAACTTGTAGCTTTAGCTGAACACTGTGCAGAGGTCTCACTACACTAACTTGTAGTTTTAGCTGAACACTGTGAGCAGGATGCACTACACTAACTTGTAGCTTTAGCTGAACACTGTGCAGAGGTCTCACTACACTAACTTGCAGTTTTAGCTGAACACTGTGCAGAGGTCGCACTACACTAACTTGTAGGTTTAGCTGAACACTGTGAGCAGGACGCACAACACTAACTTGTAGCTTTAGCTGAACACTGTGCAAAGGTCTCACTACACTAACTTGTAGTTTTAGCTGAACACTGTGAGCAGGACGCACTACACTAACTTGTAGCTTTAGCTGAACACTGTGCAGAGGTCTCACTACACTAACTTGTAGTTTTAGCTGAACACTGTGCAGAGGTCGCACTACACTAACTTGTAGTTTTAGCTGAACACTATGAGCAGGACGCACTACACTAACTTGTAGCTTTAGCTGAACACTGTGCAGAGGTCTCACTACACTAACTTGTAGTTTTAGCTGAACACTGTGAGCAGGACGCGCTACACTAACTTGTAGCTTTAGCTGAACACTGTGCAGAGGTCTCACTACACTAACTTGTAGTTTTATCTGAACACTGTGCAGAGGTCGCACTACACTAACTTGTAGTTTTAGCTGAACACTGTGCAGAGGTCTCACTACACCATCTTGTAGTTTTAGCTGAACACTGTGCAGAGGTCTCACTACACTAACTTGTAGTTTTAGCTGAACACTGTGAGCAGGACGCACTACACTAACTTGTAGTTTTAGCTGAACACTGTGCAGAGGTTGCACTACACTAACTTGTAGTTTTAGCTGAACACTGTGAGTAGGACGCACTACACTAACGTGTAGCTTTAGCTGAACACTGTGCAGAGGTCGCACTAGACTAACTTGTAGTTTTAGCTGAACACTGTGAGCAGGACGCACTACACTAACCTGTAGCTTTAGCTGAACCCTGTGCAGAGGTCTCACTACACTAACTTGTAGTTTTAGCTGAACACTGTGAGCAGGACGCACTACACTAACTTGTAGCTTTAGCTGAACACTGTGCAGAGGTCTCACTACACTAACTTGTAGTTTTAGCTGAACACTGTGCAGAGGTCGCACTACACTAACTTGTAGTTTTAGCTGAACACTATGAGCAGGACGCACTACACTAACTTGTAGCTTTAGCTGAACACTGTGCAGAGGTCTCACTACACTAACTTGTAGTTTTAGCTGAACACTGTGAGCAGGATGCGCTACACTAACTTGTAGCTTTAGCTGAACACTGTGCAGAGGTCTCACTACACTAACTTGTAGTTTTATCTGTACACTGTGCAGAGGTCGCACTACACTAACTTGTAGTTTTAGCTGAACACTGTGCAGAGGTCTCACTACACCATCTTGTAGTTTTAGCTGAACACTGTGCAGAGGTCTCACTACACTAACTTGTAGTTTTAGCTGAACACTGTGAGCAGGACGCGCTACACTAACTTGTAGCTTTAGCTGAACACTGTGCAGAGGTCTCACTACACCATCTTGTAGTTTTAGCTGAACACTGTGCAGAGGTCTCACTACACTAACTTGTAGTTTTAGCTGAACACTGTGAGCAGGACGCACTACACTAACTTGTAGTTTTAGCTGAACACTGTGCAGAGGTTGCACTACACTAACTTGTACTTTTAGCTGAACACTGTGAGTAGGACGCACTACACTAACGTGTAGCTTTAGCTGAACACTGTGCAGAGGTCGCACTAGACTAACTTGTAGTTTTAGCTGAACACTGTGAGCAGGACGCACTACACTAACTTGTAGCTTTAGCTGAACACTGTGCAGAGGTCTCACTACACTAACTTGTAGTTTTAGCTGAACACTGTGAGCAGGACGCACTACACTAACTTGTAGCTATAGCTGAACACTGTGCAGAGGTCTCACTACACTAACTTGTAGCTTTAGCTGAACACTGTGCAGAGGTCGCACTACACTAACTTGTAGTTTTAGCTGAACACTGTGAGCAGGACGCACTACACTAACTTGTAGTTTTAGCTGAACACTGTGCAGAGGTCACACTAAACTAACTTGTAGCTTTAACTGAACACTGTGAGGATGACGCACTACACTAACTGTAAATAGTCTAGCTGCCTGACTGTGGTACTGATAGGATCAAAAGAACACCAGCAATTTTCTTCAGGTAGCTGTAAATACTGTAACAAGACAAGCCTGCCTGTCAGTAGGAAGATAACAGGAACGGATCTAGCTAAACTGAATACAGTGTGTATATATATATATATATATATATATATATATATATATATATATATATACGCAACACCTGGGATGCATATATATATATATACACAATACACTATAAGTGCAGCTAACTCACTGACTGTCCTGCCTAATCTAGCTAACTCAAATGAAATTACACTGTCTCTCTCTCTATCTCTCAGCACGCCAGAACACACTACACAGGGCCGCCGTGCAGACGGCCTTATATAGTGTGGGGCGTGTTGTAAACCCCCTGAGCCATATTTGGCCAAAGCCACCCTGGCTTTGGCCAATTACAGCTCTCTCTACCGACGGCGCTGTGATTGGCCAAGCATGCGGGTCATAGTGCATGCTTGGCCAATCATCAGCCAGCAATGCACTGCGATGCCGCAGTGAATTATGGGCCGTGACGCGCCACACGAATTTGGCGTGAACGGCCCATATCGTTCGTAATTCGGCGAACGAGCGAACAGCCGATGTTTGAGTCGAACATGGGTTCGACTCGAACACGAAGCTCATCCCTACTCCTGGAAAGGATTATGCTTGTAATCCGAGGTTCCACTGTATATATATATATATATATATATATATATACACATATACAGTAAAACCTTGGTTTACGAGCATAATTCCTTCCAGAAACATGCTTGTAACCGAAAGCACTTGTATATCAAAGCATTTTTTTACAGGGTATAAAAGAGAAGAGAGGCACCTCTAAGTGTAGCAATAAGTTGTACCTTCATTAAATGTAACCATATTGCTACACTAAGAGGCTCCTTTCTTCTTTTTTATACTCAGTTGTGACATGACGCTACTCTTATATCAAGACATCGCTTGTATATCAAGACAAAATTTATTAAAACATTTTGCTTGTCTTGCAAAATGCTCTCAAACCAAGTTACTCTCAAACCAAGGTTTTACTGTGTATATATATATATATATATATATATATATATATATATATATATATTTTACGTACTGCTTTTTTAACAAATAAAGTGCATTTATTGTAAAGTGCCAGTTTACAGGGACACCTCCAAAATTCACATGCATTAAACATGCATTATACAAATAAACATAGAACAGATGTAACAACAAAATTATTTAACCTGTATGTCATGCTAACAAAAAAAAACACCACAATGTGTGATAATGGTTCCCTAGGGTTACTGATAGAAGGGGGAACCTTCATATCAGTGCTCCCTTACCTTACTTTATTCACTCCCCCTTACATCAGTGACCCCCCCTCAAACTGGCCTTGCTACACTATTGATGACCTCCTCTCAGGTGCACTGTGCAGGGATCAGTCAGACGGTCCTCTCTGGGCTTCAGCTTGGCAACTGGTTTCATCCTATATTATCCTCTCCACAGTCCACACACGTCCGACTCCTCCCGTGACGTACAAGAGATGGTCAGAGACTGCAGACATGATACAGGTGATGGTCAGAAACTGTGCGGCCATAAAACATGGGATGGTCAGAGACTGTGTGGCCATGATACAGGAGATGGTCAGAGACTGTGCACACATGATACAAGAGATGGTCAGAGACTGCAGACATGATACAGGAAATGGTCAGAGACTGTGAGGTCATGATACAGGAGATGGTCAGACTGTGCAGACATGATACAAGAGATGGTCAGAGACTGTGCGGACATGATACAAGAGATGGTCAAAAACTGTGCGGACATGATACAAGAGATGGTCAAAAACAGTGCGGCCATGATACAGGAGATGTTCAGACTGTGCGGCCATAATACAGGAGATGGTCAGAGACTGTGCGACCATGATACAGGAGATGGTTAGAGACTGTGCGGCCATGATACAAGAGATGTTCAGACTGTGCGGACATGATATAGAAGATTTTCAGAGACTGTGCAGCCATGACTCTCCCACTGTGCTTTCAGTATCTCACAAAAGTGAGTACACCCCTCACATTTTTGTAAATAATTCATTATACCTTTTCATGTGACAACACTGAAGAAGTAACACTTTTCTACAATGTAAAGTAGTGAGTGTACAGCTTGTATAACAGTGTAAATGTGCTGTCCCCTTAAAATAACTCAGCACACAGCCATTAATGTCTGCCCCCTGCACATACTATACAGCTCCCATAGACAATGCTGTACAGCAGGGGCGTACCTAGGGCATTTGGCACCCGGGGCGGATCCTACTTCTGGCAAAAGGAGCAGGAGCTTCTTTTGAGCGACAGTGTGTGAATTCGGCCCCTTGTAAACCACTTCAACCAACAGTTTGCAGCCTTGTTTACTCCCAAACAAGTTGTCTGCGTTGATGAGTCCCTGATTAAATTTTCTGCCCGCTTGTCTTTAAAACAGTATCTTCCCAGCATCTGTGCCAGATATGGGGTCAAGTTTTATAAGCTCTGTGACAGGGCAACAGGCTATACATATAGTTTTATGGTTTACGAGGGAAAAAATAGTCACATGGAGCCCAAACTACATAGGGAGCGCTGATAAGATTGCGTGGGACTTGGTGTCACCCTTATTCGGAAAGGGGTATTACTTGGACAGGGACACTTATTACACAAGCGTGCCACTTTTTAGTCACTTGTTTGATCATGGAATTGGCGCATGTGGCACCGTGCGATCCAATTGCCGGGGCTTACCCCAGCGGCTTGTAGAATCCCGACTAAGACTGGGGGAGAGAGCCTGTTTGAAGTGTAATAATTTGCTTGAAGTGATTTGGAGGGATAATTGTAATGTTTTTGTTCTGTCCTCCCTTCACGCAGATACGTCTGTCCAAATTCAAACGGCGACTGGTGTTGTTGAGGAGCCCCTCTGTGTCCACGAATACAACCTTAATATGGGAAGGGTGGACTTCAATGACCAGTTGTTGGCACCCTACCTAATTGCCCTTAAGGCCAGACGCTGGTACAAAAAAGTGTCTGTATACCTATTTCAATTGGCTCTGGTGAACGCTTATGTGCTATACAAAGCGTCAGGACGAACTGGATCCTTCCTTAAATTCCAAGAAGAGATCATCACAGCCCTTCTGTTTCCAGATGGTGCTGTGGCCCAACTTCCCAATCCAAATGCAGTGAGCCAGCTGCATGAGAGGCACTTCCCAGAAGTCCTCTGTGGTACCCCAGGCCAAAGAACACCCCAAAAAAGATGTCATGTCTGTAGGAAACGCGGATACAGGCGTGACACCCACTTTTATTGTCCCTACTGTCCTAACTAACCTGGTCTCTGCATCTGTGAATGTTTCCAACGCTACCACACACACTAGTGGAGTATTAGCATAGGGTACAGCACTGCACAGTCAAAGGGCACACTTTCACAGGGTCTCCAAAGATGCCATTGCATTTTTAGAGACCCGAACCTGGAACCTTTACAGTTACAGTTACAAATAAAAGTGTAAAAAAAAAAAAAAAAAAGTAAAAAAAAATTATTAAATAAAAAGGCCAAAAACAGTTGTCGTTTTATTGTTCTTCTCTCTCTATTCTCTCTCTATTGTTCTCTCTCTATTGTTCTGCTCTGTTTCACCCTTTTTTTCTAACTGCAATATTTTAATGTTACTATGTTTTATCATGTTTACTTTGCAGGTATGTAATTCTTTTATGCTTTACTGTTTACTGTGTTTTATTGTTAACCATTATTTTCTTTGTAGGTATGCCATTCAGCTGCAGCACTGATTTATTTATCTTGACAGCAACAGCGTTTGCTCTCACGATACGTAAATCAGCGACTCCAGTGCTGTAGGAGGTGATTTCACCACCACAGTTTAAAAAAGAGCATATATGCCAAAGCATGGTGGCAGGGATGGAGGGGTGATTTGCTCCTAACATTAGGGGCGGATTGCCCCCATGCTTCGGAATATATTTTTTAGGCACAGATTGCAATAAAAAAAAGTTGTTTTATTGAGTTAATGTTTTTTGCTACCATTGTTTGCTTTTCAGGTATGCCATTCAGCTGCAGCACTGATTTATTTATCTTGACAGCAACAGGGTTTGCCCTCACGATATGTAAAATAAATGAGAAAGGCAGTCAAAAAATATAAAAGCTGTGTAAATTACAGAAAATGTACCCTAGTTTGTAGACGCTATAACTTTTGCGCAAACCAATAAATGTACGCTTATTGAATTTTTTTAAGCCGATTTAGGCTGAATGCTTTTTGGCCTAAATATATATGACTAAAATTGAGTTTATTGTATTTATTTTATAACAAAAAGTAGAAAATAGAATTTTTTTACAAAATTATCGGTCTTTTTCCGTTTATATCGAAAAAAACAAAAACCGCAGAGGTGATCCAACATCACCAAAAGAAAGCTCTATTTGTGGGAAAGAAAGGACGCAAATTTAGTTTGGGTACAGCATTGCATGACCACACAATTACCAGTTAAAGCAGCGCAGTGCCAAATTGTAAAAAGTGCTCAGGTTTTACCCCTTCCTGGGCTGAAGTGTTTAAGATAGGCCCATTTGCCAAAAAAATAAAAAAAACAAAACAAAACCAAAAATAATCAAATTTGGGGGGGGGGGGGTAGATAGCTGAAGGCCTACCCAACCACTGGTCAAAATGAAGCTCTTATCTATGGTTCCGGAGATATGGTGCGCCTTGCACAGCCTGTCAGAAGCTACATACAGAGCTGCCAGTTTAAATACAAGCTGGCACACTCTGTTTGCAGCAGACAGAGGATGAGCTCACAGTGCCTCTCACTTCTTGTCAGAAGCACTGAGCTCATTGGACAGCTTGGAGCCTGCAGAGTTTGATAGGCAACACCGTCTGTCAAACTCACCTATTGATTTCAATAGGGCCACTCTGCAACTGCAAGCCAAGCTCGCTCACAGTAGCAGCATAGTCCAACAATGTAAAAATACCATTCAGCAATGTAAAAAAAAAAAAAAGGGAGGTGCCAGTAGCACCTCATGAATGCCTGTCAGCTGCTGCTATACCACTCGTTGAAAAGCTATCCACCACAGATCACTTTTCAAAGGGCAGTAAGCATTACCGCAAATGTGAAAGAAAATTGAAACACATCATCCATTTCACACTCGCCACCAATCAGGTCACTCTCCAGCCACTTCCCATGTTGTGGCAAGTGACAATACGCAACATGTGGCAGGTGACGTGGCAAGTTACAATTCCTGCAACGTGAGGCAGGTGATGCGGCAAGTGACAATCCACAACGTGTGGCAGGTGACGTGGCAAGTGACAATCTGCATCTGGTGACAGGTGATGTGGCAAGTGACAATCCACATCTGGTGACAGGCGACATGGCAAGTAACAAGCTGCATCTGGTGACAGGTGATGTGGCAAGTGACAACCTGCATCTGGTGTCAGGCGACGGTGGCAAGTGACACGCTCAGGGCTCAATATAAGCAAAATAATCCTGCGCTGCTCATAAGGGAAAAAAAACAGCTAACACAACCAACAAAGTGTATATACAAAAAACAACAAAAAGTGTAGCGCTAAACCTTATCATACATAACCCTAGATGGATAAGTATACAGTAAAGGGGATCACCAATATAAGGACCTATTCATAGATGGGAAGTCCCGTTATAGGTGTTTATGACTAAAATTACAATGTTTAGTCCTCAGGTAAACATTTTATGAATGAGTAAATCCAGTATCCCAAATCGGCAAATCAGCTCACTACCACCGAGAGAAAGGAAGGCTTACCAGATGTGGTGGATCCGACAGGGCATACGCCGAATTGGGTCAGATAAGGCTTAGGTGGTAGGAGGCTGTAGATGTCTGTGGTATCGCAGATTGCTGGATTCCTCCAACTGGTGCCCGGGTCCTGGAAGGTGTGTGGAGTCCCAAGAATATGGATGATTCTGTAGATCTCAGGGGGGAGGGGATGAGGTGTTCCGTGGATGGATCCCTCAAACCTGGAAGACAGAAACAAGCCCTGAACCCGCCAACACTCCAACTTCCATATACCACAACGTTGTCACATCATGTATAAAATATACATGATGTGAGCCCTAATGCGTCTACGTGTTTCGTTGTCAAAAACTTCTTCAGGACACGCTCAGTCTTCAAATAGTTGCAAGAAAGAGAAAAGGTCTCACTATCTACGAATAAAAACACATGGTTACAAAAATGTATAAAAATGAAAAGCACTATCAAACACCAGATGAAAATTTATGACACATGCGGGAGTAGATACACACTCATACCGTTACCTTACAGAGGAGTAAGCGCCATTCGACCAATATTCAAAACATAGAAGTTCTCAACATTGGAGCAGATGACTCGTGGTAGGAACAAATCAAAATACGAGGACAGATGAAAGCCAACTGGAAACCACTATAAAATCAAAGCCTCAGTTTAGTTGTATAGTAAATAATTTGAATAAGAATAAAAATATATATAGAGCAGAATCCTATGTATGTATATACCTGTAGGCAATACAATAGTGGGTATACAGGTGTGGCAGTCCCAGGGAAAGGGGGTTACCATGTAGGGTAGAGGATAACGTAGAACCATATGGAGTTGGTATAAACAAGAAAGTCCTACACACCAAGATAGCCAGAGCGGGGGCTTGGTTGTGCCCCAAGTGTGGTCCACAAATAGCGGTCCAGATCGAACTATTGTATTTCAAGGCTAAAACCTACAATAAAAAGGGATAACGATATAAACAGTATTTAGAAACTCATCTAGAGAAAGTAACAAAGTGTCAGTGTCCATGGGGGGGGTGGAAAAGAAACTTACTATGGATGTGGTGGTAAAACGCAAATCCCCTGGGAAGAAGCAGAAGCGCTCTTGGGCTGGTGATGAAAGATTGGAGTAATATATAGCTCCATTTGTTGCCCAAAACGAACTTCTATCGTTTGAATATTGGTTGATTGGCGCTTACTCCTCAGTAAGGTATGAGTATGTATCTACTCTCGCATGTGTCATAAATTGTCATCTGGATTTTGATAGTGCTTTTCATGTTTATACATTTTTGTAACCATGTGTTTTTATTTGTAGATAGTGAGACCTTTTATCTTTCTTGCAACTATTTGAAACCCGAGTGTGTCCTGAAGAAGTTTTTGACAACGAAACACGTAGACGCATTAGGGCTCACATCATGTATATTTTATATATATGATTTTTATGTGTCTTTTTCATGTCCTTTTTGCATTGTGTATATGTATATCTATTTTTTTATTCGAATCAAAGTTTATATTTTTTGATATCCCTTTGGTTTGCTGTGCCCTTAAAGTCGGACCCGGGGTTACCCTTTTAGGAACCCCTTTGCTCTCCTGTACATACTGCCCACTGTCATACCCTTCACACTCCTCTCCTATACATACTGCTCACTTTCATAAACTCCTCTAATGTACATAGTTCCGGCTGTCATACCCTCAACACACCTCTCCTGTGCATACTGGCCACTATCATACCCTCCACATTCCTCTCCTGTACATACTGCCAACTATCATACCCTCCACACTCCTCTCCTGTACATATTGCCAACTGTCTTTTTTCCACACTCCTCTCCTGTACCTACTGCCCCCATAATACCTTCCACACTCATCTCCTGTACATACTGCCCCCCATAATACCTTCTACACTCCTCTCCTGTACATACTGCCCCTATCATACCCTCCACACTCCTCTCCTGTACATACTGCTCCCATCATACCCTCCACACTCCTCTCCTGTACATAGTGCCCACTGTCATCCCCTCCACACTCCTCTCCTGTACATAGTGCACACTGTCAACCCTCCACACTCCTCTCCTGTACACAGTGCCCACTGTTATACCCCCCACATTCCTCTCCCTCACCTTCACATACTTCCCACTTTTATACCATCCATACTCCTCCCCTATGCCTCTTACCCACAAAAACAGTTCTTTAAAATCATATTAAATATCCTCAATGTTACCAGCTCTAGAATGGGCACACTTTTGTTAGTTCAACCAAAGGAAATCTTCTCAGTCCTCATATATGTTCTGACCATTATTAGTACTCATTTAATTTTGTGATTACTACTGTGATGTATAGAGGAACATAGGGGATGTCAGCTACTCTAAATATACCACTGGTAAAAAAAAGTGTCCCTGAAAATATTTTTGAAATGTTGGCAACTATGCACTTGGGCACTGCCCAAGGGCCAGCAGGTCATGAGAGGCTCCTGGGATCCTGTGATATTAAAGCGGTAGTAAACGTTGCTAACATTACTACTTTTTAGAGGCCCTGAGGTAGGTTATGCCATAATATACAAATATGCACAGCATATTAGCACATTAGGTTACACTTACCTGTCAGACTGAGCCCTCCAGCGCTGCGCTGTGATCAATCCGGCGTGTCCCGGGCACCTCCATCTTCACCCGGTCTTCCCTCTGGTTTCTGTGCCTTCGGTCACTTACCTTGGCCAGGCTGTGTTGTTATCACTCCCACGCATGCTCATGCGCATCCTCTCTCTCATCCCCCCTCTCTCTCTCATCCTCCCTCCCTTATCCCTCACCCCTCTTTCTCATCCTCCCTCTCTCTATTTAATTTAATTTGTTATAACAAAAAATTGTTTGCATTTTTATTTATTTATTTATTTAAGTTTTTTTATAAAAAGCCCCACCAAAATCCTCAGCAGCAGACCCATGATGTTCTTAATCCGGCCCTGTCCCCGGTCTCCCTTCGGTTGTGTCAGAGCTGAGGAGGAGTCTAGAAGTTCCCTCAGCAGTGTGCTGTGAGTTGCCGGTATCCGGAGACCTGTGTGCCCTCATTGGATATCGGCAACAGGGCTCTCTCTGCAGTGTGATGTAAGCTTACCTCTGATTGGCAGAGTGTGTGGAGAGCGGGGCAGTGTGTGTAAGCAGCCAAAGGCCAGTCCTGCAGGACGCGGCTGCTAAAGGGAACAACGTTTCTGCTGAGGAAAAAGTTCAGGAACATTGTTCCTATGCGTTCCTGCAGGACTCAAGCTCTGTTTATGCTGTATCATGCATTGTTACATAACAACAAAAGTGATATATGGTATTGTTATCTTCATTTTTGGTAATAATGCTGGCTTTTGCAGGTGAATATTACTGTTTGGTGTTATAGAGTAAATGCATATATAAAATCATGGGTACCTTGATGGAGACCTAAAAAGCGAATTCACATGTTGCCATTCTGCTGTGTTACGTTAATGCACCAGGGAATATCCAACTGCCTCCTGGGTGGGGGTCAGGAAGGATTTTTGTCCCCCCCACCTGCTGGAGCAAATTAGACTATATTGTTTTTTTTTTGCCTTCCTCTGGATCAACTGAGACTGTGTATATAAAAGTTTTCTATCTATATATTTTTTATCTATTGATCACATGGATTATGTTAAGTGGTAACGTGTTTAAGGCAGCCCATTCAAATAAACAGCCTACCAGCTCACAGGAACGCACAAACAGACGCGCAGTATTTTTTCCAGTGCAGCGCACCAAAACATACAGTAGTGCATTTACCTGTGTTGTGGTGTACTATGATTCATGTGTGTCACAGGTAGGTTTCCTTAGTGTATTAGGGTGCCATTGAAAATAATGGCACTGCAATGTGCTAATACATGCATGGTGCTTTGCAGTACTACACTTTCTACAAAACTTAGGTGTAAATGAGTTCTAAAAAAACAATCTGAAAGTAAACCATAGACACAAGTCCTTTTGCTACAAAATGTTGTCAATGAAATCCAATAAGAGGTGAGCATCATCTCAGGTGCAGGCAACACATAAAGTGATGGTCACAAGTAAAAACAAAGCAAAACATATATGTGTGAAATTGAGCTATGGCTAATATAATACAGACAAATATGGAAATAATATGAAATGCCCAAGGGACAAACATTAAAAAGGCTCTTGCATGCAGATTCTGTTATATAACTATGTCAGTTCCATATGTAAAATAATTTTCAGTAGCTGAAAAAAAAACTTCTGTTTTCCCTTTAGGGGAACAAATGTAAGTAATGGCGCAACAGAAGACAAGTACCCCAAATATACAGAAGTTTCACAGTGCTACCCAAGAACATGGAGAGAGCAACAAACTGTTTTCCTGCCTCCTTCAACAACAGTGAGAGCATTGGTAAATAAAGTGCAAACTATGATTTTGTCTTCCATGTATTATGTTAGTATTAAAAGTACATCAAAATAAACCTTGTCAAATACAAAGGCAACTTCCATCAGAGAAAATTATTCTCTTAAAAATCAGATTTAGAAAAAGAATTAGCATTTTCTTCTATGATATCTTTAGCAGTAGCGACACCTTTTTCTGTGTTTATTGTATTTGGAAAAGCTCTGTTTAATGGACCAATACAAATTTTTTATGAAAGACCCCAGTGAACCTTATTTAATACATGTCTGAAAGAGGAAATATTTGTGTAGCCAACTGCATCCAAGCCGAGTATGCCTTTGATGTTCCTGCCGAAGGCTATATAGTGAAAACAAGAAGTCTACATAGTTGCTAAGTGCAACACAGGCAATCCTTCATTCTGTCGCATTCTTATGTGGGTCTAATAACTTTTGTGTTTCAGTTTCCAACTACCCATGTTAAGGAAAAGAGATGTGATGAACAAAGTTATAAAAGCTTACATAGTGCTCGAAGCTCAAGAAGTGTCCTGGAATCTGAATTCCACAAGAAATGGGTCAAAGGCTTCAAAGAACAATGTAATAAACGGTCACTTTATTATTCTTCTGAGAAGAACAGGTAATTGTTTTCAATAACAAAAAGGAATATTTAAAAAAAATATTTCCCCCTATGCTACTGTAATCATTGTATATTAGTTGTTTATTAGTACTCATAAAATATATATTTTTTTTTAGAAAGAATCAACCTAGATTTAATATTAAAAGTGTTCTATGGTAACACGTTTCATGTATAACATCAGAATTGTAATAACAATACAATTAATCATTATTTTTGGCAATCCAGTATAAGGATACTTGAAAAATTCTCTTTTCATGTTGTGAGTTCTGCCTCCCTGCTGGCCATCTCTTCAACTTCCTGGACCCCCTGCAAGCTTTGCAGCATTATCTATGCTGTTTACTTTCCATTTCTAAGGACTACATATCCCATGGCACCTTGCCGCTTGCAAGCAGTGATTTATGTACTGACTCCACCTTCTGAAACTCCTCCTCTTAGCACCTCTGTAATTTAGAAGGCAGGTGCTGTGAAATGTGTGCCACAGCAGTGCTTACTCACAAGGCATAGTGACACAGCATCGTGGTAAAGAGCTGATGATGTAGGCTTTTTACCATGTGATCAGCTGTGTCCATCAGTGCAGCATATTAGTGCCCATCAGTGCTGCATATTTGTGCCCATCAGTGCTGCATATCAGTGCTAAAAAAAACAATGCCCATCAATGCTATCTTATCAGTGCAACCTCATCAGTGCAGCTCATCAGTGATGATTAGTGTTGACTCATCAGTGCCCATCAGTGCTGCCTCATCAGTACAGACTCATCAGTGCCCATTAGTACAGCCTAATCAGTGCAGCCTCATCAGTGCCCATCAGTGCAGCCTCATCAGCGCACATTGGTGAAGAAGAACAAATAATTATTTGCAGAATTTTACAACAGAAACAAAGAAAACATTTTTTTTCAAATTTTCGGTCTTTTTTCGTTTGTTTAGCAAAAAAAAAAAAAGTCAAAAAACAGTGATGATTAAATAAATATCACCAAAAGAAAGCTCTATCTATCTAAAACAAAAATGTAAATTTGTGTGCAGTATTGCATGACCGCGCAATTGTCATTCAAAGTGCAACAGTGCTAAAAGCTGAGCATTGGCCTGGGCAGAAAGGGAATGAAAGTGCTCTGTATTGAAGTGGTTAAAGTGATTTTAAAGACAATAAAAAAAAAAAAAGAGGTTATACTTACCTGCTCTGTGGCTTCTGTGGTGGTCCCCCATTGACGTTGTCTGCTTCTCCTTCCTGCAGTACCCTTTGTAAGCCATGTGCCATAGGGGCAACTGTGCAGACGCAATCCTGAGCTGGGCTGTGTGTGTCCTCAGACACACACAGTGCTGGTAAGCCATACCCCTGTTCCTTCCTCATTGGAGTTCGACTGACAGAATCTCCTGTGTCTCAGAGTCTTCTGTGAGTCCAGGAAGTGAAGGAATGGTGCTGTAGATGGGACAGCGCTGGAGTAATGAGAGGTGACAGGTAAGTGTTTAGGGATGGGGGTGGGAACAGTTAGTGGGAAGGGAATGCATTACAGTAAAAAAATAGACATAAAATTTAGAACAACTTTAAAATTCAAGAATTGGGACAGTTCTGCAGAAATTGGGCAGGTGGGGTTGACCAAGGTACTGGGGCAGGCTCACTGAGGGACTTAATGAGATGTAATTTTATGGCTAAATACTAGGCCATTCTGACAGACAAAGCTTCAGCATTTCTTGATAGTGACAAAGCTTGTCCTGTCTCTAGAGCATACCTTGTAGCCAATGAGGTAGCTCAACATAGTGGCAGACCAATAAAATTGCATGCAGAGTGAGCAGTAACAGGAAGTTCCAATACTACTTAAATGCCACAGAGCTTTGCCTGTCAAATAGCCTGGAATTTAGAGGGTAAAGCAGGATGCTGCACCAGGGTCTCTTTAAGTCTTGAAATCAGAGGCGTAACTAGAACCTTCATGGCCCTGGTGCAAAAAAACGTTAAGGGCCCCCACCCCCTGACATGGCAGGGGCTGTGTGACAGGAGGGGGAGCAGTATGACAGGAGGGGGGGCATGAGAGAGGAGGGGGGCAGTATGGCAGGAGGGGGGGCAGTATAAAGAAGGGGGGCGGTATGACAGGAGGGGGGCCATGTGACAGGAGGGGCTAGTGACAGGAGAGGGGCAGTATGACAAGGGGGCAGTTTTACAGGAGAAGGGGACAGTGCGACAGCAGGGGGGCAGTATGACACCAAGGGAGTGTGACAGAGGGGGGGGGGGGGGGCAGTATGACATTCTGAGACTCAACGTCTACTGTAACAAATTTTGTGTTCTCATTTACTTCAATTGCTTGGAGTAATCTGATCAATTCCCTACTGTCTTTTAACTATGACTTCCCTTGAATTACTAAGGGTTGTAGATAAATATTTGAGTACTCATCCACCCTGGAATAAATAGAGAAAATCCCACTTATAAAATAGGCTGTCCAGGGGAGTTTCCTTAGATTTGTGTATTTTAGGGGCAATGTACAGTGCCTTGCAAAAGTATTCACCCCCTTGGCTTTTTACCTATTTTGTTACATTACAGCCTTTAGTTCAATGTTTTTTTAAATCTGAATTATATGTGATGGATCAGAATACGACAGTTTAAGTTGATGAATTAAAATTAGAAAAATATATACATAAAACTATTTTTCAGAAATAAAAAACTGATAATTGGCATGTATTCACCCCCTTTGTTATGAAGCCCATAAAAAGCTCCGGTGCAACCAATTACCTTCAGAAGTCACATAATTAGTGAAATGATGTCCACCTGTGTGCACTCTAAGTGTCACATGATCTGTCATTACATATACACACCTTTTTGAAAGGCTCCAGAGGCTACAACACCTAAGCAAGAGGCACCACTAACCAAACACTGCCATGAAGACCAAGGAACTCTCCAAACAAGTAAGGGACAATGTTGTTCAGAAGTCAGGGTTTGGTTATAAAATAAATCCAAATCTTTGATGATCCCTAGAAGCACCATCAAATCTATCATAACCAATTGGAAAGAACATGGAACAACAGCAAACCTGCCAAGAGAGGGCCGCACACCAAAACTCACTGACTGGGCAAGGAGGGTATTAGTCATAGAGGCAGCACAGAGACCTAAGGTAACCCTGGAGGAGCTGTTCCACAGCAGAGACTGGGGTATCTGTACATAGGACGACAATAAGCCGTATGCTCCATAGAGTTGGGCTTTATGGCAGAGAGGCCAGAAGAAAGCCATTACTTTCAGCAAAAAACAAAATGGCACATTTTGAGTTTGCGAAAAGGCATGTGGGAGACTCCCAAAATGTATGGAAGAAGGTGCCTGGTCTGATGAGACTAAAATTTAACTTTTTGGCCATCAAAGAAAACGCTATGTCTGATGCAAATGCAACACATCACATCACCCAAAGAACTCCATCCCCACAGTGAAACATGGTGGTGGCAGCATCATGCTGTGGGGATGTTTTTCAGCAGTCGGGACTGGGAAACTGGTCCGACTTGAGGGGAAGATGAATGGTGCTAAATACAGGGATATTCTTGAGCAAAACCTGTACCACTCTGTTTATGATTTGATGCTAGGACGGAGGTTCACCTTCCAGCAGAACAATGACCCCAAACACACTGCTAAAGCAAAACTTAAGTGGTTTAAGGGGAAACATGTAAATGTGCTGGAATGGCCTAGTCAAAGTCCAGACCTCAATCCAATAGAGAATCTGTGGTCAGACTTAAAGATTGCTGTTCACAAGCACAACCCATCCAACTTGAAGGAGCTGAAGCAGTTTTGCAAGGAGGAATGGGCAAAAATCCCAGTGGTAAGATGTGGCAAGCTCACAGAGACTTATCCAAAGCGACTTGGAGCTGTGATAGCCACAAAAGATGGCTCTACAAAGTATTGACTTTAGGGGGGTGAATAGTTAGGCACATTGACTTTTTCTGTTATTTTGTCCTGTTTGTTGTTTGCTTCACAATAATAATAAAAAAAAAATCTTCAAATTTGTGGGCATGTTCTGTAAATTAAATTATGCAAATCCTCAAACACTCCATGTTAATTCCAGGTTGTGAGGCAACAAAACACGAAAAAGGCCAAGGGAGGTGAATATTTTTGCAAGGCACTGTATCACTGGCATTTTAGGGGTATGTGAAATCAGATATTTTGCTTCTTTTGTTATTCAAAATGTTGCTTTTAGTCCCTTTTTTGACCCAATCAGTTCAGATTTTAATTTATTTGTGGGATCTCTTTTCATTTTTTCTTATAGGTGGTTGTTTTTATATTTTATCTTTTTATTGTTATAAAATTCAAGAAAACATCAGTTACATAGCAAATAAGCATTTCTAAGCTTCAGCTTCATCCTTACATCATTTCATTAGTATATATATATTTCCCATATCCCCCCCAACCCCCCCCAAAAAAAAACCTCAATTGAATCCCTCCCCCTCTCTCCTCTAAGCCCCTACAGGGCCCCTTTCCCTCCTCAGCCACCTCTGCCCTTATGGGGCATATCTACTATTGTTCAGGTATTATACAGTATAGTCATATCTCTCCTTAAGCTCTGCCATTCCCTATTTCGCTTGTTCCCCTTGGATATCTATCATAGTCATATATTCTAAAGATTTTTAGAACTTCAGCCATTTCCCCCATATGATGAAATATGCTCCTAGGGCAGTGGATCTCAACTCCTGTCCTCGGGACCCACTAACAGGCCAGATTTTAAGCATTACTTTGGGGAGATGCAGACTAGAATACTGCAATCACTGAGCAGCAAATGATATCACCTGAGATGTATTTCAGTTATCTTGCAAACCTGGCCTGTTAGTGGGTCTGGAGGACAGGATTTGAGAACCACTGTTCTAGGGAGTCCTCTGGTGTATGTACTGTTTCCTCTATTGATCTCAGCCAGTCCACATTTACTACCCACTCCTTCATAGTCGCAGCTTCTGAGGTTCTCCATAATGTCGGTATCAGACTTTTGGCTGCATTTAGTAAGTGTGGGACTAGGGTATTCTTATACTGAGCAACTGTTTTTTTCGTGTTGTGGAACAAGCATTTCCAAGGGTCTGAATGTGTTCTCCTGATATTTGGTGGATCACCCTATAATTCCCTCCCAATAAGGCTGGATCTTTATGCATTCCCACCACAGATGCGCACAGTTCCCTGAGCGTCGCATCCCCTCCAACATGTTGGGGGAGCATCTGCTCTGAACCTCCGCGCCCTCTGTGGGGTCACACACCATCTTACTAATAATTTATAGCACATCTCTGTTGTCTTTGCGTAGCTTGTAGAGAAACAGGCTAATCTTAAAATCTTCCTCCTATGTTCCTCATCTCGGATGGCTCCTATTTCCTCCTCCCATTTTCCCAAGTAAGATGGATATTTAAGTTCTGCTTACTTTACCAGTATTTTATATATTTTAGATATACTTTGCTTTAACCACTAGCTGATCACGCGCCGTCGTTATACGTCAGCTGTTTGAAGAGGAATATCTTTGTTATGGCAGCAGCTAGCTGCCATAACCCCGGTATCCTCTTCTTCAGTGGGCAGTTGGCTTTCAGATAAAAGTGATCTGTGCAGCGGATTTGCTGGAAGACCAATTTTATCGGTGGCGGGAGAGGGCCCCCTTCTCACCGCGCTCCGGTGGTCTCCACCAGTCTCCACCAGTAGCAGCGGAGATGATCGCGTCCTTCCCTCTGTTTGGCTGGCTGCTGAGTGAGGGGAAGATCCCCCGCTCAGCTCCGTAGCATTGACTGGCGGAAGCGACGTCAACCGTCACTTCTTCCCATGTGAGGTATCACCAAGATCGTTAGAGCGAGAGCAATAATTCTAGCCCTAGACCTCATCTGTAACTCAAAACTGGTAACCTGTAGAAATTTTTAAACAACGCCTATGGAGATTTGACAGATTTTGACAGAAAGTATTGCAACAACCGCCATTTTACTTCTCTATTAACCTTATATTTCCTTTTCCCCACAGTGGCTGTGGTAGTGTTTGTGTAAAGGGCTGTAATTGTGTGTACCTCCATCTATCTAGTGGCATACTTCCCCACTTTTGTGTAATTTTAGTGAACGTGTATAATCTGTTCCCGTTCATCACATCCTGTAAGAATATTTCCTCTTTTTTTGCCCATCTAGTAAAATATACCTAGTCCTCTTTCCCTGGCTTAAAATAATTTGTGTCTAATAAAGAAATTAACGGGGCATTATGTTCCCAGTGATATAATCTACCCAAGCCATCCCATATCCTAAAAGTGTTCCTAGTCAATGGATTTGTGCTGATGTAAACAGCATTTCCCCGTTCTGCCTAGTGACACTGCCACTGATCACCACTCCCTCCCCCTGAAAGGTGCCAATTGTGGCACCGGAGGGGGGGAGGAAACAGATGAGCGGAAGTTCCACTTTTGGGTGGAACTCTGCTTTAAGGCAATTGTCCCTCCCCTCCCACCCTGTCACAAACCCTACCTGGTTATTATGGATCCATCTTGGCAATAGTGGTTTTAATCTTTCTGAAATTATTTTGGCGAAGATCTTTGTGTTTAACAGCATTATTGGTCTACAGCTCGCAGGAGCTACTGGATTCTTCCACTCCTTCAAAAAAAGAGTTAAATAGGCCAGCAGTGACTCCTCTCGTAGATTTTCTCCTTCTGCTAACACATTCAGGTAGTCACATAATTTAGAGATCAAGAGTTTTTGGAACCTTTTGTAATATAAAATAGAGTAGCCATCAAGGCCCGGACTCTTCCCCAGGGCCATGTTCTTTATTGCTCTTAGTACTTCCTCCTGCGTGATTGGGGCCTCTAGTTGATCCAACTCCTCTGTTGGGAGGCACTGTTTGGAGGCCTAGTCCCCATAGGTAATCTTTAACTTCCAGATTCTTCTCCCTACCCTCTCGACTTTCCTCTTTTTGTCTCACGTTATAGAGCCGACTATAATATGAATGAAATACCTTAGCTATTTCAGGGGAAGAATACACCATTTGCTCTTTATCATTTTTGATTTTAGGGATGAAAGATACATTTTTTCCCTTACTGCTCTTGACAACCATTTCCCAGATTTATTACCCCATTGATATCTCTCTATATTAACCTGTTTGCCTGTAGACGTGGTGTATCTGGATTTTGCAAAAGCATTTGACACAGTTCCCCATAAATGTTTACTGTACAAAATAAGGTCCGTTGACATGGACCAACAACTGTCCCCGAGCCACCACCATCAAATCATTCCCCGCATCTATTACCTTTTGTACTACCACCCCCTCCCTTTAGAATGTAAGCTCTATGAGCAGGGCCCTCCTGTCCCTTCTGTATTGTACTGTAATTGTGCTGTCCCCCCTCTACATTGTAAAGCGCTGCGTAAACATGGATTGAAAACTGGCTACAAGGGCGAGTTCAGAGGGTGGTGATAAATGGGGAGTACTCGGAATGGTCAGGGGTGGGTACTGGGGTCCCCCAGGGTTCTGTGCTGGGACCAATCCTGTTTAATTTGTTCATTAACGACCTGGAGGATGGGGTAAACAGTTCAATCTCTGTATTTGCGGACAATACTAAGCAGGGCAATAACTTCTCCGCAGGATGTGGAAACCTTGCAAAAAGATCTGAACAAATTAATTGAGTGGGAAACTACATGGAAAATGAGGTTCAATGTAGAAAAATTTAAAATAATACATTTGGGTGGCAAAAATATGAATGCAATCTTTACACTGGGGGGAGAACTTTTCGGGGAATCTAGGATGGAAAAGGACCTGGGGTCCTAGTAGATGATAGGCTCAGCAATGGCATGCAATGCCAAGCTGCTGCTAACAAAGCAAACAGAATATTGGCATGGATTAAAAAGGGAATTAGTTCTAGAGATAAAACGATAATTCTCTACAAGACCCTGGTCCAGCCGCACCTAGAGTATGCTGTCCAGTTCTGGGCACCAGTCCTCAGGAAGCATGTACTGGAAATGGAGCGAGTACAAAGAAGCACAACAAAGCTAATAAAGGGTCTGGAGGATATTAGTTATGAGGAAAGGTTGCGAACACTGAACTTATTCTCTCTGGAGAAGAGACGCTTGAGAGGGGATATGATTTCAATATACAAATACCATACTGGTGACTAGGGATGAGCCGAACACCCCCCGGTTCGGTTCGCACCAGAACCCGCGAACGGACCGCAAGTTCGCACGAACGTTAGAACCCCATTGACGTCTATGGGACTCGAACGTTCGAAATCAAAAGTGCTCATTTTAAAGGCTAATTTGCATGGTATTGTCCTAAAAAGGGTTTGGGGACCCGGGTCCTACCCCAGGGGACATGTATCAATGCAAAAAAAACTTTTAAAAACGGCCGTTTTTTCGGGAGCAGTGATTTTAATGATGCTTAAAGTAAAAAAAAAAAAGTGAAATATTCCTTTAAATATCGTACCTGGGGGGTGTCTATAGTATGCCTGTAAAGTGACGCGTGTTTCCCATGTTTAGAACAGTCCCTGCACCAAATGTCATTTTTAAAGGAAAAAATCTCATTTAAAACTGCTTGCGGGTTTAATGTCATGTCGGGTCATGGCAATATGGATGAAAATCAGTGAGACAAACGGCATGGGTACCCCCCAGTCCATTACCAGGCCCTTTGGGTCTTGTATGGATATTAAGGGGAACCCCGCACCCAAATTAAAATAAGGAAAGGTCCCTATATACTCTGAACAGCAGTATACAGGCGGTGCAAACAAGACAGGGACTGTAGGTTTGTTGTTAAGTAGAATCTGTTTGTAATTTTGAACATTTTTAATGTGTTTAGCTCCAGCCAAAAAATCTTTTCTAAGCTTTTTGGAAAACATAGGGAAGGGTTATCACCCCTGTGACATTTGTTTTGCGTCTTTCCTCCTCTTCAGAAGATTTCACCTCACTTTTTTGTCCCAATGAAAAATGTTTTTTGAAAATTTGTGTTTTTTTGTGGAACAAGGATTGGAAAGCATCAGTGGAAAGGAAAAATTGTTTTCCCATATTAACTCTTACAGGAGAGAATTTCCCTTCCTTAGGGGTAGATTTCATCTCACTTCCTGTTGTCTCCTTCCGTTTGCAAGTAGGAGTCGTTTGTAAGTTAGATGTTTGAAAGTAGGGTCCTGCCCTATATACTCAGCAGAAATTTGGGCCTTAGGTGTTGCTGTGGCCAAAACACTGTAAGCCCTCACAGGGCCCTGCTGTGAAATATTAGATCAAGAATTGTAATTACATGCCCCTGTTGAACAGGAGCTGAAAAATTAGGCCTTAGGCACTGGTGCTGGTGCCACAACACTGCAACCCCTCACAGACACTCTAGTTGGAACGCAGGAACGAGCCCTGCTGCAAAGTATTGCATCAAAAATTGTAATTACACGCCCCTGTTAGACAGGGGCAGAAAAATTGGGTCTTAGGCACTGGTGCTGGTGCCACAACACTGCAACCCCTCACAGACACTCTAGTTGAAACGCAGGAACAAGCCCTGCTGCAAAGTATTGCATCAAAAATTGTAATTACACGCCCCTGTTAGACAGGGGCTGAAAAATTGGGTCTTAGGCACTGGTGCTGGTGCCACAACACTGCAACCCCTCACAGACACTCTAGTTGGAATGCAGGAACAAGCCCTGCTGCAAAGTATTGCATCAAAAATTGTAATTACACGCCCCTGTTAGACAGGGGCTGAAAAATTGGGTCTTAGGCACTGGTGCTGGTGCCACAACACTGCAACCCCTCACAGACACTCTAGTTGGAATGCAGGAACGAGCCCTGCTGCAAAGTATTACATCAAAAATTGTAATTACACGCCCCTGTTAAACAGGGGCTGAAAAATTGTGCCTTAGGCACTGGTGGTGGCGCCCAGAACCAAAAATGTTCTTACAAGCTATCAGCGTGATGATTGAGGAGGAAGAGGATAATTACTCAGGGATAGTCACTCAGCATCAGCATAGGCAGTCTTTGAAGGGATCTGAGATTTCAAAAAAAATTATTCGGTTACATCTGCATCAGGTGCTTGGTAGCTGGTGGTGATCCAAGACTGATTCATTTTTATGAAGGTCAGCCGATCGACCGAGTCGGTGGACAGACGCACCCTGTGATCGGTTACCACGCCTCCAGCAGCACTGAATGTGCGTTCCGAAAGAACGCTGGATGCAGGACAGGCCAGTAGCTCAATTGCATACTGTGCAAGCTCTGGCCAGTGATCCATCCTCAAGACCCAGTAACCCAGAGGATTTTCGGTGGGAAAGGTGTCCAAGTCTGATCTTGCCCCTAGGTATTCCTGCACCATGTAAAACAGACGCTGGCGATGGTTGCTGGAACCGATCATACCTTGGGGCTGCGGACCAAAAAATTGTCTGAACGCATCGGTCAGACGGCCACCTTCTCCACCGCTCCTTCTTTGACTGACCGAAGCCTCAGCAACACGTTGTCCAGAAACAGGAGTTTGTAACCTCCCAGTCTCTGGGAACGCGTTGCACAGACCTTTCTGCAAGGCCTCCCGAAGATGTTTCATCCTCTGCTCCCTCTGCGATGGCAAGATAAGGTCCGCAACCTTACCCTTGTAACGTGGATCAAGGAGGGTTGCCAGCCAGTATTGGTCCTTCTCCTTGATACCACGAATACGAGGATCCTTACGCAGGCTTTGCAGGATCAGGGAGGCCATGCAGCGTAGGTTTGCTGAGGCATTCGGTCCGGAGTCCTCTGGGTCACTAAGGACAACAACGTCCGCAGCCACCTCCTCCCAGCCACGTACAAGTCCATGTGTTCCTTGGGACTGATCCCTTAAAGACTGCTGATGCTGAGTGCCAGGCTCCACCTCCATACTGACACAATCTTCCTCCTCCTCCTCCTCCTCCTCCTCGTCCTCTTCCTGTGTGATCGGCGGGCACGCAGGAACACTGTCTGGATAAAGGGGGCCTTGAGAGCTAAGGAAGTCCTCCTCTTCCTGCCTCTGTTCTGCCTCAAGTGCCCTGTCCATTATTCCACGCAGCGTGTGCTCCAACAGGTGGACAAGGGGGACAGTGTCACTGATGCATGCACTGTCAGTGCTCACCATCCTCGTGGCCTCCTCGAATGGTGACAGGACAGTGCATGCATCCCTGATCATGGCCCACTGGCGTGGGGAAAAAAAACCAAGGTCCCCTGACCCTGTCCTGGTGCCATAGTCGCACAGGTACTCATTGATGGCCCTCTGCTGCGTGTGCAGCCGCTGCAGCATGGCCAACGTCGAGTTCCACCTGGTGGGCATGTCACAGATTAGGCGGTTCTTGGGCAGGTTAAACTCCTTTTGGAGGTCCGTCAGCCGAGCACTGGCATTATATGACCGGCGGAAATGCACACAGACTTTCCTGGCCTGCCTCAGGACATCCTGTAAGCCCGGGTACCTGCCCAAGAACCGCTGCACCACCAAGTTAAGGACGTGAGCCAAACAGGGCACATGGGTCAGTTGTCCCTGTCGGAGGGCAGAGAGGAGGTTGGTGCCATTGTCGCAAACCACCATTCCTGCCTTAAGTTGGCGTGGCGTCAACCACCTCTGAACCTGCCCCTGCAGAGCTGACAGAACCTCTGCCCCAGTGTGGCTCCTGTCCCCCAAGCACACCAGCTCAAGCACCGCATGGCATCTTTTGGCCTGCGTACTTGCGTAGCCCCTTGAACGCCTACGGAGCACCGCTGGTTCCGAGGAAGAGGCCATGGAGGAAGAAGAAGAGGAGGGGGTGGAGGAGAGAGGTGTGTCACAATCAGCATTTTGGAGGCGTGGTGGCGGAACAACCTCCAACACTACTGCACCTTGTCCTGCATCCTTCCCAGCTGCCAGCAGAGTCACCCAATGCGCCGTGAAACTTAAGTAACGTCCCTGTCCATGCCTGCTGGACCATGAGTCAGCGGTAATATGCACCTTACCGCTGACCGCCCTGTCCAGCGAGGCATGGACATTGCCTTCCACATGCCGGTAGAGAGCCGGAATCGCCTTCCGTGAGAAAAAGTGGCGTTTGGGTACCTGCCACTGAGGAACCGCACATTCCACAAACTCACGGAAGGGGGCAGAGTCTACCAACTGAAAAGGCAGCAGTTGAAGTGCTAGCAATTTTGCCAAGCTAGCATTCAACCGCTGGGCATGTGGATGGCTGGGAGCAAACTTCTTTCGGCGGTGCAGCAGCTGGGGCAGGGAAATTTGCCTGGTACAATCTGACGTCGGTGTACCAAAAGCAGATTGCCCATAAGTACTTGGCTGTGACACACCTAATTCTACACCTTCATTCCTCTCACTGCAGGTCGCAGAGAGGACTGAAGGTCTAGTGGGGTTGGAAATCTCAGCTGATGAGGAGCAAGGAGAGATCGTCTTTGTTCTTTGGTGTGGGTCTTTTAGATACGCTTGCCAACGAACTGCATGGCAGGTCAACATATGTCTGGTCAAGCATGTGGTACCCAAGCGGGAGATGTTTTGGCCACGCGAGATACGCTTGAGACATATATTGCAAATAGCAGCGGTGCGATCTGATGCACTCGTCTCAAAAAAGGCCCACACCAAAGAACTTTTTGAATAACGCGCAGAGACTGCAGCGCCCTGCACATGTGGAGCTTTGGGGTGTGATGCAGTCAATGTGCTGCCCTTAGGCTGGCCCCTGGAGGGCATCCTGCCTAGTTGGTGATGTGCCACCTCCTCCTCCTCCTCCTCCTCCTCCTCTCTCCTATCAGGCACCCACGTTGAGTCAGTGACCTCATCATCCCCTCCCTCCTCATCACTGGAGCAAACCTGGCAGTATGCTGCAGCAGGGGGAGCATGACTGCCAGATTGCTGTCCTTCTTGGGCACCCCCTCTGTCCGTGCTCATGTTACTGCCTTCATTGAGCTCAGTATCATCATCAGAGCCTTCCAAACGCTGGGCATCCTCCTGGAGCATGTACCCAACACTGTGGTCAAACAGTTCGAGGGAATCCTCAGGAGGACATGGTGGGGCTAGGGAAGGAGTCACTGATGACATTGAGCTGAGGGAAGAGGCCGCTGCTTTGCCAGACAAAGCACCCTGGGCATGGGTGAGAGAGGATGAGGAGGATGAGGACGGCTTGGTCATCCACTCGACCAAGTCTTCCGCATGTTGCGGCTCAACACGGCCAGCTGCCGAAAAAAAGGCCAAGCGTGTCCCATGGCCACGTGCTGATGAGGATGCACCGTCTCCACGACCAGCACTAGACACAGAGCCTGCTTGCCCTCTCTTATTGGCTTGTGACTGTCTGCCTCTCCTTCTTGGCCTTCCAGACATACTAATGGCCTGTAGCTGCACTAAGCTGGGATAGAACACCTGTAATTTTCTTCAGGTAGCTTTATATACTGTAACCAGACAAGCCTGCCTGTCAGTAGGAAGATAACAGGAACGGATCTAGCTGAACACTGTGAGCAGGACGTACTGCACTAAATGTATATAGCAGGAACGGATCTAGCTGAACACTGTGAGCAGGACGCACTGCACTGAATGTAAATAGCAGGAACGGATCTAGCTGAACACTGTGAGCAGGACGCACTGCACTGAATGTAAATAGCAGGAACGGATCTAGCTGAACACTGTGAGCAGGACGCACTGCACTGAATGTAAATAACAGGAACGGATCTAGCTGAACACTGTGAGCAGGACACACTGTACTAAATGTAAATAGTCTAGCTGCCTGACCGTGGTACTAATAGGATCAAAAAGAACACCTGTAATTTTCTTCAGGTAGCTTTATATACTGTAACCAGACAAGCCTGCCTGTCAGTAGGAAGATAACAGGAACGGATCTAGCTGAACACTGTGAGCAGGACGTACTGCACTAAATGTATATAGCAGGAACGGATCTAGCTGAACACTGTGAGCAGGACGCACTGCACTGAAT
Organism: Lithobates clamitans; assembly: GCA_037952925.1. NCBI lineage: Eukaryota > Metazoa > Chordata > Amphibia > Anura > Ranidae > Lithobates > Lithobates clamitans. The sequence goes on from JBBGZY010000044.1 coordinate 6,654,965, forward strand.
GTAAATAGCAGGAACGGATCTAGCTGAACACTGTGAGCAGGACGCACTGCACTGAATGTAAATAGCAGGAACGGATCTAGCTGAACACTGTGAGCAGGACGCACTGCACTGAATGTAAACAGCAGGAACGGATGTAGCTAAACACTGTGAGCAGGACGCACTGCACTGAATGTAAATAGCAGGAACGGATCTAGCTGAACACTGTGAGCAGGACGCACTGCACTGAATGTAAATAACAGGAACGGATCTAGCTGAACACTGTGAGCAGGACACACTGTACTAAATGTAAATAGTCTAGCTGCCTGACCGTGGTACTAATAGGATCAAAAAGAACACCTGTAATTTTCTTCAGGTAGCTTTATATACTGTAACCAGACAAGCCTGCCTGTCAGTAGGAAGATAACAGGAACGGATCTAGCTGAACACTGTGAGCAGGACGTACTGCACTAAATGTATATAGCAGGAACGGATCTAGCTGAACACTGTGAGCAGGACGCACTGCACTGAATGTAAATAGCAGGAACGGATCTAGCTGAACACTGTGAGCAGGACGCACTGCACTGAATGTAAATAGCAGGAACGGATCTAGCTGAACACTGTGAGCAGGACGCACTGCACTGAATGTAAACAGCAGGAACGGATGTAGCTAAACACTGTGAGCAGGACGCACTGCACTGAATGTAAATAGCAGGAACGGATCTAGCTGAACACTGTGAGCAGGACGCACTGCACTGAATGTAAATAGCAGGAACGGATCTAGCTGAACACTGTGAGCAGCACGCACTGCACTGAATGTAAATAGCAGGAACGGATCTAGCTGAACACTGTGAGCAGGACGCACTGCACTGAATGTAAATAGCAGGAACGGATCTAGCTGAACACTGTGAGCAGGACGCACTGCACTAAATGTAAATACCAGGAACGGATCTAGCTGAACACTGTGAGCAGGACGCACTGCACTGAATGTAAATAGCAGGAACGGATCTAGCTGAACACTGTGAGCAGGACGCACTGCACTGAATGTAAATAGCAGGAACGGATCTAGCTGAACACTGTGAGCAGCACGCACTGCACTGAATGTAAATAGCAGGAACGGATCTAGCTGAACACTGTGAGCAGGAAGCACTGTACTGAATGTAAATAGCAGGAACGGATCTAGCTGAACACTGTGAGCAGGACACACTGCACTGAATGTAAATAGTCTAGATAGAAGATAACAGGAACGGATCTAGCTAAACTGAATACAGTGTATATATATATATGCAACACCTGGGATGCATATATATACACAATACACTGTAAGTGCAGCTAACTGACTGACTGTTCTGCCTAATCTATCTAACTCAAATCAAATGACACTGTCTCTCTCTCTCTCTATCGCTCAGCACACCGGAACACACACTACACAGGGCCGCCGTGCAGGCGGCCTTATATAGTGTGGGGTGTGTACTAAATCCCTGAGCCATAATTGGCCAAAGCCACCCTGGCTTTGGCCAATTACAGCTCTCTCTACTGACGGCGCTGTGATTGGCCAAGCATGCGGGTCATAGTGCATGCTTGGCCAATCATCAGCCAGCAATGCACTGCGATGCCGCAGTGAATTATGGGCCGTGACGCGCCACACGAATTTGGCGCGAACGGCCCATATCGTTCGCAATTCGACGGACGGTCGAACAGCCGATGTTCGAGTCGAACATGGGTTCGACTCGAACACGAAGCTCATCCCTACTGGTGACGCCACAATAGGGATAAAACTTTTTCACGGAAGGGAGTTTCACAAGACTCGTGGCCACTCATTAAAATTAGAAGTAAAGAGGTTTAACCTTAAACTACGTAGAGGGTTATTTACTGTAAGAGCGGCAAGGATGTGGAATTCCCTTCCACAGGCAGTGGTCTCAGCGGGGGGGGCATCAATAGTTTCAAGGAACTATTAGATAAGCACTGGAACGACCGCAACATACAGGGATATACAATGTAATACTGACATATAATCACATACATGGGTTGGACTTGCTGGACTTGTGTCTTTTTTCGACCTCACCTACTATGTAACTATGTAACTATATGAAAGGCCCGTTTTTTCTCCTGTTTTAATAGTGCTGCTAGTTCCTCTTTTTTTACTCTTAGTTCTTGCTTCTCTGGGATCCCTTTGGGTCTCATCTGTTGTTCTAATTCCTGTATCTCTCTAAAAAGGGTGTTCATTCTCTCCCTCTTTTCTTTTTTCCTTTGTGTTCCAATGCCTATTAGTATACCGCTTATGTAGGCCTTATGTGATTCCCATATAATAGGCCACAAGATTTCTGGTTATCATTAAGACCCCTTTCACACCAAGGCGTTTTTGCAGTGTTTTAGCGCTTAAAAATAACGCTCATAAAACGCTCATAAAACGCTCCCCATGCGTCTCAATGGACCCTTTCACACTGAGGCGTTGCGCTGGCGGGGCGTTGAGAAAAGTCCTGCAAGCAGCATCTTTGGAGCAGCTTTTGGGCGTTGAAAAAAAGCGCTTCAAAAACGCCCCTCTCCATTGAAATGAATTGAAAACGCTGTAAAAATGCCTGAATAACACCTATAATCCGCCCTGAGCTGTAGAAAATTCACATGATCTCACAAAAAGGTAAACATGCAAGCAGAAAAGAGAGCATCTACAACAACAGGACTGAACTTGTGGGAAGGTCAGAATGATTAAACAGACCATCAAAGTGCCAAAAAAACAAAATGAAAGTGCCAAAAAAAAGAATTAATCCCAGAAAAATGAAGATTTGAAGTAAAACAAGACAATGCTTGTTACTTTACAAGACACTGCTTGCTTTACATGATCTCACAAAGGATAAACATGCAAGCAGAAAGATAGCATCAATAACACATGCTTTAATAATGCTTGAAAAACGCTGTTAAAACGCCTGCAGCATTGCGTTAATTTTACCGCTAACGCCCCTAAAACGCTGTAAAAACACGGTAATAACGCTAAGGCGTTTTAGGGCGTTTTTGAAGCTCCTTGGTGTGAAAGGGGTCTAATAGAAAGAAAAACTCCAGCTCCTGCTCTATCTTCTTAATTACCTTAGGGTCCTGCATAAGAGTCGTTTAGTTTCCAGGGCATCCCCCCAAGGGCACCTGCTAGTGCTTCTAATTGAATCATTACTGGGGCACGGTCAGAAAGAGTAATGGTTTTAATATCAGCATTTTTAAGGGAAGGTAATAATTGATGTTCTATTAACACATAGTCAATCCTTGAAAATGACCCATGAACTGAAGAATAGAACGTATAGTCCCGAGCCTCGGGGTGTCTAATCCTCCAGGCGTCCACTAGTTGATGGTCTAATAGTATTCTCTTTATTTCATTCTGCCTTTGTGCTGGAAAACTGGGGAAACCCCCCATAGTATCTACCCGTGAATCTATACACATATTAAGATCTCCTGCTACTATAAGTTTCCATTCTTTGAATAGCATCAGCTTTTTCAAGGTTTTCCTCAAAAACGTATCTGGATCTCTATTTGGGGAGTCGAACATCGGGTGATCGCCTGTTTGCGGAACAGCAAACATTATGGGGCATTCACGGAAAACTTGAATGCCGCAGAACGCCCCATAATGAACTGCAAGATTGCAGTGCATTGCTGTATGATGATTGGTCTAAGCATGCACCTGACCTGCATGCTTTGGCCAATCACAGCGCGCTCTGCTAAGAGAGCCATAATTGGCCAAAGGAAGGGTGCCTTTCTTTGGCCAATCATGGCTCAGGGGGATTAAGTCCATGCCCCACACTATATAAGGCGGCTTACACAGCGGCCATGTGTAGTGTTGTTGGCGTGGACAGAGAGCTTGAAGAGCTTGATTTAGAAGAAAGCAGGCAGGTTATTCAGTTAGTGGAAGTGTATTTGATAGATTATATATATATATATATATATATATATATATATATATATATATATATACACACACACACACATACAGTATCTCACAAAAGTGAGTACACCCCTCACATTTTTGTAAATATTTTATTATATCTTTTCATGTGACAACACTGAAGAAATGACACTTTGCTACAATATAAAGTAGTGAGTTTACAGCTTGTATAACAGTGTACATTTGCTGTCCCCTCAAAATAACTCAACACACAGCCAGTAATAACCAGCAGAGATAGCTGCGCTGAAAATAGTGATAAAATTAAAAATTAAACAATATGTGGAAAACAAAACTAAAACTCTAATTACAGAGTAAATGTAAATAGTGAAAAAGTCCAAGACTGAGCTTAAATCAAATTGGATGAATCAAAATACATAGTCATTGATTCTGGAAATGGTGCTCAAATAGGTGAGTAAAGAAGACATAATCTTCCACCACCAAGTGGCAAACACCAAATGAAATGCACGCTTACCAAAAGGCAAGCTGATGGAGCTTGCGGCTGCATGCTCAGCCAGAGCCTTTTTCCGGGGAATCAGGACAACCACTTCAATGGCGTCAGCACAGCAGAGGAGAGATGGGCAGCCAATGAACAAATAGCTTGATCAAGCAAAATACACGGATGGATACCAATAGTCACCCAAAAAATGAGAAAAGGAAACTCTCCATAGTGTAAATCTGGTATTATCATTTAATAAAATAAGGAAGAACAGACTTACACAAAACATTGTTAAAATCAGCAAAGGTAGCTGGCCGGTTTGTGAAGCCCATTCGCTCAGAAGCACCAAACATGGTGGCGTCAGCACGTCTAGTCCACCCGACATGCGTTTCATCATATAATGATGTCGTCTTGGGGTACGGGCCACACACTGACATATAGTAATTAAATAGACAACCAGAAGAGCCAAGCCTCAGTCTGAGTTGAGGATGGAAGCGCCTGATTGCTTACATGGAGGACCGGCGGAAACCTAGTGCGCCATGTTGTAAATGGGCAAACAATTATAAAAAGGTAGTTAATACTTGTTTAGAGGATGAGAACAGAAAAACAGGATATTTTAAAGATAAACCAACATGTCAGGTTGATCATATATAGGCAAACCCATAAGCTGAAATCCACAATAATAGGTATCAATAATCCATATGTAGAATCAGCAAAAATGGCACTAATTAATGCACATTAAAAAATGTGCCAAAAATTACTAAAAAGGGAAACAATAAAGGACAATAACTAACAAAACTCAGAAATTCTGAATAATACAAAAAAAGAAATGAATTAATTTATGGGCAGAAAATCAAAATTTAATGAAGATGCCACTATTAAAAATGCATGAAAATGTATTCCTAGTGACTAAGTAGATATGATATCTACAATGACAGGTACTATGATCTTATCGGAAAAAGTTAACCCATCACCAGAATGTCAATAATAGACCCTAAAGGAAAAACTATTTTATGGTTTTGAATTTCTTAGGGAAAAACAACAAAGAAATGTGATCACTAATATAAAAAGGGATAAAAAAATAAGAATAAATAATATTATTAAAAAGCCTAACAACCAATCAAAATATTGTTAGTGGTAGGCCACCACAAGGCACCATAAATCTCACAATAGAAGTATCCCAATCATCATCTCACACTAAGTTCACATAAGTAGTGGTTAGAAAATGCAAATATAAGAAAATATAAAAAAATATATGTATTAAGAATTATCTATGAATGCATTAACATCCGCGTCCACATTTAAACCAAATGGGGCATAATATTTTATTCTATGGATCTAAGACATTTTGAGTCTCGATATACTCCTCACAAGGGAGCTGCTTCTCCATTGTGGGCGATATTTATCGATTCCCGAAAAAATGTTTTTGAAGGATCCTTATTATGAACTAAAAGATAATGTTTAGACACTGAGTGCTTCTGGAAATCATTTTTTATGTTAGTAATATGCTCCTCAAACGCACAGAGGGGGGTCACTTAGTTCTACCAACATATTGTAGCCCACATGGGCACTGGAGTAAACAAACGACCCCTTCCGTAGAACATGTGATGAAAGGCTCTATCACATGTTCTTTGGCTGTAGTGCATGAAGTGAATTTCTGGGTGCGCCTGTGTGTACATCCATTGAACGAGCAAACTTGATTTCTCCTGCACAGATAAAAGCCTGTCAGGTTCTCAAAGAACCCTCTTCTAATAGCAGGGGTTCATGACATTAGGCGCTAGGCTATCTCTAAGGGGGGATGCACCCTATAAATCACCTGAGGCCTTTCTGATAGAACTGTACACAACACAGGGTCATTATTCAAAATATGCCAGTGTTTCCTAATCAAGTTCTTAATTCTGGTGTGTTGTATTGAATAAGTGGTAATAAAGGTAACAGAAGAGACCTTATCACGACAACGTGGCTTATCTCTAAGAAGGTCACCTCTGTCCATAACCTTAATTTCTTCCAAAGTGCTTATCAAGGTATCAATAGCATAAGGCTTGTCTAAAAAATGCTTTGTTAGAACATCTGCTTGCATTAAGAACTGGTCAGTATTGTTACAGTTGCATTTAACATGCATAAATTGGCTTTTTGGTACTGACCTGAGCCATAGCTCGTGATGACAACTGTCAATAGGGATATAAGAGTTCCTATCAGTGTCCTTAAAAAATGTGGAGGTAGTGAATTGGTCATGGGATCTTAAGATGGTTAAATCTAAAAAATGTATGCTAGATTGACTAGCCTCAAAGTTTGGACGGATATCCCTGGTATTGCTATTGAGATCCTCCATAAAGAACTCCAAGTCATCACGACCACCATCCCAAAGGAGGAGGATGTCGTCGATGTACCTGGCCCACAGCTTGAGCTGGGATTTACGGCAAACATAGACAACATCCTCCTCCCACATGGCCATGAATAAGTTGGCCCAACTCGGGGCATATTTAGCCCCCATTGCAACTCCTCTATCCTGGCGAAAAAATTTTTTTCAAACCAGAAATAGTTGTGCGTTGCTGCAAATTCGAGGAGGTCCATAATAAAACAAATCTGTTAATCTAACAAGCCTGAGTCCCGTCTGAGGTAAAACTCAACAGCCAACAAGCCCAGATCGTGGGGTATTATAGTGTAAAGTGACGTCACATCAGCAGTTACCAACCACACATTGTCAGCTGGAGTATAATTGGACAAAAGGTTTATCACCTGATGTGAATCTTTAAGATAGGAAGACATCCTAGAGATAAGAGGTTGAAGGTAAAAATTATTATACTTGCCCACCCGGGACGTAATGGAATCAATCCCAATGGGACGTCCCGGGGGGCAAGTAAGGTGCTTGTGGATCTTAGGTAAATAATATATTATAGGGGTATGTGGTGCCTTGGGAATGAGAAATAATTTATCTATTTTGTTGAAAATACCCTGTTCAAATCCTCTCTGAATGATAACCTATATTTCCGTAAGGTATGAAGATTTGGGATCTGAACTCAATAGAGTGTATGTCTCCTGGTCACTCAAGATTCTATAGATCTCAGACATATAGTCACTCACATCTATTGAGGATCACTATGCCTGCCCCCTTGTCGGCTGGTCTAATAACTAGCTCCCTATTGTCACATAGAGAGTCTAGGTCGGCCGTAAAATCTTGATTTGATCTAACTTTTTTAATAGGCATTTGACAGCCCTGAATGTTGATAATCAGTAGATTCTATCCTATTATCCTTAATGAGATTTGAAAGCATATAGTGTTTGATATTCAGCTTCCGTATAAATTTGTGCACGTCTATGTATGTTTCAAACTTATTGAGCCTGTGTGGAGGTGCAAATTTGAGGCCCTTGTCGAACACAAGTTTTTCAGATTCATTCAGAACAACTGTGCTCAAATTAAAGATCCCAGTCCCATCTAGGGCTTTTTTCATTCTAGCGCGTATCCTTCTCCCCCCTCTAGTTCCTTTCTTTAGTCTATGGCATGCTTGGTGCCTTGGCCGAACCTGTGAAAACCGCACTGATGTGGCTCTTGACTAAGCAGACCAGATCCTGCATAATCCAAGCCATTCCCACTAGTGGAAGTTTGGGGAACCAAGGGAGCACCATTACCTCTCATTCCATATGGGGCAATGTTGCGTTGATCAAGGTCACCTGATGGGCAATTAAGATCACGCAGGGGAAAAAAACAATTTTGTGTGTTACCACCAAAATCAAATTAGTTAGCCACATCATAATTACTTTGTGGTTCAAAGTGACTAGGACCAGCCACATGCATAGGACCATAATTATAATTAGTATGATGCATTGGACCAAGGGATTGAGATGGTGGAAAACCCAAAACACCCCCATGAAAATGAGGATCCTGTGCCCATGTCTGGGGGGGACGTCCCTGACCAGGAGTATAATGCAGTGTTCACGACCCCTACCACCCCCAGGACCATAGTTAGGTCTAAAAGGGCGTTAGGGAGGCTGCTGGTAATAGTTGGGTGGAGGTCCCCCTCTACCATTAGTCTGCATCCTATGAGGGGATTGATAAGATCCTCTTCTAGTCCTAGTAGGAGGTCCATGAAGATTCCCTTGTAAGTTTTTGAGGGTAGATTGTGATCCTACAGGGTGTTGACCCTTGTTGGAATCAGGATGAGGAACAGTCTCCATATTCCACATTACCTACATTGGCTCACTCAGTGGGATCAGTTTTTCCTTGATAGTCTTAATCTCTTTATCCAAACGGGAAAGTTTGAGACCTTTCCTTTCGATTAAGAATCTAAGAAAGCTGACCCCCGCCTTATTAAAATATTTATACCAGTCCTCCAATTGGATGTCTCCCTTTTGAGGGCTGACCTCCCATCCAAGGCTTCTGGGAACCATGTTATTTTTAACATAGAAATGAACAAAGAAAAATTCCTACGAGCCAAAATGAACCTAGTGCTAAAAGTAAGCACTACACAGCCGCATACATGAATCACGCCTTGTAATGCGTGTGAAATATTAAATAAATAAATAGATATGATGCGCTAGAGTGTGCTAACCGTGCCCTAATCCTGGCCCTAATCCTGGCACACAGAGATACAGTGCATATAGAACAGAGCATAAAATAATTTAACCCCAATATGTGCTATATCCCCCAAGATAAACAAACTTAGTGTGCACAAATAAACAGTGCAGTGAGCATGTGAAATGGTAATATCAACAAAATGCTCCAAACTGAATCAGTGCAAACCAGGTGCTAAAAGTGCAATAAACAAATAAATAATAAAATAAATAACGTTAATTCATAAATGATTCATATATGCAAACAAAAGCTGAAAAATGACATGTGCCAGCCAAAAAGTGCAGAGTGTCACACAATACATATACTTAATCGTCCATCATTAAATAGACATATATTAAACACAAAAGTCCTTAATGAAAGTGATGACAACTGTGCTTCAGTGATGATGATTTCAAACGTGCTGCGATTCCATGTGCCACATATCATGCGATGGTGAAATGAAAGGTGACCCCCCGAGGTAAATCGCTCACCTTAGGGAATGTGACTAAGTCGCTAGACAGAGTCAGGAAACGCTTATGAGCCACCCAGGGCTCAGTGTGGATCACAGGAAAACAGGCTCCAGCATAGGCTCAAATCATAGGTAAAAAGAGAAAGGAACCATATGGTGTGATAACGTTTCAAAAGTGTTTATTAACAAGGTCAGATAAAGCAGCAGCTAAAATGTGAGATACACACATATAAACAAATAACCAGAAGAGATAGCTGTGCTGAAAATAGCGCTAAAATTAAAACTGAAACAATATTTTAGCTGCTGCTTATTTTTAGTTTTGTTTCTGTTTAGAGCGCGGTATTTCCCATTTTTCTTGATTTGTATTATTGATACTTCTAATACCACTGCTGCAGTTTATTGAGTGGTGAGTGGTCATACAGTCATGCTAGGAATTTATTTTCTTTTTTCCCATATATATTTTCTGTCATCAATCGATGTATCGATGGAATCATTACAGTTTTGTTCCTCTTACCTTACCAATCCAAGCGTTCCGCCTTTCCTAATATTACCTCTTATATTTCATACTTTATTCATCATGTCTTTTGTTTTTTACCACTTGTCATTTAACAATTTTCCATCATAGTCACATTCCTTCACTTTAGCATAGATAATAGCCGTTGATACTAGTTTTCATTGTGTCAGTTTAACAGCCTGATTTCTATTAGTGCTCAGTGTGTGTTAACTCTGACCTATCATGTGACTGAGAACATAATATATACCATTTCAAAGATGGCCCCACCAGAGCCTGAGGAAGAGGCACGCATGCTTCTAACGCACGCACCCTCCCGCTGAAATTCGGAAGTGATGACATCGTAGCAAGCGTTCCGGTGTCCATGGATCCCTTTCCCCGGATACTGAAGGCATTGGATTCCACCACTGCGTTCGCCATCGAGGGCAGTTTCTTGACTCACACTGGTCCCAGCCCTGCATCCTCTGGACAGTGCAGATGACACCTATTATATATGCCTGTTCCTCTCATCTGTTTGTCAGTGTATTCGCTATTTTTTTATATATTGAATTCATTAAATTTTAACATACTACGCTTAGAAGGCGCCGCTTTCTTCTCCTCACTCAAAAGGGAGACATCCAATTGGAGGACTGGTATAAATATTTGAATGAGGCGGGGGTCAGCTTTCTTAGATTCTTAATCAAAAGGAAAGGTCTAAAACTTTCCCGTTTGGATGAAGAGATTAAGACTATCAAGGAAAAACTGATCCCGCTCCGTGATACTTTAGACTATAAGGAGAAATCACAGTCACTTTTAAAACTTTTAGAAAAAGAGGATCGAGAACAAAAAAGAAAAAAAAAGAAAAATTATAACAGATTTAATAGATTATCAGGGTGAAGTTGTATTTGAGTGGCAGAAAAAGCTTTTGGCTGAGCGAGCCAATGTAGGTAATGTGGATATGGAGACTGTTCCTCATCCTGATTCCAACAAGGGTCAACACCCTGTAGGATCACAATCTACCCTCAAAAACTTACAAGGTAATCTTCATGGACCTTCTACTAGGACTAGAAGAGGATCTTATCAATCTCCTCATAGGATGCAGACTAATGGTAGAGGGGGACCTCCACCCAACTATTACCAGCAGCCTCCCTAACGCCCTTTTAGACCTAACTATGGTCCTGGGGGTGGTAGGGGTTGTGGCACACCGCATTATCCTCCTGGTCAGGGAAGTCCCCCCCAGACACGGGCACAGGGTCCTCATTTTAAATGGGTTTTTTTTGGGTTTTCCACCATCTCAATCCCTTGGTCCAATGCATCATACTAATTATAATTATGGTCCTATGCACATGGCTGGTCCTAGTCACTTTGAACCACCAAGTAATCCATTCTATGGTGATTCCCATTCGGTTTCCCCTCGCTTTGGCTTTTTAATTCAGAACCGGCATCTGCCTTCCTTTGCTGACAGTATGAGGGGCTGGAATTGGCTGTAGACTGCCTATTGGCCCTACAAGTCAGCTGATGCCTCCCATTGATGCACATCATAAGCGGAACTAGCGTCTTATGATCCCTAGGAAAATGGCCACCGCATCACAATGCATTATTATCTTACATACCCCCCCGTACTGCATCTGAGGGAACCATATCCCAGGATCTAGGATGGTGAGGGAAGCGCTGGAACCCCCAGGTGGATACCATAAAGGCTTTGTTTGGTTATATGCATTTGCCCTATTACCTTAAGGTAAGGGGCCAATACCCACTTGTGTGTTTGCACACGAAGATGCACCTGATGTGATTCACTTTGAGCACTCTAATTGCAACATCTGCATGTCAGGACATTGCTGTCACATATTTGATTTCACAAAAGGACTTTGCTTGAAACAATTATTTCTTAATTTGGGACATTTATATCGTATCTATTTTTGGATGTTTTTTTGCACTTTTGTACTTTATGTGAAGTACTGCCACTAATATTGTATTGCATTGCACATTGCACAATGTCACTTTTTATGAGCTGTGTGTGCACATAGCTTAAACCACCACCTACTACCTACCTGCACTGTATTAAGTATTGTTTTGCTACTGATTTCAGTTAGTTACACACCATGGTGATATAAGTTTTAAATTAGTGTGTTTTTATGAAGATTTTCTCACGGTTATAATATCTATACGTTTTTGGTTAGTACTATGCACCATTTAAACTCATTTTTGGTGATACCCACCATTTAAGTCACATTGTTTTCTATATTTAGGATTAGCGCAGCACCACCCATTTTTTATATTTATTTTTAAGGTCAGGTGTATACCAGAATCGGTGCAAGCAGCTTTTCCACCCTCAGCCGACTCCATATCTGATAGCGTGGGAATAATTTCATTAATAATGGTGCCCCCTTTGGTTCCCCAAACTTCCACTAGTGGTAATGGCTTGGATTATGTGGGTTCTGGTCCGCTGAGTCGAGAGCCACATCAGTGGGGTTTTCACAGGTCCAGCTAAGGCACCAATCGTGCCATAGACCAAAGAGAGGAACTAGAAGGGGGAGAAGGATACGAGCTAAAATGAAAAAAGCCCTAGTTGGGACTGGGATCTTTAATTTGAGCACAGTTGTTCTGAATGAATCTAAAAAACTTGTGCTCGACAAGGGCCTCAAATTTTCACCTCCACGTAGGCTCAATAAGTTTGAAACATACATGGACGTGCACAAATTCATATGGAAGCTGAATATTAAACACTATATGCTTTCAAATCGCATTAAGGATAATAGGATAATAGCTACTGATTATCAACATTCAGGGTTGTCAAATGTCTCCTTGTTCAATCCACGGAGCCTTAACCCCTTCCATCAGGGTCTTCAGGGATGTCCTCCTTAGAGATCTTGATGGAATACCTATTAAAAAGTTAGATCAAATCAAGATCTTACGGCTGACCTAGACTCTCCATGTGACAATAGGGAGCTAGTTATTAGACCAGCCGACAAGGGGGGAGGCATAGTGATCCTCAATAGATGTGACTATATATCTGAGATGTATAGAATCTTGGGTGACCAGGAGACATAAACTCTATTGAGTTCAGATCCCAAATCTTCATACCTTAAGGAATTGGAGGTTATCGTTCAGAGAGGATTTGAGCAGGGTATTCTTAACAAAAAAGAGAAATTATTTCTCATTCCCAAGGCACCACATACCCCTATAATATATTATTTACCTAAGATCCACAAGCACCTTACTTGCCCCCGGGACTTCCCATTGTGAGTGGGATTGATTCCATAACTTCCAAGGGTGGGCTAGTATAATGCCCCGTACACACGGTCGGATTTTCCGATGGAAAATGTCCGATCGGAGCGTGTTGTCGGAAATTCCGACCGTGTGTGGGCTCCATCGGACATTTTCCATCGGATTTTCCGACACACAAAGTTGGAGAGCAGGAGATAAAATTTTCTGACAGCAAAGTCCGATCGTGTGTACACAAATCCGACGGACAAAGTGCCACGCATGCTCAGAATAAATAAAGAGATGAAATCTATTGGCCACTGCCCCGTTTATAGTCCCGACGTACGTGTTTTATGTCACCGCGTTCAGAATGATCGGATTTTCCGACAACTTTGTGTGACCGTGTGTATGCAAGACAAGTTTGAGCCAACATCCGTCGGAAAAAATCCTAGGATTTTGTTGTTGGAATGTCCGAACAAAGTCCGACCGTGTGTACGCCCTATATTGATTTTTACCTTCAACCCCTCTTCTCTAGGATGTCTTCCTATCCTAAAGATTCACGTCAGGTGATAAACCTTTTGTCCAATTATACTCCAGCTGACAATATGTGGTCGGTAACTGCCGACGTGACGTCACTTTACACTATAATACCCCATGATCTAGGCTTGTTGACTGTTGAGTTTTACCTCAGACAGGACTCAGGCTTGTTAGACAAACAGATTTGTTTTATTATGGAGCTCCTCGAATTTGCGGCAATGCACAACTATTTCTGGTTTGAAAAACAATTTTTTCACTAGAATAGAGGAGTTGCAATGGGGGCTAAATATGCCTGGAGTTTGGCCAACTTATTTATGGCCATGTGGGAGGAGGATGTTGTCTATGTTTGCCGTAAAACCCCAGCTCAAGCTGTGGGCCAGGTACATCGATGACATCCTCCTCCTTTGGGATGTTGGTCGTGATGACTTAGAGCTCTTTATGGAGGATCTCAATAGCAATACCAGGGGTATCTGTCTAAATTTTGAGGCTAGTCAATGTAGCATAAATTTTTTAGATTTAACCATCTCAAGATCCCATGACCAATTCACTACCTCCACATTTTTTAAGGACACCGATAGGAACTCTTATATCCCTATTGACAGTTGTCATCACGAGCCATGGCTCAGGTCAGTATCGAAAAGCCAATTTATGCATAATAAATGCAACTGTACCAATACTGACCAGTTCTTAATGCAAGCAGATGTTCTAACAAAGTGTTTTTTAGACAAGGGTTATGCCAGTCAGGGCCGGTGCTACCACTAGGCAAACTAGGCAGCCACCTAGGGTGCACTGCTGGTAACCCGGCCACTGGTGTTCCTACTTTCTTCTCTCTGCAGCAAGCAACTAAGTTTCAGAATCAGCAGGCAGCCACTGCTCCGTTCGCACGTAGTGTCAGAGGCGCAGCGGCGAAAGAGGACAGTGTCTGTGTTGTGACTCCCGAATAAATGAAAGCAACAAACATTCATTGATGTGCGCTGGTAGGCGCCATTGATGGACGCTGGTAGGCTGCATTTGATGGGTGCTGGTAGGTTGTTTTTGATGGGCGCTGGTGAGGCTGCATTGATGGGCGCTGCTAGGCTCCATTTGATGGGCGCTGGTAAGCTGCATTTGATGGGCGCTGGTAGGCTGTTTTTGATGGGCGCTGGTGTACCTGCATTGATGGGCACTGGTGAGGCTGCATTGATGGGCGCTGGTGAGGCTGCTTTTGTTGGGCTGTCATGTACCTTACAGCGGAGCCTGAAATGATGAGGGTGGCCTCTTGCACGGTTCCGGTCCAAGCACCCCTGGTGGTGGGTACAGGGAGTGTGAGGGCAACAAAAGGGTGCAGGTGCCTGCAGGCAGGAGGCTGGAACTTGGAGATATAGGAACCTCTGCTGAGGAGATGTGGAAACTGACCACCAAACTTGTTCAGCGGGAGCCAGATCAGGATCAACTGCAGAATCAGGAACAGGCAGGAGTCGGCAACAGGCTGGCAGCGGGGTACCAAGTCAGAAGGCAAAACCGTAGTCAGGAACAGGCAGGGGTTGGCAACAGACGGGCAACAGGGTACAGAATCAGGAGGCAGAGCCGTAATCATAAGTTCAAGCCAAGGTCAGTATTGCAAGTAGAGGCAGGTTCAGCAGGCAGGGGAGATCCAAGAGAATGGTCAGAAGATAGCCGGGTTTTCAGGAACAAGCTCAATCAGGCAGAGTAACAACAGGAACACAGGAACAAGCTGAAGACAATCCAGCACTGATGCTAGGCAGACTCTCTGTTTATATAGGGTGCTGTGTGCCGGGATTCGTGCCAGCGTACGTGCATACGCGCATGCGCATTAGCAACTTAGCACATTGGCACATGCATGTTAGCACATTAGCACTTTGGCACATTGGCGCATGCGCGTTAGCATATTAGCGCTTTGGTACTCGTGGACGCGCGTTAGCGCGCGTGCGCAGTCGCATAGAGGTGCCATTGTGCATGCCCACCCTGGATCTCATTTGTCTCTGGCTATGGTTCCGTGCATGCACCTTGGCATTAGCAGAACGAGGATTGGCAGCTGCTGCATGGAGACGGGTGCTTGCTGTGTGAGTTCTCTGACATGGGCACCGGTGAGGCTGCATTAATGGGCGTTGGTGAGGTTGCATTTGATGGGCGCTGGTGAGCTGCATTTGATGGGCGCTGGTAGGGCTGCAGTGATACCTTGAAAAGCACTTTGGAAGAAATTAAGCTTATGGACAGAGGTGACCTTCTTAGAGATAAGCCACCTTGTCGTGATAAGGTCTCTTCTGTCCCCTTTATTACCACTTATTTAATACAACACACCAGCATTAAGAACTTGATTAGGAAACACTGGCATATTTTAAATAATGACCCTGTGTTGCGTACAGTTCTACCAGAAAGGCCTCAGGTGATTTATAGGGGTGTGTCCTCCCTTAGAGACAGGATGGCGCCTAATGTCATGAACCTCCTACCATTAGAAGAGGGTTCTTTGAGAATGATAAGAAAGAAAAAGAGAGCGCACCGGCCTAGTGCATTATCCTTGAGAAAATTATTAAAAACAAGATTAAAATCTACTCACATAGGTAGAAAGAAATTATCGCACTGTATGCAATCACAAGGTGATTAATCCGCTGGTAGCAGTTTCCAGGTCCTAGGAGGAGGACGTACGAACCGCTGCTGGCTAACGCGTTTCGAAGGTGTCCCTTCTTCAGGGCCTTAGCTGTGCTAATCTTACTACTATTTATACATGTGTCTGACTGGAATTCTCATCTTGGATTGGTACTGGAGCTCCTCCCTTAATTGGTGGGAGGTTCCAAGAGGGGGGTGGGCCTCTGCCACATTGTTATAGGATATTACTTTGGTAGGTATAGGTTTAAATTCATAATATATTATTTTGTATTATCCAATTCATTTGACTCTGTCTCCTCCCACATGCGCATGCACACTGGGAGTGCATGTATCAAGCAGTAAGCTGACCTGGGTCTATTACTACACATCATACATTCGGTGGTCTTGGGTAGAACAGTAAGAGGTTATAGAATATCTTAGGAGGCATATGCTGTGTGATACTAGTTAGAAAAAGGAACGCCATAACTCTCACCCTCTCTGGGAGCGCCTCTGTGATGACTGTGGCTGCTCCGGTTTCCATCGCCGACAGCTAGCATCTCATCATCTGTCCCGATGCGCTGTCTCAGCGAGTGGAATGCACGGCGTGCCATCACTTCCTGGTTGCGATCCACTGAGCTGAAGTGTAGTGATGACGTCATTTCCCGTGCACCCACTGACGCACGGGATTGACGTCTATTGATAAACAATAGCCGCCATGTTATCGAGGAAAAAGATAGAGGGCAAAGTTAGACACAACCGTCAGGGCGATGTATTAGAGGATTAATATAAGGAGCACTTAGCTCACAGTAGAGCCTCTGAGGGGGCAAAAACAGGATGATATCCGTATATAGTATTAATAAAAGCATGCTTAATAATAAAAAAGGGGGAAAGTGGGAGGAGAGGAGAGAGCATAGGCAAACTAGTATATGAATTGGTGTAAAAAATGATATGTATACATAGCAGGAGCATGTAAACATAGGTATGTGCAATCATGTGCCATTTGTTAATGTGGTTTATAGAGGTTGATTATCCTATATCACAGGAACTGTGACCTGTGTTTTTTTGGGTCTAGGTATATAAGCACATATATCCATATATAAGCACACATATCCATTCAAACATTGATGATTGTTAATTTGTTCAGTTACATGTCCATATCTATAAACATGCGCTTGTTTCCACATCTTACCACTGGGATTTTTGCCCATTCCTCCTTGCACAACTGCTCCAGCCACTTCAAGTTGGATGGTTTGCGCTTGTGAACAGCAATCTTTAAGTCTGACCACAGATTTTCTATTGGATTGAGGTCTGGGCTTTGACTAGGCCATTCCAACACATTTACATGTTTCCCCTTAAACCACTCAAGTGTTGCTTTAGCAGTGTATTTGGGGTCATTGTCCTGCTGGAAGGTGAACCTCCGTCCTAGCCTTAAATTACACACAGAGTGGTACAGGTTTTGCTCAAGAATATCCTTGTATTTAGCACCATACATCTTTCCCTGAACTCTGACCAGTTTCCCAGTCCCGACTGCTGAAAAACATCCCCATAGCATGATGCCGCCACCACCATGTTTTACTGTGGGGATGGTGTTCTTTGGGTGATGTGATGTGTCGGGTTTGTGCCAGACAGAGTTTTCTTTGATGGCCAAAAAGTTCAGTTTTAGTCTCATCAGACCAGAGCACCTTCCTCCATACATTTTGGGAGTCTCATTTTGTTTTTTGCTGAAAGTAATGGCTTTCTTCTGGCCACTCTGCCATAAAGCCCAACTCTATGGAGCGTACGGCTTATTGTCGTCTTATGTACAGATACTCCAGTCTCTGCTGTGAAACTTTGCAGCTCCTCTGGGGTTACCTTAGGTGCTACCTCTCTAATTAATGTCCTCCTTGCCCGGTCCGTGAGTCTTGGTGTGCGGCCCTCTCTTGGTAGGTTTGCTGTTGTGCCATGTTCTTTCCATTTGTTTGTTTATGATAGATTTGATGGTGCTTCTAGGGATCATCAAAGATTTGGATATTTTTTTTATAACCTAACCCTGACTTGTACTTCTCAACAACATTGTCCGTTACTTGTTTGGAGAGTTCCTTGGTCTTCATGGCAGTGTTTGGTTAGTGGTGCCTCTTGCTTAGGTGTTGCAGCCTCTGGGGCCTTTCAAAAAGATGTGTATATGTAATGACAGATCATGTGACACTTAGATTGCACACAGGTGGACATCATTTCACTAATTATGTGACTTCTGAAGGTAATTGGTTGCACCAGAGGTTTTTATGGGCTTCATAACAAAGGGGGTGAATACATACACACATGCCAATTATCATTTTTTTTATTTCTGAAAATTGTTTTATGTATATATTTGTCTAATTTTACTTCACCAACTTAGATTATTGTGTTCTGATCCATCACATATAATTCAAATAACAAAACATTGAACTAAAGGCTGTAATGTAGCAAAATGGGTAAAAAGCAAAGGGGGTGAATACTTTTGCAAGGCACTGTACCTATAGACATAAAAATAAATATATATATTTTTATGAAACAATCTTCTGTATATTGTAATAATAACCAATCTGGAAAATGGCAATTTTCTGGCTATTTCTTATTAGAGATTCTAATTTGCTGCATTTCTGTTTAATGTTTATGTTGTTAAAATTAAGGAGAAAACATAAGGTTTTTCTTTCTTTTTTTATTTCTTTTAAGAAATAAACACGCTGGTGTGTTACCAGTGATGCTTATTCTATAATCTAACTTTACAGTTATAACTGCATTACTGTAGATATCTTTCATGTGTGGAAGCATCATAGATCATTCAAACGTGCCACAAATTTGCTATGACAACCTTATATTTTATCCTTTACAGGAACACCACAATTGATTTGAGAATAACTGGCATTTGCTGCCCCACATCATGGACAGTTCCACAGCAGATACATGGAAAAAGAAGTAACAAAGATAGGCCGAATTTTCAACTTCATACAGGTATTAAAACAGGGCTTCTAGAAAATGAGAAAAAAATAAGAAATATTTTTGAGCTAAACTAAACCTCTTGAAGCTTTTTTTTGCTATGGAGCCAGTGAACCTGTCATCAGCTTTTAATGGGCTGTACAAAGAAATGTGTAGAACATGCCCTTTATATAGAGGATATAAGAAGTTGATCTCTTAGCAATGTCCTGGGTTTGCCACATTTTATGCAAAAATGAAAAAAAAAAAAGCTTCAGCTGGAGTTGGGTTTAAAGCAAAACTTTACCCAAAACAACTTGATAAAAATGGTGGGTGAAGTGACAGTGCTTTCTAGTGCTGCAGCCTTCAGCAAAGTCCTTTAACACTTTCCAGAGAGTGGAAAGCCTGCACCCTCTGAGGTGTGGTTCCTTCTCTGATCATTAACAGGACACAGCAATGATATAGGGGCTAGTGGGGCCATAGCAGCAGGGGTGATAGAATTTGACACTTCCAAAATTGTCAAATGTTGAAGACTTGCATGTTGTTTATATTATTTTAACATGGTTTCTGAAAGATCCATGTATGTTTTTTGTAAACAATTGAGAAAAATGCAAAGAAAAAGTTGAAGACTTTGTCAGAGACTGCAGTTCGAAGACTTTGTCAGAGACTGCAGCTCTGGAAGACAGAGAAGGTCTGACTTGCCACCCCTGTAGAGGTAAGTATTCAAAGTAAAAGTATTCAAAGTTGCTTTAACCCGTGACCTGGCTCTTAAAACGTAACCTTTCCACTAATCCTAACACTAACTAAAGCATGTTATTCAGCAGTGACTATGCTAATAGCAACTCACTCTCTGATAAAATCGGGTTCCACTGTAGTCTAATTGGGCACAGCAGACATAAGGCTAAGAACTATGCCCTGAACAAAATAGCAGCAATAATGCCTGGTTATCCTGTGACAGGTAGTGAAGGAACATTGGTTTGGCTGCAAGGACCAATAAGTTCTTTTGGCAAATTGGTGGAGAACTTGATTCAAACTAATAGAACATTGTTAAACAACTTGAAAGGTTGCACAGATGATCAGTGTAATATCTTTTTATCTGGGGTTCCTCTTAGGGGTTGGGCATGTATTTAATGGATAGGTTAAGGGCAGCCCCAGGCATGTTATTTAAATTAATTTAGCATTTTAAATGTTTTACTTTTAAGCATTAAAATCAGTGCCCCCCATGCCTTTGTTTATCAATCCCTTGCCTAGAAAATGGCCATTATTCATTTCTAGGATTCTGCTTCAGTTGACTTCAGTGGGGTTTGGGTTTGGTATCAAGGATTTCGTACAGTTCGACAAATCTACCCCGGACCGAACCCAGGAATTTGGGTTGGCTCACTACTACTTTTAAAATGAGCTCCCAACACATAACCCCTAAAATGAGTTATAATTCTTCATCTGAAGATAAAACACCAGTTTGGTTGAGTGTAAAGAATTATGTTATATTGTAACAAACTGAAGGGGGTTCACTATGTACATACAGAGACAGGTAGAAAGTACATTTAACACAACTCTCCAGACAGAAAAGCTAACATGTGGTTGTAGTTAAGTAATAATCACAGCAGTTACATAGATCTATACTTGGTGAACTGCAAATTAGTAGACATGTGCAATCCGTTACGTAACAAATCGAAATTCGGCCAAATTTTGCATCTTTCGGACATTCGGATGCATCCGAATGTCTGAATAAAAAAATAACGAATTTCAACTAATACGAAAGAAATTATAGCGAATGTAACAAATGAATTCGACATGATTTGGTAATTCGTTAAAGATCTAATGAAACAAAAGGTCAACTCAAAGTAAATCTTACAGTCCAATCAGCTGATTAATTTTGTGCTGGAGGTTGGATTACTGGCAAAGTGCATTCCTGAGAACTGAGTGAGAAGGGTGTTGTATTGTATTTGAGCAGAGGAGAAGAGATATTGTCATTGTGTGTGTTAATAGATTCAATAAACAAACAACTTTCCAACTACGAATCATTATCACGAATATATATACATACATAAATATCGAAGTTCAACTAATACGACAAAAACTATAGTGGATATAGCGAATGAATTCGATATGATTCGAGATTTAGTATAACGAATATCAACACTCTACAGAAATAACGAATTGTCCAAAAACAAATTAACGTAACATAACGAATATAACAGAACGAAATTATGTATTTTACGAATGGCAACAAACCGAAACTAAACAAAATTTTCCGTTTCCGTGCACAAGGCTATAAATTAGTATTAGTATTATTAGTAATACTATAAATTAGTATTAGTAAAGTTTCCGTGCACAAGTCTATAAATTAGTATTAGGCAATAGTGAAAACCACATCAATAGAAATGGTAAACAGTATTGGCATAACTTTCCTGCTACCAGTATACTATACAATACTACTAGAATGCACTCTAGGGGTGACTAGACCATAACCCAGATCTACTGCAACACTACCCCTTTTGCTATAGGCTTGTAGAGCAGCTTATATAAAAAGACAGTCCTATACCCCGTATCTTCAGCTAGCTAATGTTGAGGCCCAGTCTTTACGATCTTGCAAATTAATACAGTGGTGTAGGCTGCTGGTTAAGTGTCTAACACAAGATACTCAGTCTATGATAGCAGCAAGTCTCAGTCTATGATAGCAGGTTATGGATGCAAGGCTCTCTCACCTCTGCATTGTCCCAGTGCGACTCTAGTCCTCAGTTCACCAGACTACAATGCTCTAGTGTCTGTGCAGCAAGTGACTGTATCCCACAATAAATCAGTCCTCAGTGCATAGGGCCTTGATCTCCACTAAAGCTGCTGGGCATACACCCAGACAGAGATGTGCTCACTTCTGGTCCCTGTAAAAAAGAAAAAAAGTGCCATTCCATTTAGCAATCTGGGAAAGCAGCCTCTGTCTCTCCTCTGGACAATGTAGTCTAATGGTCAATAGGGACCCACTGCATGGCTCCCCTCCTGAACTTCAACTCCCAGATTCCAATGCAGCCAGCATAGATGTCTATAGGGCTCCACCTGATGGTGGGAGTTAGGCAGTATACCCAGCATGTCAGTTAATTTATAGTTTAAAGAGCAGCGGCAGACAGTGTCACAACTCACTCCTTATAGCCAAGCATTTGGCTACACACTCCCCCCTGCTAGAAACCTTTGGTCCTCAAAAAAGGGACAGAGTTCAATAAATGCATAATGTCCATAGCATTAAGTCAACCTATATACAGTATACAGTATATTTGAAAGCAACTTAAATCAACATTTGCATGCTGTTAGAAATTGTAAACTCCTCAGCTCTATACGATACTTCAAGAAAAGTGGTTTATTTTTACATAGTAAAGATAACAAAACTTACATAAGCATATGGTAAAATGTGGTACTGGCTTCAGAAGGAGAAAGACGACAGGTGGTATGTCCTTTCAGAGTGCAGAGTTTCCTCTCTCTTCTCTGAGCAGTATTCAATTATGGTGCTTTATTATACAGTTTGTAAAGATGAGCTAAGCCTTTTTACATTTCTCCAAGAAAGGTAGTACTTATGAACATAAATGTAAAACACCCACTCTTGCCTATATGGTTTGAGTCTATAGTAAGTAACATAACTCCACCCAACGTACTGACCTGTACTTTAAAATAGATATACATACACAGCAAAATGACTTCTGTCCTTCAGAATTATATGACATTTACATATATTTCAGAGTCTTTTATCATTTAAAATTATTATAAACTCTAAAACTCTAACACATGTGGCCAGGTAAATCCCATTAATGAATGCATTTGACAGGGGAACCATTATTTGCTAGAACAGGTTGCCCACAAGTCTTTGATATTGGAATGGCCCTCTTAGATGTGTCAGGGGATGGGTTTAAGTCACCTCTCACTGAATTTGTAGCAGGAAGAGTAGGTGTTTCATGAATTCATTGAGCAGTGAAGATAAGTTATTTGGAAAGTTCACCTAGTGTGTCCTAAGTTAGTCTTCTGGGGGGGGCAGAATTGTTTGTTTTGCTCTTTGCTCCTTTGGCTCTGATTATCCTTTTCAAACTGGTTCTTCTTTTGGTTCTATGGATGGTTGATAAGCCTCAGTGTCCTCTGCATCAGGGACAGTGGAGGGTGTTCTTGACTTTCTGGTAAATTGACTTTGGGGTATAAATTCTGAAGCCTCAGGCCTGAGGGTTCCAGTATTGGTTTTGCCAGAAGGGGTGGCAGTCTCTGACAGTGTAGATGGACAACCAGTCCATGTAGACATCTTTCTCCTCACTTCTCTCCCCTTCATCTGCCTCTGATATCTGGGAACCTGATTGGTGAGGCACACAAACCATTTTGGCTAATGGTAGAAGGTGATTGCGATGCCAAGTTTTTAATATACCAGGTTCGTTCAGAAGAGAGAACGGGTCTAACGGCAATCTGGGCAGCTGTTGACAGATGACATAGGGCTGGGACTTCCACTGATCAGCTACCTTATGCTTCCTGGGGACATCCAGATTCCTCAGCAGTACTCTGTCACCTGGTTGCAGGTCCTGCACCTTTACTTTTTATATCAGTTTATTTGATTTCACTGCCCTTGCAGTGTATGCCCTTTTTAGTTTCCCCCTCAAACAGTCTACATACCCTCCATGGGAAGTCATTGAAGTTTGGTCTGACGATGTGCTGAATGTTTTGCTAACTGGCAGTGGGGCCTCTCTCCCAAACATGAGCATATAGAGGGAGTATCCTGAGGCATTATTCTCTGTGCTGTTATAGGAATGAATGACTGCTGAAATGTGCCAGCTCAAGTGCTGTTTCTTCTCTTCAAGGAGCGTCCTGAGCATATCTAATAGAGTGCAATTGCATCATTCAACAGTCTCTTAATGAATTTGCTTTAAAAGTCTCTCCCTTGGTTGGAAAGGAACGCATTAAGGCAGGCCATAATGGATGAAGAATTTCTCTACCAGAACTTTGGCCACAGATGCTTGCTGATCTTTAGTTGGAAACACCTGGGCATACTGGGTGAAGTGATCGATTACCACCAGGACATTCCCTTGTGCACTCGAGTCAGGCTGCAGGCACAGAAAGCCAATGCACACCAACTTCATCAGTCCTTGACTTTGAAAATGGCCCTTTGAGGCAGCTAGACTGGGTAAAGTCATCCTCTGTATACATCATATGCAAGAGTCGAGACTATATCTCTCGATTTCAGCCTGCATACAGAGCCAATAGAAATCTCTCACCAGTTTAAAAGTTCGTTCAGTCTCTAAGTGACTATGATTATCATGCAAAGCAGCCAATGCAGTCTCTCTATGCTTCCCTGGCAGAAACAGTTGCCATTTATCTTCAGGATCATCTGAGAGGCCTTCTTTTGGAGAGTTTTTCAGCAGCAAATCTAGGTATTGACCCTTTAGAGCCTTAATTGTCAAAAACAGAGTGGGTCTTCCATCTGCTCCTTTTTGTAAGTCTTTCTTTGAAATATAGGGCAGGCCTTCATCCATTACTTGTTAAAGGTCATAGTAGTACTTGGGGACACCTGAAACTGAGACTCCAATGGCTCCAGTCTGTCACAACTTTGACAAGGCTTGTATACCTTCTATTGTGAGTTGTGCTCACTCTTCCAGAGGAGTCTCTGGGTTGTAAGACCTTCTAGACTTCAGCATCTATGTTTCCAACTGCCTGGGCGAAACTTCAAGCTGAGATGAAACCCCTGGTAGTACAGCCAATCACCTGTGCTAGGTGGCATCTAACTTGGCTGTGGTTATTATATATAGTTTCATATGTGAGCAGGTTGTCAGTTTTGACCACAGGTTATGCACCATACAATTAATCATCAATTTGTTTACCACTGCCCTCTTTAAGGCGCAGAACTCCAACTTATGCGTAGGGTAGTTCTCAGCAGATGCGAGGGTTCTGCTCACATACACAACAGATCGCAAGAGTCCATCATGCTCTTGATATAACACCCTGCCTAATCTATCTCAACTGGAATTGATATGTAGTGCATATTGTTTGGTTGGAATGGCGTAGGCTAGTACAGGGGCATTAGTTAGGCTTCTCTTCTACTGGTCTTGAATTGATTCTTAAGGCTTTATGGGTCCTTTAACCTGCTTGACGAACTTTGGTGTGTCTGAATCACCTTCCTCACCTTCACTCTTCAGTAGCTCAGTGAAATGGTGGGCTATTTTGGCAAATCTTTCCACAAACCCCTGGTAATAGCAGCAGAACTCCATAAATTACCTCAGTTCTGTCACATTATTTGATCTGGGACAGGAGGTAATGGCTTCCAACTTTTTGGGGTCAGTGGCCACTCCCTCAGCAAAGTGTCCAAAGTAAGTGACAGGGGGCTGGTAGAACTGCCATTTCTCTAAAGACAGCTTCAACCCCTCATCATGGAGTCTTTGTAGTACTTTCTCTAGATGCACTTCAGGAGTTCTGCTGAAACCAATGATGTCATCTAGGTACACCAACATTTCACATAGATTCACGTCTCTCACTGAACGTGCCATCGGACGTTGAAAAGTTGCTGGATCTCCCAATAAACCTTGAGGCAATCTGTCAAACTTATAGGATCCCAGTGGGCATATAAAAGCAGTCATTTCTCTGTGTTCAGGATGCATGGGAATTTAGTAGTACCCAATCTTCAAGTCTAGTACACTGAACATCTTCACCCCAGACAGACATTGAAGAGCATCTTCTGTTCGTGGGGTACTATACTGATTGGGAATGGTTCTCCAATTAAGTGTTTGGTCGTTGAAATACATTTTAAGGAAGGCATTCTTCTTCCTCATCACCACTATGGGAAAGGCATAGGGACTTTGTGATTGATGATGCCTGCTCACCTCAACCTGCCAATTGTTCTCAGAGGTCTTACAGGTCACCAAACAGAATCCACCAGGCTCCTTCTCTGGAGGGCTTGTCTTTTTGGAGGCAAATTCTTTGTTGGGCCCTTTTTTCAAACCCCACATCAAAGCTGTTTTTGGAAAACATCTCTCACCATCTCAAGAATTGGACTTTGGTTCGTTCTTTACATTCAGGTGAACATAGGATATTCTTTGGGTAGAACCTTTCCACTGGGATTTCATCCACTGCTCCCTCTGCCAGATCAGAGACTAGTGAAACTGTAGTGAGTGAAATTTACATGTTTCATAAACATATGGGCTTACAACTTCACTGAAGAGTTGGTAGTGTTGCAAACAGGGAAAATTGACAGGGAAAATTGTTGGGCCAGTAATGTTGAGCAAGGAGTAGTGCCACATCCAATATTGAAAAGGAAAAAGAAAAATCCCCTATGTGGTGGACTTAGGCACGATAGTTTCTCAATGGATTTTAGTAGAGTGTTTTTATAGTTTAAAAAAATATTTATTTAGGAAATATTTAGGAATTTATTTAGGAAATATATAGAAAAAATATATAGAAAAACAAGGCATGTTTAAACATGTCTAAAACTTTTACACCATCATATGCATTATTATACAATACAGTTTATGACTTCTTGCACCCGACGCATTTCAGAGTACTAAGTTGTCTCCTTCTTCAGGGGTATTAGCAAGAAGAAACTATATTTAAATGTTATAATGGTATAGTCAACATTCCAGTGGTTGTATCTTTAAAAACATACGAGGGTACAGATGCCTTCAAGTTCTCATTCAGGAGACCCCGAGTGATGTAAATATATGCAGATGTCAGACCCAGGAGGGAGCCGCCGTAAACCCAAACACCCCCTCCTCCACCAGGGGAGGGGTGACCAAACAAGGGGCAGGGGGAGCCTGAAGACCCACTGGGGTTGGGAAAAAAGAAGCCCTGTTGATAGTGAGGTTATTTCCACACAGTAAAAATGGGTAGGGTAACATAGGACTACAGCTTTAAAACAAATGTTTGTTAATGACCGCTCGTCTCGACATCCAGCAACCAAATGAGGGGGATGTTCCCCCTTGAAATTTTCCACATTTTGTCATGTTACAACTAAAAATGTAAATGTTATTTATTGGGATTTTATGTGATAAAACAACACAAAGTGGCCCATAATTGTGAAATGGAAGGAAAATGATAAATGGTTTTCAACATTTTATACAAATAAATATCTGAAAGTGTGGCGTGCATTTGTATTCAGCCCCCTTTACTCTGATATCCCTAACTAAAAACTAGTGGAACCAATTGCCTTCAGAAGTCTCCTGATTAGTAAATTAGAATCCACCTGTGTGTAATTTAATCTGAGCATAAATAAAGCTGTTCAGTGAAGCCATCATAGGTTTGTTAGAGAACCTTAGTGAAAAAACAGCCTCATAAGGGCCAAGGAACACACCAGACAGGTCAGGGATAAAGTTGTGGAGAAGTTTAAAGCAGGGTTAGGTTATAAAAAAATATCCCAAGCTTTGAACATCTCACGGAGCACTGTTCAATCCATCATCTGAAAATGGAAAGAGTATGGCACAACTGCAAACCTACCAAGACACTTAAACCAGGGGTAGGCAACCTTAACCCCTTCAGATCCATGCTATAGCTGAATGACGGCTACAGAGCGGATCTACCTTGCCGGGAGGCCATCACTAGAGCTGTGATCACCGAGTCATTGAGATTCGGGTGATCACAGATCAAAGTAAGGGGCCGATCCCGGCCCCTTACCACGTGACCAGCTGGTAGCTTACCACGTGATCAGCTGATCATGTGATGTAAACAGAAGAAGATCTGTGATCTTTTTTTTTTCCTCACGCTGACAGCGAGAGGAGAAAAAAAAGCCGATCACTGGCTTCTATGCAAAGGACATCTGTCCCGAAGAGGAAGAGGTGAAGTCGCCTCATCTGTGCCCACCAGTGCCACCTGCCAGTGCCCACAGTGCCATTAATCAGTGCATAAGTGCCAGCAATCAGTGCCACCTGTCAATGCCCAGTGGTGCCAATCAGTGCCGCCTAGCAGTGCTGCCTATCAGTGTCAGCTACCAGTGCCGATCAATGCCCATCACTGCCATCCATCAGTGCCAGCCATCAGTGCCAGCTATCAGTGCCAGCTATTAGTGCCAGCTATCAGTGCCAGCAATTAGTGCCCTTCAGTGCCACCCATCAATGCCACCCATCAGTGCCACCTCATTATTGCCCATCAGTGCCGCCTATTGGTGCCCATCAGTGCAGCCTCATCAGCGTACATCAATGAAGGAGAAAAATTACCTGTTTGCAAAATGTATTAACAAAATATAAAACGGTTTTGTATTTTTTTTTTTCATTCAGTATTTTTAAATTTTTTTTAACAAAAAATGAAAAACCCAGAGGAGATCAAATAGCACCAAAAGAAAGCTCTATTTGTGGGGAAAAATAATAAAAATTTCATTTGGGTACAGTGTTGTATAACCACGCAATTGTCGTTCAAAGAGTGACAGCACTAAAAGCTGAGGTGGAGGTTCACCTTCCAGCAGAACGCCACTAAACATACAGCCAGAGCTACAATGGAATGGTTTAGATCAAAGCATATTCATGTGTTAGAATGGCCCAGTCAAAGTCCAGACCTAAATCCAATTGAGAATCTGTGGCAAGACTTGAAAATTGCTGTTCACAGACACTCTCCATCCAATATGACAGAGCTTGAGCTATTTTGCAAAGAAGAATGGGCAAAAATGTCACTCTCCAAATGTGCAAAGCTGGTAGAGACATACCCAAAAAGACTTGCAGCTGTAATTGCAGCGAAAGGTGGTACTACAAAGTATTTCCTCAGGGGGGCTGAATACAAATGCACACCACCATTTATCATTTTCCTTCCACTTCACAATTATGGGCCACTTTGTGTTGGTCTATCACATAAAATCCCAATAAAATACATTTACATTTTTGGTTGTAACGTGACAAAATGTGGAAAATTTCAAGGGGAATTAATACTTTTTCAAGGCACTGTATATCTATTCTGTAAACCATATACCTGTATATCAAAATGCAAAGTGCAAAAAGTGCAAATACAAATTAAATCAGTTATTACAATCAAAAATACATAAAAGTGATATGTGCAATGTACAAATAAGCAAATATATATAATTTTTGTGCAAAAAATTCATATATCCATGATTTATAACTATTTCAATTCATGTGCAATATTCTTGCAAATTAATAACATTACTATAAAAATTCATGCAAAAAAAAAACCCGTCAAAACACAAAATCTTATGTGAATTCTTCAGGAATTCTTCTGATGTTCACCAAAATAAAGGGCTCTCCACCACCGTAAGTACTAAATAAACTTACCGGAGCCCGATGCTGGTAAAAGTATAATCCAGCAGTTAGCGCATAACACTCTGGGAGTAACGATTTAATGCTTCACAATTCTCACTTCAAAGACCACTCAAGAGGAAAATTCCATATACACTACTCTGTAACAGAGCCCGATGCTGGTAAAATTATAAACCAGCAGTTAGCGCATAACACCCTGAGAGTAATGATCTGCAGCTTCAAAACGCTCCAGAATACAGTCCTCTGTTCTTTGTATTGACTCTATGAATGACCTTATCCACCTGACACACCAGGTTAAGCAGATAGCAGCTGCTATACCCCAGCAAGCATAAGGATATGTACTTAACACACTACTACTTCTAAAGTGAGCCCCCAACACATAACCCTTAAAATAATATAAGATAAACACCAGTTTAGTTAGGCATAAAGAAGGATGTTATATTGTAACAAGTTGAAGAGGGTGTCATTGTGTACATACAGAGACAGGTAGAATGTACATCTAACATAACTCTCCAGTCAGAAGAGCTATCACGTGGTAGTAGTTAAAAGTATTGATCACAGCAGTTAGATATATCTATACCAGCTGCAAATCAGTATTAAGCAAAGGTACAAACCACATAAACAGTAATGGTAAACAGCATTGGCATAAATGTCCTGCTAACAGTATACTATACTACTAGGTTGCACTCTAGGGGTGACTAGACTATAATCCAGATCTACTGCAACAGTACCCCTTTTGATATAGGCAATGACTGGAGTCTTTGTAGAGCAGCTTATTTAAAGGGACAGTCCTATACCCTGTGTATTCAACAAGTGAACATTAGGTCTCAGTCTTTATAATGGTGCACATAAATAAAGTCCCAGTGGTATCTGCATGCAGTGGTATAGGCCTACTGGTTAAGTGGCTAATCCCTAGATGCTCAGTCTGGTAGCCTCCCTGACGGTATTCCCGAGTGTGGCTCGGGGTTAAATTTCAGCACCATTAGCGGTAACCCCGAGCCACACTCGGGATTACATCTCAGGATCCTGGTGCTGGTTACTTACCTTGTCCCCAGGATCCTGCGATGCCCCCCGTGCTGTCTGCGGGCTCCGTCCTCTGCCCGAAGCCTCTCTGTGCCAGGCTCCGTTCCCTGCGAGCATTGCGACACACGGGGGGCAGAGCCTGGCGGCAAATTCAAAAAAATGACAAAATCATAACACATACAGTACTGTAATCTTACAGATTACAGTACTGTATGAAATCATTTCACTTCCCTTTTGTCCCCAGTGCTTTGGCCCATGCCCTGCATGCAGGTTTATATTATATATACTGTTCTTTCTATGGAAACTTGAGATTGTCCATAGCAACCAAAAAGTGTCCCTTTACGTCAAAAGTGGCTTTAGACAAGCTAAAAAACAGCGATAATAAATTAGAACACTTACAGAATTGAGCGATAGTGAATCGTGGGGAAATTTATTTTATTATTATTATATTATTGTTTTTTTTAATTATTTATATTTATTTATTATATTATAATTTATGATTTTGTGTTTCTTTTTTTTTTTTTTTTTATCCACTTCAGCGAAAGTTTTCCGAGAGACATTATTTCAACTTTATGTGTCAAACTTTATCTCTTCTCCTTTTTCACATCATTGTGGATTGTTTCCGTCACATCTTTATTATTTTTCCCTTCTAGGATATTCTTAAATAATTTTAAAAACCGACGACAAAACGCCTTCTATGATTATAAACCCTATTATTATCTTAGTCTCTCTCAGTCCCTCTTATTTCCCCCCGCCCCCCCTCCCCCTCCCCCTCCCCCTCGCCCCCCCCTCCCCCTCCCCTGTGTCTGGTCCGTTCCTTTATGTTGTTTATTTATCCACTTGGCTCTGCACCTATTCTTTCTTTTATCCTATCTAAATAAATATCCAAGACTTTGTAGTTTTTCCAACTTTCCCATCTACTATTATCCCCTTTCTCTCCTCCTTCCATTTTGTAGTGATAATCTATTTCCTTTAGCCAGTTTCTAATGTCTGGTTTTCCACTTTTTAGCCAATTCTTGGGAGTTAAGGCCTTGGCCGCATTCAGGAGGTTAGGTATTATTGATTTTCTATATTGTTTCTTAGGTTTATTGTAGATATGGAAGAGGCAAGTCCAAATATTTTGTTCTATTTCTTCTCCAGTTATTTCTTTTATGTTATTTAACACTTCCTTCCAGTACTCCATTATTATTGGGCATTCCCACCATATGTGTGTGATCGTTGCTATTTGGCCACATTTTATCCAACACAAGGAGGTTCTATCTTGATGGAATCTGTGTATTCTTACTGGGGTCATATACCATCTTGATACTAGTTTATAATTCATTTCTATGGTCTTCATGTCCCAAGCCTTATTATATCCCATTTCTATCATTTTTTCCACTTTTTGGTTATCTATTTTTAAATTCATTTCTTTTTCCCATTGATTTATATATTCTGGTCTTTCTTGTGCTTCCAAATCTGTCAGTATACTATAAATTTTTGATGTTCCGTTTTTTAATGGTGTTTCATTGCTACATAGCTTTTCCAGTGCAGTTAATTTTGTTTCATCTCTCAGTGGGTGATTTTGTGTTTCAAACGTAATCATACATGGGATATCTACTAGACTCTTGGTGGACAGATATAAGTGTGTTATTGCTAAGAATTACAGACCTACAAAATAAAACGCCAAATTTCTATGCAAAATAATTGTACCGCCAGGGAGGTTAAAGCAGCAAGCAGGTTATGGCCACTAGGCCCTTTTACCAATCCAGTGATACAGCCTCAAAAGTTGCGCTGAACAGGTGTCCTCTGTATTCTCCCAGTGCAACTCCCCAGTGCAGTCCTTAGTTCACCAGACTACAATACTCTAGTGCCTATGCAGCAAGAGACTGTAACCCTCAGTGCATAGGGCCTCAATCTCTGCTCAAGCAGGTATGTGTGAGCACACCCAGACAGGGAGGAAATGTGCTTGCTCTTGTTCCCCACAGCAAAAAATAAAAAGAGCCAGTCCATTCAGCACATGTTAAAGAACAGTGAATATACTTACCTTTATAGTGTTTTATGTGTTGAAAAGCTGCCACTTAGTTGTTCCATGGCTGCTACAAGCATTTGACCTTTCAGGTGGGATGAATACCTGCTACCCTGGCTGGCAAAGGCAAGATTGCAGAGAAGCAGCGATTTTTCAAGACACAAACTCCCGTAATGTTATAGGCATTGTCTTATTTTATAGGCTGCCATGATGTGGTTTAAGTAACCCTGTGTTGACATGGTTATTTAATGTCAATAACGTTAACACATTTTTTTCCAGGTAGGAAGGGAAGAAGACACAGCTTTAATGTGAAAAGGCTGCTGAATGTAGGGTTACTGCTTGAAGTTGCAAGTTACCTTGAGATGTTGAGAATGAGTAGGGTGCAGATGTGCTGGGAGTGAAGATGGCTGAAAAGTTAGAGGGGTTTTTAAACTATGCGACGGAGGTAGGGTCCAGAGGTAGAGATAGTCAGCGTGGAACATAATCCAGAGGGTAGTATTGGGGGCACTAGTGGTAGGTTGACTAAAGCACAATAGCTCGAGGTAAGTATAGTAACAAGTCCTATTTGCAATCTCGGAAAACACCGGATAGGAGGACAGTATGCGATCGGTCTAAACTACGCGGCATGTTCACCAATGCCAGGAGCCTGGCGGACAAGATGGGTGAACTAGAGATACTGTTGTACGAGGAGAATTTAGATTTTGTTGGAATTTCAGAGACCTGGTTCAACAGCTCTCATTATTGGCTGGCAACCATTCAAGGTTATTCCCCTTATTGCAGGGATAGAGGGGGTAAAAAAGGGGGAGGGGTATGCCTATATATCAGGAATAATGTACAAGTGAATGAGAGGTTAATTGGTTTCTGTCTAAATTGGCCCTAGTATATGAATGTGAGTTAGGGACCTTAGATTTTAAATTCCTTGAGGGTAGGTGCCGATGTGAATATACAATGTATATGTAAAGCACTGCGTAAATTGACGGCGCTATGTAAGTACCTTAAATAATAATAATAATGAGAGAGATGACATCAATAAGGGAGCTAGGGAGGAGGTGGAGTCCTTATGGGTAGAGCTCCAAAGGGATGAAGCTGAGGGTAAAATAATACTGGGAGTATGCTATAGGCCCCCTAACCTGAGGGAGGAGAGGGAGACAGACCTATCACAATTTTGGATTAGCAGCAAGGATGGGAAGTGTTATCATAATGGGGGATTTTAATAAACCAGACATAGACTGGATGGAGGGCACCACGCATTCGCCTAAGGCTCGCCAGTTCCTAAATGTCTTGCAGGACAATGTCATGGGTCAGATGGTAGACACACCAACTAGAGAAAGAAGCATTACTAGATCTACAGACCAACAATACAGACCTGATCACGGATGTGGAAATACGGGGCAATTTAGGAAACAGCGATCACAGGTCAATTGGCTTCAGTATAAATCGCACAAATAGGATACATAAGGGGAATACAAAGACTCTGATTTTCAAAAGAGCCAACTTCCCTAAACTACGAACCTTGCTAGAAGATTTAAATTGGGATAAAATCTTAGGAACAAAGAACACGGAGGAGAGATGGGTTTGCTTTAAGAGCATAATAAATAAGGGCATTAGCCAGTGCATCCCATTGGGAAATACATTTAAAAGAGCAAACAAAAGTCCTGGATGGCTTTATTCAAATGTAAAAATGCATATAAAAGCAAAAGGAGAAGGTGTTCAAAAAATACAAGGCTGAGGGATCACCATCAGCATTCAGACTTTACAAAGAATGCAACAAGAAATGTTAGGGTGCAATTAGGGCAGCTAAGAACACGAAAGACACATAGCGGAGGAGAGCAAAAAAAAAAAATCCCAAGAAATTCTTTAAGTATATAAACAGTAAAAAAGGGAGGGCAGATCATATTGACCCCATAAAGAATGAGGGAGGACAACTCGTTACAAAGGATGGGGAGATGGTGAAGGTATTGAATTTATTCTTCTCCTCAGTCCTCATGAGGGAATCGGGGGGTTTCAGTAACCAAAACTGCAGTGTATATCCTGATGACACATCACAGGATGCACCCTCATGGCTAACAGAGGACAGAATTAGGAATAGACTTGGGAAACTTAACATTAATAAATCACCGCGACCAGATGGCTTGCACCTGAGGGTACTTGGGGAACTCGATCAAGTAATTGCCAGACCATTGTTCCTAATTTTTTCTGACATTCTACTGACTGGAATGGTACCAGCTGATTGGATAAAAGCCAATGTAGCACAAATATTTAAAAAAGGGCCAAAATACATCCCTGGGAATTACAGACCAGTTAGCCTTACATCAATAGTATGCAAGCTCTTGGAGGGGATGATAAGGGACTATTTACAGGATTTTAGTAATGAAAATGGTATCATTAGCAGTAATCAGCATTGATTCATGAAGAATCGTTCTTGCCAAACCAATCTATTAACCTTCTGTGAGGAGGTGAGCTGCCATCTAGTTAAAGGAAGGCCCATAGATGTGGTGTATCTGGATTTTGCAAAAGAATTTGACACAGTTCCCCATAAACGTTTACTGTACAAAGTAAGGTCCATTGGTGTGGACCATAGGGTGAGTACATGGATTGAAAACTGGCTACAAGGGGCGAGTTCAGAGGGTGGTGATAAATGGAGAGTACTGGGAATGGTCAGGGGTGGGAAGTGGGGTACCCCGGGGTTCAGTGCTGGGACCAATGCTATTTAATTTGTTCATAAACGACCTGGAGGATGGGGTAAACAGTTCAATCTCTGTACTTGCGGATGATGCTAAGCAGGGCAATAACTACTCCGCAGGATGTAGAAACCTTGCAAGAAGATCTGAACAAATTAATGGAGTGGGCAACTACATGGAAAATGAGGTTTAATGTAAAATAATGCACTTGGGTGGCAAAAATATGAATGCAATCTACTGACTAGGGGGAGAACCACTGGGGGAATCAAGAATGGAAAAGGACCTGGGGGTCCTTGTAGATAGGCTCAGCAATGGCATGCAATGCCAAGCTGCTGCTAACAAAGCAAGCAGAATATTGGCATGCATTAAAAAGGGGATTAACTCCAGAGATAAAGCGATAATTCTCCCACTCTACAAGACTCTGGTCTGGCCTCACCTGGAGTATGCTCTCCAGTTCTGGGCACCAGTCCTCAGGAAGGATGTACTGGAAATGGAGCTAGTACAGAGTAGGGCAACAAAGCTAATAAAGGTTCTGGAGGATATTAGTTATGTAGGTGCAGTCGCTTTAGATCTGAGGGGAAGATCTAAAATGAGGGGAAGCTCTGCTGATTTTATCATCCAATCATGTACAAACATGCATTTTTTTATTTTCATTGCATGTCCCCCTCAAGATTTAAAATGAGGGGAAGCTCTGCTGATTTTATCATCCAATCATGTACAAACATGCATTTTTTTATTTTCATTGCATGTCCCCCTCAGATCTACAGCGACTTCACATCCAAGTGCACTTCCAAGTGCACTTGCAGTGCAAAGTGGATTTGCCTTTAGTAAATAAACCCCCAGTAACTATGTTCTGGTTTAGAGCAGACATGAGAACATATTCCAATGTTCATATAACTTCAATTATTACTTTTAAAAGAATCAGAATTGGAGACGTTTCTATACAATGGGTGGACAAAATAATGAAAACATAAAAAGGAGTTTAACTTTGAAGTAACTAAATTACAATTACAAGTAGAGATGCATAGGTGAGCAATGTAGCTACCAATTAACATGGTGCTTCTGCTAGAGATGTGTGTCAATTATAAATCTTATATTTGATCCTTCAAAGCAGCATGAGGCACATAATAGAACTTTAAAGAGGCAAAATAATTAGAGTCCAAATTGCAGGTACATCAATAAAAATGTTAATTTATATAATGTACAATATTAAGTGAAAGTGTTGATAATAATGCCATGGCAGACATAGATAATTTGTATCAGCAAAAAGAAACAATAGTTGCAAGTCAAAGCTTACCGAACAGACTGATTTTTACTTGATTAGTTGTTAAATGAAGAAAAAAAATCCAACATCCAAGGTTACTGCGGTACTAAATCAAAACTTGTGACTTTGATTTTATGGCAGAGCTTCCATTTGGAAAGTGCTTGTATGCAAGACCAAAGGCACAAAATATGATGTAAGGGACACAAAACATGTGCTTCTGAGCAATGTAATTATAGCGGAGTTCCACCCAAAAATGGAACTTCCACTGTACTCGTGACTCCCTGACATGCCACATTTGGCATGTCATTTTTTTTGGGGGAGAGCGGGTACCTAGTTTTCACAGGTACCCAGCTCCCACTTCCTCTCCTGGCGCCGGAAAGAAGTTCACCTCTCCCCCCTCCCTCCCTGCAATCTTCTGGGACAAAGTCACAGGTCCCAGAAGATTGCCCGACCATTCATAATGCGCAGCTCGGCTCGCGCCTGGCTGTGAAGCCACAGCCGGATGCCCACACTTGCAATGCCGGCGCCACAAAGAGAAGGGGGAGAGAAGCAAAGCTTCGGGCGGCCGCATCGCTGGACAGGTGAGTGTGTTTATTAAAAGTCAGAAGCTACACTTTTTGTAGCTGCTGACTTTTAAATGGGTGGAACTCCGCTTTAAGTAGTATGAGCTGATGCATTATCTTTTACCCCATTTAATACATCTGAATGAATTTACATTTGGAGAAAAGGATGCCTTCAAGCTTCAACTTTGTTCCCAGCTACTAAACATGCTGGATGATCCATCCAACAAAAGACAGTCAACTCATAGAAGCCAAGAAATATGTTCTTTTTCTGAACAACATAACTCAAATTGTTTAAACACTATGATGTTGACTCATGATTTATGATGAATCCATATTTCAGGACAATGGCCTCATCTAAATTGTTAAAAACAATTTAGAATGGTCTCATGAATCCCAGGATGATGTAAAACTATCACTGATTTGACTGCATTCTCCGTGCCACATATAGGTGCGAGAGTCTAAGGAATGGGCTAATTTTTGCCAGAGACTCCACAAAAAAGTATTTTTCACTGTGTGACATTCCTGGTTTATAGGGCTCGGATTCAGCTATTGGACAATAAGCCTCCAAGCAAAGTGCCAATTTGTGAAAAAAATGTGGCAAGTGTGTATTAAATAAAAAGGCAGAGCTCTGTGTCATTCGAAGCAGTGTGTTAGAATCCAAAGGGTGATTTCTATGTCTACTTTCTCCATCTCTTTCAAAACTGGAAGCTTATCTGCTTGATAAATATCCCATTCTACTCAGAATTTGTATGACAGCATTTCAAGGAGGTATGAAAGTGGTGCAAAAGTTGAGGATGGCCCTGTTTATTGGATCCTTAAAGTGTCTTGCTCAGGAGATTTCCCTTCACTTCATGCCCTGCGAATGCAGAAAGAAAAGAGAAGAGATTTCTCCGAAAGGAACAATCTTAGAGAGCAGTCACAGAAATATGTGTATTTGTCTTCAGTACTTTGCCTCACTGCTTGCTTTGATGATGTCTCCAAATTTTAGCATTTCGCCTCACCTTCTCTCGCTTTCAGTGGTCACTAGAACAAATGGAGCGGTGAATCTCCCCAGTGGAGATGCAGACAGCAATAAAAAACTTGAAGGTCTAATCCTTTCCTACTCTCTCCACAACAACAAAAAAATCCCCTTACATGCACTTTAATACTCTTGTTATATTGTCCAACCCCTGTAGTTTTTCACAGTCAGAATAATAGGCATCTTGGCTGGAGCTTTGATTTTTTTTCTTAACTGTTCAGAGAATAATAGAAAGCATGCATACATTTTGTATATATTATGCGTGTACCATTACTTTAGAATCTGCTGTGTTAAATCTCTCTTTGATATTTGTATTACTTGATGCATGGTAGCAGATAATTAGTTTATAGATTTTTTAGATAATGAGTTTCATGAGGCTCTTTTAAACACTTAGAATTAAGATTGCTAAATGAAGCACTGCAGTAAAATATTTGTTCACCCATTCTGATTATTGTGAGAAGTGACTTTGTTTAAACACTTGGGTTGTTTTCCAGACTGATTAATGGTTTGCTGTATTTGTTGATAAAATTATCTACAGCTCTTAGACCCCCTAAAGATACCCAATTATCACAATGTGGCATTAATTGTGTAATTGAATATTTATTTTCCATGTGAGAATTAAAACGGTTATGATAAATGGAATCACTGCGATTTTTATCTCTAGACAGTTTATGTGTCCCCCCCATCTGTATAAAAGTTTACTAAACCAACGCTTCCTGAATTGTCAGATATGGATAATGCAACTTTCCATAATAACCTCTATTGTAAATTTAATGTGATTTAATGTGTCATGTGTATTACTATTGTCAAATGTTTTACAACTAATACTATAATAAAGTTCAGTAATTGAATAAGGTGGGGCAAATGTTAATTTCAAGTTACAATTTGTACAGGACCTACACCTATATATCTGGATCCACCAATGATGTTGACATGATTTTGACTAAAGGCGACTTCTGCTTGTGGGATGCAAACAAAGTTTATTGAACTGCACTCCATGGACTTTATGGGCAACACAAAAATCTCTTGTAGATAAAAATACAAACTTTACTAATGCACAATTAAAATGATAAAACTTGGTTAAAATACAAAACAATGTAACATCTTGCACACTTATGTTGATTAGGATGGTAGCCCTGAACAAAAATCACAGTATCCTTATTAGAGACAAACAATCATAATACTGTACAATATACATAGTAGGGTATGCCATCACACATTTCCATAAAACTCAACATGTTTTGCGTTGTTCCGCTTCTCCAGCAGCAGAGGGTGCAAAGGTAGAAATGCTACAAACAGCATTGGCTAGAGAGAATATTCTAGTGGGAGTACAAAAAAAGATATCCTCACATAAAAACCACCAAAGCTACTTCATTCATAGAGATCTGTATGCCTCCGCCACTATATCTGGCGTACCCCACCCGAGTCCACCATGTGTCAAAATTGGTTTTAAATAACCCAGGCGACGTGATACCAAACCTTTTTTGGCTGACCCTTATATTGGCATAAGCAGTTGTAAATTGATGTGAGCTTGTTTGGCTAATATATATATATATATATATATATATATATACACACGTATAAATAACCTTTGGAGTGTTGGTTGTATTATACTGTTGATGGCAAGTTGGAGTGGACCAAATAGAGCCTATTAAGGGGGACCTATAAATGATTGGACCCAATAATATTTCTGCCCAATGTCTGATATTATGTGAGGCTTTATGTTCATTCACTACTCTTCTTGTGATGTTCCGCCACTGGGATATCCCATATAGTTGACACTGTTTGTAGCATTTCTATTATGATTGTTTGCCTCTAATAAGGATACTTTGATTTTTGTTTGGGGCTACCATCCTAATTCACACAAGGGGGCAAGATGCTACTTTGTTTAGTATATTAACCAAGTTTTATTATTTTAATTGTGCATCAATAACATTTGTACAGTGGGTACAGAAAAGAATCAACCTCTCCCACCCCCCTCTAAATAGACACATTTTGTTGCTTTGCAGCCTGAAATGAAGGCAGACCATTTTTGTTTTATCCAGCTATATTTACTAGTGCAACTTATAATATCCAAGTGAAAGATATAACACAAACATGTTAGAAAAAAAAAAAAAAACAGAATCACTGAGTTGGAAAAAGGATCACCCCCTTATGTCAGTATTTTGTTGGATCACCTTTTGCTTTAGTCTGTTAGGATATGTCTCTACTAACTTTGCACATCTAGACTTTGCAATATTTTCCCACTCTTCTTTACAGAACTGCTCAAGTTCAGTTCAATTTGATGGTGGCCCTTTGTGGACTGCAGTCTTCAAGTCATTCCACAGATTTTCAGTGGGGTCTGACTAAGCCATGCAAGCACATTTACCTTCAACCACTGTGGTCATTTTTGCTCTGTGCTTTGGTTCATTGTCATCTTGAAAGGTAAACCTTCTTCCCATTGACAACTGTCTGGCAGAGGGCAGCAAATTTTCCTCAAGAATTTGATGGTACTTTGCCCCATCCATTTTTCTTTTATTCTGACAAGAGCTCCAGTCCTTGCTGAAGAGAAACACTCCCGTGCTTTACTGTAGGAATGGTGTTATTTGAATGGTGAGCTGTATTGGATTTCCACCAGACATATCGTTTGGTGTTGAGGCCAAATAGTTACATTTTAGCCTCATCTAACCACCCTAAAAGCACCTTGAAGATTCTGAGGCCACATGCGAAAATGTGTTATGTCAGACAATACTAAAATTGAATTTTTTAGCTTCAACACCAAACGATATGTCTGGCGGAAATCCAATACAGCTCAGATATCCCAACAGACTAAAGGCTATAATTAACCTCCCTGGCGGTATTCCCGAGTGTGGCTTTGGGGTGAATTTTCAGTACCAAAAGCGGTAACCCCGAGCCACACTTGGGATCGCATCGCAAGATCCAGGCAAAGTTACTTACCTTTTCCCCAGGATCCTGCTATGTCTCCCCACTGTGTGTGCGAGCCATGTCTCCGCTCGATCTATCACAGTGCCGAGCTCCGTGCGACGCCTTCTGTATACTAAGTCACATGGTGTAGTGCCAGTGTCCCTGCTCCGGTCACGTGCAGCCAGCGTCGTGTGGAGCGACCCGGAAGCAATTTGTGTGGAGGTTTTGGCTCGCTGGTTGTAGGCTCGGAAGTCTGACAGAGAAGCGGAAGAGCAACCGACCTAAATGTGTGAATGAAGTTGCCTACCAAGAAGAAGTTGTGGCTGTCCTCAAAAAGTCACTTCAAGGAGCAGATATACTTGAGAAAGACTGGAGAATAGGAAAAGTGGTATCTAATCGGTTTATTAAGAGATTGTGGCTGGGTCATAAGTCAAATAGCGGAATTGATCTCTTGCTAAGAGATCTGGGCAGCTGGTAAGAGGCTGTGATTTCCCAGGTGGAAGGACTTTCCTATTTCACATCACTATTTTCTATGGTGTTTTTCAAGTTTGATGTCACTATTTTATATGAAGGAGAGACTTTCTTATATTATGACCAGTGATTGATCAACAGCATACCATCTCACTTCTCTTTGAAAATAACTCCCACATGTACCTATAATACTTCAAGATGTGATTTCTTTTTATGATGCGACTATTTGCACCATTGTAGAGAGAGAATACTGTGATTTTATTTAGATAATTGTATTCTTTTATTTTAGTTATGTAGCACCAATTGTGAAATTACATCTTAGATTTGATCTCATATAGAGCAGTTTCTTCGTTTAACATTTTGCTAATTATGCGTATCTCACATTTTAAACTGCAGCAAGACCCCAGTACTTATATCTTCTAGAACAGACGGGTGATTATAACCTTGTCTCTTCTGGAAATATTTTTCAGACAGCGCTGTATTTTAAAAAATTAAATATTTAACAACACCTTTCAAAATATTGTTGGTATTTCAAAAGTTGCTGAAACATGGCATAATCTTGTTTTCTCCTTGTTTTGTTAATGTGTTTTTTAATAATATTTTACTAATAATAATATTTCAAATACATAATTATTCATTTTCTCATTGTAGCAGAATATAAGATATATTATTATTGCTCTTGCAGTATTGACATTAGGGTAAAGCTTAGCAAATAGGAGTATGCAGACACTGCCCTCTGGTGTATATTACAAATGATAAAGAAATTACTAGTATTAAAATATAAGTGAACCCTCAGTTTGTAAAACAACCCATTCAGTTAAAATGAAAGCGAATAAAGTGCAGCACCTCAAAAATAAATAAACTAAAAAGTTTACAGTGAATTAATACATAGTGCAACTCATCTCTTGGATAACTAAAATGAACAAATCTACAAAAATAAGCCCCAATACTCAATTATCATATGGCTGCATAGACAATAGCAGCAGAAACGCTTTTATTGCATCCCGTGTAAGGCTCCACTCCAGTCATGGTCCCTTTCAGATGGTACCTCACTGGCTGCCGCACAGACTGTGACTTTGACACCACCATCCAAAGGAAAGAGGTAAGTACTGCAACTTTGTTGGGTAAATGCTCACAAATCAGAGATAACTTTGGGGGCACATATAATCAATGCAGCGGCGTGACGTCAGCACTCAGAAGCACCGCCCAGGCACAGAGTGTTTTCTTTTTTTACCACTTGATCAAAATTTTGTAAGTGGGGATTAGGGTGGATCTAAGATTATAGCTACTTCATATATGTAGTTTGTCTCAAGTATAATTATCAAAGTGGTACTGGGGTCTAGCTGATCATTATCTGAATAACAGTTGGAATGCAGTGTTTAGGAATCTGAGAGATCAAATACCTTAACAGGGGGAATAATTTTTCCTTAAAAAAAATGTAAAATGTCAAGGCGCATGCCCGCTCAACACCCAAGATGGCCGCGACCTTCTAAAGCTCAGCGCCGCTCCGGTCCATTAACACCAACTGCAGCCTTCAGGACACTCGCCTGAGGCCCGCTCCACATCTAATCGCAAGGGGAACATACCGGGAGTTCTCCGATGATCACCGGCTTGGTCAGGAAGGATCTCTCTTGCAGCTGAACTCCGCCGCTGGCCTGCTCAGCTATGCCAAGATGGCGGCCGCTGCTCCACGAGGGAAAGACACTGAGGCAGAAGAGTCCATAGCTGACCAGGACACAGCTCCTCCATCCCTGCTGATCACAGTGAGTCTCCCACACAGGGTGGCACCCTCCCCCACATCCACAGAATCGCTGATAGGGAGGTTGATAGATGGGATCCCTATGACACCTATGAATGATCCCTTAGCAGGCCTAAACACTTGTGAGGGGGAGGCCTACAACACCTCTCTCGTACCCACTGACCTTCCCTCTATGATGGCAGCCTTCTCCCAGATGCTGTCCAGAAGTTTGGTGCT
The DNA here is from genome assembly GCA_037952925.1 of Lithobates clamitans. Lineage (NCBI taxonomy): Eukaryota > Metazoa > Chordata > Amphibia > Anura > Ranidae > Lithobates > Lithobates clamitans. Next base: position 6,698,183 of record JBBGZY010000044.1, read on the forward strand.
AAACGCTGCCCAATCACTTCTTCCATTCACAAGGACCTGCAGCAACTGGGCATGAGGATTGAAATCATTGAGAAAAAGGCTGACAAATCTGTAGCCAGAATCAATCAAAACTCAGACTTCAAGATATCCAGGACCAACTAGAAACGGTACTATAGAAAATTGATGACCTGGAAAAAAATCCAGACGATATAACTTCAGGATAAGGGGACTCTCTGAATCAGTGAAAGATGTTCAACCAGCAATTCGGGCCCTCATCAAAGGTCTCATTCCGGACATTTCCGAACACCGCCTGAAACTTGACAGGGCCCATGGAGCCTTGCAACCCCCTCGTTTAGACGACCTCCACAGGGACATTATAGTCAAGCCTCATTTTTACTCTGTCAAAGAGGAAGTGATGAGAAGATCTAGAAACAAGAGAAAATCCCCTATGTGGTGGACTTTTAAGGCACTATACTATTTTAAAGGATTTTAGTGAAAATGTATTGATAGTTTCAAAAATTTATTTAGCAAATATATAAACGAAAAACAATATTCATGTATAAAAACAGGGAATGTTTGAGCATATCTGTAGATTTGTACACTGTTATTCATATAAAAATATATATACAATACAGTTTATAATCTCTCGCGCCCAACGCGTTTCAGAGTGCTAAGTTGCCTCCTTCTTCAGGGGTATGTGCGAGGAAAAAACATATTTCTAAAATAGAGTAATGAATGAATAAACAAATAATAAATAACATTATATGGTGTATAACTTTTTTTGTCAGAAAAAAAGAAACACTTATAAATATTATAACAGTGTAGTCAACATTACAATAGTTGTATCTTAAAAACATGAGTGGGTATAGGTTCCTTTAAGTTCACGCTCTGGAGACCCACAGTTGCACATGTGTGTAGAGGTTCATAGATGTCAAACCTAGGCTCTCCTCACCACCAACCCAAAAGTCCCCCTCCTCCACAGAGAGAGGGATGGCCTGAGAAAGGGGGTGGGGAGAGTCTGAGGACACACTGGGGTCAGGAAAGAAGAAGCCCTGTAAAGTGTAGACAAAGAAGTCCATGTCCCCAGGGACATTATAGTCAACCCTCATTTTTACTCTGTCAAAGAGGAAGTGATGAGAAGATCTAGAGCAGCTGATACCCTCACTACAAAGTGACATACAGTCCAGGTCTTTGCCGACCCCTCACCCTATACAGTGCAGAAGCGAAGATCACGTAAACGGCTCCTCCGAATCCTGCAACACAAAGAGATATCCTACAGATGGTCATTCCCACTCCACCTGAACTTTTCCTACCGCAATAAGGGCTTTGGATTCTTGTTTTTCATGGAGGGGGAGCTCCTATTGCTTCACCTGTGTCTGATATCGCAAGAGCTTCAACCACCTTCACTCAACAAGGGACCCTCCTCATCATCAAAACATCCACCTCCAGCAAGCCCTCTAAACCCGCCTAGCTGACTCAACACTCCAAGAGGTCTAAGGAGTCACTACCACCATGAATAGACTGCTCGGACTATCATGCCAGAGTCCTGGTTTGAATTTTTTTCACCTGTTCTTTCTCCCAGTAGTATCTCCCCAGGGTCCCTGACCTAACAGTGAAAGTTCCTCTTTCTTTACCGTTATGGGGAGGTGGATCTGTTGGGCTTATTCCTGGGGGGTGAGCTAGGGAGAAGGGTCTTGGAACAAAGCCCAATTGTTTTTCACTGTTTTCCACTGGTTGCTAACCCTTTAACCGCTTTGTTTTTCTCCCACTGTGCTCTCACTGAATTATGCCATAAACTCTCCAATACAGAGTCTATAAACGACCATTATGTGTTGAACTGCTATTCTTACTTCAGGAGCCCTCGAGCCCTGCCGCATGTTTAGGTGATAAACAGCCTGTGGCCGAAACGTATATAGTTTAGCTCTCCACTGCTGTAAGATTTGGGAGGAGTCTCCTCGGCGGGACTGACTTCTCTCAGGGGATTTCAGTAAGCCTCTGAGACCCCTGGCGAGGGAAGTCGGTTCCGACTGGGTGTCACGTACCTTACAGCGGAGCCCGAAATGATGAGGGTGGCCTCTTGCACGGTTCCAGTCCAAGCACCCCTGGTGGTGGGTACAGGGAGTGCGAGGGCAACAAAAGGGTGCGGGTGCCTGCAGGCAGGAGGCAGGAACTTGGAGATATAGGAACCTCTTCTGAGGAGATGTGGAAACTGATCACCAAACTTGTTCAGCGGGAGCCAGATCAGGATCAACTGCAGAATCAGGAACAGGCAGGAGTCGGCAACAGGCTGGCAGCAGGGTACCAAGTCAGAAGGCAAAATCGTAGTCAGAAACAGACAGGGGTTGGGAACAGACGGGCAGCAGGGTACTGAATCAGGAGGCAGAGCCGTAATCATAAGTTCAAGCCAAGGTCAGTATTGCAGGTAGAGGCAGGTTCAGCAGGCAGGGGAGATCCAAGAGAATGGTCAGAATATAGCCGGGTTTTCAGGAACAGGGTCAATCAGGTAGAGTCACAACAGGAACACAGGAACGAGCTGAAGACAATCCAGCACTGATGCTAGGCAGACTCTCTGTTTATATAGGGTGCTGTGAGCCAGGATTCGTGCCAGCGTACGTGCGTACGCGCATGCGCATTAGCACCTTAGCACATTGGCACATGCGCGTTAGCACATTAGCACCATGCCACATTGGCGCATGCGCGTTAGCACATTAGCGCTTTGGCACTCGCGGGCGCGCGTTAGCGTGTGTGCGCGTTCGCATTGAGGTACCATTGTGCATGCCCACCCTGGATCTCATTCGTCTCTGGCTATGGTTCCGCGCATGCATATTAGCATTAGCAGAACGAGGATTGGCAGCTGCTGCACGGAGGTGGATGCTTGCTGTGTGAGTTCTCTGACACTGGGTGTCTTGGTATGGGTTTTCTAGTTCCAAACTAATTATCTGTTGGGTGTTCTGTTTAGTTTACACTGGTAATGTTTCTTCCCAGCGGGAGGACCGAAGTGGACGCAGTGCGCCTCCTCAAGTCTCTGAGGTAAACGTGTTCACCTCCCAGAGGTTATACAAAGTGCTTCAGATCTCTCCGGTTATGGGGTAGGAATTGGCAGGTCCATTCCTATCATGGGTGGGGCTATGGGTTTATGGCCGGCCCCAACAGATGTTTGCTTGTATACGCTTATTCTTACGTATTCCTCTCTTCTCTTTCTCCTTTTCTGCTTTTACTTTGACTTTCTTTAGGTTCCCTAGGAGTCTCCATACTCTCTGCTCCAAGGTCCGGGCGATGGATCGTATTGCTGAATGGCCACACCATCCAGATTCACCTCTGTGATGGGTGAGCTATACAATGTCATTGAGATACCCTGCCCTCTGATCCATGGCTAACTCAAAACCCCCAACACCCACCTTAAAAATAATTTCTCATAACCCACAGGGACTCAACTCGCCAATCAAATGTCGGAAGTTATTCCAAATGTACCATACCATAAGTTCTGATATCTTACTCCTAAAAGAGACACACTTTCCTGCTACATTTAGGCCTACCTTCCTACACCAACGCTACCCACAATTCCTCCTCGCAAACGCGGACAAAACAGAAAAGGTGTAGCCACATGCTTCTCCAAACACAAACTTTTCTCAGACGGAGGTAATCATAGATCCCCTAGGTCTTTACATCTTAGTGTCAGGCACTATAGAAGGTAAGACCTACACCTTCATCTCTTACTAAACCCCAAACAAGGGCCAAGCAAAGTTCTTTGAATCACTAATACGCTCCCTGCGACAACACTTCAAGGGCACGGTAATTATTGGGGGTGACTCCAATGTGGCCTTTGACCTCTCCCTGGCCAAAACAGCTAAAGGGACGTCAAGATCCAAATGCCCCAATAAACAGAGTTTGAAAATTGCACACCTGCTGCACTCGGGAGGACTGATAGATATCTGGAGGGAACTCAACCCCCACACGAAGAATTATACTCACTTTTCAGCTCCCCACAATACTTATGCCATAATACAGCACATATTTACACAATCCGCATCCATCCCGCTGACCCTAACATCCAAAATTAAAGATACTCCCCTTTCAGACCACTCTATTTTAACATTAGTTACCCAATGGCGACTCAACAAACATTGCTAAGCGACCTGATACAATGTACAATCTTAGAACAAACCTTGAAGGACTACTTTCATCTAAACGACAATGACTCAGTTTCCCCCACAACTCTGTAGGCTTCTCACAAAACAGTTATGAGAGGTAAGCTTATTCAGCTCTCCTCTAAGCTAAAGCGGACCTGCAAAGGTGCACAGAGGAACTTTGCTCCCTAGCCAAGGCCCAAAAAAAAACGAAACCCTACATCTAAAACCTTAGCCCAGCTTGATATAGCCCAAACTAACCTTAAACTAACCCTCATAACAGCTGCAGAGAAACATCTCAGATGGACTGGAGCTAGATTCTATTCCCAAAAAAATAGAATTGGCTCCAAACTGGCCATGAAACTGAGCCCCCAACAATTGCACTTTAGCTTTCCCGAAAATTTGAACCCCAGCAGGTGACCTTACTTAGTACTCAACTAAAATAATGGACGCCTTCCTAAAGTTTTACTCAAACCTTAACTAAGCCGATCCTCTGCCCTCTCCTATAGTCAGGAACGCTTTCTTTCTTCTGACCTGCCTATCCCATCGATAGCCCAATGCCACAAAGACCTTCTAGAGGGCCCCTTCTCCTCTGGGGAGGTCTTAGAAACAATTAAGTCCCTCAAATTAGGCTGATCCCCAGGGCCCGACAGATTCTCAACTGGATACTACAAAAAATTTGGTGCTTATCTAGCGCCCTATCTAACATGGTTCTTCAACTCTCTCAGGGATGGAGCCCCCCCTCAATTCTGCATATATCTCTGTCATCCCCAAACCAGGGAAGGACGCGAGTGAAGTCAGCAACTATCGTTTGATCTCGCTTATCAATAACGATCTAAAGATTATGACAGAAGTTTTAGCAAACAGACTAGCGAGTTTCATCACTAAATACATCCACAAAGACCAGGTGGGCTTCCTTTCCAGGAGACAGGGCCCGGACCAGATCAGGAGAGCGGTTAACATTATCTCATTGCTCAACTCCCAATGGTATGGCGGCCCTCCCCAGAGGGGTTTCCTCTTCTCGACAGACTTGCACAAAGCATTCAACTCAGTATCTTGGCATATATCTATGAAATTTTGGAGAAATGGGGATTCGGACCAAAATTTCTAGGTATCATCCATTTTCATTATTCATCGCCTAGTGCCCAGGTGCGCTTACTAGGCAGATACTCTGAGACCTTTGTTATCAGCAAAGGGACCAGACAAGGGTGCCCACTTTCCCCTTTGATGTTCGCGATAGCCATCCAAACTCTGGCTATCGCGATAAGAACTAACACTGATATCAAAAGGAGTTCTCTGTGGATGATCTCCTTCAATTTCTTACCTCCCCTTAACGTCCACCCCTAACGTCTACAAAGTACTCTGGGAGTTTGGCTTAGTCTCGGGTCTGAAAGTTAACATATCCAAATCTCTAGCCCTAAATGTGTCAGTCCTCCCAGAAGTGGTTGCCCAACTAAAACACAACTTTGCATTCATTTGGGCCACTGACTCAATACCATACCTGGGCATTAGACTTACACATAACACAAGCAAGCACTTCCAGGCCAATTACCCTCCTATGATTTGTAAATGTGGTGAGGGCTTAGCGGGGGGGTCGAAGTGTGGTCTATCCTGGCTGGGCAGAATTAATGCGGTAAAAATGACCCTCCTAGCGCAAATGTTATATTTGTTCAGATCCCTCCCGATACCTATCAAGAAACAACTTCTCCTAGGACTTCAATACAAATAATACTCTTCATCTGGGGGAAAAAAAGGCTATAGGTGTGCCAAAGAGATTCTTTACTGGGTAAAATCACAGGAGGGTCTAGGCCTTCCTAACCTGTGGTGGTACTACCAGGTGGCCCAACTAACCCAAATCTCAATAGTTTACTCTAGGGGACCTAAACCAGACTCGGTTTCCATGGAGAGGCAAGCAGTCCCCTTTAACACACTGGACTGCCTCCTGTGGAGTGACACAAAATCCAGACCGCCCATTATGTCCCCTACTCTTTCTCACTCAGTAGCACTGTGCAACACACTTCATAAACAACATTCACTGGTATCTTCCATGCGTCCACTCTTGCACATCTTCCACAATCCATCCTTCCACCAGCGTTCTGCTGGTGGATAAACAAGAGCTTATTCCGCATTGGACACTTCTTCACCCTGACAGGCCCCATTAATCTGGGATACTGCACGAATAAACTAAAAATGCCCAACTCAGAAATATTCAGATTCTCTCAAATTGTGCACTTTCTCAACCCTATCTGGACAGATAGGAACGAACCCCCCAAAGCCATACAAACAATGGTGCTCCAATATTATGGATCAGGGGGGAGGTATCTCGTTGATCTACTCCTCCTTGGCATGTAAGGGAAACACCCCCCCCCCCCACATCCGGGCCTGGGAGATGGGCACGGGGCATTTGTGGGACCAAAATGTATGGTCTCAAGCCTTCCAACGTTCCTATAAAAGGTATCTTAAATATCTCCCTGATTGAAACTAATGTTAAGCTATTAACTAGGTGGTACTATGTCCCCTCCAGATTGGCAATGATCTACCCAGAGGCTTCCTCCCTATGTTTTAGAGGATGCAAGATAGAGGGCACAATGTTCCACATTTGGGGGACCTGTCCCCGAATTAGATCTTACTGGAACAAGGTCTTTTATACACTGAGGAAGTTAACAAGCATTACAATCTCCCAAGAGATCCCACCATAGCCCTCTTAAATCACAAAATCCCGATGGTCTCAAAACATGTAAGCGCTGTCTTTTTTCATCCTCCTGGGAGCTAAGATTACGCTTGCAGGGGCTTGGACCACCATATCATTTATCACCATATCTTTTAGGGCAGCCAGGAGGAAAATATCCTGGATCATGTCGCAAGCGCACATAGTTGCAAAACTACAGGACAAACTAGGAAAATTTGAAGCTATATGGGAACCCTGGGCATCTTACTGCAATATTTTCCTCTGCCTGGGCATCACAAATAGAGGATAGGACACTCCTGGTCTTCTACTCTCTCCTTCCTTCTTACTCTCCCCTTACTCTCTCTCACAGGGACTCCCTGCTCCTATTCCTTTCTCTATGCTCTACCTACTCGAAAAGTTTACTTCTGTGAGAGGGGGGGGGGTCACTTACACCCCTCCCATGGGAAGCAGAAGACTCACCAAGTTGACTAATTTGTTAAGAGTATATAAGAACTACAGTTTTTGTACTATTATACCAGATTGAACCCCCTAAACTATTCATTGCTGTGGTGGCCCTGCACTGAACTACAGTCAGTCCACCACAGGGTTGGGGTCAGGGAGACTGGGGTCAGCGGATTTGGGACCCGCGAGGGGCAAGGCGCATACACAGTTAGATCCCATAGGGGTGGTGTGCTGGGTCTCTCTCCGGGCAGATGTCTGTCTCCCCTGAGCCTCCCCGATAGTTACCTCAGTTTGGGGTCCTTATATCTTTGGCCAGGCGGAGAATTGACATACCCATAGGAATCGCAGGCCATGTGGGCCAATGAAACGACCATTTGCATATGTTTTTGTTCTTCTTTCAAAACTCAATAAACATATCGAAAGATAAAAAACGTAAATGTCAAAGGATGAGGGCCAATTGCAGTAAAAGTAAACTTTCTGTGTCTCGGTTTCTCATCCAGAAACAATTTGCTGAAACAAATGAGCGAGAAAAATCAGGATTCTCCATAAAATCTGAAGCTTTTCATATATATATATATATATATATATATATATATATATATATATATATATATATATATATCTATATAGATATATATATCTATATAGATGTATATATCGATATAGATATATATATCTATAGATATAGATATATATATCTATCTATATATATAGATATATATATCTATATGTATAGATATATATTTATATTTATACAGTGGGGTGGAAAGTATTCAGACCCCCTTAAATTTTTCACTCTCTGTTATACTGCATCCATTTGCTAAAATCATTTAAGTTCATTTTTTTTCCTCATTAATGTACACACAGCACCCCATATTGACAGAAAAACACAGAATTGTTGACATTTTTGCAGATTTATTGAAAAAGAAAAACTGAAATATCACATGGTCCTAAGTATTCAGACCCTTTGCTCAGTATTTAGTAGAAGCACCCTTTTGATCTAATACAGCCATGAGTCTTTTTGGGAAAGATGCAACAAGTTTTTCACACCTGGATTTGGGGATCCTCTGTCATTCCTTCTTGCAGATCCTCTCAAGTTCTGTCAGGTTGGATGGTAAACATTGGTGGACAGCCATTTTTAGGTCTCTCCAGAGATGCTCAATTGGGTTTAAGTCAGGGCTCTGGCTGGGCCATTCAAGAACAGTCACGGAGTTGTTGTGAAGCCACCCCTTCGTTATTTTAGCTGTGTGCTTAGTGTCATTGTCTTGTTGGAAGGTAAACCTTCGGCCCAGTCTGAGGTTCTGAGCACTCTGGAGAAGGTTTTCGTCCAGGATATCCCTGTACTTGGCTTCATTCATCTTTCCCTCAATTGCAACCAGTTATCCTGTCCCTGCAGCTGAAAAACACCCCCACAGCATGACAGGGGTGATGTCTGTGGTCAGGTCTGTCTACTACCAACCCCCCCGGCCCAAAGTATGTGAAGATGGGGGTCTAAAGCATGTCAAGTTTGTCTACAGCTTATATATACTGACCAATCGAAGTTGGAATAGCCCAAAAATCTATTTAAAAAAATATATATTATGCAATTACTTGTAAATATCTCTAAAATGTATTGGTGCATCATATGCAAGTGCAACTCTTTTACCTTCTGTAAGATACATATACCAAGAACTTGGCCAAATGTCATAATACGCTTATGTAAACGTGGTTACTTCAACATTACAAGCAAGCAATAAAAAGCAAAAACCCCTTTAAAAATAAAACAGGGCAGGTTAATATAAATTTATAAAATTTGCTTGCTGCATCCTTGATGTATTTTCCAGCTACACATGCATTATATAGGGTTCAATTGTAATGCATAATGTAAAATGTGCATAAAAAGCACCACACTTAAAACATGCAGATAAGAAGGGGGCCTTAATGATAATGATTTTTTTAATATACACGAGTTATAATTGATATGATGTTGGATTGATTGGAGTGATAACATGTTTGAGAATATATGAAAGGATAGGTCCACCCTAACACTAAAATCGCTACATCTACAGACATCCACGATATAAGCCTAACCTATCTAGCCCTATAAAGAAGAAATCAGTATACATACCTTGTTTGAAGCCGATCCAGTCCAGTCTCCAGCGGCCAAAGCTATGCAGATGACACAGCCGACAACAGCTGTGAAATGAATGTAGAGTGTCATCATCCATAGACTTAATATGGGGTTTCCGTTGTCCGATGTGTCCTCAGCACCCGACTCCCCAGCAAAGTCGCAGCTGACAGCTTAGCGTGTGATCGGGTCGGACTGGCTTCAAATAAGGTATGGATACTGATTTCTTCTTTACAGGATTTAATAGGTTAGTGTTAGATCGTGGATGTCTGTAGATGTAGAGATTTTAGTGTTAGGGTGCACTTATCCTTTAATCTAAAATGAATTTCAGTGGTATGAGATAGCTTACAGTGCCTTGAAAAAGTATTCACACCCCTTTAAATTTTCCACATTTTGTCATGTTACAACCAAAAACTTAAATGTATTTTAATGGGATTTAATGTGATAAACCAAAGGAAAAGTGGCACATAATTGTGAAGTTGAAGGAAAATGATGATGAATGGTTTCAACATTTTATACAAATAAATATGTGAAAAGTGTGACGCTAGTGGAAGCAATTGCCTTCAGAATTCACCTAATTAGTAAATAGTGTCCAACTGTGTGTAATGTGATTTCAGTATAAATACAGCTGCTCTGTAAAATGCCCTCAGAGGTTTGTTAGAGAACCTTAGTGAACAAACAGCATCATGAAAGCCAAAGAACTCACCAGACAGGTCAGGGATATAATTGTGGAGAAGTTTAAAGCAGGGTTAGTTTATAGAAAAAACATCCCAAGCTTTGAACATCTCACGGAGCACTGGTAAATCCATCATCCGAAAATGGAAAGAGTATGGCACAACTGCAAACCTACCAAGACATGGCCGTCCACCTAAACTGACAGGCCAGGCAAGGAGAGCATTAATCAGAGAAGCAGCCAAGAGGCCCATGGTAACTCTGGAGGAGCTGAGGAGATCCACAACTCAGGTCGGAAAATCTATTCAGATTAGAACTATTAGTCGTACACAACACAAATCTGGCCTTTATAGAAGAGTGGCAAGAAGATAGCCATTGCTGAAAGAAAGTAATAAGAATTTCCATTTGCAGTTTGCGAGAAGCCATGTGGGAGACACAGCAAACATGTGGAAGAAGGTGCTCTGGTCAGATGAGAACAAAATTTAACTTTTCGGCCTAAAAGCAAAATGCTATGTTTGGCGGGTAACTAACACTGCACATTACCCTGAACACCCCATCCCCACTGTGAAACATGATGGTGGCAGTATCATGTTGTGGGGATGCTTTTCTTCAGCAGGGACAGGGAAGCTGGTCAGAGTTGATGGGAAGATGGATACAGCCAAATACAGGACAATCTTAGAAGAAAACCTGTTATGCCGCGTACACACGGCCGGACTTCCCGACAGAAAAAGTCTGATGGGAGCTTTCGGTCGGACATTCTGACCGTGTGTATGCCCCATTGGACTTTTTCTGTCGGCATTACCGACGGACTCAGATATAGAACATGTTCTAAATCTTTCCGTCGGAAATGCCAACGAAGTTTAGCCCGTTGGCAAGTCTGGCCGTGTGTATGCGGCATAAGAGTCTGCAGAAGACTTGAGACTGGGACAGAGGTTCACCTTCCAGCAGAACAATGACCCTAAACATACAGCCAGAGCTACAATGGAAGGGTTTAGATCAAAGCATATTCATGTGTTAAAATGGCCCAGTTAAAGTCCAGACCTCTGTGGCCACACTTTTCACATATTTATTTGAAATCCAGATAAAACCTTTTTGGTTGCAACATGACAAAATGTGGAAAATTTCAAGGGGTATGAATATTTTTTTTTTGAGTGAATTTTTTTTAGGGTGGTCAACATGTGCAAACTAGATTACCTGCGTTTAACCAGTCTAGTCGCCCATCCCCCACCCCAAAAATAAATAAATTTGGGTAAATGGAATTGCAGCACAGCAACAGAAAGATACAGTAGCATGTCAGCCTATCCAATTTCATAAAAATAATAGACAATTATTGAGGCTTTTCTACATAGACAGGTCCAGGTTGCATTAAGGTTAAAATGACAACCAAGTTACAAATGATGAAAAGGTAGCACAATACCACGACTATACTACTTAAATGTAATAACCCTATTTTGTATATTTGTATATTTTTCCTAACAGGTAAGAAGATTTGATAAAGAAAGAAAAAGGAGATAGGAGAAAGTGAAGAAAACGACTGAATAAAATTATTCTGCTAGATTTCATCAGCCTCATAATAAAATCAAGGAAAATACGTATAAGTAAAACGCATAATGCCCAAACTGTCTTTGGTAGATGGCTGTTATTGTACCTTAGAGAATATTTTGGATAGCTAGAGGAGTAAAATGTAACAGAGAGGTCCTATGTGTTGATGATAAATGAATGCAATTTAGATAACTTTCAAATGTTGCTGAAATAAATCAAGTGTTAATAAACAACTTAGAGTTTGATGGAGTTAACTGCCTTCAAAGACTGCCCCAGAGGTAAAAAGATTGATATTTTCTAATGGGGAATAACTACATCGGCTACACTTAGCTGGTGCCTAAGGAAGTATTTCTAGAGTCTGGAGTCATAGATAGCAGTGTTATATTAATGTGTATTTCCACGTTTGCAGCCAAATTGGGATAAAACGTACTTGGTATTTCTCATTCACATAGCATAATTTAAAAAAATATATTTAAAAAATGCTGCTTACAATTTACTTGCTCTTTTCTGAAAACTCCAAAACTAAAACTTTTCCTCTGCTATGCAATGTTAAGGAGAGGGCTTGGGGATTATGTTTACTATAATTTACCCAGTGTGTACTGTGCTGGCAGATTGCAGTATCAGTTGAACACCAAACCCAACAAGATGAAATGCATTAGAGGAGCAGGTACATAAGGCAGAGACTCAGATATAGTGGAATAATCTTTGGAGAAAATTATGTTGATGTGTGGCCTTTGTTTAACTCATGGTGCTTGCGAGGGTTGAGGACAGACTTCATAGACCGACATCCGATGTGCTCACAGTGGGAGATAGAGCTTAGGAGAAGTGAGATTCTTGAGGGCTCCATAACAGATTTAAAAAACAACGACTGTCCTAACAAAAGCTCAAGAAGCTTGTCTTCTGCATTGTATGTTAATCAGGTGGAACTCAGTGTGTCCCCAGCGTTTTTCTGGAGGCAGACACGTTTTGATATTGTTTAGAGTAGCTTGCACTGTGCCCAAAAGCCTACTACAAAGAAACATCTAAAAGGTAGGAAAGATTTAAAAATATATATTTATAGGAATACTGTGAGGATTGGAACATATAACAAACATATGGATGTGTTTTCTCAAATTGGACTGCAAACGTGGAAATACTTTTTCTTAGAAATGCTAGATATTTCCATTGAATACCTATACCTCCAGCACAAGGACCTCTTTGAATATTTTCCACATGGGAAGAGAGCATAAGTACCACCTTTAAAAGCCTTTGAAGTGCATAACAGAAAATGATTCGTTTAGGTGAAAGTAGCCAGACCTCCACTGCAAAGAATTTCCCAACTTCATCTCTTAGTAACAGGTATATAGATCACTATAACCGTCCCGTTTAAATTTTAACTCTCCTTCCAAAAGGCACGTTCCTTATATCGTTTTTGGTGGAATCGGTCCCTTCCTTAAAACAGTATAGGTGTTTAAATCCAATTTAGGTTACTTAGGTCCCATGCAAATTTAGATGTCTATGAACGCAATTGAGTAAAAATTATTTTGGGAGGAAAGATTGGCAACATCTACAAAACATTTGATAACATATCCATATCCGAAGGGTGATAAACAAAAACTCTAGCTTGGGTAATTAAACCAAATATTTATGTAATTTGGCCTCTGGGATCCATAGATCTTACCAGGATCAATCATAATTGTCTATGAATCTAAAGCAATGATTAGGAATTTACAAAACATGGGAATCCAACAGCTGGAAAAATGTTACCATGAGTATATTACAGGGATAAATAGGTACTTCCCTATCTAATGCAGCGCAAAGAACAAACACTTGATCATGAAATATACACTCACCGGCCACTTTATTAGGTACACCTGTTCAATTGTCTGGTATCACAAATTGCTAATTGGCCAATCACATGGCAGCAACTCAATGCATTTAGGTATCTAGACGTGGCAAAGATGACTTACTGAAGTTCAAACGGAGCATCAGAATGGGGAAGAAAGGGGGCGGAAGTTGTGTGGAGGAAAATGTCTTGTTGATGTCAGAGGTCAGAGGAGAATGGGCAGACTGGTTCCAGATTATAGAAAGGCAACAGTAACTCAAATAATCACTTGTTAGAACCAAGGTATGCAGAATACTATCTCTGAATGCACAACACATTAAACCTTGAAGCAGATGGGCTACGGCAGCAGAAAACCACACCAGGTGCCTCTCCTGTCAGCTAAGAACAGGAAACTGAGGCTACAATTTGCACAGCCTCACCAAAATTGGACAATAGAAGATTGGAAAAACATTGCCTGGTCTGATGAGTCTCGATTTCAGCTGCGACATTCAGATTGTAGGGTCAGAATTTGGCATAAACATGAAAGCATGGATCCATCCTGCCTTGTATCAATGGTTCAGGTTGGTGTTGGTGGTGTAATGGTGTGGGGGATATTGTCTTGGCACACTTTGGGCCCCTTAGTACCAATTGAGCATCATTTAAATGCCATGGCCTACCTGAGTATTGTTACTGACCATGTCCATCCCTTTATGACTACAGTGTACCCATCTTCTGATGGCTACTTCCAGCAGGATAATGCACCATGTCACAAAGCTCAAATCATCTCACCACTGGTTTCTTGAATATGATAATGAGGTCACTGTACTCCAATGGTCTCCACAGTCTCAATCAAATAGAGAACCTTTGGGATGTGGTGGAATGGGAGATTTGCATCATGGATGTGCAGCTGACAAATCTGCAGCAACTGGGTGATGCCATCATGTCAATATAGACCAAAATCTCTGAGGAATGTTTCCAACACCTTGTTGAATCTATGCCACAAAGAATTAAGGCAGTTCTGAAAGCAAAAGCTGGTCCGACCCGTTACTAGCAGGGTGTACCTAATAAAGTGTCCGGTGAGTATATACTTTTCCTTTATTTCACAGAGAGGCAAATAACAAAATCAGAAAACCCTGCTGATGGCCTTTCTGCAGGGGAAAGTACTGTTCTTGCAATATTATCTAGAATTCTAAGCATGGTTATACAACCTAGCCCATTTTGCCTGGACATTATTCAGCACAAGTACCAGAAGTCACAGGTAATTAACAGTGACAAGTTTTATGTAGTTTGGTGCTCACCAATTTGTTGCCGGTCTGGAAGCAAAAGGATTTGTGGATACTTCAGTGATAGCATAAAAAGACTTATTATAGTCAGCTTTCGACCAAAGGGATGTTGTGCTATTTTCTTCTTGAAGAAACATAAAACCCTGTTTACAATTGCAGTCTGATTGACCGCTAGGGGGATTGTTCAAAGGTTTTTTTGCATTTAACTAATGAAAGCTGAACACCATTTTTTCTTGTGAAGCAACACGACACTGATTTGCAGCTGAAGAACACTTGCTATAATAAGAGCAATACTATTGTCAGTTAATCAGATGTGATGAAAAGACAAAGACAAAAGAAATGGTTAATCAAACTAATTTAAAGCAGAATTGAATCCAAATGCAGACAATCACTATTTCCTGACATCGTCAGGCGGCAGATTCAAATAGCTGGCAGCTTACGTATGGGTTAATCCCGCCTCTCATACCTCATAGGACCCCACTCCCATAAATCTTTGCTTCTAGTCAGAGACCGTGTTCCTTTTTTGTCCTCCTCCTAGGACCAAGGTGTATCTCTTACCTTATCAAGTTTATTGATCCAGTCCTGGTGGTTTGCACGTGTTTTCATGGTGATGGCGGTGTCTTTCTGGAGTCCAGCTTTCCCAGCTATTAGCAGGGTGGACACAAGGGGTTCATTACTATGCCTTATAGAGCTTGTTAGACCAGCCATTGGCAGGGAAGCGGCAACTTGGCCAATCGTCCCAGCTATTAGCGGGAGGCCTCCTCTTACAAATACCCCGGTCGTGCAGTGAGCTCTCTCTCAGCTCCCAGTCCCAGGACGGATCTCGGTGCCATGGTAATGTATGCCCTTCTGTTTTTTCTGATATGGCAGCCTGTTTCTGTGTGTTGTGTCTTGTCTTAGCTCCGTTTGTTTCAGTGGCCATGGCGGCTGGGACGCATCTGCGTTCCAGTCCGCCGCTTCCCCGCTCCGAGTGCGCAGCTGCGAAGTCTCGATTGAGATCGAGGCTTGGTTCGCACCTGCGCAATCCGGGTGAGACGGCGGCGATCGCGCATGCGCACGAGCGCCGTGGAGCGGCGTCGGTCACAGCGTAGGGACGGTGTGGCCGCGATGACGTCATCGGCAGGCGGCAGATTCAAATAGCTGTCAGATACAGCTATTATTTGGGTTGCTCTCACCGCTCAGGCAGCAGGCTTCCCTGTGTCCATTCCTCTGACTTCCAAGGTAAGGGGTTTGTTGTACCCTTTTGTATCTGTGCTTTCTTTTAAAAAAAAAAAAAAAGAGAGAGAAATAGAGAGTTAAAATCCATTATTTATCAGTGGCTTTCCATTTGAATTGTTTTCAGTCTTTTTGATTCTGTCGCCATGGATGTGTCACCGCCCCCCTAGTGGCCAACCCTTACACCGCAGGTAGGATGAAAGTATTTTTATTTTTTCATTCCGCCTGTATTGTTTGGGGTATTATTTAGGAGCAAAGTATTCTTTCTTTCCTTCAGCCCTTCTAGGTCTGAACCGCAGCTACCGGCACACAAAGAGAAAGACCAGTCTAGATCTCAAAATCACCAGTCCACGTCAAGTTCTAGACGTACTAGGTCATCCTCCAGACACCGCAAAGAGGGGTCAAGATCTAGGTCCAGTCATCATTCCCCCCGCCATTCCAGCCGCTCTGAGAGAAAAGCTTGCTGGGGATGTAAAACCCAAGTCCCAGAGGGTAAATCTCTCTGTGAGTTATGCTATGCTAGAGCTACGAAGGAAAGAGGAGCTGGGGACCAGCAAGTAGAAGCTCTGGTTAGAAAAGTGGTCCAAGAATCTCTTAACAAAACAGATTTTGACCGGGCAGTAATTCCTCCTTCTGTTATAGCTCCAGTTATTGAAGAAACTGAGCCCGAAGTTCCGGGTCCTTCTCAACATAGTCTCTCTTTGAGTGGTTCCTCGGACAGCGAGGCAGAGATGATTGAACCTGGTGCAGGTTTTGACTTCTCCCTGGTTCCACAGTTGGTCAGAGCGGTTAAAGACGCATTGAGATGGGAAGAACCAGTAGAGGCACCCTCTAAGCAGAGGAAATACTTTAAACATCTTAAGAAGGATCACCCAAATTTCCCCTTCCTGGGTGAATTGGGAGAAATTATCTCGGATGAATGGGGTAAGGTTGAAAGGAAAAGCTCTTTAATTTCCAAGATAGCAAAGATGTATCCTTTCAAGAGTGATGAAGTAAAACATCTTGAATCAGCCCCCCTTATCGATGCAGCTCTCATGAGGCTGGTGAGACATGTTACGCTCCCTCTAGAGGATACCGTCTCTTTCAAGGATGGAGAGGAAGATTGATACGGACTTAAAGCGTATTTATATCACGGCGGGTATGGCTTGTAAACCAGCTCTGGCCCTTGCAGCTTTGTCTAAAGCGATGGAGTCTTGGACGGATGATGTGGGTGCAGCTTTAGGAAGTGTGTCTGAAGAAGTATTCAAGAGCTCTCCAGTTCACGAGCTGAAGCTGGCATCGGTCTTCCTGGGTGAAGCATCCATTGACATTATTCGTCTTGTGGCACGTGTCATGCTATCGTCAGTTACAGCAAAACGCGCCCTATGGTTACGCCCATGGGTTGCAGACCCTGCCTCTAAACAAGCATGGTGCAGGATTCCATTCGAGGGTTCTTCACTGTTTGGAAATAAACTCGATTCTGCCATTACCCGTGCTACTGGGGGTAAATCAGGGTTCTTACCCCAGGATCGTCGTATCCTAAATCAAAGAAGAACTCAAACTAGGCATGAGCCAGAGCGCGCTAGAGATGCTCACCGCTACAGACCTGGCCGTGAGTTTAGAAAAAACTGGAGGAGAGGCCAGCCTTCCGGCCAAAAATCCTCAAAGGCAGCCCCGTCAGGAGGACGGGAAACTTCCAAGTCCTTTTGATACGGCGCCTGTCCAGACGGAGCAAGTAGGGGCTCGTTTACTCCGGTATCAGCACGTCTGGGCAGCCTCGATTCAAGATTACTGGACCGTCAAAACGGTCTCCTCAGGTCACACTTGGGTATTCAACAGTCCACCCATACACCAGTTTGTGCCTACGGTCCTTCCGCTCTCAGAAGAGAAAAAACAAATTCTTCTATCTTACACAGATTCACTGTTTGCCCAGGGGGCCGCCATTCAAGTTCCATCGGAAGAAAGATTTCTTGGGGTTTATTCCCCCCTTTTCATGGTCCTCAAAAAGAATGGCTCTTGGAGGCCAGTAATCGACTTTACACATCTGAACTCCTTCATCAAGAAGGAAAAATTCAAGATGGAAACCCTACTGACAATCCGACAAACAATACAACCAGGAGATTGGCTGGTCTCCATAGACCTGAAAGATGCCTACTTTCATGTGCCGATCACAAAAGAATTCCAGAGGTATCTCCGATTTGCAGTAGACCAGAGGCATCTCCAATTCACATGTCTCCCATTCGGGCTTACAACATCGCCTCGAGTGTTTTCAAAGCTCTTATTGGCTGTGGTGACACTAATCCGGGTCAAAGGTATTCGGTTACACCATTATTTAGATGACCTACTCCTGCTGTCACAAGACAGGGAACAGATGCTATCACATCGGGATCAAGTCATCTCTACCCTGGCAGAGTTCGGTTGGCTATTGAACAGAGAGAAAAGTTATCTAGTTCCGACACAAGCTCTAGTATTCCTCGGAGCCCAATTCAACACAGTGGAGAGCACTATCTCTCTGCCTCTGGAGAAAATCCCGGTAGTTCGAGAGAGAATTCGCCTGGTGTTGTCATCATCTCTCCTCAGAGCCTCACAGTGCCTAAAGATAATTGGCACCATGGTAGCCACAGCTCCCATGGTGAGGTGGGCGCAATGAAAAATGCGGCCCTTTCAGAAGGGGTTTCTCCAACAATGGGATCCAGGGTCTCGAGACCATCTTGTTCGGGTAACCACCTCCATGCGGGAAAGCCTCCCCTGGTGGCTGCAACGGAAAAATCTCCTCAATTGCCATTCCATAGCACCTGTCTCCTGGATTACGGTGACAACGGATGCAAGCAACAGAGGTTGGGGCGCTCTCTGCCTGACGGAGGTAGCCCAAGGCAGGTGGGACTTCCCATCCCAAGGGATAGTTTCAAATGTCCTGGAGCTTCGAGCTGCCTTTCGTGCCCTCCAAGCTTTTCTCTATCTGATATCAGGAGCCTCAGTCCTCATGAGGTTAGACAACACGACCGCAGTGTCATATATCAAGAGACGGGGGGGCACCCGCAGTCTCTCCTTACTGAGGGAAGTAGGCCCGATCATGTCCTGGGCCCAGACGAACTTGACAGATCTATTGGCTGTTTATCTCCCGGGAATTCAAAATGCCCAGGTGGACTTCCTTTCAAGAGTCACCCTGGACAACAACGAGTGGTCCCTCCACACCGAAGTCTTCAGTTGGGTCCTGTCTCTAGGGATGATGCCGGAAGTAGATCTGTTCGCATCCCCTTGCAACTTCAAGCTGGAGAAATATTACACGAGGTGTCGTTGTCCCCAAGCCTTCGGAGTGGATGCCTTGATGGACCAGTGGAGATTCCACAGGGCTTATGCCTTTCCCCCGGTTCCAGTCATTCTTCGTTTTCTTTCGAGGCTCAGGTGGGAGGATGTCGAAGTATTGGCAATCGTCCCATTTTGGCCCAACAGGCCATAGTTTCCTCTCCTGATGCAGCTCAGTTACCGAGAGCCGGTCCCTCTCCCGTCCAGACCAGATCTCCTGTTGCAGGGAGCGTCTCTTCACCCATGCCCATCCCATCTCCATCTGATGGCTTGGTGGTTGAGAGGGGAATGTTGGAAGCACTAGGTTGTCCAAGTACAGCTATCACTACATTGCTGAATGCCAGAAGACCAGGCACTAACAGAGTGTATCAAAGGATTTGGGCAAAGTTTGCGGACTACGTGAGTTCCACCAATGGTTCCTGTAGTAATCCAAGGATTCAGGACATTCTAGGTTTTCTACAAACTGGCCTGGATCTGTCCTTATCAGTGAGCTCCTTGCGGGTCCAGGTTTCTGCAATCTCAGCCTTCACAGGCGTATCATGGATCAGACACCCCCTTACTAGGCAGTTCTTCAGAGGAGCAATAAGGCTTAGGCCTCAGAGAAGACCAAGATTTTCTAAATGGGATCTTCCTCTCGTCTTGGATTTCTTCTCAGAAAAGGAAATACGGCATATGGATCAGTCATCGATGAAAGAGCTTTTTCTCAAAGTGGTCTTTCTAGTGGCCATAACATCGGCCAAGAGGGTTTCCGAAATTGGTTCCTTAGGATGCAAAGAACCATTCCTTACCTTCTTCCCAAACCGAGTAGTCTTGATTCCTATGTTAGGATCAAATCCAAAAGTAACAACCATCTTCCATGAGAATCAGGAGATTGTTCTTCCTACTTTCAGGTCTACTGAGGACTCTAATGTCCACCCTCTAGATGTTGGGGAGATTCTAAAGCAATACCTGGAAGCCACAGCTTCCTTTCGCCAGTCTGATCATCTGTTTGTTCTCTTCCATGGTAAAAACAAGGGATCATGGGCTTCCTCTAGAACCATCGCAGCATGGATCGTTCAGGCCATTCAATGAGCTTACAGGTCTAAGGGAGGCAGTAACCGCTCATTCTACCAGGAGTGTCTCTACTTCGTGGGCAGCATCCCGGCATGTGTCTCCGGAAGTAATCTGTAAAGCGGCCTCATGGTCATCAATTAACACTTTTATGATGCACTATTGTGTAGAACCGGCTTCTTTGTCTTCGGTTAACTTTGGTTTGCACGTATTATCTTTTGATGGTGCCAATTAAACCTTTTTTTCTTTATCCAGCAATTACCCACCCGGGTGTGTATGGCTAGTTATTTCCCATACGTAGGCTGCCATGGAGTCTGCCAGGAAAACGGAAAATTTATATCAAATACTTACCGTAATTTTCCTTTCCTGATGGACTCCATGGCAGCAGGAGTTCCCTCCCATTTGCTGGAGAAGGCTAAGTTACGGAACACGGTCTCTGACTAGAAGCAAAGATTTATGGGAGTGGGGTCCTATGAGGTATGAGAGGCGGGATTAACCCATACGTAGGCTGCCAGGGAGTCCATCAGGAAAGGAAAATTACGGTAAGTATTTGATATAAATTTTCTGTTATTACAGCTTATAAACTCTTAGATGTGGTGACAGGGGCGGAGTCAGGGGGGCAACGGGGCAATTGCCCCCCCCCCCGAGAAACTAGATGCGGGTGAGTTAGTGGGCGGGTGAGGGATAGCGGGCGGCTGAGAGAGCCGTTGCTCAGCTGAGCAGGCGGGTAAGAGTGGGCGGGAGTCAGGGCACGGGCCGCTCTGCGGGCGAGTGAGAGAGCAGGTGGGCCAAGCAGCTGAGCGGCTGGGCAGGTGGGTGAGAGAGCGGGTGGCTCCGCAGGCGGCTGAGAGAGCAGGCGGGCTGGGCAGCTCGGTGGGTGAGAGGGCGGCTGGCCAATCAGTGAGCCGGCAGGCGGGGAAGCAGAGAGATGACATCATCTCTCACCACCCGCCCTGCATCCCTTTTTGCTGCCTGACTCTGGGACACAGCAAGGAACAATCCCCACCTTAGCAGAAAAGTGACACAGCAAGTGACAATTGGCAAGGAGTGACAGGTGACCTGGCAAGGGACAATCTGCAATGCGTGGCAAGTGACAATCTGCAACTTGTGGCAAGTGACAGTCCGCAACTTGTGGCAGGTGACGTGGCAAGTGACAGTCCGCAACTTGTGGCAGGTGACGTGGCAAGTGACAGTTTGCAACTTGTGGCAGGTGACGTGGCAAGTGACAGTCCGCAACATGTGGCAGGTGACCTGGCAAGTGACAATCCGCAACGTGTGGCAGGCAAGTGACAATCCACAATTAGTGGCAGGGCCATTGCAGTGACAATCCGCAACTTGTGGCAAGTTGACAATCTGCAACGTGTGGCAAGTGACATGGCAAGTGACAATCCGCATCTGGTGGCAGGCGACGGTGGCAAGTGACAATCTGCATCTGGTGGCAGGCGATGGTGGCAAATGACAATCCGCAACGTGTGGCGTGGCAAGTGACGATCCGCAACGTGTGGCAGGTGGCGTGGAAAGTGACAATCTGTATCTGGTGGCAAGTGACGGTGGCAAGTGACACACTCAGGGCTCCCACTGATTCTTCATTATGGTGAGTTGAACCATTTCATTTTATATAACAATGTAATAATAGAAATAATGCGCTTCAATCATCCTGACACCATAACAACCATGGTGCCGGGATGATTGAAGTGTTAACACCAGCTATTTCCCCGATAAATTGCCCACAAAAAAATTATATATATTTTCTGGCAGTGCCCCTCCCGAGACTAGACTCTGGATCCGCCCCTGTGTGATGACTGCATTCATTATAAAGCTTTCTTTCCTCTATTTTCATCTGGATATCCAGGCAGTAGTCTGTTTTTCAAAAGAACAAGCTCTCCTCCAGATGTATCAGTTTACAGGGATGAGACAAACCATTTACCACTGACAGGGGTGCTTACAGTGATAAGCTTTTATGTAAAACCTTAATCCTAAAAAGAAAAAAAAATGTTTGCTGTAACTGATGTTTTTGTTAGTGTATTTAAATCTGCTAATACATTTAACCCCCTCCCTCCAGACTGACATTGTCGTCTGTTGTGCCCCCTGTGCTCATTTATCCAGAGTGGGGACACTTTAATACAGGAACTGTGTTACTGGCCAAATCACCAGCAGAAAACAGAGGGGGAAAAAGCCTAAAAAAAATTAAACTAATGCAGCCACCACATCTAATGATTGGTAAGCTGCAATATAGTACAGTACGTGTTTGGTTTAAGGTTTAATACCACTTTAATAAATGGGAACAAATATCTCAATTAGCCACTTGCCACCCGCCCACCGTCAAATGACAGAGGGGCGTTGTGGCTCTCATTCTGGGTGGACGTCATATAATGGCGCTCCCGAAGGGGCGCTTCCGCACGCCCGCAGGGGTGAGTGGCGGTCACGTCGTTTGGCTAGGGCAGAAACCCCCAATTTCTGTAAAGAGCTGCTTATGCGGCTCTTTAGTCATGTGATCGTTGTGTCCAATCACAGTCGGTCACATGTAAACAAGGAAGTGCCAGTAATCGGCGCTCCTCGCCTCACACTGACAAAGTATGTGGTGAGGAGAGCCGATCAGCGGCATCTCCTCACAGGAGACAGTGGGAAATGTAATCAGGGCACTGCTGATCATGATTACATTAGAGTGCCACCAGTGCCAGCAATTAGTGCCCACCAGTGCCAACAATCAGTGCCCACCATAGCCAGCAATCAGTGGCCATTAGTGATCAGCGCTGGCTTTTCAGTGCCCATCAGTGCTGCCCATCAATGGCTTGTAGCGTGATACTTTTCCTCATTCACTTTACTGTATAGGAAAAACAAACAAAAGAGGGTGTACCAGCGTAGTGCAATTATCCCACAGTATTTTATTCCTTTTTTTTAAAAATCAACATAAATTATACACACAAGCATCTGAATAGGTCAAAGCTGTGAAGAGTGTGGGGGGGGGGGGGGGGTGAAGAGGGGGGAATTTGTGAAGGGAGGGGGGAGATTTGTGAAGAGTGGGGTGGGGGTGTGAAGAGGCAAGAGCTGTGAAGAGTGTGGGGGGGGATTTGCAAATAGGGGAATTTGTGACGAGGTGAGAGCTGTAAAGAGTGTGTGTGCGTATGGGGGGGGGGGATGCGAATAGGGGAATTTGTAAAGAGTAGGGGGGGAATTTGTGAAGAGAGGTGAGAGCTGTAAAGTGTGTGTGTGGATTTGCGAATAGGGGAATTTGTGAAGAGTGGGGGGAGGGAATTTGTGAAGAGAGGTGAGAGCTGTGAAGAATTTGTGTGTGTGGGGGGATTTGCAAATAGGGGAATTTGTGAAGAGTGGGGGGGATTTGTGAAGAGAGGTGAGAGCTGTGAAGAATGTGTGTGTGTGTGTGGGGTTTGCAAATAGGGGAATTTGTGAAGAGTGGGAGGGGGATTTGTGAAGAGAGATGAGAGTTGTGAAGAGTGTATGTGGGGGGGGGGGGGGGGTTTGCATATAGGGGAATTTGTGAAGAGGTGAGAGCTGTGAAGAGTGTGTGTGTGTAGGGGGGGGGGGGATTTGCGAATAGGGGAATTTGTGAAGAGAGGTGAGAGCTGTGAAGAGAGTGTGCGTGTGTGGGGGGGGAATTTGCGAATAGGGGAATTTGTAAAGAGTGGGGGGGGGGGATTTGTGAAGAGAGGTGAGAGCTGTGAAGATTGTGTGTGTGTGTGGGAGGGGGGAATTTGCGCATAGCATAGGTGTGCCCAGCCTATTGCATTAGGGTGTGCACCTCAAATGTAATAAAACATGGACAGTGTTAGTAGAGCAGGGGACTTGTCAGTAGGGCAGAGGTTGGTTTCAGTAGGTTTTTATTTTCTTTATTTTTTTTTTACAATTCTTTTTAGGAGCCCTGTTTAGGGGCTTTTGGTGAACTATCAGCAGGGGAAAGCTGCACCACATGGGGTGATTAGGGTGTGCCCAGTACCCGGCACACCACCTGCGCACGTCTATGGAGCATAGGGGAATTTGTGAAGAGTGGGGGGGAATTTGTATAGAGAGGTGAGAGCTGTGAAGATTGTGTGTGTGTGTGTGGGAGGGGAGAATTTGCGCATAGCATAGGTGTGCGCAGCCTATTGGATTAGGGTGTGCACCTCAAATGTAATAAAACATGGACAGTGTTAGTAGAGCAGGGGACTTGTCAGTAGGGCAGAGGTTGGTTTCAGTAGGTTTTTCTTATTTTTTTTTTTACAATTCTTTTTAGGAGCCCTGTTTAGGGGCTTTTGGTGAACAGTACCCGGCACACCACCTGCGCACGCCTATGGAGCATAGGGGAATTTGTGAAGAGTGGGGGGGGAATTTGTGAAGAGAGGTGAGAGCTGTGAAGAGTGTGTGTGTGATTTGCAAATAGGGGAATTTGTGAAGAGTGGGGGGGGGGGGGGGGATTTGTGAAGAGAGGTGAGAGCTGGAAGTGTGTGTGTGTGTGTGTGTGTGTGTGTGGGGGGGATTTGCAAATAGGGGAATTTGTGAAGAGTAGGGGGGGAATTTGTGAAGAGAGGTGAGAGCTGTAAAGTGTGTGTGTATGGAATTGCGAATAGGGCAATTTGTAAAGAGTGTGGGGAGGGGGATTTGTGAAGAGAGGTGAGAGCTGTGAAGAATGGGTGTGTGGGGGGGATTTGCAAATAGGGGAATTTGTGAAGAGTGTGGGGGGGGATTTGTGAAGAGAGGTGAGAGCTGTGAAGAATGTGTGTGTGTGTGTGTGGGGGGGGCGGGGGATTCGCGAATAGGGCAATTTGTGAAGAGTAGGGGGGAATTTGTGAAGAGAGGTGAGAGCTGTGAAGAGTGTGTGTGTGTGTGTGTGTGTGTGTGTGTGGGGGGGGGGGGTTGCAAATAGGGGAATTTGTGAAGAGTAGGGGGGAATTTGTGAAGAGAGGTGAGAGCTGTGAAGTGTGTGTGTGTGGGGGTGGGGGTGGGTTGCAAATAGGGGAATTTGTGAAGAGTGGAGGGGGGGATTTGAGAAGAGAGGTGAGAGCTGTGACGAGTCAGGGAGTTTACAGATGAAGGGGTGGGGGGGTGCCTGATTTTAGTCTTGCCTAGGGTAGCACAAAACCAAAATACACCGCTGTATACTGTATGTCTATCACAGTATAACACTATCATCCCCTGTGCATACACTGAGCCTCACAGTGTGTACCCTAGAACTATCCTGTCCCTTTATCGTGTACACAGCAACTATCTTTAACATTCTGGTCACGAGTAAGCTAATCCTTTTTATTGAGAAAGATAGAACACATAGCAACTTTTATTCCATATATATTCTAATTTATTTTTTAAGCTACCAACGTCTATTTCACCCTATGCTTCCATTATCTAACACACACATAGTTTATGCTATGAAATAGCTATCATAAATCCTTACACTTAAAAGCTCTCTAACATTTAGGATTATACGGTAATACGGATCTACCTCAAGGATGAATGACAGTGCCAACGTATGATTGCCTTGGAGAGCACTTTCTGCTGTCAGGTGATTGATGATAAAGTGCCAATACATATCTGTAAAGAGCTCTTATATGTCACTCAATTCTCATTACTAGTCTTGATGTGTGGTGTAAAACTGTAAAGAGCAGAAAATACCATCCGATAATAGTGTATAGAAGAGGCAGACATTATACAGATGTTAATTTGCAATCTGAAGATGCTAATATGCTAATTACATTTTGCACACATTCCCATGTAGGCTTTGCATATGAATGGAATGTTCTATATTTTGTTTTTACAAAGTGAGAAATATTTTTGAAATTGCTAGGCTACATGTGCAGATATTTTACGGTATTTTCACATGTTTTACAGAATAGAAGGAAGTGACTGCGACTGATATCTTTCGGCAGGTGCAATCATCATTAAAACATTATTTTTCACTATGCATGATGAAAAAAAAATGACACAATTATATATTTTGGTTGTTAGAACAGGCATCTGTCACTAAAAATCGGGCAAATAAAAGACATGCCAATCATGGCTATGTATAATCTACGTACCAAAGTGATGCAATTTTGAAAATGGCAGCTTCCCCCACACACACAGTGCACATGAAAAGGCTTCTAACAGGCAGCTTTGCTCCACGCCTGATGATATACCCATATAGATATTGACACAGCCATAGCTACAACCCCTGGCAAAAAGGTCATTCAATTGTTTAATTGCATAAAAAAAAAAAAAAAATACAGACATGCCTCAAAACTATTTTCATTTAACATTCCAACCTTCTGGCTTTAAAAAAATAAAAAAGAAAGAAAACTGTAGTCAGTTGCAACTGTTTTTGCAGATCAAGCACAGGGAAAAAAAATAAGGAATCACTTAATTCTAAGGAATATATTATGGAATCACCATGTACTTTGCAGTACTAAAAAAAACATCTGCATCAGATTACATACTAGAAAATGATATCATCATCATTAAATTGAAGATTTAATGACTGTCATCTCCCCCGTACCTTTACCTGACATGCAACCCCATATCATCAATGATTGTGTAAATCTGCATGTTTTCTTCCAGCAGTCATCTTCATACATATCATTGGAAGGGCACCAAACAAAAGTTCCAGCATTATCACCCTGCCAAATGCAGCTGCAACAGTTGCAACTGACTATAGTTTTTTTCTTTCCTTTTTTTAACTGTTTCTTAAAGCCGGAAGGTTGGAATGTTAAATAAAAACAGTTTTGATTCATGTCTGTGATTAGTTTTTTTTTCTACACAAATAAACATTAAATGAACATTTTCCAAGAGTGGTGATTCCATACTTTTTGCCTGGGGTTGTATATCAACAATACATTTAATTTTTTACACGCTTATACAAAACTAAGTGTACGATAGTGTTTACTGTGCTATTAAATTAAATCCATGATTACCGAATATTCAATGCTCAAAATGTTTAGTAAAGTTCTCCATTACAAATTTATTGTAAAAGTGCTCTAGTTAAAAAGTGACAGTGCTTCAGTCTTCACATTAAAAAGTCCATTAGTGCTTTGCATCAACAATTCAGTGCAAAAAAATGAAGTGCCACATGCCAAATAATGCGTGCGATATCTTCTTGTCAACACCTTCCCCTTTGTGCAGTAAACTCACTGGATTCCCTTTGACTTCTTATTAATATAAGCGGGTCAAAACGAACTTGTGTGTTTTTGCTAAACAATGCCAGCTAAATGTTCTCCTCTTGTTTTAGCTCAGGTAGCCCTCATTTAAATGGGATGTAGAAAAAAAAGAGAATCTCCATAGCATAAAACCATTTAATAAATAATATAGTTAAAAAGACATAATTTAGTGCTTTGCTCTATACAGATTTTCTGTGGAGTCACATACCTACAGCTCTTCTCCAGAGCGCGTTCTCCACTGTGTGGCATGACATCACAAAGTCTTGTTCCACCCAATGCATTTCATCAATGGACGTCATCAGGATTGGTCAAGGCACCGTAAAACACAACCTGTACCAATGTATAAACCCCTACTTGCCTTTTATTTAACAATTAACTCCAGGTTTTATAGAACTTTAAAATAGTTCCTTTTGACCAAGCTAGTCCAAACAAACTATTTCTTTTACTAACAGGTGCACTAACTGTAACAAACCAAACTACTCTTCAAAATGCTCCCTTCTCCTCTTAACTATTCTGACCAACCTATGCAAGAAAGGTCTGAATACTTACCTATTTTCAGGCTGCTCCAGACCAGTCACACAATCACCTCTTCGACAGCCAGCACTGGCTGCAGAAAATAGAACGCTTCAAAAATGGCTAGTAATGCCTGGGATTGGTGAAGTCACCTGTAGGCTCTCATGGCCTATCTATTATCAATACCCCCTTTTCTCCGCTGCAGCTGCTGCTGGCTGACAGAGGGGAGCTGATTCAAGTGACCAGACTGGAGTGGCCTGAAAATAGGTAAGTATACAAATCTTTCTTACACAGATTAGTCAGAATAAGTTTTCGGGGGGGGGGGGGGGGTGCATTTTCAAGAGTAGTTCGTTTGGACCAAGCTGATCCACATTAAAGTAGAATTCCAGGCTAAACCTAACTATTTACAGTTCACTCAAACCTGGAATTAGGCTTTAACATTTGTCTGCTTATTCCATTGTTGCTCCTCCTTCCTATTTCTCTTATTAAAAAGGTTACCCTTTTTCTTGGGGGTCAACTACATTGTGCACCAGTCTATTCCTAAAGGTTTGGTGCCTTTCTATAAATGAACTTCGGGGTCTTTGGAAGCATTTTCCCACAAAAAGTTATCTTTTAAGAGAAACAAGCAGTGCTTTTTTCAGTATCTTTTTTCCTTGCTTATATTGCCTATTGTACTCAGTAATGCATGCACATTCCTATCCTTCTTTGAAGGGAACCTTTTTTGAAGGGAAACAATTATATGCCTGTAAATTATGTCTCATTTGCAGAGAGACTAGAAACGATGTAGGAAAAAGAACATTTTTTAATCAAAAACTACAAATAAAAACGTATGAAATTAGATATAGAGAGAAAACGCACCGATCTTATGCAGTACATCCTTTAATCAAATCAATGAAAAACATAAAACAATGCACTGACATGAAATAAGGAGTAAAATGAAATTAGAGAATGTACAGTTAGGTCCATATATATTTGGACACAGGCACAATTTTCATACTTTTGGCTCTGTATGCCACCAGAGTGAAATTAAAATGAAACAATCCAAATAAATTTGAAGTGCAGACTTTCAGCTTTAATTCAAGGGGTTGAACATAAATATCTAGTACAAATTTTAGGAACTGCAACTATTTTTATACACAGTCCTTCATTTTCAGGGGCTCACATGTATTTGGACAAATTAATATAACCATAAATAAAATGTTCATTTTTAATAATTTGTTGAGAATCCTTTACTGGCAGTGACTGCCTGAATTATGGAACCCCTGGACAGTACCAAAGACAAGGTTTCCTCCTTTCTGATGCTTTGCTAGGCTCTAATTGCAGCTGTCGTCAGTTGTTCTTTGTTTGTGGGTCTCCTCATGCCTTTAGTTTTGCCTGCAGCAAGTGAAATAGATGCTCAATTGGGTTGAGATCAGCTGATTGACTTGGCCATTGCAGAATATTCCACTTCTTTTCCTTCAAAAACTCCTGGGTTTCTTTTACAGTGTGTTTTGGATCATTGTCCATCTGCACTGTGAAGTGCTGTCCAATCAACTTTGCTGCATTTGGCTGAATCTGGGCTGACAGTATATCCCTAAAACACTGCAGAAATCATCTGGCTGCTTCTGTCTTCTGTCACATCATCAATAAACACCAGTGACCCAGTGCCACTGGAAGCCATGCATGCCCATGCCATCATACTGCCTCCACCATGTTTTATAGATGATGCTGTGTGCTTTGGATCATGAGCTGTTCCAAGCCTTCTCCACACTTTTTTCTTCCCATAATTCTTGTACAGATTAATCTTAGTTTAATCCGTCCACAGAATGCTTTTCTAGAACTGGTCTGGCTTTTTTAGTTAGTTTAGTTTGGCAAAGTCCAATCTGGCTTTTCTATTCTTCAGGCTTATGAATGGTTTGCACCTTGTGGTGGACCCTCTGTATTTGCTCTTGTGAAGTCTTCTCTTGATTGTAGACTTTAACAATGATACACACACCTCCTGGGGAGTGTCCTCCACTTGTCTGAATGTTGTGAATGGCCTGTTTTACTAGCATGGAGAGCTCCTTTGAACGCATGATGTAGGTTCACAGCAATAGATTCCAAATGCAAACACCACACTTAGAACCAACTCCAGACCTTTAACCTGCTTAATTGATGAAGAAATAAAGGAATAGCCCACACCTGGCCATGAAACAGCTTTTGATTCAATTGTCCAATTACTTTTGGTCCCTTGAAAAAGTAGTTGGCTGTTGGGATGGCTATTCTTAAGAGCTGTAATTCCTAAACCCTTCTTCCTCTGATTTGGATGTACATACCCTCAAATTAAACCTGAGAGTGTGCACTTTCAGCCCATATCCATTATATAACTATAGCTTGAATATGTTTTGGTAAATACCTTAAAAAACTAAAATTGTGCTTGTGTCCAAATATATATGGAACTAACTGTATATCTTGTAAATACAGTTTGCGTGACCTACATGCTGGAGTGCCTTGTTGACTTCAGTCCGTCAGTCACACAATACAATTAGCTGTACATATTGGGGAACATATTAATAACAGTAGGAAAAGCTATTTGAAGCATAGTTAGTCCAGACATTTTAAGGAATTTCATAATAAGGAGCCCAAGGGGCTGATATTTTATGACATAGCAAAGAGTAAAGAAGAATTGGAGGGGCTCAAATGCAAAGAGAGAAATTTCCAAAAATGAAACAAGGTGGATATATGAGTTAGGAACTCTCAACCTGCTGAGGCTTAATATTGACATTGATTTCAGTTGTTTCATTTTGAATGAATATAGCCATAGTCCAAAGCAAGAGAGTGTTTTTAATAAGAAAAATAGGAAGCAGGGGTAATAACAGAGGGAACAAGCAGTGGAAGGTTAAATAAAAGTTAGGGAGGAGTTAATGTGAGTATTAGTGCTAGTTATGTATCATGGTTTCTTGACTGCTTGACGTCTATTGACAGAATGTGATTGGCAGAGCAAGGCTTTGTGACATTATTTGTGTGCATGCATGAAATGGAGAGGGAAGAGCTGCAGGTGTGTGGCTGCACACAGACATAAGCTGAGCACTAAATGATGAACGTATATTGATTTTAACTATATATTTTAATAATTGCTTTATACAATGGAGATTCTCCTTTTTTTTTTCAAAATGCCTTTTGACCTACTTATATTAATAAGAAGTCAAATGGAATCTGGTGAGTTTACTGCACAGAGAAGGTAAGACAGGACACAAGCGGAAGATATCACACATGTTATTTTGGCACTTGGCACTTTTTTTTTTTTATGGACTGCAGTGTTAATGCACAGCACAAATGGACTTTGTAATGTGAAGATTGAAGCACTGTCAACATTAGTACATTACTGGAGCAATTTATTAAGTATTTTTGAGCACTGAATATTCATGAATGAATCATGGATTTAATTTAGTATCACAGTTAGCACTATTGCACACGTTTTTTTCTCCAGATCGCATTTCCATTAAACAGGTATAACACTGACAGTCATGTACAACAAAGTACAACATGGAATGCATTAAATAATCAACAAGGATTATATCACGTACCTGGTAGAAGAGCCTGAATGGACGAGCAAGGCCTCCCTTACATCTCTGACTTGAGGCCTCTGATAGTGGGAACAGAATCGCACGAGTGCCAAGAGTCTTTAACTGGAAGCTGGACGGCAATCCTGGAAAGGCTGAGAAGACAGCGGCAGGCTTGAGCAGGAAGGACCGACAGGCAGGCAACTGGTGTGGATGGCAGCAATGAAGAAGCAAGGTCAGGCAGGCTGGGTCATACACGGCTAAGACAAACGGATGCAGGGTGCAGGCAGCATCGTGGTCTGTAGGCAAGCCAAGGTCAAAAGCCGGATCAGCAAACAGGAGCCAAGGGAAAGACAGGAGGATGGTCACAGAACAAGCCGGGGTCGGTGCAGGCGGAGATCAAGGAATGGTCAAGACAAGCCGGGTAGGTAACTGGGATCAGGATACAGGTTTCAGGAAACAGGATGCACAGAACTGAAGACTAAGCAGCACTGGGGCTAGATACTGGCTGTGTTAAATAGACTCACTGGCGCCAGCGTCACTCACGCGTGCGCGCGAGCGTTGACGCACACGTGGGTGTGCGACGGCTTCTGTTTGCGCGCCAGTTCGCACATGCGCACTTCTATGCACCGCAGCCCAATTCCTATGGGCAACAGGAATGCGTGCATTTCTGTGCCTCAAAGCTCTTGTAGGAGGGCGGATTTCTCTGCTGGAATGTGCATCCTGACAGATTACCAAAGAATTGACTGCATGTACAAAGCAAAAAGGGTACAGAAGAAAAGCACTTACAGTTTAATGAGGTGCAAGTGCATTACCAATGCAAAGGGGTAGTGGACCACAGTCAAAGAAAGCATCTAGAGCAGAAGTTGAATATTAAGCTGGGAAATAAGCGAAGTGCCTTTATGGGGTAAGAGAGAAAGAAAAAAAAAGGAGGATGATTTATAGATAGAATTGGAAAGTATTACATGAATTTGTTATCTTTAAGGCAAGAGACTGTAGTAAAAATGTAAGCATTGACCAACTCCTCATTTAGTCAAACTGTCAAGGCCTGGAATTTAGGGATGGGCTCGAACATCGGGTGTTTGGCTGTTCGTCAAATACCAAACATTATGGGGCGTTTGCAGCAAATTCGACCACCATAGAATGCCCCATAATGCACTGTGAGATCTCAGTGCATTGATGTCTGATGATTGGCCAAAGCATGCACCTGCTGTGAGAGTCATGATTGATCAAAGGCAGGGTACCTTTAGCCAATCATGGCTCAAGGGGTTAAGTCCACGCCCCACACTATATAAGGCTGCTTACACGGTGGCCATATATAGTGTTATGCTTATGATTGAGAGAAGGTTAGCTAGAGGCAGGCTAGTTAGTGGCGTGCAGGCAGTATAGTTATATATATATATATATACACACACACATATATACAGTGGGGCAAAAAATTATTTAGTCAGCCACCAATTGTGCATGTTCTCCCACTTAAAAAGATGAGAGAGGCCTGTAATTGTCATCATAGGTGTACCTCAACTATGAGAGACAAAATGTGGAAACAAATCCAGACAATCACATTGTCTGATGTTTGAAAGAATTTATTTGCAAATTATGGTGGAAAATAAGTGTTTGGTCAATATCAAAAGTTCACCTCAATACTATGTTATATATCCTTTGTTGGCAATGACAGAGGTCAATCATTTTCTGTAAGTCTTCACAAGGTTGTCACACACTGTTGCTGGTATGTTGGCCCATTCCTCCATGCAGATCCCCTCTAGAGCAGTGATGTTTTGGGGCTGTCTCTGGGCAACACAGACTTTCAACTCCCTCCAAAGGTTTTCTATGGGGTTGAGATCTGGAGACTGGCTAGGCCACTCCAGAACCTTGAAATGCTTCTTACGAAGCCACTCCTTCATTGCCCGGGCAGTGTGTTTGGGATCATTGTCATGCTGAAAGACCCAGCCATGTGTCATCTGCAATGCCCTTGCTGATGGGAGAAGGTTTGCACTCAAAATCTCACGATACATGGCCCCATTCATTCTTTCATGTACATGGATCAGTCGTCCTTTTCCCTTTGCAGAGAAACAGCCCCAAAGCATGATGTTGCCACCCCCATGCTTCACAGTAGGTAAGGTGTTCTTTGGTTGCAACTCAGCATTCTCTCTCCTCCAAACACGACGAGTTGTGTTTCTACCAAACAGTTCTACTTTGGTTTCATCAGACAATATGACATTCTCCCAATCCTCTTCTGGATCATCCAAATGCAAACCTCAGATGGGCCTGGAAATGTACTGGCTTAAGCAGGGGAACACGTCTGGCACTGCAGGATCTGAGTCCCTGGCGGCGTAGTGTGTTACTGATGGTAGCCTTTGTTACGTTGGTCCCAGCTCTCTGCAGGTCATATACTAGGTCCCCCCGTGTGGTTCTGGGATTTTTGCTCACCGTTCTTGTGATCATTTTGACCCCATGGGGCGAGATCTTGTGTGGGGCCCCAGATCAAGGTAGATTATCAGTGGTTTTGTGTGTCTTCCATTTTCTAATTATTGCTCCCACAGTTGATTT
Organism: Lithobates clamitans; assembly: GCA_037952925.1. Taxonomy (NCBI): domain Eukaryota; kingdom Metazoa; phylum Chordata; class Amphibia; order Anura; family Ranidae; genus Lithobates; species Lithobates clamitans. The sequence goes on from JBBGZY010000044.1 coordinate 6,732,082, forward strand.
CTTCACAACAAGCTACTTGCCTATTGCAGATTCAGTCTTACCAGCCTGGTGCAGGTCTACAATTTTGTTTCTGGTGTCCTTCGACAGCTCTTTGGTCTTCACCATAGTGGAGATTGGAGTGTGACTGTTTGAGGTTGTGGACAGGTGTCTTTTATACTGATAACAAGTTCAAACAGGTGCCATTAATACAGGAATAAGTGGAGGACAGAGGAGCCTCTTAAAGTGGGGTTCCCATTTAAAAAAAAATTAAAATAAAAGTCAGCAGCTACAAATACTGCAGCTGCTGACTTTTAATCAGACACTTACCTGTCCCAGGGTCCAGCGATGTGGGGGGATCGAAGCCCCGCTTGTACTCCCCTCTGCTCGGCGGCGCCGGCATTTTAACTGTGGGCGCCTGGCTGTGGCTTCACAGCCGGGCACCCACTGCGCATGCGCGAGCCGTGCCGCGCGCCGTCACTGGCCTCGTAATCATCTGGGACCGGTCACGTGTCCCAGATGATTGACAAGAGAGAGGGTGGAGAGGCGATCTCCCTTCCTGCGCCAAGGGAAATGATGTCACCAGTCCAGGCACCGAAGGAGGCAGACTACGAGGGACCCCATAGCAACAGCCATTTAGAGGTGAGTAAAAAAATGTTTTTTCTCCAAATGTTTTTTTTAATTTTTTTTTTTTGGGGTGGAACTCCACTTAAAAGAAGAAGATACAAGTCTGTGAGAGCCAGAAATCTTGCTTGTTTGTAGGTGACCAAATACTTATTTTCCACAATAATTTGCAAATAAATTCTTTCAAAAATCAGACAATGTTATTGTCTGGATTTGTTTCCACATTTTGTCTCTCATAGTTGAGATATACCTATGATGACAATTACAGGCCTCTCTCATCTTTTTAAGTGGGAGAATTTGCACGATTGGTGGCTGACTAAATACTTTTTTGCCCCACTGTATACTTACTTTGGCCTAAACCTTGGGTACCAAGATAGTCCTCAACTTTCACAATGCCACAGGGCAAGTTTGGAGCAGCCCCTGGCACACCTCCCTTTCCAACACTCTGATATCTAGTTGCATTCCTTGGTCACTCATGGACAGATGCTCTGATATAAGTGGTCATTATCTTTTCCTTAAAGGCCATATTGTCGGCATTAAGGTGACGTTAGCTACTATATATGCACTGAATCTTCATCAAGACGCTTCTCTTTGTAAAGTCCTTTTGAAGCTGGGGGAGTTTGCGGATGGTAAATTGATCCTCGGTGGGCATTTTAATGTTCCTTTAGATCCTAGGGTAGACAATTCCTCTGGCACTTCCTCTGTTCCCCTCGGTCCCAGGAAACATGTTTGCGGACGTTACATGACATGCAGCTGGTTGACGCTTGCCATATTTGACACGGGGGGGAAGAGAGACTACACTTTCTTTTCTCTACCTCATCAACTATATTCTCGTATTGACCTTTTTTTGGTCCCCCATCAACTACTCTCATCGGTTTTAGATGTCTCTATAGGACTTATAACTTCTAATCATGCTCCAGTTATGCTCTGTCTTTCCCTGTCTAGCTCGACTTACTCCCTGGACTGGGGTTGGTACTTGAATGAAAGCCTATTACAGACTCCTGAGGTTCTGGACGATGTGGTTAAAGAACTCACAGTGTATTTTTAGATAAACAACATTCCAGGGAGTGATCCGGGCATGGTGTTGGAAGCACATAAGGTGATTATTCGGGAATCTTGATCAATCCTTATTGAAAAAAAAAAATGGCATTGAGGCTTGCATTCTTGGTTTGGCCGATGTAACATCATCAAAATTAGTATCTTACCGAAATTTTTGCATCTTTATCAGGCATTACCAATTTCCATTCCTGCAGCCTTTTTTGCCAAATCCTTGCCCTTTTTACTAAATTGATATGGGGGGAACAAACGATAGAGGATTTGTAAACGCCTTCTGACGTTGCCCAAATGCCATGGCGGAATGGCTGTCTCGGATGCATTCAAATTCTATCAAGCTGCCCACCTTGGCAGAATAATTGATTGGTGCAGATATGGAGATTTTAAACTCTGGACGGCCATTGAGCAACAGCTTAGCTCCGCAAATGCAAAAGTAGGGCACCGTGGTGCTATGCAGCCCTGCTGGCCTCTCTTAAGATGCATCTCATTATAGGCCCCACACTTCGAGCTGGTTCTAGAGATTTTCGGAACCCCAAGTTTTCTTCCACACAATCACAGCTGTTCCCCATGCGCGTTTCGTAGTCTTTTGGAGAAGGGCTGTTTTCAGGCTTCACACTTTGACTTCTGATACTTGGCCCAGGGTTGCTACACTGATGCAGCCAGGGGAATGTATGGAATACATTTCTGGCAGGCGTTGCAATTACTCCATTATTTTAGATCTTTAGGACCACTGGCGAACTATCGACGTCAGCGGACATTTTAATTGTACTGTGAGGATAAGGAACCTCTTCCCGTACTATTTCTAAAATGTATAAAAAAAAAGAGTAGGTAATGGCACATACTGCAGTCAATATTGCCAAAAACCATAGTCTGTGTGAACAATTATGGGCATGGGGTTCAGGGAAAAAGGACATGAACTGGATGAGAGGAAGTAGAATCCAGCAGGGAGAAAGGACCGTCCACAGCTCAGGGCGGGCCTCTTGAGGGAAGCAGAAGCACACTTCAAACATGTAAGAGAAAACAAAGGAGGCGCCTTCTGAGTGCAGACAGTGTAGAATTTATAATACAAATAATAAAACACTCACATTGAGGTAAGACCGTGTCAGCATGAGGAAGATTAGTCCTGCAGTGGTGTGTCTTTGTGCACGCTAGTTCCCGCAGCCTAAGCCACTCGTGGTCCCTGAAGGAGTTGTCCACCGGCTCTGTGTATGGAGATAGATCCAGGAAGGGGGCTGGAACACTTGTGGCCCGCAGCGTCTGACATCACTGGAGGTTATGCAACATTTCTGAGCATGTGCACTGTTGATGAAAGGGACAGGCGTGCTCCTTTGTCTTGACAAGAGCTTGACAAAGGAGCGTGCGCCTGTCCCTTCCATCGACAGTGCACATGCTCAGAAATGTTGCATCATCTCCGGTGACATCAGACGCTACATAAATCCGCTTTGATCCTCGTGGATCAAATTCTCAATCACAGTAGATGTGGGCCACCATTGCACACTTTGTGCTGTATGAGAGTTTAAAAAATTTGTGTAGCATTGGCCAATGAAGCATTTCAATAGCATTTGGAGTCAATACGGGTTATGGTATCACAGTTAAAGGAGAGATCCAGCCAAAGCTCATTTGACTGGGCTTCTCCTATGAATCACAGGAGTGCAATTCGTTTTGCACTCCTGTGACCCGTTTTCAGCAGAGAGCAGACTGAACTCCGCTCTCTGCTGAAGTCACGTATATCAGTCCAGGCGCCGCGTCATCCTGACAATGGGAGTCTGGATCCCACAGGTGCCTGGACTGACACCCGTCTCAGCAAGCCGCTGTGAGGCTGAGACGGCCACCTCGTCCCCTCCCCAGCTCAGCGCTCCAATCAGGGAGGAGGGAGAAGAGCAGAGAGCTGTGACTGACAGTCTGCAGCTCTCTGAACACGGAGCTATGAAAACCGAGCGATCGGCGATGTTCGATCGCTCGGTTTTCAGTGCAGAGGCTCTGGGGACAGATGCAGCATCGGACCGATGCTGCTAGGTAAGTATAAATGGGGGAAAAAAAAAGGAAAAAACCCATACATCTCTTTTAAAGTCCTGAGGGTCCCATACAGTTACACTTTCTACAACTGCATCAAATCTGCCAAAGAGCAACGGCAACATTGACTCAGCTTTGTTGGTTCTCTGAATCATTTATACACTTTTCTTCTTTTGGTCATCTAACGGTTCCTGATTGGCTTAGCAATGACAATAGAAAATAACGGTTTGGCAAGGTTGAAGTTCATCTAAAACCAAAACTTTTTTTAAGTTTTGGATAGAGTGGTAAAGCGTTAGAACCCTGTCAGGTTTTTATTGTTATTCTGTACCCACTGGGGAGATTCACCCTCTTTATTGGTCCTGGTTGGCTCAGATTTAGATATAGTTTAAGTTTATCTAGTAATGCAGTTCAATATTTAATGAGTGCAATTTTGCATACGTTATACACAAAGAGGAGGTTACCAGTAAACTAAATGAACACAATGGACAGGCTTTTTTTTAATGCAAGATGTTTTTAATGATAGATTATGAAATGCAAGTAACCTTATACAAATTTGTCCACAAGATGGCACTCCAATCACATCCATCATTAGAATAGCAGGCGAAGGGAAAAAAGTGGTAGCTCATAATTGCAATTGAGTAAAGCAAATGTATACAAAATATACAAAGAAACATTGACTTTTATTACTAAGCTGAATCATCCCACCATAACCAATACAAAAGCAAGCAAGCAAAGCTTCTCTTCATATTGTAAAGGAAATGAATAATTAAGTGTCTTTTTATTACTAAACTCCCAAGGGATAAGAAGAATCCTTCCCTCTTAGATTGTAAGCTCTAAGGAGCAGGGCCCTCTGATTCCTATTGTATCAAAGTGTATTGTATTTGTACTGTCTACCCTCAAGTTGTAAAGCGCTACGTAAACTGTTGGCGCTATATAAATCCTGTATAATAATAATAATAATAATAATCCCTAAAATTGGGGCTGGCATTCTTCAGGTGGTTAAAGAAAATAGAATTACCCAGGCATGGGTCCTGGGCACTTTTCCCCACAGAGTTCCCTTCCCCTTTTCTTCCTAAACCACACAGGAGTCATCAGCTATTCCCTCTTGTCTCCCTACCAGAACCACAGAGTGCGGTGTACAAGTCTTTACCCATGCCAGACAGTTTCACCACCCTTCCCCTTCACATATAAGTGCCCTGGGACCACTCTCAAAATTCACTAGGGTTTTTCATACGGCAGTCTGGGGATAGTAAAAACTGGTGACTGAGGCACATTTTTTGGAGCTGCTCAGCAACACCCAGTACCATTCTAGGAAAGCCTGCATCTCAATGTGACCATGTGGAAGTGACTAGGCATTTTCTAAAACAACATCCCCATCATTCCCATCTAGTTTTAGTCCCCTGGTGGAGCAAGTCTGTTTATAGATATGGTGTAACTTTAAAAAGCTTGGCTAGAATTTATTTTCTCTTTTTTTTTTGCAGTCTGTAGCCCTCCTTCACTTCTTCTACTGGTAAAAACTTAGTTACTAAGACAGGAAGTGAATCACAATCTCCTCAATGGGCCAAGGAGAGCAATAAAAAACCTGACAGAGGTTCTAACTCTTCCATATCCCAAACTAGCAAAAAAAAGGTATGCGTTCATTTATACTTTAAGGCCAAGATTAAACTTGAATATCTTAAATCAGTTCTCACTTTATGTTTCTATGAAAAATTGGTCCAATGTTAAGTCTTAAAGCAGTACTAAACCTAAAAAATCCAAATTTATTATAATGCAATCACTATTACTTACTTGTGGCGGCTGCATCCTGCCTTAGTGTGTCTCCACTCTGAATAGAGGAGCAACAGAGACACCTGTGTACAATAGTATTGTGAATCTGCGCTGAGGGTATTGTTCGATGACCTAGCAGATATCAAGAGGCAGTATGTTTATGAAGAGCTGGAGAGCGGTACAATAATGAGTGTCTGCAGGTAGCAGTGTACCAGGACCAATATTATGGCTGTGCTGGCTTTCTCTGCCTGGACAATTCCTATGGACACATGCTTTGGCTGTGCTGGCAATATCCTTGTTCTGACTATAGACAATATTCCTGCCTGCATAATTACTATTGCTGTCACTAAGCACATCCCTGCCTGCTGCTCGGACCAATGCTCTCCTCTGTGGGCACTACTAAAAGCACAGGTAATACTTTTTTTACCCTTTCCGCAATAGAATTTATTTTGGATTGTAATTCTTGGTATGTACATGCTATGTGTTAGAAATATGAAGGGCCTTCAAAAATGATAGGTTGCCAGGAAATTATATATGTAATTTATGCTCCTAGAATGCCTGACGGTGCTGCTTGGATGTTGGGCCTCCTCTGTATGTGGCCAGGCTGTGTAAAAGTCTCACACATGTGGTATCGCAATACTCAGGAGGAGTAACAGAGTGTATTTTGGTGTGTAATTTGTTGTATGCATTAGCTCTGTGAGAGAAATAACCTGTTAAAAAAAAGCAAATCTTAATTTTGCAAAGAATTGTGGGAAAAAATTACAACATCAAAAACTCACCATGCTACATAATACCTTGGGATGTCTACTTTCCAAAAAGGGGTAATTTAGGGGGTACTTGTACTTTCCTGACTTGTTAGTGTCTCAATAAAATGACATAAGCCTTCAGTACATCAGGCGTGATCAATTTTCAGAGATTGGCACCATAGCTAGTAGACTCTAAGGCTGGGTTCACACTAGTGCGACAAACGCTCCGACATTGGGAGCTCATGTCGCATGATGTGTGAAAATCAATGTTTCCCTATGGGAGCCATCGGTCTTCTCTGCTATCTTCTTCTCTCTTCTCTTCTTCCTATGTTGACACAATGCTCTCTCCCACTGTAATGCCCTATGCGCGTTCCGCAATGTCTTATATAGGGATGGGGCGTGGTCACTGGGTGATGTCACCCGGTGACCCTGCCCCTTATTACGTCACAGTCCCAGGGCATGATGGGACTGTGATGTAATAAGGGGAGGGGTCACCGAGTGACATCACCCAGTGACCACGCCCCATCCCTATATAAGTAATTGCGGACCGCGCACACGGCATTACAGTGGGAGAGAGCGTTGTGTCAACATCAGAAGAAGAGGAGAGGGAAGAAGACGGCAAAGAAGACCAGGGCACCGCTAGCAAAAGAGTCAGCAAAAGAGCAGAAGACAGCGGAGGAGCCCGGCAGAAGATACCGGAGAGCGCGTGAAGAACCAAAGAGCACGGAGAAGAGGCCGGAGAGCGCGGAGAAGGAGCAAGAGACCATGGAGAAGAAGTAAGAAGACCCCCGGAGCTGCCTAATAAATTATTTTAAAAACCTGTCTAGTGTGTTTTTTTTATTGACACTTTTTTTCCTAGGTGAATGGGTAGGGGTACGATGTACCCCATACTCATTCACATAGGGTAGGGGGCCGGGATCTGGGGGCCCCCTTATTAAAGGGGGCTCCTGGATTTCGATAAGCCCCCTCGTCTGCGGACCCTGACAACCAACGGCCAGGGTTGTTGGGAAGAGGCCCTTGTCCTCATCAACATGGGGACAAGGTGCTTTGGGGTGGGGGGCCACAGGACGCCCCCCTGCCCCAAAGCACCCTCCCCCCATGTTGAGGGCATGCGGCCTGGTACGGTTCAGGAGGGGGGCGCTCGCTCGTCCCAACCCCCTTTCCTGACCGGCGGGCTGCGTGCTCGGATAAGGGTCTGGTATGGATTTTGGGGGGACCCTCGCGCCGTTTTTTTCGGCGTAGGTAATGCTCCTTAAAATCCATACCAGACCGAAAGGCCTATATTAAGGGCCAACCTACACAAACTTTTGTTTGTGTTAGGACTGCTTTTCTAAATATACAAGTCAATGTGAATACAAAAGTAGCTTGAAGCAGGTTTTTGCTGCTTAGAAGGAATTCAAAGGAGGTCCACTGAAGGTTAAATACACCTGGCAATGAGTTCTCAGTGTGAACCAAGATGTGTGTGAGCCGCTCCGGCTGTATGGGAATGAAGTCCTGTGCCCACCGCTGTGAGTGCTAGCCGGGAAGGGAGCTCGTCTATGCTCCAGGCTATAGTAGAGAGTGATAGGTGTCCCGGGAGCCACACATCAAGTCAAAGCCTACTGTCAGGGCCGTCTTAATAGCATCATGGGCCCCTGGGCAAAGATATGCTCTGCGGCCCCTACAATGAAGACAGCGCAGGTAAACAGACATCAAGTAGGTAAGAGGCAGACAAGCAGAGCTTCCCCTTTTGGGTGGAGCTCCGCATTAACTTCATGAACAATCATTCTGTACAGCAAAGAAACAGTAGGAAAATACTACATACATATAGTAACAAAGCTGTCCTGTGCATATAATATACAGTATCTGCTAGATTGATGCCTCCCCAGCACTATGGCCCCTCTATACCCTAAATATCCCCCCAGCACTCTGACCCCTCTACATCCCAGATATCCACCAGCACTCTGCCCCCTCTACATCCCAGATACCCCCCAGCACTCTGTCCCCTCTACATTCCAGATATCCCCCCTGCACTCTGATCCCTTTACACCCCATATATCCCTCCAGCACTCTGACCCCTCTACACCCCAGCACTCTGACCCCTCTACACCCCAGATATCACCCCAGCACTCTGACCCCTCCACACCCCAGATATCCCACCAGCACTCTGTCCCCTCTACACCCCAGATATCACCCCAGCACTCTGACCCCTCTACACCCCAGATATCCCACCAGCACTCTGACTCGTCTACACCCCAGATATCACCCCAGCACTCTGACCCCTCTACACCCCAGATATCCCACCAGCACTCTGACTCGTCTACACCCCAGATATCACCCCAGCACTCTGACCCCTCTACACCCCAGATATCCCACCAGCACTCTGACCCCTCTACACCCCAGATATCCCCCCAGCACTCTGACCCCATTACACCTCAGATAACCCCCCAGCACTCTGACCCCTCTACACCCCAGATATCCACCAGCACTCTGACCCCTCTAAACCCAAGATATCACCCCAGCACTCTGACCTCTCTACATCCCAGATATCCCCCCAGCACTCTGACCCCTCTACATCCCAGATATCACCGCAGCACTCTGACCCCTCTACACCCCAGCACTCTGACCCCTCTACACCCCAGATATCCCCCCATCACTCTGACCCCTCTACACCCCAGATATCACCCCAGCACTCTGACCCCTCTACATTCCAGATATCACCCCAGCACTCTGACAACTCTACACCCCAGATATCCCACCAGCACTCTGATCCCTCTACAGCCCAGATATCACCCCAGCACTCTGACCCCTCCAAATCCCAAATATCACCCTAGCACTCTGACCCCTCTACATCCCAGATATCCCCCCAGCACTCTGACCCCCTGTACACCCCAGATATCACCCCAGCACTCTGACCCCTCTACACCTCAGCAATCTGACCCCTCTACACCCCAGATATCACCCCAGCACTCTGACCCCTCTATATCCCAGATATCACCCCAGCACTCTGACCCCTCTACATCCCAGATATCACCTCAGCACTCTGACCTCTCTACATCCCAGATATCCCCCCAGCACTCTGACCCCTCTACATCCCAGATATCACCTCAGCACTCTGACCTCTCTACATCCCAGATATCCCCCCAGCACTCTGACCCCTCTACACTCCAGATATCACCCCAGCACTCTGACCCCTCTACACCCCAGATATCCCACCAGCACCCTGACCCCTCTACAGTCCAGATATCACCCCAGCACTCTGACCCCTCCAAATCCCAGATATCACCCCAGCACTCTTACCCCTCTACATCCCAGATATCCCCCCAGCACTCTGACCCCCTCTACACCCCAGATATCCCCCCAGCACTCTGCCCCCTCTACATCCCAGATACCCCCCCTGCACTCTGATCCCTTTGCACCCCATATATCTCCCCAGCACTCTGACCCCTCTACACCCCAGCACTCTGACCCCTCCAAATCCCAGATATCACCCCAGCACTCTGACCCCTCTACATCCCAGATATCCCCCCAGCACTCTGACCCCTCTACACCTCCGATATCACCCCAGCACTCTAACCCCTCTACACCCCAGATATCCCACCAGCACTCTGACCCCTCTACACCCCAGATATCCCACCAGCACTCTGACCCCTCTACATCCCAGATATCCCCCCAGCACTCTGACCCCTCTACATCCCAGATATCACCCCAGCAATCTGACCTCTCTACATCCCAGATATCCCCCCAGCACTCTGACCCCTCTACATCCCAGATATCACCCCAGCACTCTGACCCCTCTACACCCCAGATATCCCACCAGTACTCTGACCCTCTACACCCCAGATATCCCCCCAGCACTCTGACCTCTCTACACCCCAGATATCCCACCAGCACTCTGACCCCTCTACACCCCAGATATCACCCCAGCACTCTGACCCCTCTGCACCCCAGATATCACCCCAGCACTCTGAACCCTCTACATCCCAGATATCACCCCAGCACTCTGACCTCTTTACATCCCAGATATCCCCCCAGCACTCTGACCCCTCTACATCCCAGATATCACCCCAGCACTCTGACCCCTCTACACCCCAGATATACCACCAGCACTCTGACCCTCTACACCCCAGATATCCCCCCAGCACTCTGACCCCTCTACACCCCAGATATCCCACCAGCACTCTGACCCCTCTACACCCCAGATATCACCCCAGCACTCTAACCCCTCTACACCCCAGATATCCCACCAGCACTCTGACCCCTCTACATCCCAGATATCCCCCCAGCACTCTGACCCCTCTACATCCCAGATATCACCCCAGCAATCTGACCTCTCTACATCCCAGATATGCCCCCAGCACTCTGACCCCTCTACATCCCAGATATCACCCCAGCACTCTGACCCCTCTACACCCCAGATATCCCACCAGCACTCTGACCCTCTACACCCCAGATATCCCCCCAGCACTCTGACCCCTCTACACCCTAGATATCCCACCAGCACTCTGAACCCTCTACATCCCAGATATCACCCCAGCACTCTGACCCCTCTACACCCCAGATATCACCCCAGCACTCTGACACCTCTATATCCCAGGTATCACCCCAGCACTCTGACCCCTCTACATTCCAGATATCACCCCAGAACTCTGACCTCTTTACATCCCAGATATCCCCCCAGCACTCTGACCCCTCTACATCCCAGATATCACCCCAGCACTCTGACCCCTCTACACCCCAGATATCCCACCAGCACTCTGACCCTCTACATCCCAGATATCCCCCCAGCACTCTGACCCCTCTACACCCCAGATATCCCACCAGCACTCTGACCCCTCTACACCCCAGATATCACCCCAGCACTCTGACCCCTCTACACCCCAGATATCACCCCAGCACTCTGACCCCTCTACACCCCAGATATCACCCCAGCACTCTGAACCCTCTACATCCCAGATATCACCCCAGCACTCTTACCCCTCTACATCCCAGATATCCCCCCAGCACTCTGACCCCCTCTACACCCCAGATATCCCCCCAGCACTCTGCCCCCTCTACATCCCAGATACCCCCCCTGCACTCTGATCCCTTTGCACCCCATATATCTCCCCAGCACTCTGACCCCTCTACACCCCAGCACTCTGACCCCTCCAAATCCCAGATATCACCCCAGCACTCTGACCCCTCTACATCCCAGATATCCCCCCAGCACTCTGACCCCTCTACACCTCCGATATCACCCCAGCACTCTAACCCCTCTACACCCCAGATATCCCACCAGCACTCTGACCCCTCTACACCCCAGATATCCCACCAGCACTCTGACCCCTCTACATCCCAGATATCCCCCCAGCACTCTGACCCCTCTACATCCCAGATATCACCCCAGCAATCTGACCTCTCTACATCCCAGATATCCCCCCAGCACTCTGACCCCTCTACATCCCAGATATCACCCCAGCACTCTGACCCCTCTACACCCCAGATATCCCACCAGTACTCTGACCCTCTACACCCCAGATATCCCCCCAGCACTCTGACCTCTCTACACCCCAGATATCCCACCAGCACTCTGACCCCTCTACACCCCAGATATCACCCCAGCACTCTGACCCCTCTGCACCCCAGATATCACCCCAGCACTCTGAACCCTCTACATCCCAGATATCACCCCAGCACTCTGACCTCTTTACATCCCAGATATCCCCCCAGCACTCTGACCCTTCTACATCCCAGATATCACCCCAGCACTCTGACCCCTCTACACCCCAGATATACCACCAGCACTCTGACCCTCTACACCCCAGATATCCCCCCAGCACTCTGACCCCTCTACACCCCAGATATCCCACCAGCACTCTGACCCCTCTACACCCCAGATATCACCCCAGCACTCTGACCCCTCTACACCCCAGATATCCCACCAGCACTCTGACCCCTCTACATCCCAGATATCCCCCCAGCACTCTGACCCCTCTACATCCCAGATATCACCCCAGCAATCTGACCTCTCTACATCCCAGATATGCCCCCAGCACTCTGACCCCTCTACATCCCAGATATCACCCCAGCACTCTGACCCCTCTACACCCCAGATATCCCACTAGCACTCTGACCCTCTACACCCCAGATATCCCCCCAGCACTCTGACCCCTCTACACCCTAGATATCCCACCAGCACTCTGACCCCTCTACACCCCAGATATCACCCCAGCACTCTGACCCCTCTACACCCCAGATATCACCCCAGCACTCTGACCCCTCTACACCCCAGATATCACCCCAGCACTCTGAACCCTCTACATCCCAGATATCACCCCAGCACTCTGACCCCTCTACACCCCAGATATCACCCCAGCACTCTGACACCTCTATATCCCAGGTATCACCCCAGCACTCTGACCCCTCTACATTCCAGATATCACCCCAGAACTCTGACCTCTTTACATCCCAGATATCCCCCCAGCACTCTGACCCCTCTACATCCCAGATATCACCCCAGCACTCTGACCCCTCTACACCCCAGATATCCCACCAGCACTCTGACCCTCTACATCCCAGATATCCCCCCAGCACTCTGACCCCTCTACACCCCAGATATCCCACCAGCACTCTGACCCCTCTACACCCCAGATATCACCCCAGCACTCTGACCCCTCTACACCCCAGATATCACCCCAGCACTCTGACCCCTCTACACCCCAGATATCACCCCAGCACTCTGAACCCTCTACATCCCAGATATCACCCCAGCACTCTGACCCCTCTACACCCCAGATATCACCCCAGCACTCTGACACCTCTATATCCCAGGTATCACCCCAGCACTCTGACCCCTCTACATTCCAGATATCACCCCAGAACTCTGACCTCTTTACATCCCAGATATCCCCCCAGCACTCTGACCCCTCTACATCCCAGATATCACCCCAGCACTCTGACCCCTCTACACCCCAGATATCCCACCAGCACTCTGACCCTCTACACCCCAGATATCCACCCAGCACTCTGACCCCTCTACACCCCAGATATCCCACCAGCACTCTGACCCCTCTACACCCCAGATATCGCCCCCGCACTCTGACCCCTCTACACCCCAGATATCCCACCAGCACTCTGACCCCTCTACATCCCAGATATCCCCCCAGCACTCTGACCCCTCTACATCCCAGATATCACCCCAGCAATCTGACCTCTCTACATCCCAGATATGCCCCCAGCACTCTGACCCCTCTACATCCCAGATATCACCCCAGCACTCTGACCCCTCTACACCCCAGATATCCCACCAGCACTCTGACCCTCTACACCCCAGATATCCCCCCAGCACTCTGACCTCTCTACACCCCAGATATCCCACCAGCACTCTGACCCCTCTACACCCCAGATATCACCCCAGCACTCTGACCCCTCTACACCCCAGATATCACCCCAGCACTCTGACCCCTCTACACCCCAGATATCACCCCAGCACTCTGACCCCTCTACACCCCAGATATCACCCCAGCACTCTGAACCCTCTACATCCCAGATATCACCCCAGCACTCTGACCCCTCTACACCCCAGATATCACCCCAGCACTCTGACACCTCTATATCCCAGGTATCACCCCAGCACTCTGACCCCTCTACATTCCAGATATCACCCCAGAACTCTGACCTCTTTACATCCCAGATATCCCCCCAGCACTCTGACCCCTCTAAATCCCAGATATCACCCCAGCACTCTGACCCCTCTACACCCCAGATATCCCACCAGCACTCTGACCCTCTACACCCCAGATATCCCCCCAGCACTCTGACCCCTCTACACCCCAGATATCCCACCAGCACTCTGACCCCTCTACACCCCAGATATCACCCCAGCACTCTGACCCCTCTACACCCCAGATATCACCCCAGCACTCTGACCCCTCTACACCCCAGATATCACCCCAGCACTCTGAACCCTCTACATCCCAGATATCACCCCAGCACTCTGACCCCTCTACACCCCAGATATCACCCCAGCACTCTGACACCTCTATATCCCAGGTATCACCCCAGCACTCTGACCCCTCTACATTCCAGATATCACCCCAGAACTCTGACCTCTTTACATCCCAGATATCCCCCCAGCACTCTGACCCCTCTACATCCCAGATATCACCCCAGCACTCTGACCCCTCTACACCCCAGCACCCTGACCCCTCTACACCTGAGATATCACCCCAGCACTCTGACCCCTCTACATCCCAGATATCACCCCAGCACTCTGACCCCTCTACATCCCAGATATCACCCCAGCACTCTGACCTCTCTACATCCCAGAAATCCTACCAACACTGTGACCCCTTTACATCCCAGATATCACCCCAGCACCCTGACCCCTCTACACCCCAGCACTCTGACCCCTCTACACCCCAGATATCACCCCAGCACTCTGACCCCTCTACACCCCAGATATCCCACCAGCACTCTGACCCCTCTACACCCCAGATATCACCCCAGCACTCTGACCCCTCTACACCCCAGATATCCCACCAGCACTCTGACCCCTCTACAGCCCAGATATCACCCCAGCACTCTGACCCCTTCAAATTCCAGATATCACCCCAGCACTCTGACCTCTCTACATCCCAGATATCCCCCAGCACTCTGACCCCTCTACATCCCAGATATCCCCCCAGCACTGTTACCATATACCATAAGATACCCCTTGAATTGTGACCCCACTACATCCCCGTTACCCCCTACACTGTGGCCTCTCTACATCCCTGATACCTCTTGCACTATAGCCACCAAAGCTACCCCAAGCATTGCTACCCCCTATATACCCCAGATCCCCCCTCAGCATTGTTTTCCCCAATACACCCTTGATATCCCCCAGCACCATTATTCCATCCATGTAGTACCCCCTTTTCTAGTGAGATACAGTGCATGTAAACCTTTGGCTATGTGCCCACCTCCAGCACTGGACTCACCTATACCAATCAAGCAGGCAGAAGGAGGGGCGGAGGAGGGAGCATTCCTCCGGGCATTCCAAGCCCTTCGGTGCACAGTGCAGGACAGCTGGGCTCACCATGACACCATCCACAATGCTAATTCCACAGGTGGGCTCTCCGTGCTGCAGACTCAGCAGCACCCACTCCAGCTCCTACCCCGCAGCCTTCGAGTCCCAAACATTCAAGCACTGGAGCTCTGGCCCCGCCCCTCCCTGCTGGCTGTGAAATAATAGGTATCGTTCTGTAGCACGGCGCACCGCTGCCAGCCTGCCTCCCCTGTGTATCTATCACTCTCAGTGCCATCATGGGGCCCCCAATTTTGGGGCAGCGCAGGCTCAAAGACCAGCTGCTTTGGGGGAAGTGCAAGGGCCCCCCATGCAGCTGGGGGCCCTGGGCAGTGCCCAGGTGGGCCCACTCATTAAAACAGCCCTGCCTACTGTGTGATAGTGATTAGTAGTCTCAACCTGAACCCCCACCAGGCCAATGGGTTTCACTCTACCCAATGGCGCTTACTCGTGGAGATGCTCACACAGTGAAATGCAATGGGGCCGTGGCCTGGCAGGGGTCAAGGCAGAGACTGCCATTCACTAGCACACAGCAGGCTTTGACTAAATGTGCAGCTTCCGGAACACCCATCACTCTCTACTAATGAGTTCTGAGTCCTTCAGTGACCAGGTTCCCTTTACCTAGTGACCCAAAGCTTCAGTCTGTGGGTGAAGCCTCAGCATTATCATGTACAATACAAGGACATTAACCCTGTATGGTATGCTGAGGTGGCTGGAGTGCGACTGGAGGCGGTTGCAGCTTATATAGCAGGCTGAGGAGGATGGGTCACAATGCTGCAGCAAGGAGTAAGGTTAATATTCACTCCTTTAAAGTAGAGTTCCAATTAAAAAAAACAATTTAAAAGTCAGCAGCTACAAATACTGCAGCTGCTGACTTTTAATAATCAGACACTTACCTGTCCCAAGGTCCATCAATGTGGGGGAATGAAGCCCCGCTCGTCTCTCCCTCCTCTCGGCGGGGCCGGCATTGTCACTGTGGCCGCCCGGCTGTGGCTTCACAGACGTTCACACACTGCGCATGTGCGAGCCGTGCTATGACTGGCCGGGCAATCATCTGGGACCTGTGACGTTTCCCAGATGATTGCCAAGAGGGAGAGGGGAGAGGTGATCTTCCTTCCCACCTTGCGGAGCCCCGGGAGGAAGTGGGAGCTGGAACTCTAAAAAGAGGGTTTCCGCTCCCTCCCCCAAAAAAATGACATGCCACATGTGGCATGTCAGGGGGTCACCTTCCCTTAAAGGGGAAGTTCCATTTTTGGGTGGAACTCTGCTTTAACCTCTGCTCCTAAATTAAACACTCAGTTTACCCACTGCAAGGGTGGATTGTTTAATCCTGCTGGAGTTGGGTCTTTGAGGTCATTCTTCTATCCACTATAACTGCCTGCCTGAGTTTAACTTCATGTAAAATAATTTTAGAGGGTATGTATTTGTATTTTACATTCAAAAAATGTGTAAATCATGTTCCTACAATGTCTCCTAATCCTTCCCCTTTTCACTCTTTACTTGTCAATATAAAACAGCATAAAACAAGTCAAAATTTTGGAAGCTTGCAAATGATCGTGTCTAAGTATTTATGTGCAGGATAGGGTAAAATAACAGATCAAGGTGAACAGACATGTAAAACAGAAAGACCAATATCACTGATAATAAGGAAGCAGAAAGATGAAATGCTTTGGTTATATGGGCTTACTAATTAATGTAGTAGTTTGAGCTTTGTGCTTCAAGGAAATGTACACATAAAAAAGATCATGTTTAGGTACATATATATTTATCAATTATTGTTAATATTTTACAAACAATGTTTGAAATTATATACAGTAAGTATATGGAAGCTGAACCTTCTGAACCAGCCGAGATTTGATCCATCTGTGGCCGGCTTTACTCTCCCTGTCCTGGTGATCCCTGTTACAAGAAATTAAAGTGTTACTAAACCCACAATAAAATCAGTTTGTATATGCAGTAAAGCATGCTCGCTATACTCACTGTGGAAACTAAGGGGTTAATCCTCTGCATTGTGCAAAAAGTTTGTTTGATGATGTCTTCTTCAGAGCCTTGGGGACAAGCTGCACATGCTCAGTTTGGTGAGTATTGCATGTGATCAGTAAAGGACCAATCAGCACTGTGCAGACAGAGGGGTCAGGGTTCCTGCAGCCTCATAGGACTATCAGGGGAGAATGAAAACTGCTCCTACAAGCTTTAACCAGACTCTGACAGAAGTCACAAGCCTGCTGTAATTGCAGATGAGAAAAGGCATTTAGCAGTTTATATTTACTAAAATAATTGCATTTCCATGTTCTGTGTACTGTGGGAGACGAGATATGCAGGCTCCGGGGTTTAGTAACACTTTGAGCCGGCCATATATGGATCAAATTTTGCCCAGTTCAGCAGAGACTGTCCAAATTTCAATCAATGTATAAACAGGGTGGCTGTACAGAAGCCAATCTACCATTCGCTGAAATGCGGCCAGCAAAAGTCCGATGGAGCATACACACAGTTGCATTTTCCGACGAAAAGCTCTCATCGGTCTTTTGCTGGCCGAAATTCCGATCGCGTGTACGCGGCATAAGAGGGCATTTGGCTAGCTATGTTGGCTCTGTAGAAGAGCAAGTAAAAGGAAATCTCCACAATGGGAAAAAAGAGTTTATAACTATTCCCTTCTCTATCCAAAAAAAAAAAATTTTTTCCCTTATATATACTTTAGAAGTGATTGGTTAATTGCACTGAGCAATCAGTGACTAACACACAAACTTCTATATTTGACACTATAACACAAAATGTGAAAGCATCAAAATAAAATCAAAATTAAATTTAAAAGTCAAATCAAAATGTAAGGCTATCTAAACCCAACAACAAAAAAAGGTAATATATTTTAGCTGTGTCATTCCATTCTATATACTTCAGCTTAGTACCGTATATACTCGAGTATAAGTCGAATTTTTCAGCACATTTTTTTGTGCTGAAAGTACCCCCCTCGACTTATACTCGAGTCAAGCACTTTTCTGCAGCAAAAAAATTAATTTTCCGAACCGATTTTGGGGCCCCGTATCTCAGGGCCACTTGGTGCTAGGAACCCCAATTTGGTGTGCAAACCCAGTGGAACTGGTACCATAACATATCCAAAGCTGAAGTTTCTAGCACTAAGTGGCCCTGAGATACGGGGCCCCAAAACCGGTTCAGAAAATGTCATTCTCTGCTGCAAAAAAGTGTTTGACATTTTCTGAACTGATTTTTGGGGCCCTGTATCTCGGGGTCACTTGGTGCTAGAAACCCCAGCTTTGGAAATTTTATGGTGCTAGTTCCACTGGGTTTGCACACCAAATTTGGGGTTCTTAGCACTAAGTGGCCCCGAGATACGGGGCCCCAAATTCGGTCAATTGTGTCCATCTGCAGCAATGTCATTTCGGGACCCTTTGGGTTGAGAGACCCCAAATTTTGGCTGCATCTAGGGGGCATCTAGGAACCCTTAACTACCGAGTTTGAAGTTTAGGGGACCTATGGCTGCAAATGGGCACAGTGAGGCATGCAAATGGGCACAGTGATGCTCTAAATGGGCATTGTTGACCCTCTTTTCCACTTACAGTAGCTGTGTATTTCTCACCCTCGTCTTATACGTTTTTCCCATTTTTTTTGTGGTAAATTAGGGCCTCGACTTATACTCGGAACGACTTATACTTGAGTATATACGGTAGTTCTCAGATGTGGTGGCTGCAATTGTTTTTGTTATTTCGGGTTAGGTGAAGCAATGCTATCAGCTTTCTTCTATGAACTATGAATCACCTTCCTATGTAATAAAGAGGAAAATTTTATACTTACCTGGCAGTAATTTTTCTTTCCTGATACAAAGCATGACAGCATATACGTATGGGTAGGCTCCGCTCCCTGCCCTTTTCCAGGACCGGTTATACTATATATATACAGTAAGTCTCCTCCCTGCAGGCAGCATTCTCGTAACTTAGGACCACTGCGAAGCCCTTCAGGGAGGGACCTATATGCTGTCATGCTTTGCATCAGGAAAGGAAAATTAGCGTCAGTTAAAGTATAAAATGTTCCTCTTTCCTGACACAAGCATGACAGCATATACGTTTGGGATGTACCAAATCACCATACGACATTGGTGGGTAATGCTGAAGTGTTTAAGTCAAGGATTACATCTATCCCAACCAGAGGCGGCCGGTGAAGTTTTAGGATGGGGGGCGCCAGACCCCGCCCTTCCTTTTTTACCCTTCCCACTTGGTGAAAATAGGCATGGTTTCAGTGAAATAGTAGGTGCGGCTTAAATGGTGTGGCTCTATGGGGGTGTGGTTAGCATCTGAGATGAACGAGGGATGGAGGGAGAGGGAGGGGGAGAGGGAGGGAGAGAGGGAGGGACAGCAGGCCAAGATCCTGTACAACAATAGAAATATGTGTATTCTAGAAAGTTTAACAATCAGCAGATAAAGATAGTCCAAACACCTGGTGTTAGCACCTCAATCATCCCGGCACTATGGTTGTTATGGTGTCAGGATGAGTGAAGCGCATTATTTCTATTATTAAATTGGATTGTAATATAAAATGAAATCATTCAACTCACCATAATGCAGAATCAGTGGGAGCCCTGAGTGTGTCACCTGCCATGTCGCCTGCCACCAGATGCCATTAGGTGTACCCAGCGGAGTCCGTCTTTATATCAGGTGCCCCCAGCAGAGTCCCTCCTTTCATCTGTGTCCCCATCAGTGGAGCCCCTCCTTACATCTGTGTCCCCATCAGTGGAGCCCCTCCTTACATCAGTGTCCCCATCAGCGGAGCCCCTCCTTACATCTGTGTCCCCATCAGAGGAGCCCCTCCGTACATCTGTGTCCCCATCAGCGGAGCCCCTCCTTACATCTGTGTCCCCATCAGCGGAGCCCCTACTTACATCTGTGTCCCCATCAGCGGAGCACCTCCTTACATCAGTGTCCCCATTAGCGGAGCCCCTCCTTACATCTGTGCCCCCATCAGCGAAGTCCCTCCTTACATCTGTGTCCCCATCAGCAGAGTCCCTCCTTACATCTGTGTCCCCATCAGTGTAATCCCTCCTTACATCTGTGTCCCCATCAGCGGAGTCCCTCCTTACATCTGTGTCCCCATCAGCGGAGTCCCTCCTTTACATCTATGTCCCCATCAGTGGAGCCCCTCCTTACATCTGTGTCCCCATCAGCGGAGCCCCTCCTTACATCTGTGTTCCCATCAGTGGAGCCCCTCCTTACATCTGGCCGCTGGGTCCATTTTAAAATGGCCCCCCAACGTGCTGAATGTAGACCAGGTCGTAGTTCACATATTAGTTCTGGTGGGGCTCCTTTGAGTTCTGTCCATGGATGCTCAATCCATCTGGGAAAGAGGTCTCTGTCCTGAATTGATGGATTTGTCCTAACCATCTAAGCTCCTTGACTAACTTGATCCGCACCACTGCGATTGTCTTTAATGGACAGCGATTGCTCTCTTCTGATGCCGCTAGGCCTGAAGAGCCTAATGTTTGCTCTTTGAAGAATGGCCACTTCTATGTCTATGTCTCTTTTCAACCTTGAATCTATTTTCAATGCTTGTGGTACTTCAAACACTTTAGTTTGGATATCCCGGAAGGATGATGTCCAAACCCAGATGCAGAGATGCAGACCTCTGTAAAGTGCTGAGTGAGGAAGAGACTAAAGCCATTTACCTGATAATTTCAGCAACAAGGTAGTTTACGGCTTGACACTTGGATGTCTGAGATCCTTCTAGACCTATTAACCATACAAAATATTTCTTCAGTGTTACTGGCCATTTTGAGGATGTCTTATCCCTCTGAATGGAGAGTGAGACTATGAGGGTTATTTACAAAGGGCAAATCCACTTTGCACTACAAGTGCACTGAAAGTGTACTTTCAAGTGCATTCGCTGCAGATCTGAGGGGGGCATGCAAGGAAAATAAAAAAACAGCATTTTAGCTTGCACATGATTGGATGATAAAATCAGAGTTTCCCCTCATTTCAGATCTTCCCCTCAGATCTACAGCGACTGCACTTCCAAGCTCACTTGTAGTGCAAAGTGGATTTGCCTTTCGGAAATAACCCCCAATGTGTCTCACACTATTTGGAAGACCCCAGGGGAAAGAACAATCTGCCCAGGTCTTTCAGAATTGGATTGTCAAGATATGCAACAGTTACCGGATCCTACACGACCGAGCCTCATCTATCCTTTAATGCCGTCTCTAGGCTTACTTGTATACTTATTCAATCCTTACAGCAGGGAACAGAGGATTCCATCCTTTAAATTCTGTAGGGTTTCCTATAATATACTTGGGAGTAGGCGCCCTGACCTCCATAGGATTTCAAATACTAAAAGGTGAGACCTCCATGTGAGCCTTCACTTCTTGGTCTCCAGCATCTAGATATAACTTGTCTAAATTTGGAAGATACATTGGCCACGCTGTATGAGGTATTGGATCTTAAGAAGGAGAATAGGAGGTTCCCGGATCCGAGACTGTACCCGCGGATATCATGGCCTGCAGGCCACTGTGCAATTATTGTCCTCATCACCACTGAACGACTGCGGATCCTGATAAGGATCCTGGAGACCATTAGGTTTGTTCGATATTCATATTGGCTAATATGCAGACCCAGCTGGATGTCAGTAGTTTCACTGCTTTCACCTCTGGGAAGCCACCAAGGTTACTGTCAGATCAATATCCTGATAGCCTTATTTGTTGCCGATCCCTTGAAGAGCTTTTGGGTTTGGAGACCATCCCTTGACATCCAATGGCTTTGTACCTTACGCCATCTGGCAGGAAGTTCTAGGACACCCGAACCTAAAGGGCTGGCAGACCTGACTGGGAGATACCTCTGACAGAAGTTGACTAGTCTTGCGTTCCTTCTCGACAGAGAAGATAGGACTTCCCAATTTTGCTGAGTATTTGCAACACAGCTGAGGCTCTCTTTGTTGCGTTTTCGGAAGGACTTCAGCCTGTGACTCTGACTTTGGACACCTTGTCCTCCATTGGCATGAATACCCAACAAGTAATAGATTGAGATGACTGGTATTCCTAGTAGCCGATAAGCTGAAAGATTAGCTTAGCTACCTCCCAAAAGGGACCTCTCTCCTCTGGAGTCACTGTTCCTGGTGCAGGAAGCAAGTCTTCCCTTACTACAAAACCAGTTAATAAAAGTTGTCAACCCTCCATTGGGCCCCTCAGACGACATGGCTTACTACAGGCTACTTCTCTACCTGTTTGTGACCGTGGGATGTAACCAATGGGAAAGAGCTATAATTTGTTCAAGTGAGATACTTATACTATTGCTCTTTCTGAGGGTAACTCTACTGTATTCTTCAGAGATTCAGAACTGATTCCAGGCAGGTCATTGCTGAAATGAGACTAGTTGGTCTCGATGATGGCTCCTACCAATGGGATCAGAATGTGAACTAGAACTTTTTTCCAGGACCTGGAAGACATTGTGCCAGACTGTTGCCCAAACAAGGATTACCAGAAGCCCTTGCCACTACTGGACCTAATGTTCTGGGAAATGCCCTGAGTTTGTGGAAAGGTCAACGCCTGCCAGATGAACTCGTAGTGAACTCTAACGTCCAAGCGAAGGTACTTGCAGAAGCATGGGTGTCTCGAAGTGTGTATACAGTATAGACATACACCTGCTAGGTCTAAAGACAATCTACAATCTTAGCCTAGGTTTCCACTATTGCAACCTAAAAGCTGTGCGATTTTGCTGTGATTTTTATAAGACTTGGAGCAATGCCTGTGGACCCCAAGGCGCATCAAAGTGGGGTCAAAGTAGTGCAGGGACTACTTTGAAGTCGCTGCAATTTGAAGTTGCATAGCTATGAACGGTACTCCTTGGAAATCATGGAGTCCGATTTGTGGAAGCCGAGGCTTAGTGATGGCTGGAGTGATTGATTGCAACGATGCCATATGAAGTTTTGGACCCTAATCCTTCTGCTTGTTGACCAAGTCTTACTTTTGACTAAAGAAAATGCAGTCATAACCCTTGACATTGGCAGGTGTGGGAACACTTGTTTTCCGGCATTAATTGCTCTAATGCGTCATGGAGGGAATGCGATGAGTTGGAGGAGAGTAATGAAAATTCCAATGGCTTCCTTAATGCACAGGACCCACGGATCCTAAAGCTCAAATTTACATATAATTCTGCCGGCCGACCCTTCTGGGCGACTTGCTTCTGATATGCCAACTTGCCATAGCAACTTCCTAGAAGCAAGCTAATCTGGCCATTGTGATAAAGACTCCCTGGCCAACTGCTCCTGAGGTAGGAGGGAGAGGGCTCTGCATATGCTGCATCACTCTGAGGTCGGTGATAAACATTTGGCAGAGGCACTGATGAGGCTGCACTGATATGCGCCACTGATAGGCAGCAATGAAGGGCAACGATAGGCAGCACTGATGAAGAAGGACTGATGAGAGAGCACTGATATGCACTGATAGACAGCACTGATACACACTGGTTGGCACTGATACGCACTGATAGACAGCACTGATACGCACTGGTTGGCACTGATAGACAGTACTGATACGCACTGGTTAGCACTGATAGACAGTACACTGGTTGGCATTGATAGGCAGCACTGATACGAACTGGTTGGCACTGATAGGCAGTACTGATACGCCCTGGTTGGCACTGATAGAAGTACACTGGTTGGCACTGATACGCACTGAATACGCACTGATTTTGTATCTCACTTTTGTGAGATACTGTATGTTGCAAGGACCGCACTGACTCCATTCACAACTTGTCATGCAACTTTGGACATCAAAGTTGCATGACAAGTCATGCCCTATTTTTTGCAATGATATCAATTCATATATGCGTTCATTAAAGTTGCAGCGACTTCAAAGTAGTTCATGCACTGCTTTGGTCTGACTTTCATGCTACTTGAGGGCCATAAACATCAATGTTAACCCTCAGAAGTTGCATGAAAGTCATACCTGAATGTTATACAATGCAACTTGCATCCAACAATTGTCCATTATCACTGGTCAAAGCCAAAGTCCTATCCAAGTTGCACCCATCCAAAGTTGCATCAAAGTTGCACCAAAGTTGCACTCCAAAGTCGGTGCAACTTTGAAGTCGTACAATTTTTACGATTTAAACCATTTTACACTCCTTATTAGCACTAAAAACTGACAGGGGCTCTAATCCTTTTCCAATACATCAATTTCAGGGGATAGCACGTCATGTGATAAAATACTGAACGTTTTCACAAGTAAAATACCTCACATTTTGATGAAATAATTAATTCTTTATTTTAGTAACTTTTTTTGTGAATTGCAAAAAATTTTTGAAAAAAGCTATAAGTTATTTATCTCAAATTTTAAGAGGAAAATAACTCTTTGTGAATTGAGCCTTGTAAGTGTGTATGTACTCATACCTGCCCTATGCCCAAAATAGAGCATTTTAAACAATGGTTGATTTCTTGAAGATATGTCAAAGTCCCAGACTTTGACATACCCAAACAAAAAACAAGGTTAATGTGACAAAGGTAATTGCAAGGCCACACAACTCTGAAAAAAAACTTGTACAATATATAGAAGGGTTGTACAGCCAAGGTTCAGGAAAGACTTTATCAAGAATAACGCAGTGTTGCATAAAGTTTTTGTGCTTGGACAACAGAGTTTAAAGTGTTTTCACTATATATTTTGTATTCATGATATTGTTTAGTAGGGTCATGCACAGTGTTATGACTGTGCAAAGTAATCAGTATTTTTATTTTTCCATATCTCTATTCTTAGTGGTTTAAACTGATTATTACAGTACTTTTTGCACTGTGTCATTGAACTTTGCACTGCTTTAATGAATAAGTAAGAAAGGATTAGTAAAGTCATCATTGCTATTTCAACCACTGATACTGTCAGACAGTGAACTAGAATATATTTAGTGGGATATGCATAGCATAACACCCAAAACAGCAACACTAAAAACAAACGAGGCAGAATTTAGTGTTAAAATTAATACCACATTTAAAAGTTACTGTCTTACACAGCTCCAAGTCTATAATAGTAGCACTGCTGCATAGCAGAAATTAGTGAACTGATCCACCAGATTTGACATTTGATCTGGATCTGGTAGATTCACGATTAGAGGATTTCTGTTGCAGATTTTAGCAGGACCTATAGCTAATGCATTTATTTCTTCTTTAATGTTTTCACTTTTATTATCAAATTCATTTATATCTCCATAGCCAGAGAAGCATTTGTATATGGGCCCAATGTACATGGACTTTAGACAGTATGTATTTACACACAAGTCAATTGGAAAAATCTAAATCAGCTTGAAGCAAATTAGACAAAAGCTAAAGAGGTCACAATCGCCTGTGTAGGGACTCCAAATGATCCCAAGTGTGTCTAAACTGATTACAAATGTAAGATGAATGTTCACCACATTTACACAAGCCCTACGTCTAGTGGGCGCTTCATGTGGGAGGAACAAAAAACACCCAATCTAATCTCTCTTAGCAAATATGTGTTGAAATAAATTATATTTACTGTAAAAAAAACTCTTAGCAAAATAATGGTTTAATAAAACAAACTTTTCTCAAAAAGGAAAAAAAGAACAGAATTCTTTGATGATACAAAGCAAACAGTTCACTCTTGAACAGCATACAACTCAAGTAGAGCAAAGCCTTTTTGGTAGGGTAGCGCTTACCCCATTAAGAATATACTCAGGTCTCCCTTCTTACAGAGGCTGCCATCCAGAAGCACAGTTCCATGCACACCAACAATACAGCCTCAGCCTAGGGGATGTCTTTTTTTTTTAGAATTTATTGCTGAAGAACTTGAACAAGAGAGGGCTTTTGGGTCACAGGATACTCCTAAACTTTGATAGCAATCAATGGGAGAACAAAATTGTTAGTAGAAAATCCTTACAGGAGCAGCGCACACTACAGTCCCATATCAGGTCTTGCATTACTCACAATGTCCCGAGAGCTGTCTGCCACCCAACATACATAGACTGATACTCAGTGAGGGAGATAAGAGGTCTTTCTCCAGACCAGAACCTCAGGACAATGCCCTTCAGCAAAAGTCCATTAGCAATCTTCTCCAGGCCCTCAGCCCTGCTGAGGCCCAGACTGCAATCTCTTTCCTCAGTAGCCCTCTCCTAGGGGAAGCAGCCTTAGGAGAACTGGAACCCTCCCTGGAGAGGAAAGAACACCCTGGAAAGGCCTCCCAAAGATTTTACAGCCCCCCAGCCACCTTATGGATGCTTCCTTCCAGGG
Organism: Lithobates clamitans; assembly: GCA_037952925.1. NCBI lineage: Eukaryota > Metazoa > Chordata > Amphibia > Anura > Ranidae > Lithobates > Lithobates clamitans. The sequence goes on from JBBGZY010000044.1 coordinate 6,758,518, forward strand.
ATTGACTGGAACATGATAAATATTCATGCTGGTCATTTTACTCTCCCTGCCTATCATGTATCAGGTGCTGGAGGCCAATGGAGAGAGGTCTTCCTTTGCACCTAAGCTCCAGACTCCCCTGAAGGTGAGACAGGAGGAGTCGGGCACAAAGTAGCACAGGTTGCCTGTGGACTTGCTTGCAGAAAGCTCAGGAATACTGCTGTTGTGATGAACAGAGTCTGCAGGCAGATGGTACCTGTGAGGTGTGACAGGTCTGTAAAATCACTGAGATAATAGAGTAGTCAACACAAGCCAAGATCAGAACCAGGTGGAAAGCAGAGCAAACAAAGTCAGGTGGAAGCCGGATCAAACAGCAGAGGGTATCCGTGAGACGAGCTGGGCTTAGAGACTGAAGATAGGGAGACAGGTCGGGAACAAGCCGGGTCAGAAACTAGGGATCGCAGGTAACAAGCTGAGATCAGTCAGCAACTTCAAGCACTGATACACTTCCTTAGAAAAGGCCCATGTGATGTTCTGCTGGATACGCTGGGTCCTAGAGCCTTTCTCCTGTTGTTGGTGCCCTGACAGATGCTGGGTCCTAGAGACCTTCTCCTGCGTCAGCGCCCTGACACTGCCCTATATTCCGGAAGCTTCTTCCAGAAGCAAATGGGAACAATCCAATTGCTGCTCCACTGACTGCAGTGAAGCCGAAAACTCAATTTAGCCTAGCAGGCTAACTAGAGGAGGGCACTACACCAGTTTTGGATAGAGTGAGGAGCAGTTATAATCTCAGTCGCAGTTGCTACAAATTTTAGGGTATACTACTGTGTAAGTATCAACCGGCTTTACAGAACAGGGAATTGGCCCTGCTCCTTCTCCACTTTATTGGTACATTACTGTGATAGGCAACATCTTCTGTTTAAGCAGGATGGATGGCAGGGGAGCAGTCTATTTTCCTTTTATTTTTCTTCTTCACCTTTGTTCAGTTCTTCCTTTTCTGTTGATCCTGGATAAGGATGAGCTTTCTGTTCGAGTCGAACATGAGTTTGACTCGAACATCGGCTGTTTGATTGTTCGATGAAGATCGAACATTATGGGGCGTTCGCGCCAAATTCGAGCAGTGCGTCACGCCCCATAATGCACTGCATCATCGTAGTGCATTGCTAGATGATGATTGGCCAAGCATGCACTATGACCGGCATGCTTTGGCCAATCACAGCGCCGTCAACAAAGAGAGCCATAATTGGCCAAAGGCAGGGTGCCTTTGGCCAATTATGGCTCAGGGGGTTAAGTCCACGCCCCAAACTTTATAAGGGACTTTATTAAGTTATCCTAGTCATATTTTGAGATGTGTTACCATGCAGTATGGACTCTGTGCTACCAGCATCTGAGACTGTTACTGCTACATGTATTGGGACTGTAATGCCAATCAACCAGTTATCTCAGTTGTTCAATGCAAGTGAATGCCTGTTATCTGTTTCAGAATGTGTGGCAGACATAAGGATCTGTGCTGAGAACCAGGACTGGGAACTGGTTCATAATTGGTTCCAGTGTGACTCATTTATTGTGGGGCCCTAGTTTCAGGGTTCGACCATGTAGAGCAGCTAGGGGGCTCGTACACACTTGGAAATAGCCACTCATCCAAACTGACAGCTGTTTACACCTATGAAGCCACCCACCTTTTCAAGCAAGAAGACACTTTTAATTTGCATAAATTCTCCCAAAACCCAGTCTACTTCTTGCATTAACCTCCCTGGCGTTATGATTATGTCAGATTTTTGATGCTCAAAGCGGTACAATGTTTTGCATGGAAATTTGGTGTTTTATATTGTAGGCCTGTAATTCTTAGGAATAACACACTTAAATCTGTCCAAACAAGAGTATAGTAGACAGCCCGGGTATGATAAAGTCTGAAACACGAAATCATAAATTATAATATAATAAATAACTATAAATAATTATAACAAACAATAATATAATAATAATAAAAATTATTCAATAATGTAATCAAATCAAAAACACTGAAATTTGCTCAGTTGCAGAATTGTCGCTGTCATTACTTTCAGTGTTTGATGACGAATTTCCCCACAAATCACTATCGCTCAATTCTGCAAGTGATTCTAATTTATTATCTCTGTTTTCTAGCTGGTCTAAAACCACTTTTTGATGTAAAGGGACACTTTTTGGTTGCTATGGACAATCTCCAGTTTCCAGGCAGAAAGATCAGTATATACAGTGGGGACAGAAAGTATTCAGAGCCCCTTAAATTTTTCATTCTTATATCTGTTATATTGCAGCCATTTGCTAAAATCATTTAAGTTCATTTTTTTCCTCATTAATGTGCACACAGCACCCCATATTGACAGAAAAACACAGAATTGTTGACATTTTTGCAGATTTATTAAAAAAGAAAAACTGAAATATCACATGGTCCTAAGTATTCAGACCCTTTGCTGTGACACTCATATATTTAACTCAGGTGCTGTCCATTTCTTCTGATCATCCTTGAGATGGTTCTATACCTTCATTTGAATCCAGCTGTGTTTGATTATACTGATTGGACTTGATTAGGAAAGTCACACACCTCTCTATATAAGACCTTACAGCTCACAGTGCATGTCGGAGCAAATGAGAATCATGAGGTCAAAGGAACTGCCTGAAGAGCTCAGAGACAGAATTGTGGCAAGGCACAGATCTGGCCAAGGTTACAAAAAAATTTCTGCTGCACTTAAGGTTCCTAAGAGCAAAGTGGCCTCCATAATCTATAAATGGAAGATGTTTGGGACCAGACCACCAGAACCCTTCCTAGAGCTGTCCGTCCGGCCAAACTGAGCTATCGGGCGAGAAGAGCCTTAGTGAGAGAGGTAAAGAAGAACCCAATGATAACTGTGGCTGAGCTCCAGAGATGTAGTCGGGAGATGGGAGAAAGTTGTAGAAAGTCAACCATCACTGCAGCCCTCCACCAGTCGGGGCTTTCTGGCAGAGTGGCCCGACGGAAGCCTCTCCTCAGTGCAAGACACATGAAAGCCTGCATGGAGTTTGCTAAAAAACACCTGAAGGACTCCAAGATGGTGAGAGATAAGATTATTTGGTATGATGAGACCTAGATAGAACTTTTTGGTCTTAATTCTAAGCGGTATGTGTGGAGAAAACCAGGCACTGCTCATCACCTGCCCAATACAGTCCCAACAGTGAAGCATGGTGGTGGCAGCATCATGCTGTGGGGGTGTTTTTCAGCTGCAGGGACAGGACTACTGGTTGCAATCAAGGGAAAGATGAATGCGGCCAAGTACAGGGATATCCTGGATGAAAACCTTCTCCAGAGTGCTCAGGATCTCAGACTAGGACGAAGGTTTACCTTCCAACAAGACAATAACCCTAAGCGCACAGCTAAAATAACGAAGGAGTGGCTTCACAACAACTCCGTGACTGTTCTTGAATGGCCCAGCCAGAGCCCTGACTTAAACCCAATTGAGCATCTCTGGAGAGACCTAAAAATGGCTGTCCATCAACATTTACCATCCAACCTGACAGAACTGGAGAGGATCTGCAAGGAGGAATGGCAGAGGATCCCTAAATCCAGGTGTGAAAAACTTGTTGCATCTTTCCCAAAAAGATTCATGGCTGTATTAGACCAAAAGGATGCTTCTACTAAATACTGAGCAAAGGGTCTGAATACTTAGGACCATGTGATATTTCAGTTTTTCTTTTTTAATAAATCTGAAAAAATGTCAACAATTCTGTGTTTTTCTGTCAATATGGGGTGCTGTGTGTACATTAATGAGGAAAAAAATGAACTTAAATGATTTTAGAAAATGGCTGCAGTATAACACAGAGTGAAAAATTTAAGGGGGTCTGTATACTTTCCGTCCCCACTGTATAATATAAAACTGCATGCAGGGCACTGGACAAACCACTAGGGACAATAGGGATGTGAAATAATCTGATACAGTAATGTGTACTGTATGTGTAATGTGTTTTTACCTTTTTGAATTTGACGCCGTGCTCCATCCCCGGACGTCGCACTGCTTACAGGGAACGGAGCTCGGCACTGTGATAGATCGAGCGGAGACACGGCTCGCACACACAGCGGGGAGACATCGCAGGTTTCTGGGAAAAGGTAACTTTGTCTGGATCCTGCAATGCGATCCCGAGTGTGGCTCGGGGTTACCGCTTTTGGTACTGAGAATTCAACCCGAGCCACACTCGGGAATACCACTAGGGAGGTTAAAGTGAGTGTAAAGGAAAACATTAAAAAACAAATAACAAATATACCTATACTTACCTGCTCTGTGCAAAGGAATTGTACAGATAGGCCTGAACCTCCTCTTCTCGGGTCCCCCCTCTGACTCTCCTGGCTCCTTCTCTCTGTCCAGTGCCCCCATAGGAATCCGCTTCCAATGGGGGATCTTGTGCTCACTCCCAAGCCCCGCTGCTGAGTTCATTGACACAGACATCGGGACTGGACCCCACCCCTCGCTCCCTCGTCACTGGCTTTGATTGACAACGCTGGGAGCCAATGGCTCCCATTGCCCCAGCAAAGCTAGTGAGACACGAAAGTGAGGGGAGAGAAGAGCTGCAGATATTCACAGCACTGGATCGAATGAGGACTCGGGTAAGTATAAGGCGGAGGGAGGGGGGAAAATTTGATGCCTAATCATTTTTTACCCTAATGCAAAGAATGCATTAAGGTAAAAAATGTTTAGGCTTTAGAACCACTTTAAGTCTGAAGGCTCTTGGTATCAGTGAGTGCAATAATAACCACCAGCATTGGTCTCAGTGAGTGCCATAATAACCCCCACCATTGTTGCCAGACAGAAAAGGAGGTGAGTTGAAATCTGCTGGCGACACAGGCAGCAATAAAAGGCAATATTTCCAGTGGTGCGGTGAAGGGCTATAGCCTTTGTCAGATTTTATTGCTGGCTCTTTTCCCCTCACTTATGTGTATTTGACCAGTATCATACAGAACATGAGGAGAGGGAATCTCCAGCAATAAGGCCACAGACGGCATTTAAAATTGGCCAGATGTTCTAAATCTTTCCCATTCTATCTAAAACTAAAAGAAAATAATTTAGGGCTGGAATTGAGTTTTAAATTAAAAAGTGAAATATAGCATTGAATTAAAATCAAGAATCTCAGTCAAAAGAAAAGAATTCTGTAGTAAAAAATAAAGTTCAGAACTAATCATCATGTACTAAAACCCTTTGTCATAATGTTGTAAGCTGAGCAAGAAATCTATTTTTGATATCCCACCTTCCAGCTCACGATGATATATGACAAATCAAACGTGTCAAACGTGTTATGGATATGAACAGTTCTACTCAAATATGTATAGCTGCACATAAACAGTTTGATGTTTGTCAAATCTCGCTGCTGACAAATGTTTGCAGGTGGCGAATATATTGCACATGTACTATAAATACAGTCAGATAGGGCTTCATAAGATTCATTATTTTTTGTGAACTATACTTACATCATGAAAGGTCCTACACAAAGATGATACCTCTGAGACATACTGTATATCAGCCTATTTATATTTTTAGTGTGTCAGGAATATGCTGAATTTCTTTGAGCAAGTAAACGTTACATTACTGAAAAAAAAACAATATAGTAATGCTGAAATAACATTAAGCACTACTAAAAATATACTCAAGGAACAAAAGATGACATGCTCAACAAAGCCTTATTTGCAGTAATTATCTAGCCTACCTCTGAGCTTGTTGGAGTGAACATCTACTAATTTGTGCTTACAGAACATCCTGTCTCATCGTTTTGTACTTTGATATAAAACAACATCCTTAAGCTTTGTCCCTGTAATAATTAAAAAACGTATAGATTAGATGTGCTTGTATCTGCAAGTGTGCATATACAGTATATATTCAGGTGGTATATACTGTGTGTGTATATATATATATATATATATATATATATATATATATATATATATATATATTGACAGGGAGAGTACCTGTCACTATATAAATGGGTTTAGAAAGGACACAGGACTCTCAAAGAGTCAGTTTGAGAAGCGGCAGTAGATGGTTTGTGAGCAGAGAAAACTGTGCCTTAAAGAGGAGTTCCACCCAGGGGGTCCATTAAAAAAAAAAAATTAAAAGTCAGCAGCTACAAATACTGCAGCTGCTGACTTTTAATTGGACACTTACCTGTCCCTGAGTCCAGCGATGCGGGGGATCGAAGCCCCGCTCGTCCCCCCCTCCGCTCGTCGGCGCCGGCATTTCAACTGTGGGCGCCGGGCTGTGGCTGCACAGCCTGGCATCCACTGCGCATGCGCGCGCGGCGCCGCGCGCCGTGATTGGCCGCTCAATCACCAGGGACCTGTAATGGGTCCCAGATGATTGACAGGAAGGAGGGAGCAGAGAGCCGAGCCCTTCCTGTGCCGAGGGGGAAGTGATGTCACCAGCCCAGGCAAAGGAAGAGGCAGACTACGAGAGACCAGCTAGCAACAGGCATTTAGAGGTAAGTAAAAAAAAAAAAAAATATCCAAATGTTTTTTTGTTTTTAGAATTTTTCAGGTATTTTTGTTTTTTTGGGTGGAACCCCACTTTAAGTTTTCTCTGGATTTGGTAATTCCAGATCGGTGCCGAGAGCTTAAAGGCTTCAAAGAATATTGGTTAGAATGGAGCCTTTAGTCCTGTGTCCAGGTTTTCCTGAAATTGTGCAGGTTGTGTGTGTGTGTCCAGGTGCACACACCCATTATACACCAGATTTAAACACAGCTCAGTGCAGTTGCTGCCGTGTGAGGACAGAGCTGTCAGAAGAGCTGGGAGATCATGTTGGAGACTGCAACCCTTGTGAGGGGTATTCCTTTCCAAAGAACTGAGTCCAGACAGCTATGCGAGTCTGAGAGGCCAATAAAGCTAAGGCAGCTAGTGGGTCCAGGGGACTGGAGGGAATACAGAAGTTCTAAAAAGAGCAAGCTTGTGGTCCTGGGAGAACCCTGTCAAGAGGTTAATTGTGAGGTACTGCAATCTAGGCTGAGAGAGCCTGAATAGCCAGTAGTCTGGGAGACTAAACAGAGTAGAGGTACTGCTGACTAGAGAGCTAGGTTGCTTCGTATAATTCGTTGTTTGATGGAGCAGAACCCCTGCATGGGCAATCCATCTGTGTTGAACTTTGTTTTTTCTTTTAATAAAAATGGGCTACCAGGCCTTTAAATATAGTTCCTGTCTGATATGGACTCACGTAAAAATGCATCTACCATTGAGCTAAACACCCCCAGTTCACAATATATATATTTTGTATATACATGCATACAAACAATGCTAGCGTTAATTCACAGAAATCCTCGCTTTATTTAAAACTCTATCACAGCATGGCATCCTACTCAGTATATTAGGCCTCTCACATTTCAAATTGCTGATATTACTTGCTGCAAGTTAAAACTTTTTCCATGGTGTAATTAAAAAAGGCCAAACATGCAGCTGCAAATAGACGCTGGTGTGAGATTCCAATTAATTAAGCTGTCTTAAAGTGGTTCTAAAGCCTGGAGTTTTTTTACCTTCATGGATTCTATCCATGAAGGTAAAAAACCCTCAGTGTGCAGCCCCCCCCCCCTCAAGGGGCCTGAGCCCTTATAATTGCTTAGGGGACCTACATACAGAACTACGGTGGGGAGAGAGTTCAGCTAGACAGAAAGGAACAAAGCTTAAAGTAACAGAGTGATAATAAATCACATAGTGTAACACAACACTCCCCGTCTGAAATCTTTAGATTTCATAAATATAAACTAGTCTATATATTCAATAAGTCCAATACTGATAAATGTCCTGGAACCTGAAATGAAAAACATCCAGCAAGCAAGCATAAACATAAGTCCAACAGGCTTGTAGATCATGTAGTCCGACGTATGACGTCTTCAAAGAATTCCAAAGTTCCGAGTAGAACCTGAAGATAGCAGCAATGTACTCCCCGCCATGCCAACAGCATGGCTAGTCCTTGCATAAGTCACTCACCTGGCAAAAGGAGTACTAACTCTGTAATTGGTCGAGTAAAGGTTTGTGTCGCTCCACCCTTGGTTACCTTGACTTCTACCTTCTACCTTTATCGTCACTGGGCATAACTTTAGTAATAAGACCCATAGGCCACTTATTACAACAAACTTCCTTGTTTTTTAGAAGGATGAGATCTCCAACCTTAAGATTAGGCTTAGATGTTTGCCATTTGTTACGACCTTGAAGGTGATGAAGATACTCCTTCCTCCAGCTATGCCAAAACACATTGGCTACATGCTGCACCTGCTTCCATTGACGCTTGTAGATATCCTTGATCTCACTTGAAGATATCACAGCAGTCCCAATCTTTTGAATAAGATGCGAAGCTGGAGTAAGGATCACTGGAGCATCAGGATATGAAGATACCGGCACCAAAGGTCTTGCATTCACTATGGCAGACACTTCAGCAAGAAAGGTAGACAAAGAGTCATGGGTGAGTGGTAAAGACTTGTGAGTCTGCAACATGGAGTCAATAGGGGGTGAGTAGGACTCCTCACACAAAAAGCTTGGAGGTAAAAGCCATAAGCTGTCCTGAAGAACAGCAGATGACACGGCTCTGGTCCCACAGTCAGCTGGGTTGAGTTCAGTGGGAACTTAATGCCATTGACTTGGTAGAGAGAATCTCTTAATACGTTCAACCCTTTTGCTGATGTACACATGAAACTATTTTGTTTGGTTGTATATGTAACCAAGTACTACCTTACTGTCTGTATAGAAGGTGAAATAATCAATTTTAGTGTCCATTTCACTTTGTATGACTTCGGCAATTTCTACTGCTAACACGGCTGCACAAAGTACAAGTCTTGGTATGGTATGTGCAGGTTTGGGAGTGAGTTTTGCTTTGCCTAGGACAAAACTACAGGGTGATTCTCCATTCATTTCAGAGGTCTTCAAATAGACTACTGTAGTAATAGCTTCAACTGATGCATCAGAGAAAATATGAATTTCTCAGTTAACAGTTGAAATGGAACAGTTAACAGTTGAAATGGAACCTGGAACATAGCAATGGAAGATCTGAAGTTTTTCTAGTGACTTCAAAGATTATTTCCACCTTTCCCACTTGTGTTGATTCTCCCTAGGCAAATGAATATCCCAGTCTAGGTTCTCAGTAGATAACTGTCTTAGCAGAATCTTACCTTGAATGGTAACTGGAGCAAGGAAACCCAGTGGGTGATAGATGCTATTTACCACCGACAGGACTCCTCTCTTAGTGAAGGGTTTGTCACAAGTTGACACTTGGAAGGTGAATGTGTCTTGTTTGATGTTCCGCAACAAACCCAGACTTTGCTGTACAGGAGGCACATCTGTAGCTAAATCAAGGTTTTTTTTAGACTAGTGACATAGTCCTCACTGTGAAAGGCATTCATAAGTTCCTGGCTGTTGGATATAATCTTGTGCAGTCTAAGGTTTGCTGTAGACAGCATCTCCTTTGTTCTGGTGAGAAGATCAATCACTTCTTTAGCGGTTGGAAAAGACTTGAGTGCGTTGTCAATGTAGAAGTTTCTTTCAACAAATTGACGAGCATCAGATCCATATTCTTCTGCTCCAGTCTGAGCTGTTCTCCCTAGCTCATAAGTTGCCACTGCAGGGGAAGGACTGTTACCGAAGACATTTACCTTCATTCGATAGTCTATAACTTCCTTGTTGATGTCATTGTCTTTGTGCCATAGAAACCTAAGGTAGTTTCTTCTCTGACAATGAAGCAGTGAAACATCTATTAAACGTCAGCCATTACTGCTACAGGCTCTTGTCTGAAGCGAATCAAGACTCCTAGTAGACTGTTGTTCAATTTGGACCCCCTAAGGAGCATGTTGTTAAGAGAAACACCTTCGTGCTGAGCACTGGAATCATAGACAACTCTGATTTGGTCTGGTTTGCGTGGGTGATACACGCCAAAGGATGGAAGGTACCAGCATTCTTCTCCCTCCTTTAGTGGGGGTGTGGGCTTTGCATGATCTCTGTCAAATATATTTTGCATAAAGTCCGCAAAGTGCCTTTGCATCTCTGGTTTCCTACTGATGGCCTGCTGCAAGTTGTTGGGCAATCTCTCTCTTGGGACATGAAAAGGTAGGGGTGCCACCCAGTTATTGGAGTCATCTTGAAAGAACTCATTGTCCATTACCTTGATAAATTCCTTGTCTTCCATTGAAGGAGCCAGTATGTCATCTTCACTGGTTGCATTAAACACTGTAGAGCCGAAGTCGTCATCGTGGCAGGAGAAAGGGCTTGTGTTACCTGAGATACCATGTTGCCATCCATGGCTGGCTATTTCTCTTTCACCCAGTAGTGATGTGGGCATTGCTCAAAGTAAGTGTTTCAGCCATTAGGCAGAACATTTGTCTTGAATGACGAAATGTTGGTAGGTCTCTTCATTTTGCCTATGATGACCCAACCTAGATCCATGCGCTGGGCAAATGGGGCATCTGGGGGTCCACTGACTTGTCTGTGTACCTTGTGAACTCTTAGAATGTCTCTTCCTAACAGAAGAAGCATCTGAGCATCTTTGTCAAGCAGCGGTATCTCATTTCCTATTACCTTTAGGTGAGGATGATGGAAAGCAGCAGCTGGAGTAGGGATTTCTTCCCTGTTAGCAGGTATCTAATTGCACTCAACAAGTGTAGGTAGGGGTAATTGCAAGTTACCTTTGAGAGAAGATACCATGAGTCCATGAGCCCTTCTTCCAGAAACCTCTGTAGTTCCACTACAGGTACCCAAGGTGTAAGGATGAGCTTGGCATTTTATTTCAAATAGATTAAACAGTTATTATTTTTCAAGTGATTTATTGCTCTGATCGTCTAACAGCATATGCCTTTAGAGTCTTTTCTGGTTGATCCTTGTGGTAAATGTTTACCAAGCGTATTTTAGCACAGGACTTATCACAGCGGTCTTCTCCACAAACTTCAGTGCAAGATGAAGAAATTATGGTAGAATTAGGCACTTGATCTGTATTCTCCCCGCCATGCATTAACCTGGGAGGAGAGTTAGCAGGTTGTGCAGAGCTGGGTTCAAGCGGATGGAGGGCTTGCACATGTTCTTCAGAGCCACACTCTATGCACTTGATGGACACATTACAGTCCTTTGCAAAATGTTCTGTAGAAGCACAGCACCTGAAACATACCCTTAATGTCTTTAAAAGCTCCTTACGCTCTTCAAGAGGCTTTTTCCTAAAGCCAATACATTTTTTGAGGGGGTGTGGCTTCTTGTGAATGGGACACACGCTGTTAGGGTTTTCAATCTTCCTACTCTGTTTGTCCATGGAAACAACTGTGGTAGGAGTGGGAAGGGTGTCAGTCTTTTTTCACGGATACTGGGTCTCTACGGCTTCTATAGTTGCCCTGAAGACTGGTATTCTTAGGAAAGGGTGAGAAGAGACTGTACTCACCGTAGGAAAAACTTAGATCGTTCTTGGTCTCTGCAATTTTCTTTGAATGAATTTGCAGAAGAAAGAGAATGAAGGGAAGGAAACCTTGTTCTCTTTTTGTATGATGACCCTAGTGCAGACCATTTCTCTTGTAAACCATACGGGAGCTTGGAGATGATTGGGTTTACCCCTCTTGCAGTGTCAAGGTAACTGAGTCCAGGTAGTTTTGGGTCTGCCTTGGCTAGCTAAAGCTCAAGGAGAAGGTCACTCAGTCTCTGGAACTCCTTGTTGTCCTTACCAGATATCCTTGCAAAAGTTTCCAGACGCATGAACAAGGAATTTTCTACAGCTTCTGGACTGCCATAACTTTGCTCTAGTCGATCCCATGCAGCTGTGAGGCCTTCTGTAGGATTGTCCATGAAAACTAATCTTAATGGCTTGACACATGCAGCAGATAGAGGACCAAGCCATTTGATCAGCAGATCCAATTCTTCAGCAGCTGTAATGCCAAGATCACTGATTGCAGTTCTGAAAGCACATTTTCAACTTCTGTAGTTCTCAGGTTGGTCAGCAAAACTTGTAAGACCAGTCTTTGCGAGCTCTCTGCGAAGTATGTACCTCACAGACTCTGCTGTCTCAGTTGTCTCTGCCTTTATTCGAGCTGTTGTTTGCTGAATGGTGCTGATTGCGCTATCTTTAACATTGTTGTTAAAGGACACAGGGAAATGTGGTGCAGCAGATGCTTTCAGGTGAGTTGCTTGCTTGAAGTCAGTTTTTCCAATGGTACGTTGATTCAAGCCTGTACTGATGACCGGAAATTGATGACTTGCTTGCAGCTTGCTCTAATGATCTGTGACGTAAGAAGGAAGGTTAGGTAGGCAGGCAGGAAATGCACTGGAGTGATTTTGCATGCAGGTAGTTGCTGGAACCTCTTTAACTTAAAGCAATGAAGGAGTTTCTATGTTGTCAGGAGCATTGGAGATGATGGAGTGTACATTGCAGTGGCTTAGAACATAGTCTTTAGTGCGTTTGAGAGGATCTTCCATATCTGCTATGTTTAGGTTGACGCTGTCTTTCTCACTTGCACCTTGGTCTGTACTGATAGCTTGCTCTGAGACCCTTAGCTTTGCCTAGCTGCATCATGTTTACACTGTTTGTTTAACCACTAGGCGTCCGCGCTATAGCCGAAATACGGCTACAGCGCGGACTCCAATTGCCGGGAGGGCGTCCCTGGACGGCCTCCAGTTCACTTCCGCAATGCGCGCTCCCGGGAGCGCGCATCGGGGAAGTTCTGCTCTGGCCGTGTCCCTTGGACACAGCCAGTCACAGATCGCCGTGAACGGCCAATCACAGCGGCCGTTTACAGAGCGATCCGAGCTTCCAATGAGAGATGATCTCAAATGTAAACATATGAGATCATCTCTCATTGCCGGCTTTCTCTCCTCACACAGAGACCGTGTGTGAGGAGAGAGAGCGATCTGTCATTACTGTGAGTTGCCGAGCGTTCAGTGAAACACCATACAGTGCCCATACAGTGCCCATACAGTGCCACATCAGTGCCACAGTGCTTCCATCTGTCATCAGGGCCATCTGTCAGTGCCATCTGTCGTTAGTGCCACCTGTCAGTGCCATCTGTCGTTAGTGCCCCCTGTCAGTGTCACCTGCCACATCACTGCCACCTGTCAGTGTCACCTGCCACATCAGTGCCACCTGTCAGTGTCACCTGCCACATCAGTGTCACCTGTCAGTGTCACCTGCCACATCAGTGTCACCTGTCACATCAGTGCCACCTGTCACATCAGTGCCACCTGTCACATCAGTGCCACCTGCCACGTCAGTGCCACCTGCCACATCAGTGCCACCTGTCAGTGTCACCTGCCACGTATCAGTGCCACGTATCAGTGCCACGTATCAGTGCAATCTGTCAGTGCCATCTGTCATCAGTGTCACCTACCACATCAGTGTCACGTATCAGTGCCATCTATCACCAGTGCAATCTGCCAGTGTCACGTGTCATCAGTGCCACATATCTGCCATTTTTCATCACTATGTCACAAAGAGTATATTCAGCCGAGGAGGCATATAATATTCTTGCGGCCGACGAGAGCAACGGGGAGCTCTCCGCTTCAGATTCCTATTCAGATTCTGAGTCTGACGTGGACTACGAGCCTGTCCTCAGCAGTGGTACACTGACAGCCTCAGAGGAGGATGAGAGTCCGCCCGCCAGACGAAGACGTACTAGTGAGGATGCAGTGCCATCCACCAGCACCGCAATGCCATCCACTATCACCACAATGCCATCCACTATCACCGCAATGCCATCCACCAGCACCGCAGTACCTCGACAAAGTCCACGTACCAGTGGGGTGTCACCTCAGGCCCAAAGGGTTAGGTCCCATGCCAGCCTTCCCTACTCCCTTGAGAACCCCTTATGGCTGCCACCCAATTCAGGAGAAGCTATCATTCCCCCTTTTACTGCCCAGCCAGGAGTCCAGGTGGATACAGAAAATCTTTCACCATTAGATTTTTTCAACCTTATTTTTACTGAGGACATGCTTACATCGATTGTGGCCCAGTGCAATCTATATGCCCAACAATACATAGCAAGTAACCCAACGTCCTATTATGCCCGTCCCTACGAATGGAGAGCCCTAACAGTGAAGGAGTTTAGAATTTTTTTGGGCCTCACATTCTGTATGGGACTAACCAAAAAAAATGTATTACGTTCCTATTGGTCTACCCTCCCCATCCACCACATGCCCATCTTTTCCTCTGTAATGCCCAGAACCAGGTATCTCATGATTATGAGATTCCTACACTACAATGACAATACCCAGTGCCCTCCCCGAAATGACCCACGATTTGACAAGCTATATAAAATTCGCCCACTACTAAAATATTTTTCTGATATCTTCCCCCAGTTATTTACCCCAGACCAGCACATATGTGTGGATGAGTCCCTGGTCAAATTTAGTGGCAGATTGGGCATAAAACAATTTATTCCCACCAAAAGGGCCCGCTATGGGGTGAAAATGTATACATTATGCGACTGAGCTACAGGATATACCTATGCCTTCATGGTATACGAAGGGAAGGACACCCAGCTACATCCCCCTAATTGCCCAGAATATATCGGATCGAGTGGGAAAGTCGTTTGGGATCTCATAAACCCACTCCTGGAAAAAGGCTACCATCTATATGTGGACAATTTTTATTCTAGTCTGCCCCTGTTCCGAAATCTTCACAGACAGAAGACTCCAGCATGTGGCACCATAAGGAAGAACCGGAAGGGCTTTCCTCAAAGCCTCGTGAACAAAAAGCTAAGAAGAGGGGAAATGGCGAGCTTGAGGAATGAGGAAATTCTGGCTGTGAAGTGGAGGGACAGAAGGGACGTCTACGTGCTTTCATCAATCCACAATAACACCGTTGTGGAGATAACCAGGAGGAATGGGGTAATCCAAAAGCCCACATGCATCTTTGAATACAACAAGTATATGGGGGGTGTCGACTTCAACGACCAGATGCTCGAACCCTATCTTGCCACGAGAAAAACATACCAGTGGTATAAAAAAGTTTCGATATATTTGTTCAATTTGGCCATATATAACAGCTATGTTATTTATCATAAATCCACTGCAAGCCCCAAATCCTTCCTTGGATACCAGGAGGAAATCATCACTGCCCTTATATACCCGAACGGCCCACCAGAAACCATTCGATCCGATGTGATTAGTAGACTGTCCGAACGCCACTTTCCCGAAAAAATCCCCCCCAGACCAACAGGCCAAAAACGCCGGGTGTGCACCAAAGGAGGAGTGAGAAGAGACACTACTTTTTATTGTCCCCAATGTCCTTCCCAACCAGGCCTCTGTATAATTAACTGTTTCTGCCGTTACCATACTTCACTGAATTATTAGTGAAGTATGGTAAACATAACCCTCACTTCCTGCCATTTACCTTCACACCCCTTATGCCTCTGCTTGCTCTGTAACTGACCCTGGCTTGTTTTTCGACCACGCTTCTGCCTACCGATTCTGTTTATATCTCTGCCTGATCTGGAACTGACCCTGGCTTGTTTTTCGACCACGCTTCTGCCTACAGATTCTGTTTATATCTCTGCCTGATCTGGAACTGACCCTGGCTTGTTTTTCGACCACGCTTCTGACTACCGATTCTGTTCATACCTCTGCCTGATCTGGAACTGACCCTGGACTGTTTGACCATCCTTTTTGCCTGCCTCTTGGACTGATCTTGTACCCTGCTACTGGACTAGTGGGATTCATAACACAGGGGTCTCACATATGTGAGGGGCTCCAGAATTGTTTTTCTGGATGAAGAAAACATTTTTTTTGTTTTCTCATTCCTAGATTAGGGTCTGGAGACTCGGAGGCTTCAAAGAGATTTGGGTGGGAGAAGCCTCTACCCCTGTCCCCATTCTGTCCTGAACGAGGCCCTACTTCTGCCTGCTGCCTGTAGGACCTATGCCATCATGCCTCTGCCTGTCGCATGAACTGACCACACCACATGGATGGACCATGTTCCTGCCTACTACCAGGATCAATATTTTGGCACTGCTGACAATCTCTGCCTGCACTGACCCTGGACTGTATATGGACAGTATCCCTGCCTGCTGCCTGTACTGACTATGGACAGTGTTCCTGTCTGTTGCCTTGACAATTGCGTTCCCTTTTGCTGACCAAGTCCCTGCCTGCTGCCTGGACCAGTGCTATCCTCCTGTGGACAACTGTGCTACTAAAACCACAGGTAATCTTTTTTTTACCCTTTGCTCAGCAGAATGTATTTTGGGGTGTAATTCTTGGTATGTGCATGCTATGTGTCCCTAGAACACCTGACGGTGTTCCTTGTATGTGGCCAGGCTGTGTAAAAGTCTTACACATGTGGTATCGCTATACTCAGGAGGAGTAGCAGAATGTATTTTGAGGTGTCATTTTTGCTATGTACATGCTATGTGTGTTTTCATTTTTTTCCACATTTTCCAAAAACTTCTGGAAAAAAATGAACCGTTCAAAAGACTCATTATGCCATCATAGATTATACGTTGGGGTGTTAGCTTTCCAAAATTGGGTCATTTTGTGGGCGTTTCCATTGTCCTGGTGCTCCAGGGCCTTCAAAAGTGTAATAGGTGGGTGAGAAATGAGATGTGTAATTTATGCTCCTAAAACCCTTGAAGGTGCTGTTTCAATATTGTGCCTCTGTATGTGGCCAGGCTGTGTAAAAGTCTCACACATGTGGTATCGCCATACTCAGGAGGAGTAGCAGAATGTATTTTGGGGTGTCATTTTTGCTATGTACATGCTATGTGTTGGAAATAGCTTATAAATGGACAACTTTGTGTAAAAAAAAATGCGTTTTCATTTTTTTCCACATTTTCCAAAAACTTCTGGAAAAAAATGAACCGTTCAAAAGACTCATTATGCCTCATAGATTATACGTTGGGGTGTTAGCTTTCCAAAATGGGGTCATTTTGTGGGCGTTTCCATTGTCCTGGTGCTCCAGGGCCTTCAAAAGTGTAATAGGTAGTTAACAAGTTAGATGTGTCATTTATGCTCATAGAACACCTGATGGTGCTCCCTGCATGTTGGGCCTCTCTATGTGGCTAGGCTGTGAAAAAGTCCCACACATGTGGTATCGCCATACTTAGAAGGAGTAGCAGAATGTATTTTGGGGCGTCATTTATGGTATACACATGCCATGTGAGAGAAATAACCAATTACAATGACAATTTTATGGGAGGAAAAAAAAAAAAAAATCTTCATTTTGCAAAGAATTGTGGGAAAAAATGACAACATCAAAAACCTCACCATGCATCTTACTGAATACCTTGGAATGTCTACTTTCAAAAAAGGGGTCATTTGGGGGGTATTTGTACTGTCCTGACTTGTTCGGGTCACAAGAAATGAGATAGGCCACCAGTACATCAGGTGTGATAATTTTTTTATGATTTGCACCACAACTTGTAGACTCTATAACTTTCACACAGACCAAATAATATCCACTAATTTTGGTTATTTTTACCAAAGATATGTAGCAGTATAAATTGTGGCCAAAATTTATGAAGAAAAATTAATAATTTGCAAAATTTTATCACAGAAACGAAGAAAAATGCGTTTTTTTTCTAAATTTTCGGTCTTTTTTCATTTATAGCGCAAAAAATAAAAAGTCCAGAGGTGATCAAATACCACCAAAAGAAAGCTCTATTTGTATGAAAAAAAGGACACAAAATTCATTTGGGTACAGTATTACATGACTGAGTAATTGTCATTCAAAGTGTGAGAGCGCTGAAAGCTGAAAATTGGTCTGGTCACGAAGGGGGTTTAAGTGCCCAGTTGTCAAGTGGTTAAGATTTCTATTGTTGCTCTTTGACGTGCTGTCTGAAGCACTGACTCAGTTTCCAACTCTGCTCTTTGACGTGCCGTGTGAGCTTATAATTCTGCTCTCTTTTCTGCATATGCGACCTGCACCTTGCTGGCTTCCGCTTCAGCGCGGGCACTAATACAATGATGTGACACCGGTCTGTGCTGTCTGACACCTGTGTATCTCTGCAACCTATAGCTACCATCCATATACAACATTAATTGTTGGACCGTAAAACAATTCTCAGGACTCACCCTTCGGCCTCAGTGCATCCTCAGAAACACTATATTATTACGCCCTTTACTGGCCTCCTCTTTCCCTCTTTCTGGAAGGCCAAGGGAGGACCCTACTCCCCCTCCCCAACTATTGCCTGAACAAATTTTGCACTTCATCTCTCATTGGAGTATGATAAAATAACTCCTCAGGAATACCCAAATTGAAAACTAGTACACTCTTTTGGAACCAGGAATCCGTATGGTAGACAGACTGTGTCCCCTGTTCGTTGTTTTTATTTTGAAACAAATGGAACGCTAAATGAACAACACATTATAAATATAATATAAATGCTCTCTGCTCACACTCACCCCTGAGGAAGGAGATACACACTCCGAAACGCGTCGGGTGCAAGAGCACTCCTCAATTGTGTATAAAATGTCTGTTATGCATTCCATGTAACTTCTGTTACACTATTACTGTGTTTTTAACATTTGAATTGAATAAACTGTATTTATACTACTACATTTTTAACCTTTTTTACGTGCCTTAAAAGTCCACCATTAGGGGGCCCTTTTCTTTGTTCTGTATGGAGATACAGATGATGAATCCTTTAGAATGTTTCGTTTAATGATGGATATTCATAGGTAGAAAAACGTTGGTGTTGTAAGCCACATGGAAAGATGTTACAGCAATGATGGTATACTGAGCAATGAACCAGAGAGAGGAAGGGGAGGGGAATATACAGAACTACAGTGGGGGAGAGAGTTCAGCTAGACAGAAGGGAACAAAGCTTAAAGACACAGAGCGATAATAAATCACATAGTGTAACAAAACAGTTCCCCTTAGTATCCATACCAGACTTGAAAGGCCTGGGAATGGACTGGGGGAACCCACACTGTTTTTTTCAATGATTTTTATCTATATTGCCGGAATCCGACAATACATTATAGCCGTGAGCAGTTTTAAGTTAAATTTTTTCCTTTAGAAATGTCATTTTGCTGCTCTCATTCATTACACTATGTACAGGGTGTGGACTTAGCCCCCTGAGCCATGATTGGCCAAAGACACCCTGCCTTTGGCCAATTATGGCTCTCTCAGCAGAGTGCAGGTCAGGTGCATGCTTTGGCCAATCATAGGATGACAATGCACTGCAATCTCGCAGTGCATTATGGAGCATTCCGCTGCACTCGAATTTGCCGCCAACGCCCCACAATGTTCGGTATTCGCTGAACTGGTGAACACCCGATGTTCAAGTCAAGCTTACGTTTGACTCGAATATCGGGCTCATCCCTAATCATGTGCATGGCCAGAAACGTAAAATAGGGATGTGTGGGTAGAGAGGAGTGGCAAAGAAGGTAATGTGCTGGCGTGAAATCCAGGCTCTAGGTAGAAATTGTGGAAGTAATGCAGTGTACTTCACATCAGCAGTTTTGCAGTTCTGGCAATGTAACTTTTTCCCTTTCACATCTCAAGCAACAATCAGTGATGTTAGAGGAGATTTTATGTAAGAGAGATGGGGTCCTGTAGCACAGAGATTGGATTTTGTAGCCATTTTCTTGAACATTAAAGTGAGAAAAAACTCCCATATATAATTTTTACCTAAATTTAAGACTATAATAAGGCTTACCTATAGGTACAGCAAATACCTCCTAAATGTGCACTGTTTAGGGGATATTTACTTTAGATGCACCCGGTGACATTATTGGTACATGCACTCTGAAGGAACGGCATACTCGTGCTGTTCCTTCAGAGCTGCTCTGTAAACAGTGACTGCCGCATGCAGGCATGAGAGTGACATCATTGTCGTTCAGGCCATTCATATCGCCGAAGCCCGCAAACCCGGAAAGAAGACAAGGTGAAGATGGAAGCGCCTTCAGTGTTGATAGCGCCCGGCTGGAGGGTTCGTTTTCAGGTAAGTCTATCATAATGTGCTAGTATACAATGCATACTAGCACATTATGACTTAACCTGCCCGGGCCCAAATTTTTTTCCATTTCTTTTTTTTATGCGGTTTCACTACCGCTTTAAGGTGTCATACACACAGGGCATTAAAAACACCACTTTCAAAGTTGTTTTGTGGGGTTTTTTTGCCTCTAAATGCCCCTCCATCTTAGCTTATGTGTCCATGCACATATATGGGTTACAGGTGATTAGAGGCAGGGATGTTTAAAGCAGAGAAAGAACCCAGGGCTAGCGTGTTCAGGAGAGCAGTGTTGCAACGTCAAAAAACAACATGTAAACATGCTTTAGCACTTGGGCGCTCATTCATTATGATGGTCAGAATAAATAATATTCTGGCCAATGGAATGAATGAACGCCCAAGCGCTTGATGCACCCAAATACTCTCAGGAACCATAAACCTGATGGAGTCAGAAAGTGCAGTTAAAATCATACCTTTAATGAAATAGCAAAAATTACACAGTTCAGGAACGTAGTCAAAAAACAGAAGCCATGGCTTGGATGCAGGTTTAGAGTGGGTAATCAGACAAGCCGGAGTCATGAATCCAGAAGTCAGAGTAGTCAAGAGTAAAAGTCAGGAACAGGAATCAGAAGGCATACCTCCGGACTTTTGAACTTCGGAATGAGGGACACCTGAGGGAGAAAGTGACCTGCAATGCGCTACTCCAGAATGTGGGTGTGGCCAAACTCTTAACAGTGGGAGGGGCTTAAGAGACGTGGTTACACTAAACCCGGGCTTCCTTGTACCCTTAAAATTAGCTTTGATTGCTTCGTCTGAGCCTACCTCAACCAGGTTCCCGCCCGCCGTATAGTCAAATGATGACTGGGCAGGACCACTCTAGTTCTGGGAGGATGTCCTCCCATTCTTGCCGTGCAAAGTGCCAATGACAGCAGCTCTTTACCACATGATTGGTTGTGTCCAATCTCAGCTAATCATGTAAACACATTTGCTAGTTATCGACATTTCATTCCTCAACTCTGTCACAGCGTGAGGAAAGGAGAGAGTCGGTAACCAGGCAGTATGAATGGGGACATTTACACTGATAATCAGTGCAGCCCCAACATATCTCATCAGGTATGGAATGATATGGATTTCTGCACAAATTGGTCATAAAATGTGATCTGATCTTCATCTAAGTCACAACAACAGACAATCACAGTCTGCTTAAACTAATAACACACAAAGAATTAAATGTTACCATGTTTTTATTGAACACACCATGTAAACATTCACAGTGATGGTGGAAAAAGTATGTGAACCCCTAGACCAGAGATATGCAATTAGCGGACCTCCAGCTGTTGCAAAACTACAAGTCCCATAATGCCTTTGCCTCTGGGTGTCATGCCTGTGGCTGTCAAAGTCTTGCTATGCCTCATGGGACTTGTAGTTCTGCAACAGCTGGAGGTCCACTAATTGCATATCCCTGCCCTAGACTAATGAGATCTCCAAGAGCTAATTGGAGTGAGGTGTCAGCCAACTGGAGTCCAATCAATGAGATGAGATTGGAGGTGTTGGTTACAGCTGCCCGGCCCTATAAAAACACACACCAGTTCTCGGTTTGCTTTTCACAAGAAGCATTGCCTAATGTGAATGATGCCTTGCACAAATGAGCTCTCAGAAGACCTACAATTAAGAACTGTTGACTTGCATAAAGCTGGAAAGGGTTATAAAAGTATCTCCAAAAGCCTTGCTGTTCATCAGTCCACGGTAAGACAAATTGTCTATAAATGGAGAAAGTTCAGCACTGCTGCTACTCTCCCTAGGAGTGGGTGTCCTGTAAAGATGACTGCAAGAGCACAGTGCAGACTGCTCAATGAGGTGAAGAAGAATCCTAGAGTGTCAGCTAAAGACTTACAAAAGTCTCTGGCATATACTAACATCCCTGTTAGCGAATCTACGATATGTAAAACACTAAACAAGAATGGATTTCATGGGAGGATACCACAGAGGAAGTCACTGCTGTCCAAAAAAACATTGCTGCACGTTTACAGTTTGCAAAAGAGCACCTGGATGTTCCACAGCAGTACTGGCAAAATATTCTGTGTACAGATGAAACCAAAGTTGAGTTGCTTGGAAGAAACACACAACACTATGAGTGGAGAAAAAGAGGCACAGCACACCAACATCAAAACCTCATCCCAACTGTGAAGTATGGTGGTGGGGGCATCATGGTTTGGGGCTGCTTTGCTGCGTCAGGGCCTGGATGGATTGCTTAATCAAAGGAAAAAGGAATTCCAAGTTTATCAAGACATTTTGCAGGAGAACTTAAGGCCATCTGTCCACCAGCTGAAGCTCAACAGAAGATGGGTGTTGCAACAGGACAATGACCCAAAGCATAGAAGTAAATCAACAACAGAATGGCTTAAACAGAAGAAAATATGCCTTCTGGAGTGGCCCAGTCACTGACCTGATTGAGATGCTGTGGCATGACCTCAAGAAAGTAATTCACACCAGACATCCCAAGAATATTGCTGAACTGAAACAGTTCTGTAAAGAGGAATGATCAAGAATTACTCCTGACCGTTGTGCACGTCTGATCTGCAACTACAGGAAACGTTTGGTTGAAGTTATTGCTGCCAAAGGAGGTTCAACCAGTTATTAAATCCAAGGGTTCACATATATTTCCACCTGCCCTGTGAATGTTTACATGGTGTGTTCAATAAAAACATGGTAACATTTAATTCTTTGTGTGTTATTTTAAGCAGACTGTGGTTGTCTGTTGTTGTGACTTAGATGAAGATCAGATCACATTTTATGGCCAATTTGTGCAGAAATCCATATCATTCCAAAAGGGTTCACATACTTTTTATTGCAACTGTATTTTTGGTGCTGTTCATTGCTAAATGATTTTTGGCACACCTTCTATCATAAACAAACATACAGATGTTCCACTAGGAGATAAACCAGCAGCTTTTCTATTGCAGCTCAATCACTTATATTAAAATGTTTATAACTGCTCCCTCACTATACACATAATAAATTAAAACTGGCTTGGTTTACCCTTTTGTGTAAATATTAATATCCCCCCATCACCTGGTTAATGGTTTACCAGACCTAACTTCATCTCTTAAAGACCAAAATGACAAATTTCATCATACATCACTCCCAGATATATGGGTCTCTCCTCTCTAATCCAACTTCAAGTACTAGCTGACCCCATCATGCAAAACCCACAGTGACTGCCCTTCCAATAGGGTCCCCTCTTCTTCTCCCCCCATTTTTCCCTTTTCCTCTCTCTCTTCCTACCCAATTTATTAATATATACATCCCATGCCCTGCCGCCCATCCCATATATTTAATGAAATAAAGGAAGAGATCAGTTATAGACCCGTATTTTATATGGAAATGCATAATTGTACCACTGGACTTTGATGTATGGACTCTGATAACCAATACATTTGCTGTCTAGGTCTACTGATTGTAAACTACTCCTTGTTTGTATGTCTTTGAGCAATAAATCGCCTTCTCTTTCAAAAATAATGAAAAAAGATGATTGGGAATGTAGTGAGGCAATAACATAAACAAGAAATTCAATTTCTGGATGGATTTTATATACAAACAATGTACAAATTGTCTGCACATTTTCCATGGAAGTAAGCAACACTTAAATTTTTTTTCACATTTAGAAACTGGCTGAAGAATGAAATGGAAAGGTACATTTAAAACATTCAGATACAAAATGGACTGTGCAGCAATTATGCTGCATACATTATATCAGATTTTAAAACGCTCACAGATTACTCATAAATGTGACTGTGGCTATGGATCATATGTAAACATAAATTTATAGCTGCTCTGTAATCCATGCATCTGCACTGGCAACATCTGTGGATTTAAAAATATAAAACCTCTCACCTATTAAATATTCCATATTTTAAATTGATAACTCTGATATAATGTATAATAAATAGTGTTTGATTTTTTACCTACATGCATTGCATTGTATTTAGTATTTCACATTTGTACAGATCAAAGAAACTGTTCAGTAAATATTTTATGACATCGCTTCCTATGTCAAGATGAATGAAGGATTGCTATTTCCCTGATTGAGGCTTTTGGCTGGGTGTTTCAGGGGTTTAATTAGAAGAAGATAACAACTTGTTCAGCTGTTTCTGTTAAACATAATGACAGACGCTGAAATGGAGATCACTTGTAGGTCAAACTTGACTTCTTTATGACTTCATGCTATTTCTTACCCTACTATACAGGGAATGTCCGGCCAGCACTTACTGGGAATCCCAGTCTGAGCTAGCATTAGCTCTGAGGAACTCTAGCTGACCATTCTGTGAGCTGCTTCTCAAAGCTGCTGATTGTGCATTCAGCAATCTCGACATTCAATTTAATAGAACGAAACAACAAAACACAAGTAATTTCACAGTGGCTGGAGTCATGCCTGACAGCAGAACAACCCAGACACATAAATTGACATTTATTTATTGCAAAAGGAGACACAGTAGCTAGAAGATTTTTCTTCAGGGTAATGGCAAAATAAAGTTTTCCCTTGCTGTATAAAACATTTAGGATTACAATGAGAAAAAGAGGTATATAAATAACCATACATTTAACGGACTATCTCAAGACAAAAATTATCAATGCATTTACATAAAATCATTTCATGATAACTTGGGATTTATTGGTTTTAAATATGAGCTCCTGAAGCTCCCTTGTTTAAAGCTAAAATTCCTGCACCTTTGATTCCCAGCTGGTAGGAGGTAATGACAACACTGATTTCATCTGTAAATATAAACCAAAAAAAAACTGCCCTATTTGAATGAATAGTGTACAGTACTGCTGTTCCTGAGGATGCCCAATAGGAGGGGCAAAACATGTTGGGCAGGACTTCCTGTTTCTAGTGACATTACTTCCGGCTCATGAAGCACACGCTGGAAGCAACCCTTCTGGGTTCTGCTTCGAGAACTTTGTTTTACTATTGGATGCCTGCTTTATATCCTATGTACGTTCAATCTTTTAAGCGTGTGTTAGAAATAAATAATTACTACACAATGAAGGTTTTCTCTCCCATTTGATCCTTATTACTGCCTAAGGTTGATATCATCATACTTACCTAGTTACAAGCTGTGGAATTTCTGGGAGTAGAGAGAGAAGTTTGGAGAAGTCTGGTGGAGTAAATGGAGAGAAGCAAAGAGGAATAACATTCTATAAGAGCTAAAGCATTTTTGACTCTCATGTACTCCTTCTGGTGAGTGCAGAAACATCTGAGGGGCCACGGAGCACTTTTTGAGCACAGTCACTTTATTAATGCTGTGCACTGAGAACTTTACAATGGATAATCAAGATATACTTTGGAGTGTATATAAGGGGAACTTTGTACACATTTGACATTCACCACAGACATGTTTATTGTTTTATTTATGGATTAAATTCTATATCCTGTATGTACTGTATAGCGCTGTGAGAATGTATCTATACTGATTTTATCTACTTTGCCTTAAATATGCAGGATTGCTTTCATTGAGGATCATAGTGGAGGCAGACCAGCGTGATAATAAATCAGGCATTCTTGAAGTACAGTATCTGATAGGAATCAATGACTATTATGCCAAATAGTTTACTTGAAATGTGGACACGGTTCAGCATTTATTTTTATGGCCTACTGTGTATTTTGCTGGATTTGTATTTTCACTTAAAAAGACACAGTGGGTGATAATGCCGCCTAAGGTCCCACCTCCCTCAGCAAGGTATACTCAAGATTCTAGGTTCCATTGCCACCTTCCCACTGCAGGAGCCCACCCTGAGTAAGCATCAGGGAGGTCACGTGCTCCCCGTACCCATAAGCAAAGGGCTCCAATTAAGCAAGGAGGTAATGAAGCAGTGTTTGTCAGCGACTACGCTTTGCTGGGGAGGTGGGCTATCAGGAGAAAACAAGATTTGTAGGCCAATTTGAATATATAGCCTAACACTTAAGACAAACAACATTTCAATATACTGTTTTCAGACAGTAATATTCTAACAGACAGTGTCAACAGGTTGTTTACATGGCATCTTCTTATAACAATTAGATCCAGTTTAATTTGATAAGTTCAAGAGGTTAAAACAGACAAATCTGAGGTTTAATAGGGGCATGCTTGGAAAAGCATTAGCGCCGACTGCACTGTAAATGCTTTGTGTAATTATGATGCTTTAAGCAGCTTTTAGCTTATAAAACTGTAATTCGATAAGAAGTTCAGTAAACTAATTACAAAGTTCTGCTGAAAGGCAGAATATTTAGAACAAGTAAGGAATTTTCAAAGCTATAAACCTCTCATTACCCAGAAGTCATTTGTCCTTTTAGATATATACAGTTTCCAGGAGCCGCTAACCTTTCTTACTACTCCACTGGAGTAACTTCCTTTGTGTTTCATAAACTAGGCACAATTATTAGGACTGTGCTTATGGGGCATAGTAGGACAGAACAGAATTGAGGGTGGTCAGCAAATGTCATGTGATGGAACCAGTTGCTTTCCAAACCACACGAATAAACAATGCATTTGCAGGTTTCCCATTGTCTAATGGCATTTACCGAGTCATTTTTTTCCTTTTAAAAAGATTTATAGACTTACATTTTGGGGAGCATAGTCTGAAGTCTCCCTACATGCATTTAGTAGTCCAGTAAAATCGTGTTTTTTGATTTGAACAAGCTTGTCTATTTGGATATGATCGAATTTGTGTACTTACCATAAACGTATTTTCTCTAAGTTCATTGAAAGTTGTTAGGAGAAGATCAACCGGAAACAAGTTGCAATTTTAGATCTAAAGTCTTTTGAGACAACAGAAAGATTGGAATACGATGGGAAAGATCCTGCGAGCCACACAAAACTTAGTAAAGCACTACTCAGCTGCGTGCGTTAAGAAAGATTGGAATAATTGGGACATTCCTGTTGGTTAGGAGGGAGTACAGTGCCTTGAAAAAGAATACCACTTGAAATTTTCCACATTTTGTCATGTTACAACCAAAAACATAAATGTATTTTATTTGGATTTTATGTGATAGACCAACACAAGATTGCACATAATTGTGAAGTGGAAGGAAATTGATAAATGGTTTTCAAAATGTTTTACAAATAAATATGTGAAAAGTGTGGAGTGCATTTGTATTCAGCCACCCTGAGTCAATACTTTGTAGAACCACCTTTTGCTGCAATTACAGCTGCAAGTCTTTTTTGGAATGTCTCTCTACCAGCTCTGCACATCTAGAGAGTGACATTTATGCCCATTCTTCTTTGCAAAATAGCTCAAGCTCTGTCAGATTGGATGGAGAGCATCTGGGAACAGCAATTTTCAAGTCTTGCCATGGATTCTCAGTTGGATTTAGGTCTGGACTCTGGGCCATTCTAACACATGAATATGCTTTGATCTAAAACCTTCGATTGTAGCTCTGGCTGTATGTTTAGGGTCGTTATCCTGCTGGAAGGTGAACCTCCACCCCAGGCTCAAGTTTTTTGCAGACTCAAACAGGTTTTCTTCTAAGATTGCCCTGTATTTGGCTCCATCCATCTTCCCATCAACTCTGATTAGCTTCCCTGTCCCTGCTGAAGAAAAGCATCCCCACAACATGACGCTGCTACCACCATGTTTCACGGTGGGTATGGTGTGTTCAGGGTGCAGTGTTAGTTTTCCACCACACATAGCATTTTGCTTTTAGGCCAAAAAGTAAAATTTTGGTCTCATCTGACCAGAGCACTTTCTTCCACAACATAGCTTCTCGCAAACTGCAAACAGGACTTCTTATGGCTTTTTTACAACAATGGCTTTCTTCTTGCCACTCTTCCATAAAGGTCATATTTGTGGCGTGCACGATCAATAGTTGTCCCATGGACAAATTCTCCCACCTGAGCTGTGGATCTCTGCAGCTCCTCCAGAGTTACCATGGGCCTCTTGGCTGCTTCTCTGATGAATGCTCTCCTTGCCCAGCCTGTCAGTTTAGGTGGATGGCCATGTCTTGGTAGGTTTGCAGTTGTGCCTTTCCATTTTCGGATGATGGATTGAACAGTGCTCCGTGAGATGTTCAAAGCTTGGGGTAGTTTTTTATAACCTAACCCTGCTTTAAACTTCTCCACAACTTTATCCCTGACCTGTCTGGTGTGTTCTTTGGCCATCATGATGCTTTTTGTTCACTAAGGTTCTCTAACTAACCTCTGAGGGGTTCACAGAACAGCTGTATTTATACTGAGATTAAATTACACACAGATGGACACTATTTACTAATTAGGTAACTTCTAAAGGCAATTGGTTGCACTAGATTTTAGTTAGGGGTATCAGAGTAAAGGGGGCTGAATACAAATGCATGCCACACTTTTCACATATTTATTTGTAAAAAATGTTGAAAACCATTTATTATTTTCTTTTCACTTCACAATTATGTGCCACTTTGTGTCGGTCTATCACATAAAATCCCAATAAAATACATTTATATTTTTTGTTGTAACGTGACAAAATGTGAAAAATTTCAAGGGGTATGATTAATTTTTTAAGGCACTGTGTGTGGAAACAGCCTCTGCATTACTCCAAAGGAGAGATAGCTGTGTAGGTTTACTTTTCATTTTAAAAAATAATTATGGCAATGCATAAAATGTCTTTGGATAAGCTAATGGCTAGATCAAATAGGAACGAAAAGGGTTGTACCATAACGTGAAACTGAGGGATATCAGAAATTATGCAGACTTTATTTGGCTGTTAGGAATACTCAAGTTTAGATGCACCTGCAGAGAGTGCTTTCTGTCTGTTTTCACACAACCTTTGTACCTTGTGGTAAAACATTCACCTATGGGTCACTTCCAGAAATGATATAGCAAAACACTTGTCTCTGCCAAAGAATCTTTTGTTTTCAAGAATATATTGGTCATGTGGGGATCCCAACGCCAGAAAATTGTATGCTTTAGACAACAAAATAAAGAACATCTCTACCTCTATAACTACTAATAAGATATTTTGCACTACTTGGTCAATTTATTTGATTGCTTAGTTTAATTAAATTACTAGTGAGTCTTGAGAAGCATTTGAGAAAGGATGGCCATAGACATTGCGAATTTCTTTCCTGCAACCAGGTGTTGACTGGGGAATTCCTGCCGCCGAGCCATTGTGTTCTCCGGGGAAGGGAAGCCGTCATCGCCAGGAAAACACATTGATTATTGCTAGTGGCTATAACAGCCACTTGCAATAATCACATTTAAAATCTGACAGGCTGGTTGTACCCAATTTGATTGATCATCTTGGGTACATTCTGCCTGCCCATACATGGTTCCGATCTCGGCCGGTTCTTGCTGAACCGGCCAAGATACAAACTGTTTATGGCCAGCTTAAGTAGTTGAATAAAAGTCTTTTCAATTTGTCACCATTACAAGATATTGTATCTTTTTGGGTCAGGTGCCCCAGTGTTACTTGCACAGTTTTTTACGGGGAATGGCTGAAAGTCCACTATAGACTCAAAGCAATGCCATATCAGATGACAAAACAGAGGGCTGGCACCACAAGACAATTGACTACCCTTCTCAGGCCATAAGTGTGAAATCTAAATGCTATATTTAACTGTGTATTTATTTACAGTGCCTTGAAAAAGTAATCATACGCCTTGAAATATTCCACATTTTGTCATGTTACAACCAAAAATGTAAATGTATTTTATTGGGATTTTATGTGATAGACTGACACAAAATGGCACATAATTGTGAAGTAGAAGGAAAATGATAAATGTTTTTCAACATTATTTACAAATAAATATGTGAAAAGTGTGGCGTGCATTTGTATTCAGCCCCCTTTACTGTGATACCGCTAACTAAAAGTGTAACCAATTGCCTTCAGAAGTCACCGAATTAGTAAATAGAGTCCACCTGTGTATAATTTAATCTCAGTATAAATACAGCTGTTCTGTGAAGCCCTCAGAGGTTTGTTAGAGAACCTTAGTGGACAAAAAGTATCATGAAGGCCAAGGAATACACCAGACAGGTCAGGGAGCAAGTTGTGGAGAAGTTTAAAGCAGGTTAGATTATAAAAAAAATAGCCCAAGCTTTGAACATCTCACGGAGCACTGTTTAATCCATCATACGAAAATAGAAAGAGTATGGGACAACTGCAAACCTACCAAGACATGGCCGTCCACCTAAGCTGGGCAAGGAGAGCATTCATCAGAGAAACAGCCAAGAGGCCCATGGTCACTCTGAAGGAGCTGCAGAGATCCACAGCTCAGGTGGGAGAATTTGTCCATGGGACAACCTGTTAGAGTCTGCAAAAGACTTGAGACTGGGGTGGAGATTCACAGGACAATGACCCTAAACATACAGCCAGAGCTACAATGGAATGGTTTAGATCAAAGCATTTTCATGTGTTAGAATAGCCCAGTCAATGTCCAGACCTAAATCCAACTGAGAATCCGTAGCAAGACTTGAAAATTGCTGTTCCCAGATGCTCGCCATCAAATCTGACAGAGCTTGAGCTATTTTGCAAAGAAGAATGGGCAAAAATGTCACTTTCTAGATGTGCAGAGCTGGTAGAGACATCCTCAAAAAGACTTGCAGCTGTAATTGCAGCAAAAGGTGATTCTACAAAGTATTGACTCAGGGGAGGCTGAATACAAATGCACCCAAGACTTTTCACGTATTTATTTGTAAAACATTTTGAAAACCAAATATCATGTTTCTTCCACTTCACAATTATGTACCACTTTGAGTTGGTCTATCACATAAAATCCAAATAAAATACTTTTACATTTTTGGTTGTAACATGACAAAATGTGGAAAATTTCAATGGGGTGTGAATACTTTTTCAAGGCACTGTATTTGTTATTTTATAATCTTTTTTTCCAATTAGTTTGCATTTCAAGATAACCACTTGCTTATACTTGAACATTAATTAATTTCCACATCCTTAAACATCTGGACTCTGATATTTTCTTCTTGTTGCTAGCAAAGATGTTGGTTACTTAGTGGCAGACAGTGCAACTTGATATCTGTCCTTCAGTTTGTAGACATGTCAGCTTGTAAGAGGATCGGTCTATTTTAACATAAGGTTGTTGACATTTAGGATTCTGTATAATTCCAGCTATTGGGAAGAGCACTGTGCAGTTTTGTCTTTTTGCAGATGTAGCATTCATGATAGTTCCCAGAAATCCTTAGTGATGTCAGCAGTTCCACTTCTCCTAATTCTAGAACTGTGATGGACTATTTTAGTGAAAAGCAAAAACAGGTTCAAGACTGACATTAGGCATTAAATTAATGTACATGGATCTGCCTATTTACTCTTTACTCGCTCTTTACTCGCTCTTAGATTTTTTTATCTTATGCTTAGTTTTTACAACCATATACTTTTCTATATAAAGTACCATATTTCCCTAATATGTACAGTACCGTGCAAAAGTCTTTAGTTAGTGTAAAAAAATGCTGTTGATTAATAATGCTAATAATAATTAATAGATTATTATATCAATTAAGAACATAGAAAGAAAATGAGTAAATTAACAGAAGAGAAATCTAAATGCAATCAATATTTGGTGTGACCATTCTCTTTTGCACACAGTTTTTAAAGGAACTTTGCAGATAGGTTGTTCCAAACATTTTGGAGAACTAACCACAGAAATTCTGTGGATGTCAGCTGCCTCAAATCTTTCTGTCTCTTCATGTAATCACGATGATGTTGAGATCAGAGCTATGTGAGGGCCAAACCATCATTTCCAGGACTCTTTGTTCTTCTTTACACTAAAGATTGGTCTTAATGACATTGGCTGTATGTTTGGGGTCATTGTCCTGCTGCAGAAAAAAATTGGGGCTAATCACATGCCTCCCTGAAGATATTGCTTGATGGATAAGTATCTGCCTGTATTTCTCAGAATAGAGGTCACCATTGTTTGGGCAACATTGAGGACCATAGATGCAGTGGTCAGCCAAGGTAACCTAATGCAGCAAATGAACATATTTCTCAGCATTTCGAGCTACTACCCTCGAAACACGTTAGCCAGTCAACATCCAAGCGGTGTCCTTGTAAGTTCTAAAGCACACCGTATGGATCGAGCAACCTTGAAGTTGTACTTACCATGATGGGTTTTGCTTATCACATTGTTTGTAAGTACATCTGTTTGTGGATTATTAATAAATGGTTTATGCGATAATGCAGTAGGCTGGTGCGTCCTCTCTTTTTTTTTTTTTTTTGTAGTAGGTTACTGGGGCTTCCCCAGTCCTGAGAGGGCAGCGAGGTGTGGTGTGTCCCTGATCCGTGTCAAGAAAGGGATGTGGATGAATAATCGGTTCCAGACTATCACGCTCTTAGGCAAACAGCCTCCTGCTAGAACCAAATATTTCAAATACTGATTCATCAGCCCAGAGCACCTGCTGACATTTTTCTGCACCCCGGTTCCTATGTTTTTATGTATTGTTGAGTCACTTAGCCTTGTTTCCATGTTGGAAAAATGGCTTTTTGCTGCAATTCTTCCATAAAGACCACTTCTGGCCAGACTTCTCCAGACAGCAGATGGGTTTACTTGGGTCCCACTGGTTTCCGCCAGTTTTGTGCTGATGGCACTGCTGGACATTTTCAGATGTTGAAGGGAAATAAGCATGATATGTCTTTCATCTGCTGCATTAGGTTTCCTTGGCCGACCACTGCGTCTATGGTTCTCAATGTTGCCTGATCAATAGTATCCTCAATGCTGAGAAATAAAGTCAAATACTTATCCATCATGCATGACCATGTGGAAGGCATGTGATTGGCCTCAAATTTATTCTGCAGCAGGACAACGACTCCAAACATACAGCCAATGTCATTAAGAGTTATCTTAAGCATAAAAAAGAACAAGGAGTCCTGGAAATTATATTTTGGTCCCCACACAGCCCTGATCTCAACATCATCGAGTCTGTCTGTGATTACATGAAGAGACAGAAGGATATGAGGCAGCCCTACATCCAAAGAAAATCTGTGGTTAGTTCTCCAAATTGTTTGGAACAACCTACCTGCCGATTTCCTTCAAAAACTGTGTGCAAGTGTACCTAGAAGAATTGATGCTGTTTTGAAGCCAAAGAGTAGTCACACCAAATATTGATTTTATTTAAATTGTCCTTGGCTTATTGCACTTATGATTTAGCACTAAAAGGGAAAATAATAGTTTTGGGTACATTTCATTTGTTTATTTTTATTTGTATACATTTCTAAACACCTTGTTTTTTCCCTATGGAACATTTGTTTTACAAATGAACATGTACAGTAGGTGTCTATTTATAATACAAAATTGCTGTATGAATGTGACAAACACTCGCACAGCCACAAGGACAAATTGTCGTATTGTATATAATATGATGATTTCCTTTGATTGTCATTGCCATCTAGTAATCATAATGGGGTAATTGCCTAATTGAGATATTTAAAAAAAAAAAAAAAACATATTATGGCTACTATATGGTACTTCCGATCATAGGAAATAACCATGTTAGATAAATTACAGCGATTTTCCATTGTGATTATGCGAACATTTGTCATATTCATACATATTCGTCATATATTTGTCATATTCATACAGCAATTTTTTTTAGCAATAAACCCCTTAAAGTGTATGTGAACTGTACATTTATTTTTCAATAATTTTGTTTACTGTATGCAGGCTTGTTAAAATATTTTTTTTTTAATCTGTTGAAAAGCTTTTTACCTTCTAGTGACAGTACCTCCTGTTCCAGGTTGATGCGGTAAGCCACTGCCTTGTAATTAGGAGCAGCATTGTCTGTGTTCACTCATTCATTTGGCCACATGGCTGGGCTGCATATTAGGTGCCACATGACAGAACATGCTTGGCTGGCTGACAACACCACTGCTAACTGTGTGGCAGGGGCAATGCATTGTCAGCCTGCAACAGGAACTTCTGTGCTGTCTGAAACTCTGAGTATGAACTTTTCAAACAACTTACAAAAGCATTTTTTTTCTTAAGAAAATGTAATACACTGAGGCATGATGGCAAAAACCACAAAAAATAAATGTAGGGTTCACATACACTTTCAAATCTAACCACAAGGGAGATTACTTACTATTAATGTGATGTGTCCCTTGCAGTGCTGGCTCCTGCTTTAGTTGAAATCTTCCTTTCTCTGGTCCCTCCCTCCCCACTGCCATAATCTTCCAGTCCTCACTGTTCTTCCCCCGCCTGCACCAGCAGAGACAGTGGGCAGTGGCGTCTCCAGCTTTCATATTTAGGGGGGGCACATGGGGGGACAGGGACAAAAGTAGGGGGGCAACTATAAAATGAAATTATATATATATATATATATATATATATATATATATATATATATATATATATATCCTTGGGCCCTTTACTACGATCCCACAGTAGCCCTTTCACATGTTCTGCAGTGAGCTCCCTTCCTACTGTATTGCCCCCCCCCAGAAAACAAGAGGTATATGTCACCAGCATACCAAGAAAATATAAGGGTCCAAAGCAGTGGGAGAACTATCAGGGTTGCAAAGGTTGTCTTGCCACCGGGCCCTGGTGTTCTGCCACTGTGGAGTTCCCCAGCCTCCTCTTGCCGTCCTGCCCCTGCTATTGACAGCTCTGGTCTGGCATCTCTTGGAATTTACAGGCTAGTTCTCCTGTCCTAAGGGCGGGAGAAATCAATCTGTTTTTTCAGTAACTGAGAGTCCTGGTGGAGTCCTTCCTGCAACCCGCTCTTCCCCTGCCAATGAGGATGCAGGGGAAGGAGCAGATTGGGCGGCCATGGTTGTGTGAGCACTCGCATTATGCAGTGTCAGCGAGCAGAGGGAGGGGGAGGAATCACCCACAGGAGCTGACTGGGGATGCTCTCCCTCTTAGACATTGCTTTTTTGTAAAAAAAAAAAATTTCATTGGGGGGCACATGGTGGGACACAGCATAATGTTGGGGGGGTCAGGGCCCCCTCTGCCCCCCCTAGTGACACCATTGACAGTGGGTTGTAGGCAAAAAGCAAGGAGGATCAGATTCATTCAGGATGGGCTGCAAAGGATCTGTAAATATGCTCTCATGTTTCCTGACCCCTTCACTTTCCTGAATAAACACAGGAGTGCTCAGTGATGGGCACTCCATTATTCATACATAACTGAATAGAGGAATGACACGTTAACTGTCTTTTCTTTTCGTGAAAAAATACAGTGCAGAGCATTTCCATGTTCAACAATGAGCGTAAGGAAGTAAGGGA
The DNA here is from genome assembly GCA_037952925.1 of Lithobates clamitans. Classification (NCBI taxonomy): domain Eukaryota; kingdom Metazoa; phylum Chordata; class Amphibia; order Anura; family Ranidae; genus Lithobates; species Lithobates clamitans. Next base: position 6,793,562 of record JBBGZY010000044.1, read on the forward strand.
GAATGAGATTTCCTAAGGGAAACCCTTTAGGGGTGTTTTGACCCCTAATATTTCCCCAAAGCCGACACTGGTAAAAAAAAAAAAAAAAGATCATGAAAAAAATTACCCAGAAATAACCCACATTCCCTCACAAACTTCACACACATAATGTACACATGTGTACTACACACATTGTGGTAACCCACATTACATTCAGGGCCTGTTCACATCAGCAGGTGTGCGTATGTACACATTAACCCAAGCGTGCTAGCGCTTGGTATACTGCACTGGGTTGTTTCCCCGCATCAGGGTATTTAAATTTTTCCTTTTTCTTTTTTTACTTTTACTAAATTACATTGACTCTATGCATGGCAGTGTGCTATGGCGATAAAATGTAGGCCTGGATTATTTTATTAAAATGCACACCAACCCAGTACACACATAGCTTTACCAAAATGCAAAGGTATGAGCCCAACATGCAGATTTTTTAGAGTAAGTTGCTTATTTACAGTTTTGCCTACCTTCGATTTTCACCAGTTTGCAAAAAGGCAAAATGAAAAATTTACAAAATAATTCTTATTTATTAACGCTATACAGTTTTATCTTTTAGATTTAGGGAGAATTTTGCAAGATATGTTGTGTTTGTGTGTGCTAACAAGGATTTTATTGTGTTTTTATGGAAAGTATTGTTTTTTTTTTTCAAAATTATTTATTTGTGTCAGAAAACCGTTTCACCGGGATGTGCATAACATGGCATATCTTCATTAACAACATTGATAACATTTCTTCACAAACAGTTATGTAAAGCAAAGGTGTTGGGTAAAGTCATCTGTTCAATCTTACAGTGAATCTCCTATGATCTGAGATAGCATATTCGTATGAATAATTTATATATTATGTTCAGGTATCATAGGTATGGGGATTGTTTATCCTTGTTCTCTGTCTAGCTGTATACCCTGTGTTCGAATAAGGGTGTTTTCAGAGATAGTATTCTTTTCCGTGAACGATTCTCTGTCTTTTTTATTTTAAAGAAAGGTAGGAAAAGAGGAATATTAGCTGATAGAAGTCAGAGTAGAAATGGGTGGGTAAGGTGGGGGGGGAGGGAAGGTGGGGGGGGGGGGGGGGGGGGGGGGGGGGGGAGGGGGGGGTTCAGGGGTGACAGCCCACGGAGGTGGGGGTGTGTTGGCATCAATGGATCTCCATCTCTAACTATACGACGTTAGAAAGAGTCATTCGCCAAAAAGATTTTTACCCTCTTCCGAATATTTGAAAATATTCCAAAGTTGCCAGGTTTTGGAGTATTTCTCTTGCCTGTTTAGGCTGGTGAGTATTAAGTCTTCCATCTGGTTTATTTCTTCAACTTTTTGAAGCCAAAAGGCAATGGGTGGCGTTTGGGTAGATTTCCAGAATGAGGGGATACATGCTTTCGCTGCGTCTAATAGGTGTTTTATAATTGATTTCTTATAGGATCGTGTGGGTATATCGGTAGCGTGCAAGAGGAAGTAAGCTGGGTCCTCAGGTATTACTCGGTCAGTGAATTTTTGGATTATTTGGCGTACTTCTCTCCAGAAGATCTGAATCCGAGAGCAGGACCAGAAAATATGGATGAGCGTACCCCTTTCCTCCTGGCATCTCCAGCAGACGTCTGTCGTGGAGGGGAAGATTGATTTAAGTATTGTAGGTGTTCTGTACCAGTGTGTGAGAATTTTGTAATTCGTTTCCTGTATTTTAGAACAAATAGAAGACTTGTGAGTGAAAAGTAAGATTTGTTGACATTTGTTGGTCGTGAAGGTGCAATTTAGTTCTTTTTCCCATCTGGTGATACTATGAGCTTTGTAATCCCCCGATGGTGTAATGAGTAGTTTGTATGTAAGTGAGAGAACATGTGGTAAGTCTCCTGTCTCTGAGCAAAGCGTTTCCATGGTTGTGAGGTTTTGATTGGTCCCCTGTGGTGGTGGAAGGGTATTTAGAAAGTGGTGTAACTGTGAAGCTCTAAGAAAATCTAAGTGGAACTGTCCTTCTGGGTCAGTGAGCTCCAATAGCGTTTTCCATCTCCTCGAGGTGCTAAAATGTGATGCTTGGTGCAATCCCTCATCTCTCAGTTTCAGAAATTCCCTGTCTTGTAGTCCTGGTTGGAACTGGGGATTGCCTATTATGGGTCTGAGTGGTGAGTTGTGTGAGAAATGGGGAGTGGTGAGTATCAATTGTGAGCAGACCCGTGTTGTGTTACCTATTAGCGGGTGGCGTGTGATTTCTGTTGGAAGGGAGGCGTGACACCACGGAGCCCTGTGTAAGGGTATCTCACTTTGTGCCTGCTCAATTCTTGTCCATAATTTGGTGTTTGTGTGGCGGCACCAATCTATGAGTCTATTCAGATGGGCCGCTCTGTAATAAATTTGAAGGTCTGGCATAGCCAGGCCTCCATTGAGCTTAGGCAGTGTGAGGACTCTTCGGTGTAGACGCGGTTTCTTCCCCGCCCAAAGGAAATGAGTGAAGGCTGTTCTCACTTGGTTAAAATAGTCTGCTGGGATGCGTATTGGTATGGCCTGCATGATGTATAGGAATTTAGGCAGGATCGACATTTTGAGGATGCTACATCGCCCAAGCCAAGAATGTAAGCCGCTACCCCACTTGACCAGAAGTTGTTTAACTTTGTCTAAAAGGGGTGGGTAGTTGAGCTTGTATAGTTGGGAGAGCTTCGGGGGTATTTGCGTGCCCAGGTACTTAAGGGCTGTAGACGTCCATTTAAAATGGAAGCTGGATTGGAGGTGTTGGATTTGAGATTGGGGGATTCCTATACCCATCGCTTCGGATTTATTGAAGTTAATTTTCAAATTGGCTAATTGCCCATAAATTTGGAATTCTTTCATGAGGCTAGGTAGTGAAATGATGGGTTTTGTGAGGGAAAACATCAAATCATCCGCATATGCGGAAACTTTGAACTGCTCTCTGCTGGTCTCTACTCCTGTGATGTCGGGATTAAGTCTGACGTGACATAAGAAGGGTTCCAGGGATATTGCGAAGAGTAAGGGCGACAATGGACAACCTTGGCGTGTTCCGTTCGTAATTGGGAAAGACTTGGACGTTACCCCATTAGCCCGGACTACTGCTGTTGGGTTCAAGTAGGCTGCAGTTATCCAGTTTAACATTCTGTCTCCTAGTCCTATGTGTCTCAATGTTGCAAACATGAATTGCCAACTAACCCGGTCAAATGCCTTTTCAGCGTCTGTCCCTAGGAACACGCACGGGGTTTTAGTGCTGTTTGCTATATGCAATAAGTTAAGGACTTTGGTCGTGTTGTCCCTAGCCTCTCTCGTCGGGACAAAGCCCACCTGGTCTAAATGTATAAGCGAGGGGAGATGTTGTTGGAGTCTTATGGCGATGATTTTTGTGAATAGTTTGAGGTCTGTATTCAGGAGGGAAATTGGGCGATAGGAGCTACAAAGGCCCGGGTCTTTACCTTCTTTTGGGATAACTGAAATCTGTGCCTGCAGCGTGGTTTTGTGAAATCCACTTCCTCCGCCCAGGCCATTATAAAGTTTGATCATGTGACTTCCTAACGAGGGTAGGAAAGTTTTATAGTAAGTGGTGGTGAGGCCGTCTGGGCCTGGGGCTTTCCCTGTTTTAGAATTTTTTAATGCAGTTTGAAGTTCTTGTAGTGTAATGGGATCATCTAAAAGTGATTGGGCTTCTTCTGGGAGGGACGGCATTAGGGAGGTCGCAATGTATTCTGTCGTTGTTTCTGAGGAGGTGTGTGTCTCAGTAAGGTTATACAGGGTCGAATAATAGGAGCAAAATTCCTGAGCAATCTGATGGGGTAGGGAGATTTTCTGGCCTGTGGCAGATTGGATGTGTGGTATGTATGAGGCTAGTCTCTGTTCTCGGAGGGTTTGGGCAAGCAATTTTCCGCATTTGTTGCCTGATTCATATATTCTCCTTCGAGAAATCTGTAATGTGGCTTTTGCTTTGAATCGTAAGAGGTCTGTTACTTGCATTCTAACTAAGTTTAATTCTGTTTCTAGTTGTCTCGTGGGTGTTTGTTTGTGTTGTGTCTCTATTGTTTCTAGTTTCTTTAGGAGTGCGTTCAGTTGTGAAGTCCTCTGCTGTTTAATACGTGATCCATGTTTAATGAGAATCCCCCTGACTACAGCTTTGTGGGCCTCCCAAATTAGACCAGTATCACAATCAGGGGTATCATTCGAGGTGAAATAATGACCTATTTCTCTGGTGACTTCCGCTAAGACATCTGGGTCTTTCAGTAGACCTTCATTTAGTCTCCATGGTGGTCTCTGATTCCGCCGGGGATCAGAGAGGGTGTAGCGTAAGGTAATCGGGGCGTGGTCTGACCATGTAATTGAACCTATTGTTGTCTCTTTAATTGCCTGAAGCTGTCTGTGAGGGATTAGGAAGTAGTCTATCCTAGAGTATGACTGATGTGGTTTAGAGAAGAAGGTGTAGTCTCTCTCGCCTGTGTGAAAAAGACGCCATACGTCAATTAGTTGTAGAGAATGTAGTGTCGCGCTAAGTCGTTTACGTAAGTCCCGTGGGGACGAAGACGTTCCAGAGGAAGTGTCTTCAGTGGGTGTGAGTGGGATATTCAGGTCTCCGCCTATGATCAGTTGACCTTCTGAGAATTGTAGTAGTAGGTCTAATTGTTTTTTCATAAATGAGTCTTGGTGTGTATTGGGGACATATAGGTTGGCCAAAGTTATTTTAACTTCCCCTATACGGCCCTTCAAGAAAAGGGATCTCCCCTCTCCGTCTAATTTAACGTCTGTGTGTGTCCACGGGACTTTTGCCGAGATCAAGATCGATACACCCCTGGATTTAGCTTCTTTATATTTCGAGTGATAAACAACCGGGTAATATTTATTTTGGAGTGTCGGTAGGGACCCTTCTCTAAGGTGAGTTTCTTGGAGGAGTACAATGTCAGCGCCTCTGCGGCGTAAATCATGTAACAGAATTCGTCTTTTCTCTGGTGTATTTAGGCCCTTGACATTGAAGGAGACTATATTCAGTGTGTCCATCTCCGTGGGATGTTGGAGGGAGTGGAGTGGGGAAAGGTTGGGGAGGAAGGAGGTGGTGAGTGGGGGGGGGTGGGGAGGGAAGAAGAGAGAAAGAAGAAAAGGAAAAAAGAAAAGAGAAAAAGGAAAGGGGGGGGGGGGGGGAAGGTTAGTGGATAAGTACGGAACGAGTTCCTAATAGATTACAGAAAGGGTTGAAGAAGTTTAGAGGCAGACACAAGAGAGTGTCGCAAAGCGGGAAAATCTAATGTAGCCCAAACGGCTGTTGCGCACCTCGGTCAAATGCCGTGTACGGGGCGCAATCCTAATTGGGGTGCGGAATAGACAGAGCCGGGCGAAGAGTCTCTCCGGCCTTCCTTCCAACCCCAGCAAACTTAAGTTGTCATTGAAAATTAACAAATTGCTGTAAATAAGGCTAGCAATCATTTAAGAAAAAACCTGGAAAAGCAAATAACGTTGTCAGACATGTGAACTTATACACGTATAGGTAGGAAACCTGCTATGGGTAACTTAACCGTGTGATGTCGAAAAGTGCGATGATATGGGCAACCATCGCATCTTCGTCCAGGGTCACCTATTTCCAAGGCCACATCCCCAGCCACATCACAGGGAAGTATGCGCCGGGGGTGTAGGCCAAGGGCGAGCCGCTAGGTCGGTCGCGTTAAACCTAAAATAAACTAAAACATATTAAAGCATGTGGTAAGCAACCGAGGCTAGGTAGCGGGTCAGTCGTCCCTAGTGCAAGAGATGTCCCTTGGGGGATGTAGCTCAGGAGCTCCGATTAACATGGCTTATCAGTTTCCAGTATTGTGTTGGAGAGGCTCCTTCCGTCTCGTGAGGCTGAGCATCTAAATTGTTCCCATTTCCCCCTAGTGGTATGAAGAGGAATTTTTCTCCAAATGGGGTGTCATTTGTAAAGATCAAGGTAAATGTTTAAGATGGCGTTCCTTGTTCTCATCTTGTGGAGTGAGGAGGCTCCATCTTCGGGGGGGGGGGAAGATGGGTTTATGGTGAGTTCCTGCGGGGAAATCCCTACCCATCACGTCACCTGTTGGTAGTGTGAAAGTACTCGGAACTGGGTGTGTTTCCTCAGAGAGCTGAATAAAAGATCCCTCTGCCTGAGTATCCCGTATAAGGGGGATAGGTGGGGGTGTACTGGTGTTAGACGGGTCCGGAGGAGATATGTCTGGTACCTGCGGTGGGTGGATGTCTCCATGTCCAGGGGGCCGTCTGTTCGCCAGTCGGACATCTAAGATGATGGGCTTAGTGTTCAGGGAGCAAAGACTAGTTGCTGTAACGAATGGGGTGTCCCCCTGAACTGCAAGGGATGGTGTCTGGCAGGGGATAGGTGGCCAAAGGCCTACTCACGTGGCTCTCCCCTCGAGGCCGACCGGCTCCTGCGTCTGTTCCTTTGCTGTCGCGGAGGTAGGGGTTCACGTGGTCTGAGGAGGCCCGATCTGCCGGTCGGGCGAGGGAGGAACTGAAGCCAGTCCGGCACCTGGATCGGTTCCGCTTCCATGAAGCGGAAGAGAGCAGGGAGGTCATCCGGGCGTTGGAGAGAGAAGGATCCTGTCGGGCCGCGGAACATCACAGAGAGAGGGTAGCCCCATCTGTATGTGAATCCTTTTTGTTTTGCAAGGTCCAGAAGCGGGCGAAGGAGGGCTCTTCGTTTCAGGGTTGCCCTGGATAAGTCCGGTAAGATCTTCGTTCGTGTGCCATCTTGGTCCACGTCGCCGTGTTCCCAGGCGCGTCGGAGGATGTTCTCTTTTTGGGTGTAGCGGTGCAGCCTGCACACTACATCCCGCGGTCTGGCCGGGTCTTCAGATCTGGGGCCCAGGGCTCTGTGAACCCTGTCTAGTTCAATCTCCAGTGTGGGCTCCCCAAGCACCGTGCGGAAGATCTCTCGTACAGTCTCCCCGAGGCTCTCCTGTGAGGTCGTCTCTGGGATCCCTCGCAGCCGCAGGTTGTTCCGGCGACTGCGGTCTTCCACGTCTTCCAGGTGTAGCTGCAGGGTAATAACGGCATCTCTCTGTTGGTCTCTGGTCTGTTCCAAAGCCGTCACCCGGTCTGTTAGTAAAGTGACCGAAGTCTCTCCCGAGGTCACCCGCTCTGCAAGAGTCGAAACCTCCCCTCTGACTTCTTGTATGTCGCGTCGGTGGGTTTCTTCCAGTTTGAGGATCAGTGCCTCGATGTCTGATCTGGTGGGGAGAGCCCGGAGCAGGCCCCTGATGTCCTGCTCCAGCAGGGCCGGGTCCGGTGGTTGTGGTGACTCCATCGTGGGTGGATGAGTGCCCTTGGAAGTGTCCGAGGCGTATTCTCGTGCGGTCTGTGGTGTTTGAGAGGGACAGGCCTCAGATTGTCTTGGGGCCTTCTGTTTCTCACCACGCGGGGAGTCTCGTGGTGCCGTAGCTGTGGTCCCGGGATACGAGCCCTGTAGATGCAGGAAATAGCGGCGTATCTCGCCGGGACTTTTGCCAGCGGGTGTCCCCCGGGTAGAAGCTCTTGTTCTATGTCTTTTGGCTGATTGCATGCCTTATGTATGGTGTTGTAAGCCGAGGTTTTCTGGACGGAGCCGGGAGCTCAGGAAGAAAGCGTCTTCACTCAGCCATGTCCAGGCCACGCCCCCCGAAAGTATTGTTTTATTAAACATTTATGCAACTATCGGAGAATGTACAAAATCAACAGCACCATCTTTTTTACTTTACTGGTCCTGTGTTTTGACAAACCGTATGGTTTGGGCGGTAACAATCTATCATAAAGTAAGTAAAAAATAGAGAAACATAACAGAAAAAAGTTATAGACTGCAGGAAATGGTCTGGCCATCAATTAATAGTGGAGAACAGAACTCAGCAGCTAAAGGTTAATAAATAAGTACAATTTAAAGTAAAGTACTCTTATTCTTTTGGAACCCTACCCTTGACCTAACCTAACCCATCCACTCCTTCACAGATTCATACTCAATGTGACTCGAAGGCCACATTTTCGGTGTTTGTTTATTTCCAGTGCAGCAAGTCTTCACTGTCCTGGCGATGCCTACACATTACAGCTCTTTAGCAGTGTTTCCCAACCTCAGTCCCCAAGTACCCCCAATAGTCCATGTTTTCAGGTTTTCCTTTACCTTGCACAGCTGCCTTAAATCAATATTGATGACATGGTATTGATAAAGAGCTATTTTATCTAAGGCAAGTTCCCAAAACATGGCCCATTGGGGACACTTGAGGACTGAGGTTGAGAACCACTGCTCTATAGAACCGGCTCTGAGCATCTCTAGCCTTGGGACATCGCCCATAGAAGTCTATAAGACATTAATGTGCAGGTGCGGCCAGGACAGTGAAGACTTGCTGCTGGATGTAAACAAACAACACAACTGTGGCTGTTCAATCAAGGTAAGTAAGCCTCTGTGGAGGGGAAAGGTGGGTTAGGGTAGAGGAAGGAGACAAGAAGAATTAGTGCACGTATCCTTTAATATCCAGACTGCATAGATGACATTGGGGGTTATTTACGAAAGACAAATCCACTTTGCACTACAAGTGCACTTGACAGTGCACTGAAAGTGCACTTGGAAGTGCAGTCACTGTAGATGCGAGGGGGACATGCAAGGAAAATAAAAAACAGCATTTTAGCTTGCACATGATTGGATGATTAAATCGGCAAAGCTTCCCCTCATTTCAGCTCTTCCCCTCAGATTTACAGCGACTGCACTTCCAAGTGCTCTTTCGGTGCACTTTCAAGCGCACTTGCAGTGCAAAATGGATTTGCCTTTCGTAAATAACCCCCATTGTCTCTTACCCACTCATATCATGTGGTTATTGGAGGATTTTAGCATGACTTTGTAAGTGGATATTGTTAGGTATGTCTTTTGTTTTGGTTTTCTATTGCACCACTGAACACTTTTATAACCATAATGTGCACCTTGCTGGAAGTGTTATGCCGCATACACGCGATCAGGATTTTGGTCGGAAAAAGATATGATGGCTTTTCCGACGGGATTCCGCTCAAGCTTGCCTTGCTTACACGCGGTCACACAAAAGTTTGCTGAACTTTTGACCGTCAAGAACATGGTGACGTACAACACTACGACGAGCCGAGAAAATGAAGTTCAATGCTTCCGAGCATGCGTCAAATTGTTTCTGAGCAGGAATTTTCCGAACGAAAAATTGAAAACATGCTCTCAATCTTTTGCTGGCTGGAATTCGGCCAGCAAAAGTCCGATGGAGCATACACACGGTCGCATTTTATGACCAAAAGCTCTCATCAGTCTTTTGCTGGCCGAATTTCCGATCGGGTGTACGCGGCATTAGGCTCCATTCACACTTGTATGACAAAGTTGCGCCGAGTTTGGAGTGCAACTTTGGTGCAACTTTGATGCAACTTTGAATGAGTGCAACTTGGATACGATTTGGCTTTGACCAGTGATAATGGACAACTGTTGCATTGTATAACATTCAAGTATGACTTTCATGCAACTTTTGAGGGTTAACATTGAAGTCTATGGCCCTCAAGTTGCATGAAAGTCAGACCAAAGTAGCACATGAACTACTTTGAATTTGCTGCAACTTTAAGTCGTACATATATGAATGGTTATCATTGGAAAACTTGGGGAATGAATTGTCATGTGACTTTGATGTCCAAAGTTGCATGAAAGTTGCACAAGTGTGAATGGAGCCTTAACCACACAGGACAGAATACCATTGCTATAAACTGCTTTTTAGTACTGTAATTGCAATAGAAAATAGATAACATTCAAACAAATGCTACATATACAAAATTATGATGGGCAGCACAATAAGGCCCCTTTCACACGAGGCGGGCTCCGTTTCTACGGAGCCCGCCTCGGTCCGCCGGCTCAGCGGGAGATCTGTCCGTTGATCTCCGCTGAGCCGGCGGATGACAGGTCCCTCTCTGCTCACTGAGCGGGGAGGGGCTTGTCAGGCGCCGCTGCCGCCTATGGAGGGATCGGACGAAAGCGGACAGTGTGTCCGTTTTCGTCAGATCTCCCCCGATCCGATCCGCCAGCGACGGACCTGGACATAGGGCCATCCGTCTGCTCTTCAGCGGATCGGACCGGGTCGGATGTTAGCGGACATGTCTCCGCTGACATCCGACGCTCCATAGACTAACATGGAGCGCCCAATCAGGTCTGCCGTCAAAACTGACAGGCGGACCTGAACGGTCCGATCGTGTGAAAGGGGCCTAAATGGCGATGAGCTCAAAACAACAGAACTTTTCTATATGAATTTAAACTGTGATCTAAAAGGAAAACAAAGGTAAGCAAAATAAAAGTACAAACTGATTTTAGTTCTCAGACAGCTTATAAACTTGTATTTTGCTTTACTATATGTAGCCTAAAACATATTCTATATTACACGACCCATTCTGTACCTGAGAATCATGTTGCTTTCTGTACTAAACAGAGTTCATTATCTTTACCTTTGGAGTGTGAATTACTTTCCCTTAACATGAACTTCACACTGAAATAAGAATGGCAGACGAGGATAATAACCCTCAGATCATGTCTGGTACATTACCCTTCTGATTAGTTAGCACACAGATAAGCACAACTGCTGCTGTCAGGGACAGATGAATTGCACCAACGGTGTCATTTAGCCATGTCATACTGTTTGCTTATCTCTCCTTTTATTAGTGTTATATTTAGCATCAGGAACAGTGCGCTAATAACGGGAAAATTCTTAAAACATGTAATTAACCTTCACTTATTGGAAGTCTACATTTCCTTCATGCCATTTGCCATTCTTGTTTCCAGGAATTGCATTTACCTTAACGTGATGTATTTAGTGAAGCACATGATTTCCTGCCATAGAAGGTAAAATAAGTAAATTAGGCTTGCATTGGGCACTTTCAGCCTAAAGCAAAATTAGTTATAATCACACAACTATACAATTATATAGCTGGGTTGCCAACCCCCATAACTTTTATGGAAACTTCACTGACAGAGAGTAATTTTTTACTGACAAACTGAAAGATGGCATTGACTTCACTAGAAGCTACAACAATCAATATTTAAACAGTATTAACATGTAATCATTAACAATGCTCACAACAAGTAGTCTCTTTGACTTTACAATTATAAGTTCAACAGAGAGTGAAAAAAATTTGAGCATGACTAGGATTATGAAAGCAAGATTCATAGAAGAAAGTTTTGCGTTACATACTGTAGCTGCTGACTTTTAATATTAGGACACTTACCTGTCCTGGAATCTAGCGATGGCGGCAGGGCCGTTGATAAGCCAGTACAACCAGTCCTGTTGTACCGGGCCTGGCCAGCAGGCTCTTCCATTACATGTGCTTTCCTGTACACAGATCACAAGATCTATTAGCCTGCCCTAAATAAAAATCTGATTAAAACCAGCAGCTGTTGAGACAATGAACACTTTGGCTAGGACTGTGTAATGTACAATATAGTGTATACAGTGTAGGAGAAGAAAAGGACTCTGTAGCCTCTGATTGAAACACATACATTTTGGGATCTGCATATACTGTCATACAGTAAGTCAATACAGACACAAAGAAACAGCTATGACAGTACAATCAATAAGAATGGAAGAAAACTGCTGAATTTGTGTCAGAGTCTAGGGCTCTATATATTCAGCGGTAGAGTTGGGTGAATGGTTTAGGTCAAGCAAAAGTGCATCCTGAGCCCTGACTGGGCAAAGTGAAGGGTTATGCCGCGTACACACGGTCGGACTTTTCAGCTACAAAAGTCCAACGGACGCTGACGGACTAAAGCTGGCTGGTAATCCGATCGTGTGTGGGCTTCTCCGGACTTTCAACGTACTTTTTTAGCCTCAAATCCGACGTACTTTAGATTTGAAACATGCTTCAAATCTTTACGTCGTAACTACGACGGACCCCGAAGTCCGCTCGTCTGTATGCTAGTCCTACGGACAAAAACCCACGCTAGGGCAGCTATTGGCTACTGGCTATCAACTTCCTTATTTTAGTCCGGTGTACGTCATCACGTACGAATCCGTCGGACTTTTGTGTGGTCGTGTGTAGGCAAGTCTGTTCGTTAGAAAGTCTGCCGCAAGTCCGCCGCAAGTCCGCCGAAAGTCCGCCGAAAGTCTGTCGGACAGGCTGTCGGACTTTTGTAGATGAAAAGTCCGACCGTGTGTACGCGGCATTAGTGTGTGGGTGTGGCGCTGTCCTAATTTATAGAAATACTTGGTAAATTGTGTGTAGCCAAATCCCATATGTAAAGTCGCATAAACCAAAATTGCAAATAAAAAGTCAACGAAAATAAAACCAAACATAAAACTGGTATGGTTCAGGAGGGGGGTGCTCATTTGTTCATCCCTTTCCTGACCTGCTGGGCTGCATGCTCGGATAAGGGTCTGGTATGGATTTTGGGGGGACCCCACACCGTTTTTTTTAATTTTTATTTTGGGTGGGGTTCCCCTTAAAATCCATACCAGACCCAAAGGGCCTGGTATGGATTGGGGGGACCCCCAGGCCATTTTTTTTAAAACATACAACATTTTGTATTGCCGGTAATGGTATTGTATTGTCGGCAATTTAAAAATGTTTCCTTTATAAATGTCAGTTTTGCTGCCGGCGATTCTATACACGGTACAGATGCACCACTCTACAGGCAGACTAAGGGGACCCTAGGCACTATATTTAAAGGATTTTTTTATTTGTATTGTTTCACTTCAAGCATCATTAAAATCACAGCTCCTGTAAAAAATCTTCTTCTTTTTTTTTTTTTTTATAAATTTGCATTGATACATGTCCCCCAGGGCAGTACCCTTTTCATGGCCATTAGCTTTAGACTTCAATGGGGTTCGGGATTCGGGTCCAAACTTTTGCGATGTTCGAGAGTTCTGGTGCGAACCGACCCGGGGGGGGGGGGGGGTTCAACCCAACTCTGTTCAAAAGTTGCACCAAGGGAGACAGAGAATGCTCTGCATTTTCTGAATTAATACAAAGTGTTCTCTGATTGGACAAGGTGGAGAGGAGAGGGGGTGACATCAACAGCCAGCTATAGGGACCCTGAAAGACAAGGCTTACAGAACCCTTACCTTATCAGGAGACAGCTGTGCAACCTAAAAACACCTGTAAAAGTCTTACTTTGACAGTGTCATCACCCCAGTGCTATTTCATAGCAGTGAATAGATTGACTGGGGAGTGAGGGATAAGGATAGATGGAGAGAATGGGGAGGAGGGGCACATATGAACGAGAAAAGATGGTGGGGTGAGGGTGGAGGGGACTAGCTGTAGGTATTTTAACTCGTATTATTGATTTATCAATTATTAATGTGTAGTCCTACCTCTGTAGGGGCCTAAGATATTATCTGGTTCTTTCCCAAACAGTACAGAGGCTGCCAGTCACCCAAGCAAAAGTTTATTCACTCTGGTTCCAATTAACAGTCTAGGGGTTGACTTTTTGTGGTTTATTGGTTGTAGAACTTGTAACAGGAGAGGGAATGGGGCATGGGATACTACAAAACACTCAGTAAACAGCAATTAGAGGACAATCTTCTTCTCTGCTTACTGGTTCCAGACTATTTACCAGCTTCCCAGCCACCATTTGCACCTCCTTAGTGATAGGCTAGGCCCTGATCAATATTCAGGCTGTTTTATTTCAAATTCTCCCTGAAACGATGAACAGACCAGACCAAACAGTGACTGCTCCGTTGATTACAGAAGGAGCCAAGAAACTAAATTTACCTAGCATCCTACGCTAGGAGAGCGCTACAAAAGGAAAATTCCACTTTTAACATAGCTCCCAACTGTCCCTGATTTTGAGGGACTGTCACTGATATGGAACAAAGTCCCTCTGTCCCTCTTTCCTCCTCATGTATCCTTCATTTTGGTCTGATCTATAAAACTGTATATAAAATGCTGCATCTGTAAATGGCAAAAGCCAGTATAAAGGATACTATAGCAGTGGTAAAAAAAAGCACTTGTGGTTTTAACTAATCTTTTTTTTAAAATACGCCTTTAAGGGGGCGTGGCAGGGGGTGTGTCCTATGCCTGCATACATTTGCTAATAGGTGTCCCTCATTCCCATCTCAAAAAGTTGGGAGGTATGCTTTTGCTAAGTCAACAAAGTTACATACCATAATTTCTAAAAAGCCGCTTTGTAATTTGATATGACTAAAATTATCCTCTTCATCTCAATCTGCAGCCAGTAAAAATTTAGTAAACTAGTAAAAATTTACAAACTATGCTAAGCATGATAGCATTGGAGGTGTTCTTTTCAATTATAGTCGGTATTGCAACCACAGCTGATATTCTATTTTTCTCAACCTATTTTCAGTCAAGGCACCCTTTAAAATGATGCACGATCTCAAGGCAGTCCATTCTAAAATGTTAAAATGAAACTACTAGTTTTACATAACACAGCACATCCACACTCATAGGCATCCAACTTTAGAGGTGATTTATTCTTCCAAAGCAAATATAGTTTTGCATACCACTGCCTAGTATGCCAATGTTTCTCTTCTCCCTCAATTTCTTTCCCTCACACAGCTAATGTGACCCCAGTGCTGATGAAGAGGAACAGGGGAGGGACAAACAAGGATCCAGAGCTGACTTTTACATGTCCTCTCTTAGGTCATAGACAATTTATGTGCAGGACCGATACTATAGTGGTCATTCTGAGTTAACTGACAGAATGTGTCTGCTTATATGGGCTTCAAACTTCTATTTTGATAGGGTATATATTGGAGATGAATTAAAATTCAAGGAGGTCCAGTCACTAAATTTTTTTCCAGCCATGGTCCGAATCTCTCTTTAATAATAAAAACATAAAAGTAGGCCAATCGCATCCACATTCTAGGTAAAAGATAATAGAACCACCTTACATAAGGTGTCCCCTTCAGAGTGCTCCCTTACATCAGGTGTCCCCTTCAGAGTGCCCCCTTACATAAGGTATCCCCATCAGAGTACCCTCTTACATAAGGTATCCCCATCAGAGTGCCCCCTTACATAAGGTGTCCTTATCAGAGTTCTTCTATACAGTATCTCACTAAAGTGAGTACACCCCTCACATTTTGTAAATATTTTATTATATCTTTTCATGTGACAACACTGAAGAAATGACACTTTGCTACAATGTAATGAGTAATGAGTGCACAGCTTGTATAACAGTGTAAATTTGCTGTCCCCTCAAAATAACTCAACACGCAGCCATTAATGTTTAAACCGCTGCCAACAAAAGTGAGTACACCCCTAAGTGAAAATGTCCAAATTGGGCCCAATTAGCAATTTTCCCCCGGTGTCATGTGACTCGTTAGTGTTACAAGTTCTCAGGTGTGAATGGGGAGAAGGTGTGTTAAATTTGGTGGTATAGCTCTCACTCTCTCATACTGGCCACTGAAAGTTCAACATGGTACCTCATGGTAAAGAACTCTCTGAGGATCTGAAAAAAAGAATTGTTGCTCTACATAAAGATGGCTTAGGCTATAAGAAGATTGCCAAGACCCTGAAACCTCAAGCTGTAGCACGGTGGCCAAGACCCTACAGCGGTTTAACAGGACAGGTTCCACTCAGAACAGGCCTGGCCAAGGTCGACCATAGAAGTTGAGTGCACATGCTCAGCGTCATATCCAGAGCTTGTCTTTGGGAAATAGACGTATGAGTGCTGCCAGCATTGCTGCAGAGGTTGAAGGGGTGGGGGGGTCAGCCTGTCAGTGCTCAGACCATATACCGCGCACTGCATCAAATTGGTCTGCATGGCTGTCATCCCAGAAAGAAGCCTCTTCTAAAGATGATGCATATGAAAGCCCGCAAACAGTTTGCTGAAGACAAGCAGACTAAGGACATGGATTACCGGAACCATGTCCTGTGGCCTGATGAGACCAAAATAAACTTATTTGGTTCAGATGGTGTCAAGTGTGTGTGCACCCAGGTGAGGAGTACAAAGACAAATGTGTCTAGCCTATAGTCAAGCATGGTGGTGGGAGTGTCATGGTCTGGGGCTGCATTAGTGCTGCCGGCACTGGAGAGCTACAGTTCATTAAGGGAATCATGAATGCCCACTGTAATGTGACATACTGAAGCAGAGCATGATCCCCTCCTTTAAGAGACTGGGCCGCAGGGCAGTATTTCAACATAATAACAACCCCAAACACACCTCCAAGATGACAATGGCCTTGCTAAAGAAGCTGAGGGTAAAGGTGATGGACTGGCCAAGCATGTCTCCAGACCTAAACCCTATTGAGCATCTGTGGGGCATCCTCAAATGGAAGGTGGAGGAGCGCAAGGTCTCTAACATCCACTAGTTCCGTAATGTCATCATGGAGGAGTAGAAGAGAACTTCAGTGGCACCCTGTGAAGCTCTGGTGAACTCCATACCCAAGAGGGTTAAGGCAGTGCTGGAAAATAATGGTGGCCACACAAAATATTGACACTTTGGGCCCAATTTGGACATTTTCACTTAAGGGTGTGCTCACTTTTGTTGCCAGCGGTTTAGACATTAATGGTTGTGTGTTGAGTTTTTTTGAGGGGACAGCAAATTTACACTGTTATACAAGCTGTACACTCACTACTTTACATTGTAGCAAAGTGTCATTTCTTCAGTGTTGTCTCATGAAAAGATATATTAAATATTTACAAAAATGTGAGGGGTGTATTCACTTTTGTGAGATGCTGTACATAAGGTCCCCCCCCCAGAGTACCCATTAGAGCCCCTATACATCAGGTGCCCCCATCAAAGTAATCCCATAAGTCACAAACTCCAATCAGGATACCCTCATATATTAGTTGCCCCCATCAGAGTGCCCCTTACATAAGGTGTCCCCATCAGGGTGCCTTCATACATCAGGTGCCCCCATACAGTACATGAGGTTCCCTCATCAGTGTGCACCATATATTAGATTCTCCCATCTGGTATCCCCTACAGGGTGCCACCTTAAATAATGTGTTATCATCAGAGTGCCAAGCTAAACTCAAGTTCCCCCTTTAGAGTGTCCCCATACATCAAATTCCCCCATCAGTGTGCCCCCATACATCAGATTACAGTGATACCTCGGTTCACAAACTTAATTCGTGGAACGACTCTGGTCGCGAACCGAGGCAAATTTTCCCATAGGGTTTAATGTAAATCAGGTTAATCCGTTCTGAACTTTTTTTTTTGTTTTTGAATAAAAAAAATATGAAACAAAGTACAGTACAGTACAGTATGAAGAGAGAGAGAACACTAACCTTGCTTGAGATGACTTCTGGCGTGGAGGAAGGCGGGTGGGAGTCAGTTAATGTTCAGAGGGAGAGTCCTCCATAAGGACATTGGGGAGATCTCCTTCAGGGGTTTCCTCTCTTCTTTGTCTCTTAGCCTCAGGCTCAGTTTTGGTGAAAAATTTGTCCAATGTCACTTGTCTTTTCCTGTGCTGCATAACCCCCTAGAAATGAGAAACCACGTTATCGTTTGTTCATCAGATTTAACGATCTGTTCATTACAGTTATGTTGGGGTGGTGCTTCTCAAAAAAAATCATGGCACTCATTCCATTTTTCAATAATGGATCTTATGGCATCACTGCTAACCTCCTCCCTGTCTTCCTCTTCCTCAGTGGAATGCTCCTCAATAAGCGCATTCTGCTGCTCCCTGTGGACTTCAGAAAGTTCTTCTGTGGTCAGCTCCTCCTTATGTTCCTCAACAAGCGCCTCTATGTCTGCACCATCGCAGTCCAGACCCATAATGTTGCCCATGGACACAATCTCCTCCACTACCTCTGCATCAGACCCTTCAAAGTGACGTTCAGTGACACATTTTGCCCTCAGTTTTCTTCAGGCCGAGTTTAAGGTTCGGTGAGTGACATCTTCCCAGGCTTTGTTAATGAGGTTAATGCAGTGGAGAACATTGAAATGTTTCTTCCAGAATTCTTTCAGACTCAAGGACGTCTCTTCAGTGACATTAAAACACCTAGTGAAGAGCACCTTTGTGTACAGCTTCTTGAGGTTGCAGATCACTTGCTGGTCCATGGGTTGCAGAAGAGGTGTCGTGTTGGGGGGGGGGGGGGAACTTGACATCTATGAAGTCATACTCAGCGTCCATATCATCCACCAAGGCTGGAGGGTGTGCTTGGGTCATTGTCTATCAGAAGAAGGCACCTTTCAGGCAGTTGGTTGTCAGAAAGATATTTTCTCACGGTGGGTGCGAACACCTCGTGCAGCCATTCCATGAACAATTGCCTTGTGGCCCAAGCTTTCGAATTGGCCTTCCACATGACAGACAGTCTGG
Source organism: Lithobates clamitans (assembly GCA_037952925.1). Lineage (NCBI taxonomy): Eukaryota > Metazoa > Chordata > Amphibia > Anura > Ranidae > Lithobates > Lithobates clamitans. The sequence continues at coordinate 6,811,767 of JBBGZY010000044.1, forward strand.
CCTTGTTAACATTCCGTTCCCTGAATGCACAAGGGGTCTGGGAATGGTAAACCAGTAGTGGCTTAATCTTCAGATGGGCGCTTGTGTTAGCACACAGCAAAAGGGTCAATCTGTCCTTCATGGGCTTGTGCCCCAGCCGTGCCTTTTCTTCCTGCGTGATACAAGTTGTAAAATAATACACCAGCTGCAGTAAAAAAAAATACTGAAAAGCAATGAACAACATAAAAAAACAATTAGCTGCGCTTAGTGTGGGTACATGAATGTACACGCATTAATATCTTATGCAGTCCCAATAAGTGATGGTATAAAGTGCTTGTGCCCAATAACGTATTCTTGTGCAGATGTGCTCAGACTGGGTGCCCCACATAGATGTGAACTCACCCCTAGGAGTTGACCAACTATCTCTAGTGTGGTCTTGCAAGCGTGTGGGGATACCTATGTAGAAGTCCGTGGATTGACGTCTTATGCAGAGAAAAGCCTCATGTGGATGGATGGAGAACAGAAAGAGATCCTCATTGCGCAATGCCATTAAAGATGATTTTATTTCAAAAAAACAATATAAATTTTCCACTCACATTTGAATGTGCCTATATCCTGGTTGCCTTTAAACAATTCTTTAGTCCTCAGCACCCAGGGCTGCTTAAGCAACCATTGTCAGCTTCTGCATTATATGGTGCAGGAATATCTAGGGGCAAGAGCAGACTTGGAGACCTTACCAACTGAACATTTACTGGGTTACTGGGTCTTGAGGATGGACCACCGGTCAGAACTTGGTCGATATGCAATCGAGCTACTGGCCTGTCCTGCATCCAGAGTGCTTTCTGAACGGACATTCAGTGCTGCTGGAGGGTTTGTGATGGATCAAAGAGTGCGCCTGTCCACAGACTCCGTTGATAGGCTCACATTTATCAAAATGATTCAGTCCTGGATCAGCAGCCATCAAGCCCCTGATGCTGATGTAACTGATTGCATTTGCTAGTGATCTGGGATCCCTTGAAGACTGCCTATGCTGCCTATCCTAGTCCTGAATCTCAATTATGCTAGCTTCCAACAATATTTTTGATTTAGGGCACCACCAACACCCAAGGCCCAATTTTTTCTGCATCTGTTTGACAGGGGCATGTCATTTAAAATTTTTTACACATTTTTAACAGCAGGGCACGTTCCTGTGCCCAACAAGAGTACCTGTGAGGGGTTACAGTGTTCAGGCACCACCAACACCCAAGGCCCAATTTTTCTGCGCCTGTTTGACAGTGGCATGTCATTTCTATTTTTGTACTAATTTTTAACAGCTGGGCCCATTCCTGCACCCAACAAGAGTAATGCCCCGTACACATGATCAGACTTTCCGACAACAAAACCATGGAATTTTGTTTGAAGGTTGTTGGCTCCAACTTGTCTTGCATACACATGGTCACACAAATGTTGGCCAACAATTACGAACGTGTACGACAAGCCAAGAAAAAAGAAGTTCAATAGCCAGTGTGGCTCCTTCTGCTTGATTCCGAGCATGAGTGAACTTTTGTGCGTCGAACTTGTGTACACACGATCGGAAAGTTTTGTTGGCGTAAAATTTGGGAACCTGCTAGCCAACATTTGTAGGCAGAAAATCCGACAACAAATGTTTGATGGAGCATACACACGGTCGGACTTTCAGCCAACAAGCTCACATCCAACATTTGTTTGTAGGGGGTTACAGTGTTCAGGTGAGCAGTTTGGGCTGAGCATAAGTTTGGCCTGAACATCGCCTAATCAGGTACTCGCCTAACACCCAAACTTTCTGGGCACTTAGTGGGATGTTCGCCTGCCAAGCACACAGTCAATAGGTTGTTAAGGCTTCCCCGCTGAGAGCTAAATTTAAAAAAAATTATTGTACAAAAAAAGAATGTAAATTTAAAAAATGGGGAAAAAAAGGCATGGAGGGGCCCTTTGAGTCTGGTATGGATTTTAACCACTTCCCCACCAGCTCATTGTAAAATTACACCAGCAGGAACACTCCCTCCCCCCTGCAGTCCTCATAGAATGTATGTTTGAGTGTTTTCTTTCCAAAATGGGGTCATTTTGTTGGTAATTCCACTGTCCTGGTGCTTCAGGACCTTCAAAAGCGTGATAGGTAGGAATGAAATTAGATGTGTAATTTATGCTCACAGAACGCCTGATGGTGCTCCCTGCATGTTGGGCCTCTCTATGTGGCCAGGCTGTGAAAAAGTCTCACGCATGTGGTATCACCACTCTCAGGAGGAGTAGAAGAATGTATTTTGGGGTTTAACCACCTCAATACAGGGCACTTACACTCCCTTCCTGCCCAGGCCATTTTTCAGCTTTCAGCGCTGCCACACTTTGAATGACAATTGCTCGGTCATGCTACACTGTAACCATGTGAAATTGTTATAATTTTCTTCACGCAAATAGAGCTTTCTTTTGGTGGTATTTAATCACTCCTGGGTTTTTTATTTTTTCCTAAAAAAAAATAAAGATCAAACATTTTGAAGAAAAAAAAGTTTTTCCTAGTTTCTGTCAGTAAATTTTGTAAATAAGTAATTTTTCTCCTTCACTGATGGGCGCTGATGAGGCAGCACTGATGGGCACTGATAGACTGCACTGATGGGCACTGATGAGGTGCACTTATGGGCACTGATTAGGTGGCAATGATGGGTGGCACTGGTGGGCACTGGGCACAGATAGGCGGGACTGGTGGGCACAGATGAGCGGCACTGGTGGGCACAGATAGGCAGCACTGGTGGACACAGATAGGCGGCACGGATAGCCGGCACTGATGGGCATTCATGGGTGGCATTGATGAGCATTGATGGGCAGCATTGATAGCCAGCACTTACTGGCATCACTAATGGCCACTGATTGCTGGCACTTGTGGGCACAGATTTCTGGCACTTGTGGGCACAGATTGGTGCCAACGCACTGGTTGGCACTGATTGCTGGCAGTGGTGGGCAATCATTGCTGGCACTGGTGGGCACTTAATTGTAATCAGGGCACTGATGATCAGTGCCCTGATTACATACCTAGCTGTCCCCTGTGAGGAGATGCCGCTGATCGGCTCTCCTCTGCTCACACTCTGTCAGTGTGAGGCGAGGAGCGCTGATTACCGGCATCTCTGTGTTTATATGTGACCAGCTGTGATTGGACACAGCCGATCACATGGTTAAAGAGCCGCTGCTCTTTACACAGATCGGGGTCGCGTCTAGATTGGTCATTCTGGGAGGCCGTCAAATGACGGCCACCCAGAATGAGAGCTGCACCACCCAGCCATTATTTGACGGTGGGCGGGCGGCAAGTGGTTAATTGGAAGTATGCATATGCCGTGTGTGAGAAATAACTTGTTATTCTGACAATTCTGGGTAAAAAAAAAAAAGTCTTAATTTTCCCAAGAATTGAGGGAAAAAATTATAACCTCAAAAAACTCACCATGCCTCTTGCTAAATACCTTGGACTGTCTACTCTCCAAAAAGGGATAATTTGGGGGTATTTGTACTGTCCTGACATTTTAGGGCTTCAAGAAATGAGATAGGCCGTCAGTATATCAGGTGTGATCAAATTTTTATGATTTGCACCATAGCTTGTAGACTCTATAACTTTCACACAGACTAAATAATATCCACTCATTTGGGTTATTTTTTTACTAAAGATATGTAGCAGTATACATTTTGTCCCAAATTTATGAACAAAAATTACTTACTTGCAAAATTTATAAAAGAAAATTTAAAAAAAGTTTTTTTTTCCCCCCAAATTTTTTACTTATAATCGCAAAAAAGAAAAAAACCAAGTGGTGATTAAATACCACCAAAAGAAAGCTCTATTTGTTTGAAAAAAATGATAAAAATTTTGTTTGGGTACAGTGCTGTATGACTGAGTAATTGTCATTCAAAGTGTGAGCACTGAAAGATGAAAATTATTCTGGGCAGGAAGGGGTGAACGTGCCCTGTACAGGCAGTCCCCGAATTACGAACACCCGAGTTACGAACTACTCCTACTTACGAACGGCCTCAAATGCCAGCCACTTGTGCTCCATGTGGGTCCTGGATACCTTTCGAGCACTTTAGAGCACTTCCGAACACATCCCACACTGCCGTACTACGCCCCAGATAACACAACAAGTGCCCGGAACATCCCACATCCATGCACAGGCGGCAGTTACACTTACGAACTCAGTGTTTCGACCGGAAGTTACACTTACTAATGCAGTGTTGCAACTTACGAACAACTTTGACTTACGAACAAACCTACAGTCCCTATTGTGTTCGTAGCTCGGGTACTTCCTGTATTGAAGTAGTTAAGGGGAACCCTATGACATAATTAAGAAAAGAAAACGAAGTGGGGTCTTCCCCAAAATCTATACCAGGCCTTTTGGGCCTGGTATAGATTTTAAGGGGAACTCCACGCCAAAATTAAAAAAAAAATGAGTGTGGGGTCCCCCCCAAAATCCATACCAGACCCTTAGCCGAGTATGCAGCCTTGCAGGCCGGGAAATGGAGGGGATGAGCGAGCGTGCCCCCTCCTGAACCATACCAGGCCGCTTGCCCTCAACATGGGGATGGTGCCCCCCAAAGCACCTTGTCCCCATGTTGATGGGGACAAGGACCTCTTCCTGACAGCCCTGGCCGGTGGTTGTCAGGGGCTGCGAGTGGGGGTCTTATCAAAATCTGAAAGCCCCCTTATGTGAATGGGTATTTTGTACATTGTACCCCTACCCTTTCACCAAAAAAGTAAAAACCCCAAGAGACCATTTTTGACAATTCCTTTATTAAAAAAGAAGAAGAAGAAAAAAAGGGGTCCCGCGATGTACATCCATTTTCAATCACACCGCCCAATGGACCCGAAAAATAGAAAAAAATTTAAAAAGCTCCGCCTTGATGGGAGGCCTCCCGGTAACTGCTGTCTTTTGGCTTTGACAGCTGTTATGTAACTGAGTGACCCCGCCCCCTTCTGATGTCTTGTGATGTCAGGGGGGCAGGGGTCACCCGGTTGCATCAGCGGGTGGCCCCGCCCATGCCTATAAACCAGTCAAAGCAAAAAGACAGTAGTCGCCAGGAGCCTTCCCATGGAGGCAGAGTTTTTTTTCGGTTTTTCAATTCTTCAGGTCCGTTGGGTGGTGTGATTGATGGTGGATGTACTTTGCGGGATACTTTTTTATCTTTCTTTTTTAATAAAGGAATTGTCAAAAACTGTCTCTTGTGGTTTTTACTTTTTGACACTTTTTTTGGTAAATGGCTAGGGGTACAATGTACCCGATACCCATTCACATGGGGGGGCGGGATCTGGGGGCTGCCTTGTTAAAGGGGCTTCCAGATTCTGATAAGCCCTCGTCCGCAGACCCCAACAACCACCGGCCAGGGTTTTCGGAGAGAGGCCCTTGTCCCCATCAACATAGGGCCAAGGTGCTTTGGGGTGGGGGGCGCAGAGCAAAGCACCCAACCCCCATGTTCAGGGCATGTAGCCTGGTATGGTTCAGGAGGAGGGACGCTCGCTCACCTCCCCCATCCTGACCTGCCAGGCTGCATGCTCGGATAAGGGTCTGGTATGGATTTTTTTTTTAATTTTGGCGTGGAGTTCCCCTTAAAATCCATACCAGACCCAAAGGGCCTGGTATGGACTGGAGGGGGGGACCCCACGCTGTTTTTTTCATAGATTTTTCATCTATAATGCCGGGAGCTGGCAGTACATTACAGCTGCGAGCAAGTTTGAATTACATTTTTTTCCTTTAGAAATGTCATTATTGCTGCAGCATGTTCTACACATTGCAGCCACTTTGCAGGCAGACTAAGGGGACCCCCCAGGCACGATATTTAAAGGAATATTTCATTTTTATTGTTTCACTTTAAGCATCATTAAATTCACTGCTCCTGAAAAAACAATCATTTTAAAACCTTTTTTTTGCATTGATACATGTCCCCTAGGGCAGTACCCGGGTCCCCATGCACTTTTTATGGCAATAACTTGCATATAAGCCTTTAAAATAAGGACTTTTGATTTTTCATATTCGTGTACCATAGACTTTAATAGGATTCGCATGTTCGCTAGAACTTTTTGCCTGTTATAGGTGTTCTAGTGTGAACTGAACCAGGGGGTGTTCGGCCTATCCCTAGTCAACACTGTTACTTCTTTTGCCACATCAGGTCTTTATGGCAGCTTCCTTCTTCAAAATAATCGAGATTGTCAACTTCGCCATCTTGTTCTTTGAGGCCAGATCATTCACACGAATACCACGGTCATGCTTTCTACAATTTCCTTCTTCAGCACAATGGTTATTTTCTTCACAACCTTATTCTTACAATTCCTGCTCTGAACAGTCTTGTCACCTTTATTACCACTCTGCACTTTCTTTTTACCACCATGCTTGCTCTGCACATTCTTGTCACCTGCATTTCCGCTCTGCACATTCTTGTCATCTTCATTACCGTTCTGCACTTTCTTCTTACTACCATGCTTGCTCTGAAGAGTCTTGTCACCTTCATTACTGCTCCACACAGTCTTGTCACCTTCATTACCACTCTGCACTTTCTTGTCACCTTCATTACTGCTCTGCACATTCTTGTCACCTGCATTACCGCTCTGCACATTCTTGTAACCTTCATTACCGCTCTGCACTTTCTTCTTACCACCATGCTTGCTCTGAAGAATCTTGCCACCTTCATTACTGCTCTGCACTTTCTTCTTACCACCATGCTTGCTCTGAATGTTCTTTGGAATCATACTGGATGTCTGGAACAGTACAGTACAGTACATGATAAAAAAGCACACAAAATAGCTTTTCAGCACATGTGCACAGGGATGTACTAAAAAGCACACCAAAAAGCTTCTCAATACTGTAAGTGTCTTCACAGTACATTTTCAGTGTCTCTCTGTGACCGCGATCTCACCTACAGGAATGGTCGTGGCTCGTGTTTGTGAACCGAAGTGGAGTTTGCGTACCAAAGCAAATTTTTGTGAACTCTTTTGTTTGTGAACAGAAGCTTTCGTGAACCAAGTTATCACTGTAATTGTTGAACTTACACATTCCTTAGCATGCATATATTTAACATGAAAAAAAAACGATGCTAGGTTTGCTTAAAGGAAGATGTAGTACATTCCACTAAGCTAACCCTTCAATTTAAAGGTGCCATTTTACTTTACTATATATGTTAGGTCTGTCTGATCATAATGGTTATATTTTACAGAATTCATAACTAGACAGAAGTGTATTGCAGGAACAGCAGAAGCAGCATCCATTATTAACCAGCAGACATCACAAGACACCCACACTGTGAACCTGAGAACGGCAGATTGAAGATAATGTAGTCCAGAAGCATCGTCATAGATAAAACAGTGTGTTATGTATATTGAGACTAATGTATAATTCAGAAGATGGAAACGCATAAGAATGAGAGGTGATGAAGAAAAAAAATTCATATTTAACCTCATATTCCCTCTTTCTTTGGTGCAGAGTAAGGTTCATACATCTTCTTGTTGAGCATCCGTGGTACTTTGGTATTTTGTTTGCTATAAGTCCTTTACTGCTTAATGCATATGATAAAATTGCTTTACGATTCCCACTGGAATTTTTTTTACTGTAAATGCAGGCTTAAAAAAAAGACAGTTATAGTATTGTGATGCACAGTGGAAACAATATTATAATTCATAAGACAGGAAGAAATAAGAACTACCCTGTAAAAATATATCTTTATTTGCAGAGTAGTAAAGATTTATCCATAAGATCTATCTTTATGTGAAAGGCAGATATATGTCCATATTTCTCAGAGGTATAATTTCCAATACAAAACAAATTTAAAAAAGTGTTTTGTGCTGGAATTTATGATTTTTCTGAGAAAGTAAAACTTATCTGGGCATGCTGAGCCCACAAAATAATCAGTTTTTAAGCAGTATTAAACTCCAAAACAGAAAATGAATGTAGCGCTTACCCTCAAAGGAGCCACTTAGTATGACAGATTCTCACCATGATCCTATAAACTGCTCTGTTCCTTCTGACACACCTAGCTCTATGACAAATTGCTGCAAAAACCTGTCTGAGCTTAAGTATTAGTATAATTGTGTAGCTGGGTAGCGCCAGCTGTGTGAACCTCTGCCCATGTCCCCCTCAGAGCTGGGCTCTGTGTGGAGGAGCGGGCTGTGTTCCTCTCTCCTCTCACTCCACTGTTGGAGTGGCTCTGTGTGCTCAGTCCCCATGCTGTCCGTTTTCGTCCGATCTCCCCATAGGAATCAGTGGGGCTCTGAGAGGCCCCTCCCTGCTCAATGAACAGAGACAGACCTGTCATCTGCCAGCTCAGCGGAGATCAACGGAGCGATCTCCTGCTGAGCTGGCGGATACTGCTAAAGATATCAGCCCCGTGTGGAAGGGGCCATAGGTACAACTACCAAGCTTAGCACCTTACTGACTATAGTTAATGCCAACAGAGACTGCCCCCCTTACTAAATAGCCACTTATTGAGCACAGCCCTAAAGGCACAGCATAATGTGCACCACCTTACAGATGGGCCCCAATATTAGCTGGCTAATCCTGCCAATTAGGCACTAGGTACTTTAGCTACCTCCAGGGGTACCCCATGTCGGGAAGACATACGCCCACCCACTGAAAGGCTGTATACACAGAGGGCATTCCAGGGCATTTCTTTGGGTTAGTTAATGTTGTGGTGGTGGCTGGTTTATGGTGAAATTATGTTCTTTCCACTTCCGGATTATGGCCCCAACATTGCTCACTGGAACATTCAGAAGTTTAAAAATCCTTCAGTAACCAATGCCATCAGTATGTTTTTCAGCCATCTGTCAGGAGACTAGTAGACCAGACTGTGTGGACTGCACAGAGGAGACCAGAAACACATGTAAGTGAAATGGTGTTTATTAACAAGTGATAAGTGACAGGAACAAACAGTGCAAAAACCCACACAACAACCCACTACAAACAACAATGTATATATATATAAGTAAAGGGAGATACCGTAATCGTAAACAAGCCAAGCCAAGGTCATACACGGGGAAGTCAGCAGAAGGGTAAGGACGGGAACCTGAACAGGACAAGGAGAGGATGGATGGATGGGGTTCAGGGCAGGGATCCAAGGGAGCCAGGAACAGAAGGGACAGGACTAGGAAGGCCTCAGGATAGGGATTGGATCAGATCAGGACAAGGCAGATAGCAGGCTCAAGGTCAAACAGGCAGCAAGGTCAGAACGCAGGGGGAGAGAGAGATACCAAGGCAAGCCTATGAGGGCTTGCCGGGTATTTGTAAGGCTGTGGTAATTGACCTCACGTTACAGCTGAGCGCAGTGTGACCTGTTTGCTCCACACTGCCAGAGTGCACCGGCTGGTTGACGCCGGTACTACGGCCCGAGGATGCAACAGTGCCACCAGCAGGAAAGACCTCTTACTGCAGGTCCTAGGTGTTGGAAGACACCTGCTGATGGACACTGGTACTGCGATCCAAGAGACCGATAGCGCCACCAACGGGTAGACCTTCTCATGACACCATCAGTATATTTTGCGACAATAAGGTTGCAAAGGTCTTGAGAGAGCTGAACGTATCTGTTTTGGTCTCTTTGTATGTATGGATTGCATGGGTTGTTAGCGACATGTGGTGAAAATTTCATGTGAATAGCATCCTTAAAAATATATTTACCTAGAAAAATGGTGACGTGTTCAGTACTTATTTTACTTGCTGCATGCATATATATATATATATATATATATATATATATATATAAATTCCACTCGCCTGCTCTCATTTTGGATTTGTGGATTTTGAGGGCTGGCAAGCTATGGCTGCCTAGGAGCAGGGGGGGCGAGCACTGCCAGTAGGCGGGTTGTATGGGAGCCTCACATACAGCCCCTCCTCTTTGTCCGGACAAGGGGGAGGGGCTGTATTTGATGGAGCGTGGCGGGGAACACGCAGCTATTGAAATGAAAGCTGTTATGTTCCCGACACTCTGATCATCCTGGTGGCAGCTCTCCTCTCTCTTCCCCTGCACATGTAGACTGCATTGGTGACACAGGCTGCATTGGTGGCACAGGTTGCATTGGTGACACAGGCTGCATTGGTGGCACAGGCTGCATTGGGGACACAGGCCGTATTGGGGACACAGGCCGCATTGGGGACACAGGCCGCATTGGGGACACAGGCCGCATTGGGGACACAGCCTGCATTGGTGATACAGGGTGCATTGGTGATACAGGCTGCATTGGGGCCACAGGCTGCATTGGTGGCACAGGCTGCATTGGTGGCACAGGCTGCATTGGGGACACAGGCTGCATTGGTGGCACAGGCTGCATTGGCGGGCACAGGCTGCATTGGTGGGCGCAGGCTGCATTAGTGGACACGGACAGGCTGCATTGGAAGACACGGACAGGCTGCATTGTTGGGCATGGATAGTTGTTTTTAATATTTATTTTTATAACTTAATTCTACATAAAACATTTAAGTGTAATTTCATGAGATAATTTATGAGGGCGTGTTTAGGGGCGGAATTAGGGGCAGGGTAAGAGGTTGGGTAGGGCAGCTGGTGGCGAGTAACTCTAGAGGCCTGGCTAGTAGCTCAGGACTTGAAATTTTGAGCCCTGTATGTATATATATATATATATATATATATATATATATATACACACACACACACACACACACACTATATTACCAAAAGTATTGGGATGCCTGCTCTTACACGCACATCGCACATGAACTTTAATGGCATCCCAGTCTTGGTCTTGGTCCGTATGCCCACCCTATGCAACTATAATACCCTGTTTCCCCGAAAATAAGACCTAGCGTGATTGTCGGTGATGGCTGCAATATAAGCCCTACCCCCAAATAAGCCCTAGTTAAAGTCCTTCTTGGTCTTATTTTTGGGGAAACAGGGTAGGGCTTATTTGGGGGGTAGGGCTTATATTGCAGCCATCACCGAGAATCACGGTAGGTCTTTTTTTCGGGGAAACAGGGTAGCTTCAACTCTTCTGGGAAGGTTGTCCACCAGTGTTGCCAACCGTCAGTATTTTTACTGGCAGCCAGTAAAAAACAGGTAATTGTCTCCTGCCAGTAAATGCCAGTAAAAGTAAAAGGTTGCCAGTAAAACACATGGCTGTGACTCTCAGCTTGGTCTGGAGCCAGCTGAGACCATCCGAGTGCCTGCTACAGTGTGATCGGGTGGCTCTGGTGGAGGCGGTGCCTGAGCATGTCGTGTGATGTCATGGTGCAATGGAGCCAAGCAGAGCAGCCAAAGCCTTGTGTGCGGGTCTGCATAATGGAAGCAAGGCAGGCTGGGACCGGGACCATCAGTGCTGTTTACACTGGAGTGGACTGGAGGGACCACTTGGCTTGGAGAGAGATTGTCTCTGTGACTCAGGAGGGAACGTGTTGTATCAGTGAGGTCTCATCATTATCTGTGCTGCTGCACACTGCTATCAGTGTCACTTTGAGACACAATTTTATGTGTGCGTGCCGCCAATTCTAATTTCTTGCCCTCCTGAGGCCTGTCCCTGAGATACTTACTTACTATATCGAAAATAAGATAAGAAACATGTTTTTTGCCGTATTATCTACCTTAAATCATATTGCTAATTGCATTTTGCATTTGTTTGTAGCCTAAATACTGTAATTTTGTAACTTTTGGAAATGCCAGTAAAATCTTGGTTGTGCCAGTAAGTTTCAGGTGTTGTGTCAGTAAATTTCAATCTGGCAGGTTGGCAACACTGTTGTCCACAAGGTTTATGAGTGTGACTATGGGAATGTTTTACCATTCCTCCAGAAGCGCATTTGTGAGGTCAGGCACTGATGTTAGAGAGAAGGCCTGGCTTGCAGTCTCCGCTCTAATTCATCCTAAAGGTGTTCTATCGGGTTGAGGTCAGGACTCTGTGCAGGCCAGTCAAGTTCCTCCACCCGAAACTCGCTCATCCATGTCTTTATAAACCTTGCTTTGTGCACTGGTCCAAATCATTTGGTGGAGGGGGGATTATGGTGCGGGGTTGTTTTTTAGGGGTTGGGCATGGCCCCTTAGTTCTAGTGAAGGGAACTCTTAAGGCATTAGCATACCAAGACATTTTGAACAATTTCATGCTTTCAACTTTGTGGGAACAGTTTGAGGATGGCCCCTTCCTGTTCCAACATGACTCTGCATCAGCGCATAAAGCAAGGTCGATAAAGACATGGATGAGGGAGTTTGGGGTGGAGGAACTTAACTGGCCTGCACAGAGTCCTGACCTCAACCCGATAGAACACCCTTGGGGTGAATGAGAGCGGAGACTGCGAGCTAGGCCTTCTCGCCCACATCAGTGCCTTGATCTCACAAATGTGCTTGTGGAAGAATGGTCAAACATTCCCATAGATACACTCCCAAACCTTATGGAAAGCCTTCCCAGAAGAATTGAAGCAGTCATAGCTACAAAGGGTGGGCCAACTTAATATTGAACCCTACGGACTAAGACTGGAATGCCATTAAAGTTCACGTGCGTGTAATGGCAAGCGTCCTAATGCTTTTGGTAGAGCTCACCAGTGAGTGGAGACCATGTCATTTGTGCCTTTTAGGGGCTTGTTGGCCAACTTTTATTGCAGAGAAAAAAAAAAGTCCAACAACAGAACAGTTGCCCATGCAGGGGTTTCCCATCAGAATGCATGTGCTTCCACTGTGGAGCCTCTTATAAGTTAGAGTTAGGACTACAGATACCAGGGTGCTTTGGCGGGGCTCTGCAGCTTACGCATACATTTGCAAATTTGTGCAACTAAACCCCTGTTTTAAACGTATACCACTAGACAGGTTAATCTGGTTGGTCGTCGCAGGCTGGTCAGTAAATAGAGCTTGGAATTTTCCTTGGATTTTTTCCTTTGGTCCTTTTTTATTATGCGTTGCCTTCCAATGCTCCTTGCTGTAAGGGCCAGTTATAGGTGAGGGCAGTGGACATTTTTTTTAGTAACATACAATTCAGCCTTTTGGCTCTCTTTAGCAGCAGCACCACTGCTCAGGCTTTGTGGCTCGGTCCTTCTGACCCTAAAACACAGCATCCCTGTGTTCATGTACCAATGCTGCACTTATGTTAGCTCTTTTTCTAGCAGCTTCCCTGCTGCTCCGGCCCTCAGGCTTGGGCCCTCTGTTCCATTACAGACTGTACCTGGATTGGCCTTCCTCACGACTTATTCGAGTCAACATTGGGCCATTAAAAGGATTATTAAAAAACATTGGCCAGTTATTAAGAATGATTGGGTTCTTGGACCCCTACTATCAGACAAACCACGTGTTTTATTTAGGGGAGCCACCAGTTTTAGGCATTTATTGGCACCTAACATTCCGGTTCCACCTACAAGGCCAACCTTTTTTGGGGACTTAAAAGGTTTCTCCCCCTGTAGGAGATGTAACGTTTGTAGGGTCAATGCACTACACGACAGAATTCTGACTGAGTTTACATCTAGCGGCACTGGTGCCACATACTCCATCAAGTCACTTATCACATGCACCACGAAATGTGTCGTATACCTCCTTAGGTGTCCATGTGGGTTGGAGTATGTGGGACGAACTATTAGGAAATTGAACGTCAGGTTGGGGGAGCACATCACCAACATAAAGCAAGGTTTCGACAAGCACAGTGTCTCCAGACACTACGACCTTGTGCACAACAGGGACCCCAAGGGAACTGTTTTTATTGGCATAGAGAAATATGTACCCCATTGGCGTGGCAGTAATGGCAGGAGAGCCATCTCTAGATCCGAAACAACTGGATCTATAAGCTGGGTTCTCATGCCCCCAATGGTTTGAACATTGAGTGGGACATCAACTGTTTTATCAGTAACAGTTGATGTCCCCCTCATTAATATGTTTCAGTTTTTATTTTTATTTTTACTTTTATTTTTAATTTATTTAAATATTTATTTGAATAATTTTTCAGGTCACATTTCTATCTTCATTTGTGTTAATTTTTTAACGTATAATTTTTCTTTATAATGTCTCCTGATTGTGATGTCCAATAGCTGTTGTGGTAAACTAGCTTCACATTGTTAGTTTTCCTGTACCCATCAGCAGGAGGGATATTTAGTCTTGATTTTTATGTTTTTTTTTATATTATTTTGCACTATTAGGCATTTTTTATTTTTTGCCACTAGATGGCATTACCTGTGCAAGCTTTCCCATATTAGAGGAGTATCTTGTATACCTAACTTATGGGTGTCCCACGTCTGGCTGTGTCTAACAACTTTGTGTAACCAATCAGCATTAGCCCTGTTTTAGATTAGCCAACGATCGCGCTGCATTGCGCATCGTTCCGACTTATAAGGCGCATGCGCGTGCACGGTTGCGTACCCCTGATGACGTCAGTTGTGACGAAATGGCCGTAGGGTCACAACGTGAACTCGCATCGCGCATGCGCAAGCTCATTTTAAATGGCGGTGAAGCCTTTTTTTTATCCTTGCTGGATTTTTGCTGTTTTTTAAGATATTTGTGCAATTTTATGCAGAATTTGCCTGCTGTTTATAATAAATGAACTTGGCATTTTACACTATGGGAGTTTCCTCTTCTTTTTGGTATGGTTTATCCCCACTGGAGTACTTGCCGATCTGAGTCATCCTGTCACCACGCTCTCTTGAGCGTTCCCGGCTGCCACACAGGAGATATCCGGAAGAAGGAGATCCGAGGACCATTAGCTGGTATCCTGTTGTGATTTCTTTGGTAATCTACTAAGCCTGTATTGACCCCCCTGAGTAAGGGCGGTCTCAGGGTTTCTGGTAAGCCTCTATCTTTTTCACTTGGTGACGGGTAGCACTATTAAGTTGGAATATCGCATTTGGATTTGTTTCACCCTTATACAACATTACTCTTGGACTTGTGGACTATTTTTTGCGTTTTTTGTTTCATTTGAACTTTTTCACTATTTTGGTTTGACACTTTAGGAACATTTATTTGTAATAAGTGTTGGTATTTTATGATTTTTTATCACTATTCATATCAATTCACCAGTATTTTATTTATTTTGTTTGTTTAGTGCTGCACTTTATACATTTATATATATCAATATCACTTCCTGTATGCACTTAACTACACATCTATTCACTTTGTAATTAGTCCAGCACTGCACCGTCCTTCTTTTTTTCTTTATCCATGTGCCCTCGTATTGGGATTATAGTGCGTAGCTGCAGGACCTCCTTCACTGTTTTTCTTTTGACTCAAAGAAATTTTGTTTAGCACCTAGCGCAATTCTTCTTTTCTTTTATTACAGACTGTACCATGCAGCACTCGGGCTTCTCCCTTGTACATCTGGACTGCTCAGGAGGGTGGAGACAAGAACCCTGGTCCTGACTCTTACAAAAAGCTCAGAACCCACCTGCACAATCCGTGTCCTGGCTATTCTTAAATTCTGGTCCCAGGACTGGAGATTTCCTCCTACCCAGATTGCTACGAAATCTTCAGGCTCCAGGTTTCAAACTGGATTTTACCAAGCATGGAGGAAGCTGAAAAAACTGTTTCCTTCAAATAAAGTAAGCAGTCCAGAGCCCCTCAACCTGCCTAGTTGAGAATCCTGGGCGACATACACCATGACAGGGAACCATGCTGTCACATACATACATACATACATACATACACATATATACATACACATATATATATATATATTTTTTTTTTTTTCTGAAAAGGGGGTGTGACAGACTGCCTAACACCCCACTTGGGTGCTGTTGCCAAGATACAACTTCCTCCACTCTGGAACCAGGAACCAGGTTTTAGAGATGAGCATTGCACCCAAGAACTAGGTGACACTGGCTTAGGTGCAAACTGGAACTGACTTTATTGTAAATTCACACTTGTATACCACACAAAATCAGGTAACAGCTTGATTACATTATCCTAAACAAACTGTAAACAGTAATAGTAGTACATCTAATAAACAGCTGACGTAAACATAAACAGTAAGCTAATTAACACAATCGTATAACATCCCACAAAAGATTGGTAACAAGGTGAAGTGGACACAATATTAATTACATCTCCAAGAGACGATCAGACAGACAGAAACAATAGGTGACTCAACTAACAATGGAAATTCACACCTAGGAGGCACACAACGGGGAATTCTACATTGAGGGAAAAATAAAAACAGGTAAGTATCTGCGCTACTGAAAAAGGTACTAATATAGGAAGAGGAAAGCAGCCAGCACTATTTGTTGATAAGCAAATATAAAAATATAAAAAGTCCACATGCGGTGCTAATAAAACAGTCTTTGAAGTATTAAAAGAAGAAAAGATGATAAGCCCTTCACCAGTTTTCAGCGTGTATAAGGAAGCACACCACACCACGTGAGAATCAAATCTGCTTAACAGATATCAGCAAGTGATAGGCATTGATTAATAACTTCCCAAGGGATCACATCTGAACTCGTCAATTACCAGTAAGTAGATGGGTAAAAATACACTGCATCCATTCACTTGTCCTAGGCTACAACAAAGCAGTAAACTTCCAGCAGTCAGTGGGCGTCTTACCCAATCAAGGGGATATCATCACCAAATGGAAATAAAGCAGCATATAGTGAAGCACGTCTCACTTGTGAAAGGATTTATTGTAGCAACTCACATGTACATTCAATAAGAACGATCATCATAAAACAAAACAGCCACGGCATTCAGCGTGCTTGTGTCTCATAGCCAGCCTGACATTTTTCATCCCAGTGGATATCATCAGAGGCGTG
The DNA here is from genome assembly GCA_037952925.1 of Lithobates clamitans. Classification (NCBI taxonomy): domain Eukaryota; kingdom Metazoa; phylum Chordata; class Amphibia; order Anura; family Ranidae; genus Lithobates; species Lithobates clamitans. Next base: position 6,828,419 of record JBBGZY010000044.1, read on the forward strand.
GCTCTACCACACAAGCACGCCCTTTTAAGTGTGTCACCAGAATCATGGAGGAATCAACCCCCAGGATGATGTAAAAACCCAGAAACACTTTGCTGGAACGCATCACTTCCTGCGCCTGCATTCCATACAGAGGAAATGCCTCTCAGATGCGAAAGACAGAGGAGGAGCCCCTGGACAGATGCACCAATGTGAAACAGATCCTCTAACTGCAAGACGCTATCATGTCAGCCCTAGGTATATACATGCACAAAAAAATACATTTACTATAGCGATGCCGCTTAAATAATATACAAATGGCTTAAGGATACAAAATTTGTAGGAGGATCACATAAGTCATGCAATGTAAAGAAAAATATCTAAAATTGCAATAAACAAATACAATAAAAACACTGAGTGCATATATATATATATATATATATATATATATATATATATATATATATATATATATATATATATATATATATATATATATATATATATATATATATACACATGGAAAAATGCATTTGGTAAAACAATGCCACATAATATATATATATACAAATTCCACCATAATCAAAATGTGAAAATATTTATTACATGGGCAGCACAGTGGTGTAGTGGTTAGCACCCTCACCCATCAGAAAAAAAGGATCTCTGGTTTGAATCCCAACCACGACACCACCTGCCCTGAGCCAGCATGCTCTCTCCGTGCCTGCGTCGGCCTCCTCCCACACTCCAACCATATGGCAGCAGGTCAAATTGGATCCTGTCTAAATTGACCATAGTATGCATGAATGTGAGTTGGTGACCCCAGACTTCAAGCTCCCCGAGGGCAGGGACTGATGCATATGGACAACATACATGTAAAGCACTGCGCAAATTGACGACACTACATAAGTACCTGAAATGATAATAATAATAACTAAATAATATATAAAAAGCTATACTCTTTAAGAAACTAAGCGCCCCTAGTGGACATTTAGTAAACTATCACCAATCGAAATATCATAAAAGATAATATATTAGTCATTGCTATTGGTACCGCTACCTATTGTGCTGAGGGTGCACAATCAACTCTATAAGGATAATTAATAGACCTCAACTGTTATTAATGAGGCTATTCACGTCCCAATCTACATTTAACATGAATGGTGTGTAGCATTTAAAATAATAAATCCAGCGGGTTTCCATCTCTCTCTTAGCGACACTCCCACGCCAATGTGGGATAAACCTATCAATAGCTGTGAATGTAGTACCCGCTGGATTTTTGTTATGACACTCTAAGTAATGACGGGAAACAGTATGTTTATGAAACCCCTTTTTGATGCTAACCACATGTTCTTTTATTCTAACGTTCATAGCCCTAACCGTGCGGTCCACATATTGTAGACCGCATGGACACGTTAACATGTAAACCACGTTTTGGGACGTGCAAGTAATGAATGTATTAATTTCATACTCTTTCAATGTAACGTTAGATTTAAATCGGCAAATTTTTCTATCTTTGTTTCTATTAAGATGGCAGACAGCACATTTGCGACATGGATAGAAACCTTTTGTTTTCTGATATACTTGATGTGATTGTAGCCATATTAGTACAGTTGTGACAGAGAGAATTGAGTACTGTCCGTGATACTTTTTTTATTTGCACTAACATACAATATTTCAGGACAAGCTTTCAGGGTATTTCCCCTTCTTCAAGGTCCAAGCAGTACTGATTCACAATTTTTTTAGCAGAATGTTAAAAAAAAAAAAAACAATCTCTGAGGGAAAGAAAAAAAAAAAAAAAGAAAAACAAACACCTACAAATCAATGGTAATAAAGATAGCAGCAGAGTTAGTGAGATAAGCCAGGGGGGGAGATATAGAATAGAGGGGGGGGGGATGCTAGTCACAGAGGGGATTGTATAACTTTAGTATAATGGGTAAGGAAACCAATATCTAAATTTAGGCCATTAAAAGAAACTCTATTGGGAGCCTATAGAATGTTAGGTGCTACTACTCTAAGTTTAAGGGGAGGAACTCCTCTAAATACTACTTGTGGATAGTCTGGGAGGACAGGGCCCAACACTCTATCATTTTTTAAAACTGCCCAATGTTAAAAAAAATATTTACCGTCATAATATTAGTGAGAATATGTGGTGACCATAGAAAAATTATGATCATTCTCATGTACTTTATCTCTGCCTTTAAACATCACAGCTCTATCCATGTTAGCCACCTCACCAATAACTTTATCCAAATCACCAGGAAGGTAGCCCTTATCCATGAATTTATTTTTTAAGGAAGAAGCTTGTTTGAAAAAATCCTTTTTCATAGTTTAGTTTTGCCTTAAGCGAATGAACTGACTCTTAGGTACTGATTTTAGCCATGTGGGGTGATAGCAACTACCCTGCCCTATATACCCATTTCTATCAGTACTTTTGAAGTAGGTAGAAATGTTAAAAGTATTCTCTCTAATTTTGATGTTTAAATCGAGAAAATGGTCTGATTATTAGTCTGGCTGGCCTCATATTGCAGAGAAACTGAAGTAGGCCCACACAGGCACGGGGAGAGCATGCTAGCTCTAGGCGGGTGGTGTCCTGGTTGGAATTCGAACCAGCGAACCCTTTTGCTGCTGGGCAAGGGGGCCAACCACTACACCACTGTGCCGCTCATTTAATAAATGTTTTCACATTTTGATTATGCCATATAATATATATATTATGTATATATATATTATATGGCATTGCTTTACCAAATGCATTTCCCATATGTGTGTATATATATATATATATATATATATATATATGTATATATATATATGCACTCGGTGTTTTTATTGTATTCGTTTAGTGCAATTGTATATATGTTTTTATACATTGCATGACTTATGTGATCCTCCAACAAATTAGTTTTGTATCCTTAAGCCATTTGTATATTATTTAAGTGGCATCGCCATAGTAAATGTATTTTTTGTGCATGCATATACCTAGAGCTGACATGATAGCGTCTAGCAGCTAGAGCATCTGTTTCCAGTTGGTGCGTCTGTCCGGGGGCTCCTCCTCCGTCTCTCGCTTTCTGAGAGGCATTTCCTCTGTATGGAACGCAGGCTGTGATGCGTTCCAGCAGAGTGTTTCCGGTTTTTCCGTCCTGTGGGTTGATTCCTCCATGATTCGTGTCACCTGTTACACACTTAAAAGGGCGTGCTTGTGTGGTAGAGCCACGTCTCTGATGATATCCGCTCGGATGAAAGATGTCAGGCTGGCTATGAGACACAAGCACGCTGAATGCCGTGGCTGTTTTGTTTTATGATGATCGTTCTTATTGACTGTACATGTGAGTTGCTACAATAAATCCTTTCACAAGTGAGACGGGCTTCACTACATGCTGCTTTATTTCCATTTGGTGATGTATCCCCTTGATTGGGTGAGACGCCCACTGACTGCTGGAAGTTTACTGCTTTGTTGTTGCCTGGGACAAGTGAATGGATGCAAGCTTTGCAGTGTATTTTAACCATCTACTTAGGCCTCACGTACACTGCTGCTGGTAAACGGACGTTCAGAGGCAGATGGATGCTTTTTTCATCTGCCCCTGAACTCATCCATGTTATCTTATGTATACATGTACACAGGTTCGTTTAATGTCGTTTTTAGGCAGTTGTGTTTAGAGGCTTTTCTTTGAAGGCAAAAAAATGAGTTCAGACGCCGAAGTTTCCGACGTTTCAGACGTCAAGCGCGGCTAAACGCGGTTACTCGCATTTAGCCGCGTTTGGTTTACAGTCATTTTTCATGTTTGCCTATTTTGAAAACAAAAAATATTTTTTTCAAACGCTTTTAAACGCAAACACGGCAAAACGCCGCTACACGCGGCATGTAAACACGGCGAAACGGATGTTTCAAACGTGGGTTATTATCTGTCAAGTTAAATCGTTCAGGAGAGGTTGTAAAAATGTCCCATGTACATTAAACCTTACTGGTGATTGACGAGTTCAGATGTGATCCCTTGGAAAGTTATTAATCACTTGCTGATATCTGGTAAGCAGATTTGATTCTCACATGGTGTGGTGTGCTTCCTTATACACACTGAAAACTGGTTAAGGGATTATCATCTTTTCCTCTTTTAATACTTCAAAGACTGTTGCTTTTTATTAGCTCTGCATGTGGACTTTTTATATTTTAATGAGGGAAAGATGCCTTAATAAACAGATTATAGCAGCATTAAGTTTTAAGTTGATTATATTAATGTCTATACTGAGTCTAGGAGGGAAAGTGAAGCAGTCATTGCTGGTTTGGGCACAGAGGCCCCAAATTTGTATCCAGGTCTTAGGTTCCCAGAGCCTCTGTGTTTTGGGGATAAAGATAAAAGTGCAGCGCTAAAACTTCAAGTGAACAAAAACCATTGGATGGATTACACATTGAACAATACAAACAATGTGGAACTCTAACTGAATAGATACACAGTGATTTTGCATGAAATCAAAAAGAGAAAAATAAATAAACATAAAGTCCATAAGTGAAATGAAAAACCAAAAACATGGTTAAACCAAATGACCCTTGAAGGGACATACGCCAAGTGTTCATAACATCATTTTGACATCAAAATAGTGAAAAGATGATGAGACAATATGTGAAGGTGAGTAATCCGCCACCATACACATTACCAAAAGCGCTGTTTGTTCTTCAAAAATGTGAATTTTTTAACCTCACTAAATGTTATAATTTTTATACGGAATCACGCTATGTGGCCCTTTTTGTTCTCCTCTCTTTAACTATACATGTGAACATATGGGAGAATCTATCCAATTTTCTTTATGAAAATACCTTCCATGGAGACTACTACCCTAATGACCACTTGAAGACCTGGCTCAATCGTCAAAAGTCTCATTGTGAGATCCATCTAATGGTTTTTGTTCACTTGAAGTTTTAGCGCTGCACTTTTACCTTTATTACCATTATTGCAATTGTCTGTTTGTCGTGTTAGCTGCTGTGTTTTATTTTAGGGCGTAGCGCGGTATTATATTTGTACTTTTTCTGTGTTTTGGGGAGACATGGATCCAAATTGAAAGCAAAACCACTGCAAAGGCCCCGCTGGCACACACCTCCCAAAGAATGGAGCCCCCTCAAAAGCCAGGGCCCATAGTCAGTAGGCAAGAGGCTACCCTGCAGGCCCCTCCAAAAGCCCCTGTCCTGGTTGGGTCTATCACAGGGGGGTACTACTGTAAGGTAGCGGTTCTGTGAATGGTGCCTGACTTGCTACTTCAGCTGGCTAACAGTGGGGCCCAAACTGTATGACAGTGCATTTATTGCTATCTCTTGAGGACTGCATGCAGTAATTTGCTTTTGGGGTTTCTAGGCAAATAGGCAGTCTTCTGGAGTCTAGGAAACAGTGGTGGAATAAATACAGCTGCAGTTGCTCACCAGCCCTGGCACCAGTGTTGCCAACCTACCAGTTTGAAATTTACTGATACGGCACCCAAAATTCACTGGCACAGCCAAGCATTTCCAAAAGTTATGCAATTACAGTTTTAAGTTCAAATTTCAGTCTTTAAGCTACAAACTAGTATAATATGCAATTAGCAATGCGATTTAAGTTAGATATTAAGGCAAAAAACATATTTCTTATTTTATTTTCAATATAGTAAGTAAGTAGCTCAGGGATAGGACTCAGGAGGGCAAGAAATTAGAATGGGTAGACACACACATGAAAATGACTCTCACAGTGACACGGATAGCAGTGTGCAGCAGCACAGATGATGACACCTCAGCGACACAACACTTCCCCTCCTGAGTCACAGTGACAGTCCCTCTCCATGCCAGGTGGTCGCTTCAGTCCACTCCAGTTCAATCAGCACTGACAGTCCAGCTCCCGGCTTGCCTTGTTCCCATCCCGAAGACCTGCACACAAGCTCAGCTCAGCTCCCTGGCACCATAACATCACACGACATGCACAGGGCACCACCTCCACCAGACCCATCCAAACACACTGTAGCAGGCACTTGGATGGTCTCTGCCAGCTCCAAACCGGAGCTGTGCATGTGCAGTTCCATGCCAAGCGTCACAGCCATATTTTTTACTGGCAACCTTTTCCTGTCAATGGCATTTACTGGCAGGAGAAAAGTGCCAGTTTATGACTGGCTGTCAGTAAAAATACTGGCGGTTGGCAACACTGCCTGGCCTTGGTCTGGAAAATTGTCTGTTGGCAGTACCTCCCTTGCTCTGTCCTCAGGAATCTGGTCCTCAAAAACTCAGTTCTAGTCCTCAGGTCCTCAGTAGTTTTATTCCAGCACTCTGGTCAAACAGCATGCAGGTCTCTCAAGCTCCGGCCCCCCGCACTCTGGTTTAGGAACACACAGGCACGCAGCACCCCGCTCCAATCCCCAGCAACCAGAGGAAGTTCTTCTCAAAAGCCAGAGAGAAAACTTTCACAGCTCTCCTTCTATTATAAGGTGTCCTTGGCTTTTGTAGTTCATGATCCCATTCACAGTGCAGCTTTCATTGCGAATTACATTTCCTGAGGTTCCATGCTGCTGCATCATAGTAATTTTAGTCCTTTCTGTCTCTACAGCTCTCCCTAGTGTGCAGATGCAAAACAGCGTGGTGAGTGGGATGGGGGATGTCTCCGCACCCGACTACATTAATATATTTCAGCTTACCACTTCTTGATATAGTGGCTGCATTTGTTTTCTTAGGCTTTTTTCACCTGGTGATCTGGCCAGGAAGTTTGTTATTTTTCAACGTCGTTTAACAGACCAAGCTGCCCAGCAAAAGTGGCAGTTAGAGGGTTCAGACAAACCATTTAACACAGACAATGGTCAGTTTTTATTTGTTTATGTATACATCTTTATCCCGAAAAGGAAACAAAAACCGTTGCTGTAACTGCCTAAAAGCATTAGCTGGCATTATTCTTTCATTTGCTCGTCACGGAACAGTATATAGACGAGCAGTTTTCCTGATAGGAACTGATTCCGTCGGAAAGATTTAAAACATGTTCTATTCCTAGGTCCGTCAGAATTTTCAAAAAAAAAAGTCTGATGAGGCCCACACACGATCGGAATGTCTGATGAAAAGATTCTGGACTTTTTTTTCTGCCGGAAAGTCCGACTGTGTGTACACGGCATAAGAAGCTTCCAATAAGAGGAGAAAATCAGAGTGACAGCGATATGAGTACATTGCTGTGCTACTTCTCCTTTTATTGTGCAATAACAAGCTGGGATGGGTCCAAGGTGACCTGGGCTTAGAGGAAAAGGGTTGAATGATGCTGCCAATCAGAATGAGGATAACTAGCACCATAAGAAAGTACTCCAGGGGAAATCTCTGGATGGATGCTGAATTTTCCTGCAAACCCGGGTCGGTTATTATTATATCTCTTATTTCTCAGTGTATGTCATAAACAACTGTCAGTTAAAAAAAATAAAATAATTGTTTTCATCTTGATTTAATCCTTTGTTGCATCTCTGTGCTGCAACCTCTTTGCAGCCGCTTTCTGTCTACATATTTTTTTTATCTATTATATTATTAAAACATCAATAAACATGTTGGATCTATTTCTTATTGGATGCAGACTAAATTGTGATTTCTGTGTCCAGACACTGGTGTGTGACACTGCAAGGTATTTTAATTGTAGCTGGGATACTTCACAAATTACCTGCATGTGACTTTACAGCAAATAATGACCTGATCGCTCCTGGGCAGGCATGTGCAGCTGCTGTTTCTTCTCTGCTAATTAAGGCCATAATTCCATAAACAGTGACGACAGACAAGTTACAGCAAAAAAAAAAATAGATTGTGAGTCATTCTTCTCAAAGAATAGAAAATGTAGAACAAATAAATAGATATATATGTAGAATATACTGTATATTTATTGTGACAGTGCGAAGCCCTGCCACTTTGAAAATGGAAGTAGAAGTGACACAGGGTTTGAACATATGAAGAGTGCGTGACTCGAGTTAGAGTGAAGAAAACTTCTCTTTTGGTTTTCTCCAAGTTTTGGTATTCCTGGATTGGGTTCTGGTGTTTGGAGACTTTGAAGAGCTTTGGGAGGGAAAAAATCTCCAACCCAATATCCAGGTATTGTACAACCAGCAAGCTGAGTGTGCAGGTTTTCACACCTGTTATAATGATAAGCTTGGGATACTGAGTACTCCATGCTGTAGACTTGTTCAGGGGGCTGAGATTCAAGACAGCTACATGAGTCTGGACTGAGAGAGTCGAGACGACTATGCGAGTCCAGAGGACTGAAGGAACCTAGAAGTCTCACAGGACTGGGAGAGCCTAGGATGTCAGGACACCCCTATTGAGAGGTCAAGGTGTGGGCTCAAGCAGCAGGGAGCTGTGACTAAAAAGACTGGAAGAGCCCAAAAGGGCCATTAGAGCTAGGTGAGCTGAGAAAAGGGGCACAGGAACACAGAGGTACTGCATAAGATGATCTGAAGAACCAGTAAAAAGCCTAAAGCCAAGGTTTGGGCCTAAGCAGCATTGCTTGAAAGTCATAAATTGTTTCCTGTTTTGATTGTGAAAGGCTCCTGCATGGGCAACTACTCAATAAAAGTGGGCTGACAAGCCCTAAAATATCGTTGGGACTGGCATGGACCCACTAAAAAATGGTACTATCACTGAGTTAAATTCCCCAGAATATCAACATACTGTATAAATTATTATATATATATATATATATATATATATATATATATATATATATATATATATATATATGTGAATGGGCCCTTAAAGTCGAAGTTCACCCTAAAAGGGAAGTTCTGCTTCACGCCCCACTACCCCTTCTTCTTTTGGAACGTTTTCATTTTTTTTATAGGGGAAATGGGTACCTAGTTTTGGTAGGTACCTTCCGGTTGGATCGCCTAGGCCAGGGGTCTCCAAACTTTCTAAACAAAGGGCCAGTTTACTGTCCTTCAGACTCTGGGGGAGGCAGACTGTGGCCATTGGGAGCGGAAACTGTCCTGGCGGCAGTGGAAGAAAACAATGCATCTTTGGTATCAGTGGGAGGAATAGTGCCTGATCATTGGTATTAGTAGGATTAATAGTGCCCCATCAGTGGTATCAGTTGGAGGAATAGTGCCCCATCATTGGTATCAGTGGAAGGAATAGTGCCCCATCATTGGTGTCAGTGGGAGGAATAGTATCCCATCATTGGTCTCAGTGGGAGAAATAATGCTCCATCATTGGTATCAGTGGGAGGAATAGTGCCCCATCATTGGTATCAGTGGGAGAAATAGTATCCCATCATTGGTCTCAGTGGGAGGAATAGTGTCCCATCATTGGTATCAGTGGGAGGAATAGTGCCCCATCATTGATATCAGTGGAAGGAATAGTGCCCTATCATTGGTGTCAGTGGGAGGTATAGCGCCCCATCATTGGTATCAGTGGGAGGAATAGTGCCCCATCATTGGTGTCAGTTGGAGGAATAGTGCCCGATCATTGGTATCAGTGGGAGAAATAGTGCCTGATCATTAGTATCAGTGGGAGGAATAGTTCCTCATCATTGATGTCAGTGAGAGGAATAGTACCCCATCATTAGTATCAGTGGGGGGAATTGTGCCCCATCATTGGTATCAGTGGGAAATATAGTGTCCCATCATTGGTCTCAGTGGGAGGAATACCTCCCCATTATTGGTATCAGTTTGAGGAATAGTGCCCCATCGTTGGTGTCAATGGGACAAATATTGCCCCATTGTTGATGTCAGTAGCGAGAATTATGCCCCATTGTTGGTGTCAGGAGGAATAGTGTCTTGTATCAATAAGGGGAAAAGTGCTGCATGGGCCAGATAAAGGCAAGCAAAGGGCCACATCTGGCCCCCTGGCCGCAGTTTGGAGACCACTGGCCTAGGCGATTCCACTGGAAGTTCGGCACCCCCTTTCCCTGACATTCCCACAGTGTAGCTTGACTTGAACATGTGCAGTGGGAAGCTAGCTAGCCGCAAGAAGTCACAGCCGGCTTCCTACACTAAACATGCCAACGCCAGTGACCCAAACACTGGCAAAGAAACGGCCCAGGTAAGGATGGAGCTGGATCCTTGGACAGGTAAGTGTCCTTTTCTATAAGGGCAGCAGCTACAGTACACTTTAATTCTAATAACAGTAAAGGAACAGTTACAGTGTTTATTCTATATAATCTGTTTAGACTGTTAAGCAGATCACATTTACAGATGTATCGCATAATATATATACACAATCAATGTCAAGTCAACATTCCCTTCAGCAAGGTATATAATCCTTCCCAATTGTAGCTGTTTTTTTTCCTGATGTATTTACATTATGATGCCATAACTCACTGATATGGCAAAGTGAGGAAAACGTACATCTTGCTTTCTGAATAAATATGTTTGATATGCCTCTACTGTTTTGTTTGGCATTCACCCTAAGATACAAATAAGCATGGAACCTAGCAAGGTAAAAAGCTACAAACAGTAAAGCATTACTGAGTCACGGCTGAGACATAGGTGGAGCGAGTTTCCTGTCAAAAGCCATAACAGGTCTAACCAGAACACACATAACACCATCAAATTACAACAACGTTGCTGGGACTCTGAATGTTCATGTGCATGGCTGAAATATTTTGAGCATGATGACGTGATCCTGTGGGAACATTGTAGTTGTTTCAGGTAAGCCAGAACGCATTCACAAAAAAAAAAAAGGTTTTTTTTACAAAGCACGGAAACATCCACCACTTTAAAACTGAAACTGACACTAAACTCTGTTAAAAAAAAGCTCTTTAAAAAAAGGGTTTATTCTTAAAACAGACCTTTCACCCTTTTACTAAATTTCACATCAACATGCATCACTGCATGCTAATGTAAAATCATTGAACACCAATTAAAAAAAAAAAAAATCTTGTTTACTCACCTTTTTTGTGTCCACTTCGTGGTTCTCCTGAAGGCACAAGTAACGTAGCCCTGACTGCACAGATGCCCCATGGGAAGGCAATGCCACTAGTGCCTTCAGGGAGATCCTGTACTAAGCTGCAAGATCCTGGAGTATTCTGATACTGTGCATGTGCAACATAAACTGCATTACTTTTTTTGTTTTTTTGTTTGTTTATGTGAGTGTAATGTCAGATGGCGCATGCACAAGATGAGGTGCATGACTACATGTGTTGCATCTCATGCATGCATGGGAGCAGGGACACCTGCTGTACAGAGACAGCCTAAAAAAAGGATCCATAAGACAGGAAGGCAGCATGGACATACTGTAGGTAAGTGTGCTTGATTACAGTTGTGCTCATAAGTTTACATACCCTGGCAGAATTTATGATTTCTTGGCCATTTTTCAGAAAATATGAATGATAACACAAAAACTTTTCTTTCACTCATGATTAGTGTTTGGCTGAACCATTTATTATCAATCAACTGTGTTTACTCTTTTTAAATCATAATGACAACAGAAACTACCCAAATGACCCTGATCAAAAGTTTACATACCCCAAATCTTAATACCATGTATTGCCCCCTTCAACATCAATGACAGCTTGAAGTCTTTTGTGGTATTTGTGGATGAGGCTATTTATCTTGTCAGATGGTAAAGCTGCCCATTCCTCTTGGCAAAAAGCATCCAGTTCCTGTAAGTTCTTGGGCTGTCTTGCATGAACTGCATATTTGAGATCTCCTCAGAGTGGCTCAATGATATTGAGGTCAGGAGACTGAGATGGCCACTCCAAAACCTTCACTTTATTCTGCTGTAGCCAATGACAGGTCGACTAGGCCTTGTGTTTTGGATCATTGTCATATTGGAATGTCCAAGTACGTCCCATGCGCAGCTTCCTGGCTGATAGATGCAAATGTTCCTCCGGTATTTTTTGATAACACACTGCATTCATCTTGCCATCAATTTTGACCACATTTCCTGTGCCTTTGTAGCTCACACATCCCCAAAACATCAGCGATCCAGCTCCATGTTTCACAGTAGGAATGGTGTACCTTTCATCATAGGCCTGAGCTAAATTTTGGTCTCGTCCTTCCAAATGACTTTGTGCCAGAAGGTTTGAGACTTGTCTCTGTGCTGTTTGGCGTATTGTAAGCGGGATACTTTGTGGCATTTGCGTAGTAATGGCTTTTTATGGTGACTCGACCATGCAGCCCATCTTTCTTCAAGTGCCTCCTCATTGTGCATCTTGAAACAGCCACACCACATGTTTTCAGAGCGTCCTGTATTTCACCTGAAGTTATTTGTCATTTTTTTTTTTGCATCCCAAACAATTTTCCTGGCAGCTGTGGCTGACATTTTAGTTGGTCTACCTGACCGTGGTTTGGTTTCAACAGAACCCCTCATTTTCCACTTCTTGTTCAGAGTTTGAACACTGCTGATTTGCATTCTCAATTCCTTGGATATCTTTTTATACCCCTTCTCTGTTTTATACAGTTCAACTACCTTTTCCTGCAGATCCTTTGACAATTCTTTTGCTTTCCCCATGACTCAGAGTCCACAAACGTCAGTGCAGCACTGGATGAAAGATGCAAGGGTCTGTCAGGAGTCCAGAAATTCATTGACTTTTTATACACACACACACTAATTTCAAGCAAACAGATCACAGGTGATGTTGGTTACCTTAAGGCCGGGTTCACACTTGTACGACAAACGCTCCGACATTGGGAGCTCATGTCGTATGACGCGTAAAAATCAATGTTTCCCTGTGAGAGCCATCTTAACTGGTCCGACACAAGTCGGTCCGACTTTGAAAATGCTCCCTGCGCTACTTTGGTCCTACTTCAGCCCGTTGAATATCACTGAAGTAGGATCAAAGTCAGATCGGCGTCTTGACATCATCCGACTTTGGCATGCGACTTGTGCTCTGATGATCTTGAAGGGGAATTTAAAAAAAAAAAAACAGCATGGGTGGGGACCCAAGAGCATACCAGGCCCTTCAGTCTGGTATGAGTTTCAAGCAGAACCCCCATGCCAAAAAAACGAGCACACAGCCCGGTAGGTCAGAAAAGGGGGTGGGGACGAACGAGCGCCCCCCCCGAACTGTACCAAGCCACATGCCATCAACATGGGAGGTGGGTGCTTTGGGGCAGGGAGGGCCCTACGCCCCCCTCACCCCAAAGCACCTTGTCCCCATGTTGATGAGGACAAGGGCCTCTTCCCGACAACCCTGGCCATTGGTTGTCGGAGTCTTATCGGAATCTGGAAGCCCCCTTTAACAAGAGGGCCCCCAGATCCTGACCCCCCACCCTATGTGAATGAGTATGGAGTACATTGTACCCCTACCCATTCACCTAAAAAAAATGTGTCAAAAATAAAACACATTACACATATTTAAGTAATTTATTAAGGCAGCTCCGTTGTCTCTTCCGATCTCTTCTCCCCTCTCTGGCTCTTCTGCCTCCTCTGCTAACGTCTTCTGCCTCTGCTGGTTCTTCCCCCAGACAGTGGAGAAGACCTGGACAGTGGAGAAGACAGCGGACAGAGGGAGAAGACAGCGGACAGAGGGAGAAGAAACGGAGAGGGGTAGAAGACATCCGCGGAGAGCGGAGAAGACCCGGAGAGGGGAGAAGAGCCGGCAGAGGCAGAAGACGTCAGCGGAGGAGGCAGAGGGGAGAAGAAATCGGAAGAGGAGACGGAGCTGCCTTAATACAATAAATTACTTTAAAAACCTGTGTAACGTATTTTATTTTTGACACTTTATTTTAGGTGAATGGGTAGGGGTACAATGTACCCCATACTCATTCACTTAGGGTGGGGGGCTGGGATCTGGGGGCCCCCTTGTTAAAGGGGGCTTCCAGATTCCGATAAGCTCCCCCCCACAGACCCCGACATCCAACGGCCCGGGTTGTTGGGAAGAGGCCCTTGTCCTCATCAACATGGGGACAAGGTGCTTTGGGGGGCCCCCTGCCCCAAAGCACCCACCCCCCCATGTTGAGGACATGCAGCCTGGTCAGTTCAGGAGGGGGGCGCTCGCTCATCCCCACCCCCTTTCCCGACCTGCTGGGCTTAGTGCTCGGATAAGGGTCTGGTATGGATCCAAAGTGGTAGTCATTCAAACCCCTTTGTGTCAACTTGTGTGCATGTTATCAGGCCAAAATCACCAGGGTATGTAAACTTTTGATCCGGGTCATTTGGGTAGTTTCTGTTGTCATTATGATTTAAAAAGAGTAAACACAGTTGATTTATAATAAATGGCTTAAGCCAAACACTAACCATGAGTGAAATAAATGTTTTTGTGTTATCATTAGGGGTGGACCGAACACCCCCCTGTTCGGTTCGCATCCAGAACATGCGAACAGGCAAAAAATTTGTTCGAACACCGTTAAAGTCTATGGGACACGATGAAAAATCAAAAGTGCTAATTTTAAAGGTTAATATGCAAGTTATTGTCATAAAAAATGTTTGGGGACCTGGGTCCTGCCCCAGGGGACATGTATGAATGCAAAAAAAAAAAGTTTTAAAAATGGCTGTTTTTTCGGGAGCAGGGATTTTAATAATGCTTAAAGTGAAACAATAAAAGTGAAATATTCCTTTAAATTTCGTACCTGGGGGGTGTCTATAGTATGCCTGTAAAGTAGCGCATGTTTCCCGTGTTTATAACAGTCCAAGAGCAAAATGACATATCTAAAGGAAAAAAAGTCATTCAAAAGTGCTAGCGCTGGTGCTGGCTATTAATGAATTGTCGGTCCTGACAATACACATAAAATTAACATTTTGACACTTTCTTTTTGTGAAATGGTAGGGGTACAATAAATTCATATGCAGAACAAGAATAAATGACAAAAATAAAGTGAAATTCACCTGAAATTTCGTCTGGTAATGATATGTTATCTCGTCCAGGACCACAGCACTAATTTTGAGCTAATCCAGCCTGCTCTTAAATAGCAGCTGGGTACCCAAAACTCCGCCCCCCCACACCTGTCATACACGCTGTAGATGCGGTCCCCCGAGTGCGCGGCGCACATTGTCACCCCCTGCCCACATCCAAGATGGCGTTGCGGGAGGAGTGACGTCATGCGTCGCGCTCCCACCGGCACGCAGGCACGGCTGCCCACAGGTCCGGTGTCTTGCCGAGAAAGTTCCCCCGGTGGATAAGGACCCCCCTGTACTGCGCAGGCACAGCTCTTGCATAGTACGAATGACTAGGAGCCGCCGAAAATAGCCGAAGATGAAAAACTTCAATCAGCTGTACACGGCGCCTGCGCCCTGGGTCCAGGTTGAAGCCCCACCATCCAAATGGACCTAGAGGGAAAATAAAAAAGTGCCAAGCGAAGCGAGGTCGTGCCCGAAGCGTGGCGAGCGAAGCGTGGCGAGCGAAGCGTGGCGAGCGAAGCGAGCCCGCGAGGGGCCCTCTTACAGGAGCCGTGTACAGCTGATTTCTATTCGGCTTCGGCTATTTCCGCCGGGGGGGGGTCCTTATCCGCCGAGGGGAACTTTCTCGGCAGAACACCGGCAGGTCTGAAAACAATGGAGAAATGTTGCATCTCCTATAAGCACTGCCAAGCCTGCGCAAGGCTGGCAGTCACAGTAACGATCACATGACCACAATGTGAAACATGGAGGACCGAAAGAGAGCAGAGACCATAAACCCTGATGGTATACTAAAGGAAAAAATTAGAGATATTAGCCCACAAAAGGAACGTGGGAAGCCACAAAAAAAATGCTGAGTGGACAGAAACCAAAATAGGGGATGGTCCAAAACGGCCCCTACGTGCCAGGACTGCACGCAGAGAATACGCACAGCCCACCAGGCCTCCCCATCCAGAGTAAAAGGGAGAGAGAAAAAAACAGGAAAGAATCTGGGAAAAAGAAAAAGAAAAAAAAAGAAAAAACAAAGCCTATCCATGGTGAGCAGTTGTGGTCTAGATGACATGCAGAACCAAACAGCAAACATACAAATCGATGTAAATAATGACATAGAAACAAAAGACAGGGAAGTGGTATAGGAATAATCTTCAACGCATCATATATCTTAATAGATATATTTTTAGATATTATGTACATACGCAATATATCATATATGAAATATGAAAAAAAATATATATATTAATTATGAATATAGGATATATTGAGGATCAGATAAACTGTCACGAACCATGTGTAAGTCAAATCATTTCTCCATTCCTTCAGAGACGAATCCTTCAAGGAAGGGCCTATAATTCATGGCCTCATTGAGGCCTGGGAAGGTTGTGGCTTGGAGCAAAAAATCCACTTAAGTTCTTTCTGCAATAGGGTTTTATTCCAGTCCCCCCCTCTAGAACTGGGATGCACTCTATCCAGCGCCAAGAATCTAACCTTAGGAAAGATACCATTGTGCAAGGATCGAATGTGCATCCCCAAGGGGAGACCTGGAATGCATTTCCTCATGCTCCAGATATGTTTGGACATTCTGGAGCGTAATTCCACCTTGGTTTTCCCCACATAGAAGGAGCCGCAGTCGCATAGTAGTAAATATACTACCCCCTTGGTTTTGCAGTTAGCAGAATGCGCTGCCTTAAAGAGTCTACCATTGGGTAAAGTATATGTGGGTCCCACCTGTATGAACTGGCAAAAGGTGCAGCCCCCACAGGTGTATGTACCCTTATTTTTACATGGATCATCTCGGTTCACACCTCTGAACCAAAGAGTCCCTGATAGATGTTGCACGCTTAAAAGTAATGGTGGTTTGGTTGGTACAAATTTGCCCAGGCTTGGATCCATCGACAGAAGGTGCCAATATTTCTGTACAATATTACGAATCTCATTGTGTTGGTTGGAGTAGGATATTATTATTCGAGTCACATTCTCATTTTGGCCACCATTTTTAGATTTTTGAGGATATAGGAGTTCATACCTAGTTTTTTCCAAAGATTTCTTATAAGCCTTCTTCAGGCATGTTTTTGAGTATCCTCTCTCCAGTAGTCTATTCTGTAATTTCTTAGCTTCGATTTCGAAGGTTTTATTATCAGAGCAATTTATTCTAGTACGTAAGTACTGACTGAAAAGTATCGAGGTTATAAGTGAACGTGGGTGGAAGCTCAAGGCATGCAGTATAGAGTTTCCTGCCGTCTGCTTCCTGAAGAGACGAGTTTGGATGGCACCCTCCTCCCCTTGGAGGACAGTGACATCCAGGAAGGTCACCTCATCGGAGTGGTAAGTCATTGTAAAGGTTAGGTTGAATTGGTTCTTATTAAGCCTGGCTAGAAAGGCAGGCAACATCTCTGTTGGACCGTCCCAGATTAAAAACACATCATCGATGTATCTTACCCACATAGCAATGTGGTCGGTGTACATCATTAATTGCTCATCTGCCATTAAAGATCGCTCCCACTCCCGTGTCCCCATCACAACATGTCCCCATCACAACGCCCTGAACCTGGAGGTAATGGGAGCCATCGAATGAAAAGATGTTATGATTGAGGATGAAGTCTAAAGATTGAACAATGAACTCGCTATATGGCCATTCATCCTTAATTTGTTGGGACAGAATGTGCCGAATGGCGGCCAGGCCTAACGTGTGCAGTATGGAACTGTAGAGCGCCTCAACGTCAATAGTCACCAATGTTGAGTGCTCTGAGATGGACATACCATCCATGATCTTAAGAAAATGGATTGTGTCTTTTACATAGAATGGAAGGCTCATTATAAAAAGGCCTAAGATGTTCGTCAATAAGCTGACTGAGTCTTTCAGAGATAGAGCCATTGCCTGAAATAATCGGGCGGCCCGGGGGATTTTTGCTATCCTTATGGATTTTGGGAAGCACGTAAAATGTCGGGATTTTAGGATGCTCGGTATGTATATATTTCCAAGTGGTGGCTGTTATGATGCCTGTTCTACCTGCAGTATCTATTAAATTATAGAATTTGGCATTAATTTTATCAATCATATGGCTAGGGATGGAACGGTACCAATTCTCATTTCTGATAATTTTTTTACACATGGAAATGTAATGATCATTATCCATGAGAACAGTGTTGCCACCTTTGTCAGATGGTTTAATCACTAGTGAATGATTTTTGGATAGATCTTTTAAGGCCTGTTTCTCCAAACAGGTCAAGTTCTCTTTGGGATTTGCTTTAGAGGAGAGCTTGTTTAGATCTCGAGATATAAGCTTTAGGAAGGTTGCCGCATTTGGGTTGAAACTGAGTGCTGGGAACTGATTTTTTCTTGAGCATAGATAGGGGTTTGACTGACTTCTTGTTTGGATTAGCATCGACATCAGCCAACAATTGCTCGATGTCGATGCGGTCAATAAGAGCAGATTGTTCATTTTCCTCAAGGAGGGAAATGAGCTGATGGATAGCTCTATCTTCCTCTTTGGTCAATTGTGTCTCTGAGCTTGTATTGTACATGTTTTTCAAATGAAGTTTTCTTATGAATAGGTTGAGGTCCTTAACCACATCGAACTTATGAAAATTTTTGCAGGGGCAGAAGCCCAACCCCTTCATAAGAACATTAGTTTCGTGCACACTCAAAATATGTGATGAAAGATTGACTATATTTTTGGAGGTATTGGGACATACATATCCATCAACAGTGCCGCCTACGTGATGGTCGGCACGTTGGACATTGTATTCCCCTTGGTCATGTTTGGAACTACACGGTTCGGAAAAGGAGAAAAGATAGGTGCATAAGGTATTGATGCATTATCTCTCCGATCTGCGTGTCTAGAGTTGGTGCGATCCTGGGCATCTTCAAATGAGGAAATAGAGGATAATTCCATAGCCACACCCACATGTGAATTACTTGCTGCCGAGGGATTGGGCACCCAGAGGCCCGGGAGCTCTGTGTTCGATGCGTGTTTTGTCCTTGCATAGATTTTTTTGCCGATTGTTCATGTGGTTCTTCATAATGCCTCTGTCTCTTGGTGCGTCCCGTCCCTCTTTGTCTAAAGGAGGATTGATGCTGAGAGAAAGATGGATTAGAGGAAGATTGGGAAACATTACTACCATGTCTCTTAGCTGAGTTGGAATTTACTTGAATGTGTGGTTGATGGGTGTGCCATTTGTAGTCCTTTCCCTCCCTGAAAGCATTCCTATCTCTTATTATCTTTTTTTTTTTTTTTTTTTTTTATCAAAAAAGAATTTTTCTAATTTTTCTAAACGTTCTGTCAGGATTTTTTCCCGCTCTTTGTAGGATGCTTGATTTTGTAAAGGTTGTAAAAGACCCATAGTTAGATCCAGGTCTTTGTCTAGATCAGGGATATGCAATTAGCAGACCTCCAGCTGTTGCAGAACTACAAGTCCCATGAGGCATACCAAAGACACTTATAGCCACAAGCATGACACCCAGAGGCAGAGGCATAATGGGACTTGTAGTTTGGCAACAGCTGGAGGTCCGCTAATTGCATATCCCTGGTCTAGGTCACTCATTTGTTTTTTATAAGCTTCTATAAGATGTTGCATCAACTCTCTAGAACAATCATTTAAAGTTTTTTACCACTTGGCCTTAAAATCCAAATCGTGAATCTCAAAAGTGGGAAAGATTTGGACTCAAAGCCCAAATGGGTTGATGCCCTCTCTTATATAGTTTTCAAATGACTGTATATGCCAGTAGAGTGACGATTTTTTTTTCAATAGTTTGTTTAACCGGAAAAACAAGGAAGACAGATCTGACTCAAGACGTTCAGTTTGGCCAAAACTAGTCAAATAACCAGTCATGCGTATATCCCAATCTTTGCCTTTAAAATTCGCCATTAGTAAAGGGAAACACAGATGAAGCAAGTGATGTCGTATAGAAAATATCAGAAACCAGAATCAAAATGTTTTTTACACAAAAATAATACTTTGCAATATTGCAGCAGAAAGCCTCCAAGAGGAACGGGGAAAAGATCAGGGCATTTGCTGCCCAATTGAATAAATATCAAAGGGAATGGAGGTTGTGATAAGATCTGCTGTAAAAGCCAGCCAACATCCCAATTTGAATTTTGTACAAGGTTTCCCCTTAAGGGCGGGACTTTAAAGGCATGGAATATGAAACAGGAGTATCGTAAAAAATATAAGGGGTCAACAATTGCAAGAGTTGGTGAAAGCAGGGGACCGTCATCCGGAGATAATTGCGAAAATCACCCGGATTATTCTCCTGGAGCTCCCGCAGCAAAGGCATATGACATAATTGGTCACGATTAATAAAGCAACCAATTTTTGATCCAAGAAATCCTCCTCCTCCTCCTGTTCCTGGACTGGACTGGGGTCAAAGCAATAACTCCAAGGCCAATAATAAATAATACGTTATCTCCTCCAATTTCGCAACATGTCTGGTTGATGAACGGATGTTCAGAAACGATCTGAAAAGCACGCAATGAAAAGCACAAAATGAAAAGCGCAAATCAACACTCAAACTTCTACTAACACAAAATTAGCAGAAGGAGTCCAAAGCGTGGCGCCTGACAATTGAACTTCCTCTTTATCGGCTCGTAGTACGTCTAGTATGTCACTACGTTCGTGTTTGTTGGCAGACAATTGTGTACCGTTTGTATGCAAGAAAAGTTCACGGCCAAAAGTCTGATGCTTTGTCTGCGGAAAATCAGATCGTGTGTACGAGGCTTAAGTCTCCAAATTTATTTTTTTTTCACTGACTTCCTGTTAGAGGGTGGCTATGTTTTTACTTCATGGTCCCACTGTATGTAGAAGAGTAGTCACCATCTCTTGCTTGTTCCTAAGATGGACTATGCAATATGAGATTTGTAGTGTGCATAGTGCAGTGTACATGACCGCAACTAATGTGCACTGCTTGGAACTCACAGAGGACATTAAAAGGTGGCAGAAAAACACAGTAAGAAGCAATTTAATGGAAAATAAATTACAGGGCCTTTAAATCGTTTAATGTATATGGATTATTTTTGGAGAATAAGGATATTGTTTAGTGTCTATAAAATTGTTGAAAACACATTTTTCATAAAATAACAACAAACATAGCTAACTGAATCTATGCTTATCCAAATTAGGCAGCAAGATTTTCATGACAAGGGACATTGTATCCCCTTTGCCGCTCAGGAGTTAGCAGATTCAGCCCAAGAGAAAAGATTGAAGCTAATTACTGCTGCTAGTGAAGTAAGCAATGTCTACCAAGTAAACTACCAGGAGCTGAGGAGGACAAAGAAAGGTGAAGACTTTCCTGAGGCCGTTGTGCTGTTTGTAGTTCTGTCTTGGAGCCAATATGTTTTCAAGATTTATTTTTATTAACAGAGGGCTTTAATCAGTCAGAGGCATGCCTTACTGACACTACACTGCAACCTGCTCAGATTGCACATTACAAGGAAAACATGTCTGGAATCTTTCATCATTTTTTCTATAAAAAAAAGGTTAGATCTAATTAGGGTTTTGAGTGGTTATTCCTCTACTGTGTAGGTATCTGATATTTAGGCTAGGTTCACACCTGTGCGTGTTGATGAACAAATAGGAGATGTTTTTTCGTTGCATTTTGCATTTTTGAATATTCTTTGACACGTGTTTATGTGTTTTGTTGGGGTTTTTTTGCCCAATAAGAAAGTATGACAGTTTTGGGTTAGAGTTAGCATTAAATGTTAGGGTTAGGGTTAAGGGCTAGGGTTAGCGGTAGATGTTGGGGTTGGGGTTAAAGTAGAACTATTGGCGAAACTTTTTTTAAAAACTTTGGATAGAGCAAGGGAGGGTTGTAACCCCTGTCAGATTTTGTTTTTTGCTATTGCCATTTTTTCTCCCATTGATCTCCCAAGATTTCCCTTTACCTCCTGTCCCATTGCCAAACAGAAAGAAAGAGGAAATCCCTGAAAATGAAAAGAATTCCTTGGGGACCCATAGATCATTAGAACTAGTGTCCTTGACGAGCTGAGAAAAATGAAGTTCAATAGCCAGTGCGGCTCTTCTGCTTGATTCTGAGCATGTGTTGAATTTTGTGCGTCGGAATTGTGTACACACGATCGGAATTTGTTGTCGGAAAATTTGAGAACCAGCTCTCAAATTTTTCTTGTCGGAAATTCCATCAACAAATGTCCGATGGAACCTACACACGGTCGGAATTTCCGACAACAAGCTCACATCGAACATTTGTTGTCAGAAATTCCGACCGTGTGTATGCGACATTAGTGTGGACAATTGAAGCCCGCTCAAGGTTTCTTCTGGGAAATGGTGCAGCTGGCTACCAGTGTGCACCTCCCAATCTCTCCCACCTGCATAGTGTGAGCAAAGCACGTGCACTTGGTGTACTGCAGGTTGCCCATTGACTCCTGGGATTGATGACACATATCCTAGGAATTAGATTGATAATGCCTCATTGGATATATAAACAGTGAGTAGGGGTGGGTACCATCATCCTAATAGAGTTTGAGACAGGGGGGCGGGTTAACTAGGGCTGCTCCAATAGTGTTGCCCAGTAACACCAGTATTGTAGATGGACTATCTCGGTACCCAGTAGATGGAAACGTATGAGAATATATTAAAAGACATACATTTATTGGAAAAATATAAAAATAGGAATATGAACACAACAAAATATGTGACAAAATTATAGAAGGTAACAAATTAACAGTTGTAAGTTCTAAAACCCATCAGGTAGGTGGGAACAAGATGAGGCGGGTAGGAACAGGTCTACGACTAGTTTCGCGACGATTTTCGCTTCTTCAGGAGGTATTACCCAAAGCATCTAAAAAAAACAGATACAGTCTAATAGTTACATAGAAAAAGAGGGATTAAATCATTTGATTAAAGCTATCAAGTAAAGCTGGATTAGTGGAGCATGGTAGACAGTAGTGTAACTCACCAATAGAGGCCCCGTAAGGGTGCAAGAGACCGCTATTGAGACACCACAGGCGGGTGCCCCACCCGGGCGGACTCGGGAGGCAATATCCTAGGAGCCAATGGGCAGCCGGAAATTACTTACCTCGCTGTGGCGAACGGTGTTGCCAACCTCCTGCAGGAATTTTTTACTGAAAAAACAGAAAATTTACTGACGGAGCACTTTTTTTTTTTTTACTGGCAACCTGAAAAATGACAGAACGCCTATTAAAAAATAAGACAAATGATATTTCAACAGTATAAACACAATATGGGACACCCCTGATATTTACAGACAGTTGTAAAATCACAGATTTTTACAAACTGTCTGTAAATTTAATGACGTTTGGCTACCCTGGTAATGAGGTACAGAGGAAGTGGATCTTTTGGTGACCCCAAAAGGGTTAATGCTTTAAAATAAAGAAAAAAACATTCTGAATATTTATGGCAATGTGATCAGCAATATTGGGGGCCAAACTTCACCTATAGGGTGGAACGCGGCATTAAAGTGTTACTAAACCCAGTCTGTATATGCAGTAAATCATGCTTGTTATACTCACTGTGGAACTTAAGGCCCTAATCCCCGCAATGTGTAAAAAGGCTGTTTGATCCTGTGTTTTCTGATCCTCTCCTTCTTCCACAGTCCCCAATCCATCTCCTGATAAGACAGAGCCTTTGGAGTCATTCTGCACATGCTCAGTTTGGTGTGTATTGCAGGAGAGTTTTTCTTTTTCTTCGGAGGGTGCATATGATCAGCACAGGGCCAGTCAGGGGCGGATCCAGAGTCTAGTCTCGGGAGGGGCACTGCCAGAAAATCTGTTTTCTTTGTGGGCAATTTATCGGGGAAACGGCATGTGTTGCAGTCTTGCAGAGCCTCTTATGGGGCCCCCTCTAATGGCCCCAGGCCCTTGGGCAGTGCCCGAGTACCCGATGGGTCAGTCCGCCCCTGCTCATTGAACAGTCCGCATTCAGTGAAAGTTCATGCACTGCAAAGTTTGCAGTACATGAACTTTCACTGAATGTGGACTGTTCAATGAGCTTGTTGCACAAATCACTTTATTAATGATATCTATGTCTATGCATATTTATACTTTATTTAATCCATATTGAGCACTATAATTGATGCCTGACACACACGCACAATTGCACATGATGATGACTTAAGCCATCATCACGTGCGATTGTGCATGTGTGGCAGGCCAAAGCAGCCAATCAAATATAGTGCTCAATATGGATTAAATAAATTATAAATATGCATAGACATAGACATCAATAATAAAGTGTAATAAAGTGATTTGTGCAACAACTGTTCACAAATCCCTTTATTACAGTTTATTTATGACATCTATGGCTATGCATATCTATTTAATCCACTGAGCACTATATTTTGCTGCTTGCTTCTGGTTGGCAGTTGGCCCACACACATGAATATGATCACGATCAAGA